>CAWUFW010000320.1:0-600000 GCA_963921515.1 Calotriton arnoldi | reverse complement strand
TTTAAAAAGGCTCCCTTGAGCCATTGAGCTGACGAGCTAGTGGAGATGCACCTGTGCGCCTGTGAGAGGTACTGAGACCTGTAAGAATTGTGGCAGCCTGCTCAGCAACCCCAGAAGAAAATCGTTTTTGATCTCTACTGATGATGGATAAAATCCAGAAACACATGTGTCTAGAGATGTACAGCACCAACCTGCACCTGTGCTGGAAGGTCAGCAGTGTGCTCCCACCCCTTCCTGTTTGAAAAGGCTCCCTTGAGCCATTGAGCTGACAGGCTTGTGGAGATGCACCTGTGCGCCTGTGAGAGGTACTGAGACCTGTAAGAATTGTGGCAGCCTGCTCAGCAACCCCAGATGAAAATCGTTTTTGATCTCTACTGATGACGGATAAAATCCAGAAACGCATGTGTCTAGAGATGTACAGCACTAACCTGCACCAACTTTGGTGGAACACTCCAGCAAAATACCAAGTAAGCGTGCACTACAAACTGCATTTACCATAATGCTAAGGGGCAAACTGTGCTGGGAGGTCAGCAGTGTGCTCCCACCCCTTCCTGCACAAATAAAATCATATAACCTGTTAAAATCTGCAGTAATGTCCATATGAAAATACCCATTAGAAAAAATAGTAAAAACAACATTTAAACCATTAGGCCACGTAATAAAAACTGCTCGAAATAAAGTGGAACCAGAGGTAACCAGGCTGAATTTGCAGTCCAGAGTAACTTTGATCTAGGACATAATACCTGCCGTGGCTCTACCAGACAAAGCAGGCACTGCAGGGACTGTGTGGGAGCAATAACCACCCAGGCTTATGGTTTCCATAGGCCAAGTTTCTTGATAGAAAATGGCATCATAGTCCCCTATGAAGTTAACTCATTTCTCGCAGCCCACCGTGCTTGCCAAGCCGTCAGTATTCCAGAAAATGATCTTAATCACTTAGCCGTGACTCTCAGTAGTAGTAATGTCGCCTTTGCAGTGCAACACAGTAGAATCAGTAAAGTTTATTTTTGGCTTGCCCTTGTGGTATGGGAGATCGTGGGGTAGACAGTCGCTGGGTCATAAGGAGAACTTTTCCCTACTGGCCTCCTCGGCATAGGCCTTCTTAGCCTCATAAGGAACACACTGTCAGTCTATCTCAAACAAATCATCTAGTGTGGAGAAACGATTTTAGACAGGAATGTTAAGAGCATGGCAGGGTGGGCTTTATGCAGCAGGAATTTGTCCTAATACTCGAGTTAGTAACCAAATTTCTGTAGAAGTATCCATGGGGCAGAATCTTAACATCGGCAAGTCTGACATGCCCCTGCTTTGAGGCCCAAAGAAGATCTCCTGCCACCCTGGGATTTCTGAAGCTAATGAAGACAGTCCCCAGTGAATTCTTTGCTTATCTTCCCAATCCAGCCCTCTCGTCTTGCCATAAGGTCCTCAGGGTGAATGTTGCCTCTGCTCCTCATATTCCTGTGGATCCAATGGGTGCTCTTGTTACTAAGATCTACTGCAGACTTTTTAACTTCGGGACGTAGCCGTGGGGCGTTGGCTAATACAATCACGTGAGATCATGCCGCAGGCGGTAAGTCACAGTGGGAGTCACTTTTCGGGGCCAAGCCCTTCTGGACAAGGGGTACAAGAGGACTGTTAACTGGATTAGGGTACCCAGTGGAAGGGCCAGTCAACACAGAATCGATCAGGCGTCTGTCATCAGTGTTCGAGGAAGGGGCCCCCATTGTTATGTTACGGGCTAGTTGCGTTTGCACCAGTAGAGGAGGGCCCAAGCCTCAATGGCAGGCCACACCCTCTCTCAGGGGCCTTAACGATACTCGCTTCTAAGTCGGCGAGTTTTGCATGACTAGCTCCAGGAGAACACACAACCCTGAGAGCTTGGAATCAAGGTCCGCAGCCAATTTACTGAACTGTGCCAGGAACTCCCCAAATAACTCTTTGCGAGAAGGTAATGTATTAGACTTTGCATACCCAGGGGGTACCGACTTCAGTGGATTTGGCATATTATCATTTTGGGTTGGAATTACCCCGCGTTTTCTCTTAGTGCGTGGTACTTTAGTTTGCTTAGGTGCCTGTAGCGTGTATTACACCTTGGTCCCCGTCCGCACATCCTTCAATAGTAATAGCTGTTGTAATTTCGCCCTCACTTGGCAGACCATAGAAGATCTTGCTGCAGAAAAATACTAGTCACTTAACTGTAGAACGAATTTACAGCTTGCAATCAGTGATCTTCATTTACAACCCCGAGCCCCCTGCCCCTCCCCCCAACTGTGGCTCTCCTTAAGAGCGGCCTGTTACCTTTGATGGACCCAGTCACTGCAGTTACCAGACTCATTGGAATTATAAGTTTAACAGGATTGATACCGATGAGTAATGTTCCACCCTGAGATATCCTGCGCTGCAGGCAGGCAGTCTCCAGGTGGAATACTGGGGAGAAGCATCCTGGAATTAGAACAGTTAGTCTACCTCCTATATGCTATTCCCCAAAATCTTGCAATTAATATTATTTCCACGTCCCCAGATTTAACGGCACTCCTCGTAACGGTATTTCCAGGGAGGTGAAATAATGTGATTTACTCGGGCCAAGCGTATGATGCTTTGACTGCAGGATGGGATCTTTACAGGTCACCACTAAATTACAGTAAGTCAACTCGACATACGAATATTCCAAGGACTGTACTGAAATGCGGTACTTAATGGGCTTCTGATTAACATTATAGGGGACTATTAAGACCTACACGTCCCTGATCAACAGCTACAGTTCTTTTTTAACAATTCTGTCAGTTGCAGATCCAACCACTAGACTGCATAGCAATGTTCATAGTGTGAATCTATCATAAAACAAATACATGCTGAAAATCTATTGTGGTAAATATGAAACGTGATTTATTTCTGTTCCATTTAGCTTTTCACCACTATTTTTCCCATCCACTGGTACTCACCGCTGTAGTTAAGCTTCGCACACCTGTCTTTACCCTTGTGTACCCACATAGCATCCGTGGTGTTAATGTGCTTTGTGTTTCTTATTGTGATGCATGCTGACGTGCAAGATCCCCAGTCTCTCGTCTTACAAAATAAATACATGTGTATAAAAATGTGACTTCTGGGAAATAAATGGGAGAGGGTTAGTAGAAGGGTTTTCTGATAAACCTCTTTTTTTACCTAGGCTTGTCATCTGCCTCGAACAAGCTATGCATCCTCACCTTTTCCCTTGTAAAATGGTACAAAGACTGTTTATGATTTTCCAAATTCTATAGGATTTTAAGAAATACACGGATTATACAAAAAATGTGTTGCCCGCACTTTTATCAAGTTTATCAAGTTACTTCTTCCAGTCCCTTGCACACATTTCTGAAGGTTTTTGTGTATTAAAATGTACGACACTTGTTTCTCCTGAGTTCATTCGAATTTACCCAAGTCATTCTATATCTTCCTTTCTCGTGTCGGTTTACACTTCTACTAACTAGCCATTTTTGTTTATAAGTTTCTTGTCAAATAATTGTGTTTTCTTTGTTTTCTTTGTTTTCTTGTACTGCAAAGTTAACGGAAGAAGAAATTGCTGCAGTATTTCAGTCAACCCTTAAAGGACTAGAATACCTCCATTTTATGCGAAAAATACACCGAGATATTAAAGCTGGCAATATTTTGCTGAATACAGAGGGCCATGCCAAACTTGCAGATTTTGGGGTGGCTGGTCAGCTTACGGTAAGTATTTCTACTATTTTAGTTTGGTACTCTCTTAAGCACTCATTTGTAGACTAATATTTGGTCACTGTTAGGGGGCAATAAGAGCACATGGTCCACACTTTCTCACATAAGCTATTTTAGTAAAAACAATTTCCTTTACTAAAGTTTAAGAAAGTCTGCTCGTAAAGTGGCTCGTATTATGCTTAATCTTTTGCCGTAAACCCGCACCATTATAAACACAAAACAAAGAATAACCCATTATTAATGGAATAGGTTTGAAACAAAGTGCACATGGATATAACCATGTTCCAGTAACACAGTGGAAATTCCTGCTAATCCCATATCTGGATAGGAACCTAAATTTATGCACGTCATTTGCGGTAATACCTACCTCCATTTCTTGAACAGAATCTACACTTTCTTGAACAGTAGTACATAAAATCGTTATTCCGTGTCATAGCTTGCCCAGCAGCACTGCAGCCGTCTATTCTACAGGTTTACATTTATCTTCTTTGAACTAAAAGTCCTTGATTCATGCCTCCGCCCTCTTGGCTCAGTCCACCAGCAAAGCAAGATGAGCACAGTGTTCATGAAGTTGACAGGCAAGGTGTCCAAAAAGCTCCTGACTTCATGTAGTAACTGCTGGTCCTCAGATGAATGGTCCCAGAAGCAGCCGCCTGCCTGCCATGGTCTTCCCCGCAGTGCAGTTGGCCTTCCCTCATTGACCATCTGTTGTACGGTGGACCCTTCGCTGTCCCCTGAGCATAGAGAAACAGAGCAAGCCAGTCTCTTGAGACCCAGCAATAACAGTGTATATTCCCTTAATTGCACAGTAACTACTTGCAGTAAAATATCTAAATAAAGGAAAGTACTGCTGAAAACACACACAATAAGGAGACAAGGGAACAAAAATCAAATGGTGGTATTGGGTCTAGATGGACTGCTTGGTGTGAAGTCATTGGATGTATTATACTGTGATCTATTTCCCGTAAAGTTATGGGGATGTAATTCTGTTTTCTTTGTTGTTGTGGGTTTGCAGTAGGTTTGAAGAATTATAGGAGTCTCTATTAAAACTAACTACCACAGTGTACCTAGGCAAATCTGAAAACCTGAGGTTTATCTGAAACTTGGTGTACACCAATGGTGGATAGGTGAACTTTAACTTGGTTGGCCATAAGTGCCTGATCGTATTCATCAAGTGACAGGCACAAGCATGACACCCTATAGGCGTGTGCTTGGTAGGGGAAGTGGTCTTATAGAAACATAGTTTGGAAATGTATATAAGCAAATAAAACCTTTTCAGCCCAATTGTCAGAGACACTGAAAAGTATTAGGTTTAACAATTAAGTTCCGATAATCTAGCCATGAAATTTGAAGTGGTTTCCAATTGTTTTTAAATGTGTATATAAAGTTTTTCTGTTCATTTTCCCCACTCTGCCACTGCTAATTAGATTGTGTTGCGGGACGGAATAAGGGACGCGCACTCCGGCTTTAGGTAGTGAAGGTTTTATTTGTCCTGTTACACGCTTCTTAACCGAAGCCAGGATTATTGTCCACAATACTTCTCGTCTTCAGGGATCTCCTTCCAGGTTCTCCCGGTCGTCTGCTTCACCCGAGGTTGGTGGGCGGGGAACAGCTTCTCAGTCGTGTTACCGGAAAAGAAACGAGATAAGGGGACGTAAGTGTAGGGCTATACCGTATAGTAATGGGAGGGGAGTGAAGGATACACACGTGAGCACTTCTAAGTAGTAGTGACAAGTGTAAACGAAGCGGTGATGGAGTGATTGTGAGTGGGGGGGGAGTTTCTCAGATTCCAACCGTCTGTCTCTATGTAACAGCCCCGGGTTATTTAGAGGAGTTCGCCCTCCTCCCGACCCAGCCCGCCGGTCTCATATGCCTAGGTATGGTATCCTCTGTTCATGTACTAACTTTGTTTGCTAAAAACCGCTTTAGATATCCTGATTCAGTGCACAGCCCTTGTACCGTCTCATTTGTCCACAGAAGGTGGAAGGAGAGAAACAGAATCTCTCTTTTGTTTCTATTCCTCCCCCCTTTTTTTATCCTCTTTACCTGGGAATTGGTGCCTCATTTGATGCACTGGAAAGAGTTTGTCCCTCTTCTCCTTCACTTCTGTTGCTCAGTGCAGTAGTTACATTTCTGAATTTGTTAAAGCATACTATTTTGTTCGACTGTTCTCCTGTATGCCAGCTCAGTGTGAGTACTCAGTCAGATGTGTGAGTAGCTCTTCTACAGGAACTGAATATGAGCTTAGTAGAGTACGTACTCTAAGTTCTATTACATGCTAGAGTTACCTCTAATGTTTCATAATGTGATCACAACATTTGTAGTCATTCATAGGCTTCTAGTTATGTCATCTGTATTGCGTTCTTCTGAGCATTAACACATATAATGATGACATTTGTGTAGAATAACTGAGTAAATGAAACTGTCTGTGATGGTGAGACCCCATGTGGAGGAGTATGTACATTTGTGCATGCGCACACGCTCATGCTTATGTAGTCCATCAGAAGCACATGTTTAAGGGCTAGATGTACGAATGCAAAGAATTGTGATTTCCTAACTGCGTATCTCTGCGAATTGCAATGAGGAAATCACAATTCTTTATGTATGGACAATTTGAGGCCACAAATTGTGAGCCGCTACTAAGTGGCATCACAATTTTGGAAACGGGTATTAGCAATTTTCAAAATTGCGACTGGAGTCATAAATTGCGGCCGCAAAGGGAGAAAAAACAGTTCCTGGTCATGGGTAATCACCTGTGAACTAGAAAGTTCCTGGCCTGAGTGGATGTGGAATGGTGGTGAAGTGCAGCTGCCATTTCCAGCACAGCTATCAAAACCCCTAAAGAACGTCCATCCACACCAATGGCCAGCCAAAGTGGAGAAAAGGATGCAGGAGGCAGAAAAAGACCAGCATTGGCAAAGCAGCAGTGCAAGCTGCTGTACTACATAGCTTAAAATAAAAAATTAAAGTGATATGATGTGGCCAGACCATGTCATAGCACCTATTTCTTTTACTTTAAGCTATGCATGTACAAACAAGTTCAAATTCATTTCCCTATATTTAATATGTAGTTTATATTCTTGAACAAATGCCCATTGCATTTACCAGCGTGCCAAAGTGTAGCTAGCTGGAACACTGAGCATGGAGATGCTGTGGTATTCCGACCAGAGCTGCTGACTTAGGAGCTGGGGAACCAGGTTCAAGACTCTGCGCTGGCTCAACATCCTGTGATTCTGGGCAAATCACTTAATCCCCCCCATACCTGTAAAAATGAATGTGTCCTTGTGTAATGTAGCTGGCATTCATGTAAAGCGCTCCAAGTCTTCCAGTGGACTTTGCGCTATTTAAAACAAGCTGTGATGGAGGTAGAGGGAGGCAGCTAGCGACTAGGTGGAGAAGGTTCATGCAGGGGCAGGAGCGAGGTGGTGGGAGGGACAGGCCAACAGCGAACGGGGAAGGGGCATGCGGGGAAGGGGCATGCAGCGACGGAGGGGAGGTGGGGGTAGGGACGGGCAAGCAACGAACAGAATGCAGGCGCTGAAAAGTAAAAAAACAACACAAAATAAAGTATGTAACAAGTGTGCAGCCAGTAGAAAGGCAGTGACCACCAGAAACAGTACTTGGTCTAAGTTCCAAAGCAAAGACGTAGAAGTGAAGCTGAGCAGAAAGCTGGAGGCAGGAGGAGGCACTGACCAACAGGAAGAAAGGAAACAAGAGTGACGTGGGAGCCAACCAATGGTAATTAAAGGTAAGTAATGGGCAGGCTGTAAGCCCCCTTTAAGATTTTTTTTTCGTTACAAGATATTTTGCATGCAGTGTGCAAGCGCCGTGTAGCTGAAACCTAAAAATGATCAAATTCATT
The DNA here is from genome assembly GCA_963921515.1 of Calotriton arnoldi. NCBI lineage: Eukaryota > Metazoa > Chordata > Amphibia > Caudata > Salamandridae > Calotriton > Calotriton arnoldi. Next base: position 592,427 of record CAWUFW010000320.1, on the reverse strand, counting down.
AGGGACACCAAGAAACTTTATACAGCACAGATTTCCAATACAGCACAGTGTTTGCAGAGACCAGCTAATTCTCAACAGCAATATTTGGTCAAACATCATAACATTCTAGATACTTCTTTGTCAGGGGTTCACGTCACAAGTACTTGTTTCTATTATGGACTATCCGACGGTGGAAGCAGATGTTGGTTATCAAGCCACTGATATCATTAGGACTGTAAACTGCATTGACACAGCCAGCCATCATATCCTGCAATGGTTCCTCCACCAGAGGGGGGTTCAAGATCTGCTCCTCGGAGGTAAACTTTAAGGTGTATTAGTCATAGTGCTACTACTTGTTCATTTGCATCGATTCACATCAGCAGTCATCCCAGTCACATTTTATGTCCCTTGGGGTGGTAGGGTGGGGCAGAAGTAGCAGGTGAAAACTTAAGTATGCAGTCTTCACCCACAGAACGTTCTCACACAGAAAAGCACTGCAGAGGTAAGTACCATTCAAGCCCTTTTAGTAGCACTGTTTCCATGTGGTATTTTACCATGCGTTATAGAATTTTTTTTATATGTCACCTGGACACCAGTTTTCCAGTGCTGAGATTTAGTTTAACAAATTGGTGTATTCTGGAGGAAATTATTGATTTTAATTCATGAGCCAAATGCAGCAGCACATTTTAATGGAGTTAATGATTACAGAAAAGCTTGTGATTGGAAAATTGCCACCCTTTGGTGGGGACTTTTCATTTCCTAAAGGTAGACAAGAACAGATGTATAACGGAAGAATCCGCTAGTGAAGCTGAATGTAAGCTTTATTCTCGTCCTCTTACCCAGTATTGCAGCAGCGTCCGTAGCAAGTAACAAGCCAGATCCTCATTGCAGTGGAAGTTGCCGTTGTGGGTGCTGATATGGTGGCATCCTGCCGGTGGCGCTTGGGGTCTGCCGGCATGCGGAGAACAGTGAAACTTGTAAAAAAAACACAGAGATCGCGTGTCAGACAGTGAGCGATAGACAAGTCGAACAGTGGGTAAACATGAGGAGAAACTAATGCACCGGAGGCAGAAAAAGAAAGACAAACATCCTGGGGTGGTGTCCATGACAAAGTCAGGCAAGCTCTAACTATGCGTACACTATGCACAAAGCGTGATACCCCTATGGCCCCAACAAGGCGCCCACACAGTCTTTCCAAGATGTAGGCTGGTAATAGTAAACTAATATATGCTGCCCCTCCCGGTCATATCGAAAAGGACGTGTTTGTCTCTTTTCTTTCACTCTGGCATCCATAAAGGCAGCTTTAACTGTTTTGCCAGTTACGCAGCCAGTGGAGTGTGAGGAAGAATGTTAAAATAAAAAAAAATCTGCACGGCCAAAGGAAGGACAGCCAGCCGGAAACAGTACTTGGTCCAAGGTCCAGGCACCAGCTGAGGAAAGAGGAAGTGAAAGCTGATGATTTGACACTGATGCTGCTGACCAGTGAGAAGCAAGAAAATGAGAGTAACCACGAATCCTACGAATGGTAAGTAGTGGGTGGGTTGGAAGCCCATTTTAAGATTTTTTTTTTTTTTAATTACAAGAGATTTCACAAGCGCTGTGCAGTCGAAACCTAAACAATGACATTTTCAGAGAAGGAGTTGGAGAAGATCCTGACTGAAGAGTGCTGTGAGAACCATGAGGTACTGTTTGGAAGGTCATCCATGACAGTCCCGGACTCTCGAAAGAAAAAGATCTGGTAGAAAATGAAACAAAAAATGAATGCTGTAGGAGTCACCCACCGCTCCATCAATGAGATCTTTAGGAGGTGGTATGACCTCTGGTCGGGTACAAAAGAAAAAGGTGGCAACGTGACTGTCGGAATTCCGGGCAACAGGAAGTGTCCCCCCCACCCCCCACTGTACCCCCACCAACTGCACTTTAGACCATGGCTGAGACCACCCTGGAGCCTGAGCCTGTTGTGGTAATTGGGAATATTGACACCTCGGCACCTGGAACCTCACCAAAGTAAATGTGAATATACTATTGTCACATCTCAGACCTTACATCTATGCCCAAGTCCACATAGAACTGTAGCATACATCAGACGGGTATTCTTCAAGTTAGTCAAAAAAAGTACAGTTATAGTGCATTATGGGACGTGTAGTCAAAAAGTCAGCACATGAGTCACATGTATACATTTATTGGGGTACTGCTTTCAAAACATACACATTGATATCTCATCATATCAGTGAGCAATCAGATTTTCATTATTTCCCACAGATCTCCCTGATACTGATGACACCAATGTGGAGGGAGTGAAGGGCGCAAGTGTGGCAGCTGAGGAACCCATCCCCATTGCCAGTCACTCAAGCACAACACCAGCCCAATGTAGCACTGCCTCATAGTCACCACAGATAGCATTAATGGAGGACAACAAACTCACTCTGCCAACCAGTCCCAACCAGGACCCATGTGTGAGGCAACAACAGCATCGTGTTCCAGGGAGTGGGCGCCATGAGGCGCATCATACTTGTTTAAAGGCCTTTAGGTGTCCATGATCAAATTTCAGCGTCTGCAACACAAGCAGATGAAAATCACGACCAGAAAGGTGCAGAACATGCAGCAATGCATATCATTTGGATTTGAGAACATTGGGACACAATTGGCAGTCATGAACACCAATGTGGTCTTCCTCAACACCGTACTGCAGTAATTATGCCCGCACGTTGAGGCTGACCATGCCTATTAAAGGCGTCGAGATGGTAGTGATGCTACTAGAATGGACAGCCTAACCCGTTCCATTGGTCGTTTGGTCAATGCCACTTCCGCCCTATCCGGTCGAACAGTTGCCATGCAGGTGGAAATGAGACACTAATGGTGACATTGCCCGGGGCCTAGGGCGGATCACGTCTGCAGTTGAAGTGCTAAAATGGACAGATAGCAGGTGTTGGTGATGTCCTTCAGAATAGTGAGGACATCTCAAGTGTTAGCAACATCTCTGCCAGTGGTGCACGTGCTCTGCGACACAGCAGCAGTTGCCGTACTCCTGCTGAAGAACAAGTAGGGACAGGCCATGATGGATGTCGCTGCAGAAAGCAGTGATGGACACATCATATTGTTAGGTCATATTGGCATGGTTGTAGTTATTTTGGTGATGTAACAAACATTTGTTTGTACTTTCATGACCACTTGGTTATCATACAGTTTAAAACTTAAACCATGGATATAGTAGCCTGACAATAAAGGTTGCTTTAGTTTTCCGCATCGACTCTGCTTTCATCATTTTAGTGAGTGTAGTCTCACATAGAACTTACCTTGAGAAGTAATTTGTTGTAATGTGATCCTGTCAGCGTCTCCCCTCCACTGCTGTACTCCACACCTGGTTGCTATGTTGTGCAACATGGCACATGTTGCCCCAATCTTGCAGGCTGTCTTAGGAGCATACTGTTCTGCATCTCCACTCTTGGGACGGCACTGAAATCTTGATTTTAGCATGCCAAATGTTCGTTCAATCACCGTTCTGCTGCATCGATGAGCAATGTTGTAACGCCTTTCATTTTGGTTTGCTGGGGCTAAGCATGAGGTCAGTATACAAGGCCTTAACACATATGCACTGTCACCTGGAACAAAATTCATAGGTGTGAGCATGGTAAAACCTGAGATTTGACAGTCACATTCATATGCAGCACACATTACTTAGTAAATAGCCCTCCTCAAAATCCCCTCTTTCCAGGTGTTGGTGTGTTCCACTATGCCTGAACATGCATCAGTCATGTGTGCTCCCTGGGTATTTTGCCACTATATCAGTAATTACATTATGTGCATCACATACAACTTGGATATTGAGGGAATGTGTATTTTTCCTATTCTGAAACAGGTATTCTATATGGGCTGGAGGACAAATGGGAACATGTGTTCCATCTAAACACCCTAAGACATGGAGAAATTTGGTCACCCTGTACAAGTTTAATTTTGTGCTTTGGATTTCCTCTGCATTCCTGTTTACATATATGTACCTGTTGACGTTTAGGAGCATGGCATTTAGGAACTTCTTCAAAAAACGCAACAGCACACTTTGTGACACCCCACCAGCAACCACCATCGCGCCCTGATTGCTGCCCAGGCCAAAAGGTGCAGTGAGCAGAGCACCTGTAAATGAGTAAGGATGGAACTGCTGCGCAGTGTACTGCTTTCAAGATGTGGTTGTAGCAATTCATTCAAATCCAATATCACTGCACTATTTAGCCTGTATTTTGAAAAGATTTCCTCCTCGATCTGTAGGAAATTAGTAAGCCTGATTTTAAAGATCCTCGCCTGTGTCCTCCTCCACTGACCAGCCAGTAGTCGCATCCTCCCGCCATCACATACAATGTAGCCATTGTAGAAAACCCTAATGCATTCTGGGCCAGCTTTTATAGTTTGCACCGTTATCATCGGAAAAAATGTAGTGCAAAATTGCATGTGCAAATCGGCATTTTGTGCAATGAGTCACTGATTGAGACTGCCACGAACATAAAATTTGCGAGTCGCAAATACCGATTCGGTATTTGCGACTCGCAAATATTAGCGATGTGCAAATCCGTCGCTAAGCTATTTTTGGTAAGCGAATGGCATTCGTACATGACAGAATGCCACTTTTTTGTTTGCTAACCTGTTTGCGACCTATTTGCAAGTCGCAAATAGTTTGGAATCTACCCCTTAATCCCGTTGCCTGTTTTGCGCCTTAACAGTAAACACGGCGACAGTATTGTTTCTACAGGTTGCTTCTTTTTGTAGCGTTGATTGGTTTTAGTTCATAACCTATACATAGTCTGCCATCTAGTGGATAGATTGAAAAAGTTCACTTGTTTCTATTACAGTGCTATGTTGTCCTGCTGTTTCTCCACTGGTTGTGGAATTGCTTGCTCCGCAGGAAGCTCTAGAAAAAGCACTCCTGAGCAATCGTTGTCAGTTTTAATCTTTCTAAAAAATTTGGAGCGTCTCTACGCATGCTTGTTCAACCCCTTATACACGTGTCACCCGCTGCCACGTAAAGTTTTTTTGTTTGTTCCACCTCGTTGACAGGACTCACAGACGGGCTTCCCCCGCGTTCCTCCATCTCCTTTTCCTCGAAGTTGCACATTTCTCTTTGTTTTGTGATTTGATTGGCTGCAATGATCTACCCCCTGATGCAACGCATGCCGTTTACAAAAGTCTTCAAATAATGCACCAAGCAGTTCTTGGCGGCTGACTCTCACAAGGCCTGTGTCTAAGAAAGCAGCATCTGAGTTGTTTGTGTTTTAAATGTATTCAAGATCGCCGAGGATCCATCATATGTCGATGTCCAAGCATGGATGTCCGAGTACCAAATGCCAGGAGTAGCGAAAGTGACTACACACAACACGCTTTGACCTCAATTACATCACAGGACATAAGACCGTTGACCCTGAATCTTCTCAGGAAGTGATGTCACATGACCTTAACCCGGATGGCATCACAATAATTTACAGTGCTGTAGTTCCATGGTAATTACATAGTTAATATAGTAGCACAAGACAGATAAGTGTCTATTTTAGATACCACCTATATTTTGGTTGGGGTGCTGACTTGATATAGCAAGGGAACATTACTCATTTCAGTTTGTCTTACATGAAAAAATATGTGCTCATTTGAAGAGTGGAATTTAGTGCCACAAAACGCATAACAAAGTTGGTACCCTAAATTATGTGTACCACAACATGGCATGATTTAATGGTTACCTCGACTAGAAATGCATTAAGAAAACGAAAAGTAAAAAAAAAAAAATTGTAGTAGTTAGTTCCCCGTATAATAATTGATGTGGAACATAGTCCATAAGTTTACAACGGACTCTACCTCACTTATGCTTGCCGGGAATTCACAAAGGGATTCCAGGCAGATGTGCGCCCTTTTATAGGTGCGGAGATCCCCGCCATGAGTATGGTGTCCTCCACACTTGTAAATCACACTCAAGGGGTGGGGCTGAGGCTGCTTCTGGTCATTCCAAGGCTTGGTTTGCCCTGGAAGTTTGTGAATCCCTACAAATTAGTATGTTTGTGTGCATTTGCAAACTCTTATCTTTTCCCTCCCATCCTAGTAAGGGTCTTATTTTTGCTCTAGCCAACTGCTGGCATAAATCTCTTATGGTGCAGAGGGGAATCGATCACCACCAGACCTGTGCCCGCTGCAATTCCAGTCAGTATTTGTGAATTCCAAGAAGTAGTAAAACTACACTCGGACATAGATTTAAAACTCAGAGTGTAGTTTCACTGCTTTTTTTTGTTTATTGCCCTGCCAAACATTGAATTTGGACTATGCTATTGACTTATGTTATTTTTTATTGTTAATACTTTTATGATCCCTTGTATTGCACCATCACAAGTGATCATCACAGAGGGGGGAGATTGTGCTAAACCCCATCATTTTTCAAGTATTCTCAATAATGAAACCTAGCAAGTCTTTTAAAAATGTGCTTGTCTTTACTACTTTCATTTTTTTATCTAACCATAAGAGTGCACATTACACTGTTCCATTTTTGTATTTTAAGGAGCTAAAAGGGGAATGTCCTAGCAGAAGCCCCAACAAGTAAGAAATGCTAATGAGGGTACTGTTTACATTCTGTTCTTTGCACTGATCTTGCGACCACTGAGGCCAGGGGTTGCGAAGGCAGTGCCAGGGGTCGCAAGGGGAATATTTGCGAGCACTATTTGTTTGTTTCATTTTAGCATTATTACCATTAAAAATCATTCACCACTTTAGTATTTTAGCATTCTTGTGTTTGAAATCTAAGGCCTTAAGCATGCAAATTTAATACCCACTTATGCTTTTTGAGCTCATTTGGATATTGCTGCCAAAAAAAGTCTTTCCACCTAAAAACTTCTTTTTAAATTTTTAAAAAAAATTAATTGTATGGATTTATAGCCTTTTAAATGTGGCAACACATTTCATCCTGACACATTATATCTAAATCATCATTAGTACAGTCCAAAGACTTTAAGATTATGCGGGATTTAACAGTAGAAAAAATATTCGATTTGGAGATCCTCCATTGCCCGTGTCTACGGATGGGGAGACAAGAATGGCAAGCTCCTTTACTGGCTAGCATCCCGTCCCTTGGCTAACCGGATTATTCCTGAAATAATGGACGCAGATGGAAATATCCAGCAGACGTCAGAAGCGATCGCACAAACGTTTGCGACTTACTATGAACTCCTCTACTCCAAAGCGGATAGCCCAGATCCGAACTCTGGATCTGATTTCTTGCGGGATGCCCCACTCCCGCTACTGCGGGAGGCAGAGGCCTAACTGCTTGATCTTAAAGAGACAATTAGTTATGGATTCCTCACCTTAGAATTACCCCCAGGCGTCAGACTGGATCCGGAGAATTTTTCTTCAGCAGTACCCCTGCTCGTCGGTAGGTGGCGTCGTTCGACTCCGCGTTCGTCGTTGGCGTCGTGGTTGCCGGAATGACGTCGCGGTATCTACTTAGACGCCGCCCCTGCGCGCTGACGTCAGTTCTTTACACGACGTCCCAGCCAGCGCAGATCCGGAGAGAGCGGTACCTCGAGTCACTTGTTGACTCTCTTTTTGTCGACGTCTTTTCGAGGCGTTCGACTCCTGGTGCACACAGGGATTTCCCATCCTCGAACCGGCTTCAAGGCTTGCGACTCCTGTTGCAAATTGATGTCAGTAACGGACCCGCACCTTGTGTGAATTTGGTGTTTGGAGCGCGACCACGACCCAAAGTCGTGCTCTGACTGCCTGGCCATGAACCTGAAGTCTTTGCGGGAGCAGTCCCGAAAGCTTCTCGAGGCCCGGCAGTCCGCTCCAAGCCGCTCGAGGTCCCGGTCGAGAGGGAGGTCGCGGGACCTGTCGCGGAGTCATCACCACCATTCCTTGTCGAAGTCTTCGTCTTCGCGTGTGTCGAAGCACAAAAAGAAGGCGAAGAAGCACAGTCGCTCTTCGCGTTCTCCCAGTCCGTCGGCCGACTCGACACAGGTTGAGGAAGGTAGTCGTCCGGCTCTGCCTGCGGAGCCTGTTAGGTCGACTCTGAGCCACCCTCCCTTCCCGGGAGCCGGGGGTGACCCCTGCCCAACTTCGTAGCTTTTAAGAAGCCCTCCATTTGATCTTTGGGCAGCCCTACTCTGCTGGCGCGCCTTCGGGCCCCGCGGACTCGGCTGGGGGCTCTAGGCCTTCGATGCCAGCGGCTTCAGCGCTGCAGGGCCCCCAGGATCCGGATCGGTGCCGGTCGACCTCGTGACACCTTCTCCGGCGCCGAATACAATGACGACACCTCCGCCTCCTACGACGCCGGTTGTGTCCCCAGCCGACAATGACCCCGGCCTCCCCCTCGATGTGGACACGGAGCCGGACCGGTGTCGACCTACGTCTGGACTGGCGCCGACAGGTACTTTTGTACCACTGTTCTCCCCTGCTGTTCCCTATCGCCCTGAGTGGCTGCCAGAGGAGGGTGAGGAGGACTGGGACCCTCTGGCAGACGAGTTAGAAGAACCGGACTAGAGAGAGGAGTTGGGTGAAGCAAGTGATCTTGACACGTCCCCAGACCGTGGCATGCTATCTCCCCCCTACCGTGGCTACGGAGGAGGGTGCGTCATACGCAGTGGTGTTGCGTAGGGCGGCTGAGGCCTTAAACCTTGAGCTTCCTACAGTGGCGGTCAGGACTAACCTCCTGACCGAGGTGCTTCAGCTGGCAGCGGCCTCCTCTGAGCCCCTGCTGCCGTTTAATGAGGCCCTCATGGACATCTTTTTGGGCACTTGGTCCACGCCCAACACAGGGGCTCCTGTGGATAGGATGATTGCCGGACGCCACCGCCCGGCTCCGGGAAACCCCGTTTTCCTCTCCCAGCACCCCACCCCTGAGAGCTTGGTGGTCCAAGCCTCGACTTCCAAGGGTGCATTCCCTACCGCACCACCTGATAGGGAATCCAAGAAGCTTGACCACCTTGGGAAGAAGATGTTTTCTTCCTCCAGCTTAGGACTGCGGTCGGTGAACACCGCATGTCTCTTGGGCCGTTACTCCCACTCGGTGTGGGATTCGGTCACGCAGGTGCTGCCACAGTGCCCGGAGGAGGCCCGGGCCGTGCTCTCCTGTGCAGTTGCCGAAGGGAGAGACTCGGCGAAGTTCACTATAAGATGTGGTCTGGACACCGCCGACTCACTAGGCAGGACGATTTCCACGTCAGTAGCACTGAGAAGCTACACCTGGTTGAGGTCCACTGGCTTTTCGGGTGATGTCCAAGCTACGCTGTTGGACATGCCTTTTGATAGGCGTCGCTTGTTTGGCGACAAGGCGGACAACGCGCTCAAGCGCTTTAAGGATTCCAGGGATACGGCCTCGCTTCCACCTCCCGCCCAGCGCAGTCTGCTTTTCAGCCCTTTCGTGGCTATGGAAGGGGTGCCCCGCCACGTTCCGCCCAGAGCCACAGGCCTGCGCAAGCTGTCCAGCCTCTGCGCGGCCAGGGACGTGGATCCCACCGTCGTGGCTCTGTGGCCAGCGGGCAGGCCAGTTCACTAGCGCCCCCTCTGCAGCAGCCTCCAAGCCCTCCTAGTCCGACCTTTCAGGGCCACCATTCGCCAGTGGGAGGCAGGATCCGCTATCACCTCCCCCTCTGGCAAACCATCACGCCGGACAGGTGGGTTTTGCAGAGAGTCTACTCCCCCCCCTTCGAGACTTCCTCACCATCCATGCCACCTCAATTCCATTGCATGTTGGAGGATCACTTGGCCCTTCTCCAACAGGAAGTTACGGCTCTCTTGGCCAAGGCAGCCATCGAGCGAGTTCCTGCCCCAGAAGTAGGTCGTGGTTGTTATTCACACTACTTTCTGGTGCCCAAGAAGGACAAGGGCCTGCTTCCTATCTTGGATCTCAGGAACGTCCACCGCTTCCTTTGGAAGGAGAAGTTCAAAATGTTGACACTGGCTCAGGTCCTGTCTTCCCTCGACCCTGGAGACTGGATGGTAGCGTTGGACTTGCAGGACGCTTATTTTCACATCCCCGTCCTGCCGGCCCATCGGCGTTACCTACGGTTCACGGTAGGCCACGAGCACTTTCAGTTTACTGTGCTCCCATTTGGCCGTACCTGTGCCCCTCGGGTGTTCACGAAAGTGATGGCGGTGGTCGCAGCTCATCTGCGCAGATCAGGGGTTCCAGTCTTCCCCTATCTCGACGACTGGCTGTTGAAGACGGGCTCGCCCCAGGCTGTCGTCTCCCACCTCCAGACTACGGCCGACCTCCTGCACTCGCTGGGGTTCACCATCAACGTGCCGAAGTCACACCTGATTGCCTCTCAGAAGCTCCTTTACATCGAAGCGGTTCTGGACACAGCGCAGTTTCGGGCTGATCCTCCCGAGCAGCAAATCCGGGATATTTGGGCTATGATTCCGATCTTTCAGCCTCTTGCCCGGGTTTTGGTCAGAATGACCCTGAGGCTACTGGGCCTCATGGCCTCCTGCATCCTGCTGGTGGACTATTCCAGGTGGCATATGCGGGCTCTGCAGTGGGACCTGAAGTTCCAGTGGGCACAGCATCAGGGGAATCTTTCCGATTGCGTCCAGATCTTGGAGGGCACTGCACAACAATTGCAGTGGTGGCTAACGAACCGGGATCGAGTCAACGGCAGGTCCCTCTCCCTTCCCCAGCCAGAGTTCACAGTGGTGACAGATGCATCACTTCTGGGGTGGGGCGGCCACATGGGAGAGGCGGAGATCAGAGGCCTCTTGTTTCTGGCGGAGTTTGGACTCCACATCAACCTTCTGGAGCTTCGGGCAATCCGTCTTGCACTGAAGGCATTCCTTCCTTCTGTCAAAGGGAGAGTAGTGCAGGTGTTCATGGACAACACCCCTGCCATGTGGTACTGCAACAAATAGGGCGGGGTGGGGTCGGGGACCCTATGTCAGGAGGCACTTCGTCTCTGGAAGTGGCTGGAACATCAGGGCATGTCCCTGGTGGTTCAACACCTGGCAGGTTCTCTGAACGCCAGGGCGGACAAACTCAGCCTCCGGTGCATGATGGATCACAAATGGCGTCTTCACTTGGAGGTGGTGCAAGGTCTCTTTCAGCAGTGGGGAGAGCCTTGGTTAGATCTATTCGCCACCGAAGAGCACGCGCAATGTCAGCAATTCTGCGCGTTGGAATTTTCAAGGCGGCACTCGCTAGGTGACGCTTTTCGTCGCAAGTGGAGTTGCGGTCTTCTATACGCCTTTCCGCCTATACCACTTCTGCCCAGAGTGCTGAAGAAGATCAAGCGCGACTGGGCTCAAGTCATTCTTGTGGCCCGGACTGGGCACGAAGAGTCTGGTATCCCGAACTTCTGCACATGGCCATCGATTCTCCGATCAGACTGCCTCTTCGGGAGGATCTTCTGTTGCAGCAGCAGGGGACGTTCCTCCACCTGCACCTGTCCAGCCTCCACCTCCTTGCGTGGAGATTGAGCAGCAACAGTTGACAGCTTTCGACCTTCCTACCGAAGTCTGTAACGTTATCTTGGAGGCCAGGCAGCCCTCCCCCAAAACCGTATATGCCTGTAGATGGAACAAGTTTGTGGCATGGTGCGCAGCAAAGGCTGTGTATCCCCTTCTGCCCCCCTTTCAGAGGTTCTCCTCTTCATTCTTTCTTGGGCCCAGCAGGGCTCTGCTCTTGGCACTCAAAGGCTATCTTTCGGCCATTTCGGCCTTTCTTCGGCTTCCTGACCAGTCTTCTCTTCTCAAGTCCCCTATTGTAAATCGCTTCCTTAAGGGCATTACTCACTTGTTTCCTCCAATTCCTTTTGTAATGTCCCAGTGGGACTTGAACCTGGTTCTGACCTATCTTATGTGCGCTCCTTTCGAGCCGCTACATAACTGTCCTCTCAGACTTCTGACTGTTAAAACTGCCTTTTTGGTTGCCATCACCTCTGCTCGCAGGGTGAGTGAGCGTCAGGCTCTTTCTTCCAAACCTCCTTTCCTGGCTGTTCATCCGGACAAAGTTGTCCTTCGCACTAGGCCTTCTTTCCTTCCCAAAGTGGTTACCTCTTTCCACATAGGACAGACCATCACTTTGCCCACCTTCTTCCCGCTCGCATCCTTCTAAAGAGGAAGAGAGGCTCCACCGTCTGGATCCAAAACGTACACTTTCATTCTATCTGGATCGCACAAAACAATTCCGGGTGGATGACCAGCTCTTTGTTGGCTATGTGGGCGCCAAGAAAGGTCGGGCCGTGCAGAAGCGGACCATCTCTCCATGGGTCGTTCTTTGCATTAAAATCTGCTATTCCTTAGCCAAAAAGGAACCTCCAATGGGGTTGCGCGCCCATTCCACCAGGGCGACGGCAGCCACTACTGCTTTGGGACGTGGAGTCCCCCCTTCATTATATCTGCCAGGCAGCCACGTGGGCTTCTTTGCACTCGTTCGCCAAACATTACTGCCTGGACAGCCAATTCCAGAGAGACTGCTTCTTTGGCCGTCCAGCTCTCCTTGACTTTCTGGTGTGAACTTAGTTCGCAGACCCACCTCCGGGGTTGGTATTGCTGGGGTATCTATTCTAGGGTGAGGAATCCATAACTAATTGTCTCTTTGAGATGAACAAGTTACTTACTTTCGGTAACGATAGATCTATAAGAGACATAGATTAGTTATGGATTCCTCACCGCGCCACCCATCCTCCCCGTTGTGCTAACTGACTTCTAGGGTAAGGGACTTCCCTTCAGGGCCCTAGTTTTGTGCACCAGTGGTCAGTGTCTTGCATGGCTCTGCACTTCTGGCATGCAATGTTGTGTAGTGAACTCACGTCAGCGCGCAGGGGCGGCGTCTAAGTAGATACCGCAACGTCATTCCGGCGACCACAACGCCAACGACGAACACAGAGTCGACCGACACGCAGGGGTACTGCTGAAGAAAAATTCTCCGGATCCAGTCTGATGCCTGGGGGTAATTCTAAGGTGAGGAATGCATAACTAATCTACGTCTCTTACAGATATATCGTTACCGAAGGTAAGTAACTAAGTAACTTGTTTATCAGCCCCTCTCGCGAGAGGAAATTAACCAGGCGATATCAACGCTGACTACGGGTAAGTCACCTGGCCCAGACGGTTACCCAGCAGAGTACTACTCAGCGTTTAGGGAGACCCTGATACCACAGCTCGACGCGCTGTATGCTGAGGCCGTGGAAAAGGGCACTTTTTCACGAGACATTGACGTGGCCACGATAGTGGTCATCCCTAAAACAGACCCTCCCTCCAACTCATGCTCCGACTACCGGCCGATATCGCTCATTAACACCGAAGTCAAACTATAACCACGATCCTCGCAACCTGCCTCGAAAAGGTAATAGAGGCCTTAATCCTCCCAAACCAGTGCGGGTTCATGCCCCACCGTGACACGAGGCATTACCCGATATGGCTACATGTGCCTTGGCTCACCGTCACCGCCTTCCACCCTACCTGGCCCTCTTGTTGATTGACTTTGAGAAGGCCTTAGACACGGTGGACTGGGGCTATCTGGAAGCCGTACTAATGTATGCAGGATTTGGCCCATACTTTAGAGGGCTTGTGAAAGTACTCTACTCTCACCCAACGGCTCAGATTTCGGCCAATGGGGTTCTTTCAAATGATTTCCATGTAGGTTGAGGGACGAGACAAGGCTTTCCCCTCTCTCCCTTGCTCTTTGCCTTAGCTATAGAGCCCCTGGCCCGACTCATTAGATGCGACGCCCAAATCCAAGGCTGGCAATGGAGCTCATCCTGCGAAGACCGCATCACATTTTATGCCGATGATGTACTTGTGTTCCTGGTAGACCCTGCCTGTTCCGACCCCTGATGCCTACGAATCCTCGACCTCTTTGGGCAAGCTTCTGGCCTGAAGCTTAACCCGACCAAGTCAGTATTGGTTCCCCTGCAAATCTCCCGAGAATGCATGGAGTGGCAGACTAACATCCCAATCAGGCGCCTTCCTTCCGATATTTGGGGATCTGGGTAGCAATTCACCCGGAACTAACCTGGTCTCTCTCTCAATTTAACCCCACTACTGACAAAGGTCAAAGGCGATCTACGGAGATGGCAGACACTCCCATTGAACCCGTTAGGGAAAATCACGCTGTACAAAATGATGATCCTTCCCCGATTTTTGTATGTACTACAGAATCTGTCTCTCCATCTCCCACAGCAATGGTTTTGCGCCCTAGATAGAATGACGATCTCATTTCTCTGGGGAAACTCGAGGCCACGAGTGGCACTGACCTACTGCCAAAAAGCCCCATACAATGAGGGGATGGGAATGACCAATCTCTTTCTATACTACATAGCCACACGCCTATTCGTGATCAATGATTTGTTTTCAGGGGGGTTGTCAGACCCAGCATACCAAATAGAACTGGAAGCGCTGGGATTCTCGAAGATCCAAGCAGTGTTATACGTTTCTCCAGTCTCATGCGATTTCCCGGCAGTTACTAGATCAGTCTTTCTTGCGTGGCGCTCGGCACTTCGATACACCAGTTGGGATGCCTGAATCACGCTGCCAACACCCTTGTGGCAAGGTGAATGGATCGGTGACGTAGCACGGTTGGAGGGCTTCCAAAAGTGGGACCTCATTGGTATTACACAAGTGGGTTATGTTTGGAAAGGGGGGTCAAATGTGGATGTTCCAAGACCTGCAAAACATGTAATCCCTTAACCATATGCAATTCTACAAATATCTGCAGTTGAGACTCGCCCTTACAGAGCATATCCCCAGGAACACCACTCTTCCCGAATTCAGTACCTTAGAAGCTAAACTCCTCTTGAGAGCGCTGGGAAAAGGGGGGGGGGGGTGTTTCCCAGATCTATAACTCCCCCACCACACTAGATCACCTGCGGACCAGATGGGAACGATGGATGGGACCTATGGAGGATGAGAACTGGAGAGATGCCCATATGGCCCCCGGATCATCACTGTCTCAGCCAGGCTGCGAATCCAAATCTACTACCTTCATTCCGCATATCTCACCCCCATCAGACTATACCATGCAGGCTGTCTTCCAACCCTGGGCTGCACAAGATGTGTAGAACAGCCTGCAGATTTCTACCATATGACTTGGTTCTGTCCCATCATATCGAAATACTGGGTATCAGTGGTCAAGGTATTGAGTGAGGTTCTGGGATGGTAGGTCCCGCTCACCCCCCAGGTTCTGCTCTTGCGGATCCTGGACGGCGTGGGTAACTCTAGAGCGGACAAAATGTTTCTGGGTACGCCCCTTATGGTAGCCAAAAGAGACCTAGCATCTCGATGGAGGAGCCCAGACCCCCCTACAATCGCCCAATGGCGAAAGGGCTTGGATTGGTGTGCTGGGCAGGAAGAGCCGCTATATGTGGCACGAGGATGTCAAAACAAATATAAACAAGTGTGAGGCAAATGGTTGGGACTACTAGGATGACAAAACAAGGTTGACTCACGAGCAACCACTGCTCTGGACTGACCAACTGGGTATTCTGTATTCGATCGTATGGTGTGGGTGGGCTTCGGGGTTCATCATAGGCCACTAGTATCAAGTGTATGGGATCTGATATCATGAAATGTCGTGTCTTTTGTTTGTGTTTTGCCTGCAAGTTTGGAAAACCCAATAAAGTTGAGTATAAAAAAAAAACATTTGTTCAGGAAATTAACTTAACCAGGCCCAATCTTGACCCTTATATAGCCTGTTACTTCTTACACTATCCCGACTTTGCTACTACTTTAAAACTGTATGCAAACAAAGGCACTGTTGAGCTAAGCATGTAGACGCACACACCGGAGGTGGGATGATACCTTTTGTGGTTCGTAAGGGTCATGAGCTCCGTCCGCGATAGTTGCAGTCCTGGGATGATGGAGTCATTGCAATGAGAGGTTGAGTATGTCTCAAGTGCTTCATTGTCCGGAGTTTGCTAGGTCTAACACCTCATCGCCAGTTATCTCAACAACCCTTCCTACCCAAAGCACTTAAGTCCTGCCAAAAGGGCTCCAAAAGTAATGCCTGCAAAGTAGATAAATCTGGCTAGTTTTTACCCCAGGGTGCAGCTGAAGACTTTTTGTTCTGTCCGTAGGGGAACATGAGAGCGAGTTTATTTCCCCTTCAAAAATGATACAGTTTGATGGGAAATCCTCTTCTCGACAATTACTGATGAGGTACTTGAAGTGTGAATCGGGTGTTGAGGTGGATAAGCCCTTGCATGTGATTGTCAACACCTGCCAACTTTTTACGCCCTTCCTAGACCTTTAGCACATTTTGTTGTAGACAATAATCAAAATCAAAAACAGTAGGTATCTTGCAAGATGTTCAAGTTGTGTTACAGACCTAAAACTACTACTTAAAATCCTGCCACATTTGCAGATTCACCCAAGAATACAGCCCAAGTTAACACCCACATTGCCAAGAGGCTCTGATAACCATCTTTAAGCATACATCTCTAATAGTGGGAACGATGACCTGTATACATTTTCCAAAAGTGAGCACTTGTTACTTGGGGACCAATGGCTAGGGAACATTGTTCAGGAAGGTTAAACCTTGAACGAGCCTTCAGTCCTAATGTCCTCTGTAATTTCAAAAGTTTTCTCCAGAACTCTAGAAAAAGAATCAGATTATTGGCATCCATATTCTCCGTGTTATTGTCAACATAGCCCATTTTCCTCTCTTGTTGGCCGGATTTTAAATCCTCACCAATACTTTTTTGGTCTTAGTTTAGCTACATTGACAACTTTTTTGCTGATGATTTTTTCAACTCACACCGATCTGCAGGATGGTCCCAAGTTTCCCTATGGAGTGTGACGCAGTGATTAATTATGACCAACAGATAACTGTCCCCTTACTAGGACACCAAAGGTGTTATGAGGGCATGGAAATGACAAACGCTGCCTGATTCAAGTACTGTGTCATAACACAAATCCATTTAAAATATCAACCCAATAATTGTTTCCTCTGGAATAAGATACACCTTACCTACCAGTTCCACTGTAATGGACATATACTGAATGTATTAAAGGAGAGCACTGGTCCAAAAACCAAATCATGTGGCTATCCAAATATATTTTTTGCACTGCCAGTAGATTACATGGATAAATGTAGATTTATGTATTTCCCGGCCACTCAAGCGAATAAATCTATTGTATTTTTCTGCCATAACTTTTCTCTTTTGAATTCATGTGATTTGTTTGAACTACAGTTTTCAAGAAACAACAATACTTTTGTTTTACAAGTGATGTTAATCTCCACAGCTCATATTAAAATGATCAACCTGTGGTTGTTGTCCTCAGTGCTGACCCTTTTTTTGTGAGTGTTTTAAAAAGTTTTTAGTTTTGAACCAATAAAACCTATACTTTTAGGTTACTTTGTCTTCTAGAAGACTTGGGGCCAATCACGAGTTGACCAGTTATCGTGGGGCGATAAACCCGCAGTCGTAATTGCTGATACTGTGCGGTTATCACCCGGCTGTCTCCATGCAATTATGAGATAATGACCAGGCGCTGTAAAGCTTAGATCTCATTAGTAGTCCTGTTTCAAGTGTTAACAGGAGTTTATGGCTATAACAGGATTACCATTTCACTTTTGATCATCCTACTAGATATTTAACACCCCATCATCTTATCAAAACCATTACCTCTGCATAGCTCTGGTGCCCAGAATGCATAGACTGGACTCAGACTAGTAACCACAGCAGATGGAAGTAATGACCGTGAAGCATGAATGTCGAAATTGTAGTGACATAGCTTTTAAATAAAGGTTATACTAGCACCATTATATTAACAAATTGTATATTTTACCACCCTTACCCCAGGTCCCCATAAAGGTGTAATCACAACATTTAGTAGTTTGCTGGTAAGTTATAACCCTATGTTTCTACTTAAATTTACCCATCGAAGTTTTTTTATTTTCAGGCTTGACAGCACATCTATTGCCAGACAATTATGTGAGAATCACTAGAGAGGGGCTTTGGCTCTGCCCACAAGTTGGGAGCCAGGCGTACATGTTTTGATTAGGCAGAAGTTGTGTTCTTCCAAAAACAAAGTGCTTGACCTCCACACAGCTGTGATAATTTTGTTGATTTATCCAGCTGCCTGAGCTTGAATTTTCAGGGGCACATACATGAAATTATAAAGCTATTAAAGTGTCTTAATAACTAGATAATTTATTTGGTTTTTCTGTAGCGGCAGCACAGATGGGAGGAGGGCAGTCATTAACCTACATGGATTTTTAGGTCTGGCTCGACAGTGCAACTGTCACCTGACCATTTAACCTGCTCCAACATTATCTACAGCACTTTGCTTCCACACAAATATGTATTCTTTCCCATGATATCTACTTGTAAAGCTTCATATTACCATACAACAGTCTTTACCTATTGGCATTGCCAATGCTTATCTTACATGTATTTTTGCTACCTCTTAGGATACCATGGCAAAACGAAATACAGTTATAGGTACCCCATTCTGGATGGCTCCGGAAGTGATCCAAGAAATTGGTTATAACTGTGTGGCTGATATCTGGTCACTGGGAATTACAGCTATAGAAATGGCAGAAGGAAAGCCACCGTATTCTGAAATTCATCCAATGAGGGTAAGACTCTTTTCTTTGGTGTGTCTCATTATGCATTTATTATTATAATGCCTGCTCATTCTGCTATAACTTGCGTTTATTTCAGGAGCACAACATCCTGACTTACATAGTTTCCGAAACGTAATTCCAGTGCTTTTAATTATAATTGTGCATTATAATAAATAATTGTGCACAGGACTAAAATTGCAAGTTGCCTGGGAGATAAGTAGGCCAGCTCAGGGAAAAGGTAACTTGGCCCGAGCAGGGACAAACCGCTGTTGGTAACTTTTCACCCTGAAGACAGATCTGTTTTTCTTTAATATTTAGTATGTCTTAGTCATATTCATTTCAAAATCAGCCCTGCATGTTTACGGGTATCACTAGGGGTTCATTTATTTAATGGGTAAAAGGTAGTTTTCAATATGGTTTTCAACTTGCATCACTACAGTAGTGTTAAAACTGTATCCAAGCCACAACACAACAGCTTTAGCTGAAGCCATAGATTTTAGTTTTACAAGTGGGTAGGGTGTATATACTCTACCTCTCACATATGACTCTTAATTTCCACATCACTGGTGCATTTCCTGTGTCCACTTATCATTGCTCTCCTGGAAAGTGAAATAATCCAATTGGGTGTAGCCAATTTTACAGTACATGTTTTAGGGGAAAAGCACTCACTCTGAGAAGCAGTGTCATAGCACACAGATTCTTGATACCAGCAAAACCAGCAGAAAATATTGGAGGGACTACTGCAAAAATATATCAATCTTTATTCCAACTCTTTCCGAGGAAGCAAGGGGAGATGAGCCTGTGCAATAGGCAGTGGCTACGGATGAGATTGCTAAGCCATAGTTGTATTTGTTCTCAGCATATACTACTTCATGGTGTGCAACAGGCGCATTCTGAAAGGCAGCGGTGGTCATGGGCTGTGACAGTCAGAATGAGTTCCTGGTGTAGCTTTCTTCCCCTCCCCATCAGGTAGATGGAATGGAGACAGGACCCAGGAGGAAGACGTACTAGAAATGCAGCTTTGGGTCTCTTAGAAGAGACAGCAGAAGACCTTGACATATCAACATTTATGAAGAGTCTAAGAGCCATAACCCACTTTCTGCTTCAAACTGAAGCCTGTACCAGCTGCTGGTCTCCTGTCCTATGCTAACACCCAGACCATGATAAAGAGAACACAATTATCCCTCAGATGATACAAAACCTATATGCACAATGAAGCCTTGTTTTAAAAGAAAATGTGCAACACAAAAATGTGATGGGTGAAATGCTTAAATTAATATCGCTCACTAGTAATTACTTTGGGTAACATCCAAGCTACCATGCCTCCTCGGACAGGAACCAGACATATACAGATCAATCTTGGTTCTGCTAAAATAGGTACAGTCCAGCCTGGATTGCCAGCCAAGGTCCACTCTTAAGGGCAACACAAGTAATCCCAGACTGTTTCAGCCTATTTAGGGCTCATTCATACAGTGCAGCGTGAGTCCTATGGCACAGTGAGCACGGGACCCATGTCTTGGCATATATGTCTCACTTAGGGTGTTGCATTGAGGAATACAAAAATGTTATGGTGGAATGCTTGAATTTCAGCCTCTGGTAATCACTTGGGCCTGAATCCCAGTCCATTGTTCATTTGCCCATCATGCCACCTCAGACACAAACCAGCCATTTGCAAATCAACCTTCGTCCATTCAGTACAGTCCGCATTGCCAGGCCACGACCCATATGAAAGGCAACACATGCAACATCAGACTGGTTTTTGTTCATTTTGGTTTTGTATATGGCTGAATTAGGTTAAGGCTGCAGACAACACTCCCCAATATATCTCGAAAGCAGTGAGGAATCCTTCATTGCAGCAAGTAGACAATTATTTTTAAAACATTTGAGACCGATTCTCACCTTGCAGTTGCTGAAGCAGGATATTTATAGGATAAATCCCATCACTTTTGGCGATGCCCCTACATGGCCCCTCATAGAACGCCCACATTTCCATTACCATATTTTTTGTCAGTGATTCACATCTGTTCTGTGAATGTGCCCATAGGCTTTAAATGCTTTATCTGAAAGACACGTTAGTGACAGATTCCTTATTTTAGAATATCCCCAGGCGTCAGGCTGGCTCCGGAAAGTTTTGCGTAGCAGTACCCTTGCGCGTCGGTAGGCGGAGTCGTGCGGGTCCGTCGTCGGCGTCGGGATCGCCGGGATGACGTCGCGGGCAGTACTTAGACGCCGCCCCTGCGCGCTGACGTCAGTTCTTCTTTTTCCGCGCCAGTAAGCGCAGATCCGGGAAGAGCAGTGCCCTAGTCATTTTTTGACTAAGTTTTTGGGTGATTTTTCACTGTTTTCTCGAGTCGCTCGACTCCTAAGGTGTCGGTAGGGATGCCCGGCTTCAAGCCATGCGACGCCTGTGGTCGAATGATGTCGATCACGGACCCGCATCAGGATTGTCTCTACTGCCTCGGGCGCGACCACGACCCCAAGTCGTGCCCCGACTGTCGGGCCTTTCATCCGAAGGCTTTGCGAGAGTGGTCTCAAAAGCTCCTCGAGGTCCGGCAGTCTGCTCCGCACCAAGACCCGGTCACGTGAGAGGTCGAGGGGCCGGTCGCGGAGTCCTCATCGGTCGTCGGGGTCCAAGTCTTCGCACTCCTCCGGTAAGTCGAAGCATACGAAGTCTAAGAAGCGTCATCGCTCGACGACTTCGCCTCGCCGGTCTCGCGACTCGGCTGAGAGTCCTGTCGGCACCGTCCCCGCGGCTCCGGGAGTGCCTGTGGAGCCGCCCCCGCATTACCCGTCCTTCCCGGGTTCGGGGGCGACTCCGGCCGAGATACAGTAGTTCCTGTCGGCCATGGCCCGCCTCTTCGGGCCTCAAGGTCCCCCCGGTGCGCCTTCGGGCCCCGTGGGCCCTGATGGGGTTTCCCCGGCGCCGCCGGTGACTCCGGTCCCGGCACCGCCTGTCACACCAGCCTCGGTCCCGGCCCCGGCCTCGACCCCGGCTCCGGTGCTGCCACAACCCCGATCGACACCGGTTGACCTGACAACACCTCCACTGGCGCCGATGTCTCCGGTGCCGTTCCCGACGCCGCCCGGAGTCGTTCCCCGGTTCTCTCCGGATCCGGACACGGCACCGGACCGGCGTCACTCGACGCCGGCTCCGACGCCGATGAGACCTTGGGTCCCGCATGTCCCTCCTCCTTATTTTGAACCAGAGGAGGACGAAGAGAACTGGGAGGGGTCGGATGACCCTCTCACACAGCAGTGTGAGTTCGATCAGGACTGGGCTGAGGAACTTGGGGATGCCAGTGGTCTGGACACCTCCCTGACACTGGCATGCTGTCTCCTCCTTCCGTGGCAACGGAGGAGGGAGCAAATTTTGCAACGGTGTTGCGTAGAGCAGCTGGGGCCTTACACCTCCAATTGCCTACAGTGGCTGTCAGGACTAACCTCCTGACGGAAGTTCTTCAGCCGGCGGCTACCTCCTCGGAGCCACTGCTGCCGTTTAATGACGCGCTTTCCGACGTTCTTTTGGGCACCTGGTCCAAGCCCGCCACAGGGGCTCCTGTGGATAGGAACGTGGCCCGACGCCATCGCCCGGGCGACCCCCTGTTCCTCTCCCAACACCCCACTCCTGAGAGCTTGGTTGTCCAAGCCTCTGCTTCCCAAACCGCCTTCCCTACCGCTCCTCCGGATAGGGAATCCAAACGCCTGGATCAATTTGGGAAGAAGGTCTTTTCTTCCTCCAGTGCTGGCTTGCGGTCTGTCAACACCGCTTGCCTTTTGGGCCGATATTCCCACTTTCTGTGGGACTCGGTGGCGCAAGTTCTGCCCCAGTGTCCTGAGGAGGTCCAGACACTGCTTTCCCGCGCCATTGCGGAAGGAAGAGATGCGGCTAAATACACCATCAGTTGTGGCCTTGATACCGCCGACTCGCTAGGCAGATCGCTTGCGACGACAGTGGCGCTGCGTCGTCACGCCTGGCTGAGAACCACTGGTTTCTCGGGTGATGTCCAAAACACCCTAATGGACATGCCCTTTGATGGGGTCGGTCTTTTTGGAAACAAAGCAGATCATGCGCTGGAGCGCTTTAAGGACTCGCGGGTTACGGCCAAGTCCCTGGGCCTTTCTGCTGTACGCCCTCCGCTACCGTGTGCTTTTCGCCCCTTTCGTGGCCACGGAAGGGGCGCCTAGTCACGTCCGCTGCCCAGCCACCGGCCCGCGCAGCAAGCGTCTTCGCGTGGCCGAGGACGTGGCTCCCGCCGTGGCGGGTCAGGCAACCAGCGTGCAGGTCAGGCCACCGACCCCGCCCCGTCCGCGGCCTCCAAGCCCTCCTAGTCCTTCCTTTCAGGTGCACAGCACGCCAGTAGGGGGCAGGGTCTGCCATCACCTTCACCACTAGCGCCATCACCTCGGACAAGTGGGTCTTGGACATTGTCCGAAGGGGCTACTCCCTCCCCTTCGAGACCATCCCCCCCAGCCATGCCACCTCCATTCCACCGCATGTCAGGGGATCACTTGGTGCTTCTTCAGAAGGAAGTTGCGGCCCTCTTGGCCAAGAGGGCCATCGAGCGCGTTCCGACCCCAGAAGTAGGACGTGGTTGCTACTCCCACTACTTTCTGGTGCCCAAAAAGGACAAGGAGAACATGCGTCCTATCTTGGACCTCCGGAACGTCAATCGCTTCCTCCGGAAGGAGAAGTTCAAGATGCTCACCTTAGCTCAGGTCTTGACTGCCCTCGACCCTGGAGACTGGATGGTAGCGTTGGACTTGCAGGACGCTTATTTCCACATCCCCGTCCTGCCGGCCCACCGGCGTTACCTGCGGTTCATGGTGGGCCTCGAGCATTTTCAATTCACTGTGCTCCCCTTTGGCCTCACAAGTGCCCCTCGGGTGTTCACGAAAGTGATGGCGGTGGTCGCAGCTCATCTGCGCCGGGCAGGGGTTCCAGTCTTACCCTACCTAGACGACTGGCTGCTGAAGGCGGGCTCGTCCCAGGCAGTCGTCTCCCACCTCCAGACTACGGCCGAACTCCTGCACTCGCTGGGGATCTCCATCAATGTGCCGAAGTCGCACCTGATTCCTTCTCCACAGCTCCTTTTCATCGGAACAGTTCTGGACACGACGCAGTTTCGGGCCTATCCTCCCGAACGGCGAGTCCGAGATATTCAGGCTATGATTCCGATCTTTCAGCCTCTATCCTGGGTTTCGGTACGGATGACCCTGAGGCTGCTGGGCCTCATGGCCTCCTGCATCCTCCTGGTCGATCATGCCAGATGGCATATGCGGTCTCTGCAGTGGGACCTGAAGTTCCAGTGGGCGCAGCACCAGGGCAACCTGTCCGATCACGTCCAGATCTCGGAGGGGACTGCAAAACAGTTGCAGTGGTGGCTCTCGAACCGGCAATGGGTCATGGGCAGATCCCTCTCCCTTCCCCAGCCAGAGCACACAGTTGTGATGGACGCGTCCCTTCTGGGATGGGGCGGTCACATGGGAGAGGCGGAGATCAGAGGCCTCTGGTCTCCGGCGGAGTCCCGGCTCCATATCAACCTTCTGGAGCTCCCGGCGATCCGACTTGCACTCAAGGCATTCCTTCCCTCTGTCAAAGGGAAGGTAGTGCAGGTGTTCACAGACAACACCACCGCCATGTGGTACTGCAACAAACAGGGCGGGGTGGGGTCGTGGACCCTATGTCAGGAGGCTCTACGCCTCTGGACATGGCTGGAACATCAGGGCATTTTCCTGATGGTTCAACACCTGGCAGGTTCCCTGAACGCCAGGGCGGACGAACTCAGCCGCAGGTGCATGATGGATCACGAATGGCGTCTTCACTCGGAGGTGGCGCAAGGTCTCTTTCAGCAGTGGGGAGAGCCTTGGTTAGATCTGTTCGCTACCGAAGAGAACGCGCAATGTCGGCAGTTCTGCGCGTTGGAATTTCCAAGGCGGCACTCGCTCGGCGACGCTTTTCGTCGCGAGTGGAGTTTGGGTCTGTTGTACGCCTTTCCGCCTATACCACTTCTACCCAGAGTGTTGAAGAAGATTCGGCGCGACCGGGCCCAAGTCATCCTTGTGGCTCCGGACTGGGCTCGAAGAGTTTGGTATCCCGAGCTACTCAGTATGAGCGTCGATCCCCCGATCCGTCTGCCTCTTCGGGAGGATCTTCTGTCGCAGCAGCAGGGGACGGTCCTCCACCCGAACCTGTCCAGTCTACACCTGCTTGCGTGGAGATTGAGCGGCGGCAGTTGATTCCTTTCGACTTGCCTCCCGAAGTTTGTGATGTGATTCTGGCAGCCAGGCGTCCCTCCACTAAGGTGGTATACGCCTGCAGGTGGAACAAGTTTGTGGCGTGGTGCACAGCAAAGGCTGTGAATCCCCTCTCTGCCCCTCTTTCTGAGGTTCTTTTGTTCCTTCTTTCTTTGGCCCAACAGGGTTCTGCCCTGGGTACCATCAAGGACTATCTTTGTGCAATCTCGGCCTTCCTCAGGCTTCCTGATCAGCCCTCTCTTTTTAAGTCCCCTGTTGTTAACAGGTTTCTTAAAGGCATTACACACCTCTTTCCTCCTGTTCCGTTTATAATGCCTCAGTGGGACTTAAACTTGGTTCTTACTTTTTTTTAATGTGCGCTCCCTTTGAGCCTCTGCATAACTGTCCTCTTCGTCTTCTTACTCTGAAGACAGCCTTTCTGGTAGCCATCACCTCCGCTCGGCGGGTGAGTGAGCTCCAGGCTCTTTCATGCAAACCCCCCTTTCTGTCTGTTCATCCAGACAAGGTTGTTCTTCGGACGCGTCCGTCCTTCTTGCCAAAGGTGGTTACTGCCTTCCACATTGGGCAGACCATCACTTTGCCCACCTTCTTTCCGCCTCCGCATCCTTCCAGAGAGGAAGAGAGGCTCCACCGTCTGGACCCAAAACGTGCGCTTGCCTTTTACATCAACCGCACACAACAGTTCCGGGTGGATGACCAGCTCTTTGTTGACTACGTGGGCGCCAAAAAAGGTCGGGCGGTACACAAGAGGACCATCTCCCGCTGGGTCATCTTGTGTATCAAAGCCTGCTATTCTTTGGCTAAGAAGGAGCCTCCTGTTGGGCTGCGTGCCCATTCCACCAGGGCAACCTCTGCTACCACGGCCTTAGGCCGCGGTGTTCCGCTGCAGGATATATGTCAGGCAGCTAAGTGGGCCTCGCTGCACACGTTTACCAAACATTACTGCCTTGACAGCCAGGTCCGGAGGGACGGCTTCTTCGGCCGTTCTGTCCTCCGGGACTTCCTTGTCTGAATCTGTTCGCAGACCCACCACCGGGGTTGGTATTGCTGGGGTATCTATTCTAAGGTAAGGAATCTGTCACTAACGTGTCTCTTTCAGATGCACAAGTTACTAACTTGTGTAACGATATATCTGTAAGAGACAGTAGTTAGTGACAGATTCCTTACCGCCCCACCCATCCTCCCCATTCTGCGAACTGATTTCTAGGGTTAAGGACATCCCTTTCAGGGCCCTAGACTTTTTTCAGACACCTATGTCAGCTTCTTGCATGGCTCTGCGTTCCTGGCGCGGAAAGTCGTGTACAGAACTGACGTCAGCGCGCAGGGGCGGCGTCTAAGTACTGCCCGCGACGTCATCCCGGCGATGCCGACGACGGACGCGGAGCCGCACGACGCCGCCTACCGACGTGCAAGGGTACTGCTACGCAAAACTTTCCGGATCCAGCCTGACGCCTGGGGATATTCTAAGGTAAGGAATCTGTCACGAACTACTGTCTCTTACAGATATATCGTTACACAAGTTAGTAACTTGTGCCATAGTGGTGAAAGCGTGCACTGCTCCCCTCAACAGCTGCTGAACTTTGGCACTGCTGTTCTTGCGGAACTGCCATGTTCTGCACTCAACCCCCTTAAAGCCATCCTCTGTCAGTGCCAGACTTTTGACATCCACAAGTAAATTTGACAACATTCCCACCATCATCCATTTAAATTGGCTGATGGTTGAGGCTACTATTAAGCACAAGCAGGGATGTTTAACCTTAGACCTCTGCATCTTAACATGTCCTACTATCTCTCTAACTGCCTCAACTTATCTGGGGGCCAAATATGGCTACTTCTGAAAAGCTCGATATTCAACACACACCTAGTACCAGGTCTTAATCAGAGGTGGCACGTCATTATCGAATTTGCTACCAATGAACCAAAATCCTTTCTTCTTTCCTTCCAGCGACATCTGAAGACCCATCTCTTCAGGCTTTACCAAAGGCAGGAGCACTGAGTGCTCTCTCCCACCACAGATTGTGCGTTCTCTGTTTTCAGCTACCAATATCGTTTGTTTTCCTAGCTTTTTAATGTTGAATGTATAAACTACCATTGTATTTGTATTCCTAGTGTATCCGCATACTAGTCTTGTTCCTCCGCGCTATTCTAAGCTGTTAAATAAACATTCACTCACTGATATGTCTGTGCCATTCGCTGAGATGCTTCTACACTCACTCTTTGCTTTTGGCTCAAGCTCTTTGAAGTCGCAACGTTTGATCAAATTGTAGGGAGACCGTGATAACAGGCACAAATGTCCATTTTATTAGGAAGCATTATAGCGAAGTATACCTGATATACAGATCCTGTTTCATTAGTGCTAGAAGTGTACAGAATAATTGGAGTTTAACTTCACCATTGGTTGTTTCCACCCAATTTCCTGTATGCTCCAAATTTGATTCAGATTGCATTTTCCAGTCAACAGTTAAGTGTCCCATTTCATTTTGCGTAGCAGTGAATAGCTCCCTTGAGCAAGGGCTGCCAAGAAAACACACACATTACTGTTAAAAAGAAGTAGGCATACATTCATCCTTAACTACTACTTCACATTTCTGTTGTCTTGGCATCTCCAATGAGATCCTGTACACAGACACCTGTCTTAAAGGACGGATAGTTCTAGTAATTTAGCAAGTAAAGGCATCTATCCTGTAAAAGGTAAGCATGCATGTGAGCCTAGCCTGTAGGCTGCAGCCACAATACTAATTCACACTATTCCTTAGTCTAGAGCGCCCTCCAGTGCATGTCGATGTAACGACTTGCGTTGTGAAAACCACGATGTAACCATACCGCGTTGTAATGGTTTCGTGGTAAAGGATGTTTCCCCTGGCCTCCAGCCATCCTTCGCACACCTTCAGATTTGTTCACCATACTTTCACCGGCACCCTTCACACCCTCCGTCATCTTCACCATTTTCTTTGTCACTCCTCTTTACTTCAGGTAGGCACAGGGATGCGCTATTTATGCAATTAGTGGTGGGAGGAGCTACCAGTCAAAGTAGTGAGGGAGGTGTGACTATCTACAGAAAGAGGAAAAGTGGACTGGAGGAGCTGTACATGAATCTCACAGAAGTGGAGGAAGAATTGTACTTTTTCTGTATTGCTCAAGCTGGTGTCTATGAGCAGGTGCAAGTGGCAGATTGCATGTGCATCTTCCCTTTCACAAAGAAATGAGCAAGGGAGCACTCAGAGGACTGGGTAGTAGCACACAGTGGCAAAATTGTTTTAAACCAAGTCTGAACCTCCAGTCTCTTCCCATCATGCAAATCCTAAGAAATGGGGATTGTCAAGAAGACCGACCAGCCTACTGGCAGTGGCACATAAGAGAGTTAGACATGCAATTTAGAAGATGGGTCTTTAAAGCCACTGCTGATTTCCGATCATACTGTGAATTGAGAAGCATTGGAAATTTCTGGCAGAAATCTCCAATCAGAGGAACAGCACTGTAAGCAACAATTGAGATTTTATTTACTGATAGGTAAGGTATTGTATCTATATAGACTTAACGTCAAAAATACATAGGAGAAATTGTGAAATGGCTATTGCATGAAAGCCTAGACTTGCGCTGGTATTTATGCAAGAGAAATGTTGCTCCGTCCCTGTTCCCCCGTCTTTGTAGAATTGTATTCTGTAAGTAAAGACAGACACCAGCTCACGTAATGAAAAATCGTAAGTCTTTCAGGAGGGTAAATATATGTGTTGGATCAAAAGGGTGCAGGCAGAGGATCCGATGCTGTTAAGTATTAAGTGGCCATTTTATCCACGTCTTCATCTAGCGTCAATCTAGTTGGGCAACTGGAAAACGAAGGGATCTTTGTAGGTTCTGCCAGATTACTTTCTACAGAGTTCTGTTGCCCTAGCAATTCAAAATTATGGATATGTCCAGCCATTCAGAGTTGGTGCTCCTTGCCACCCCAGACTCGCTGCAACTGGTTGAATCATTGTCAAATGTTAAATTGAAGTTACTTCTTGACGCATACTAGAATTCAAGGGTAAAGAATTTAAGTTCATTCTTTTGATCTTTTTGGTAACCCTTATATGTGCTTATCGTAAATGTGCTTGTTTGTTGCAATATCTACATGAATTATTTATGATTGTGCTCACTGCATTTTATAAGTCGCAACATGTCGAGTCTGATAATTTGTTTCCATTTTTGTCCGAATTAGGCAATTTTTATGATACCTACAAATCCCCCACCAACATTTCGGAAGCCAGAGCTTTGGTCACCTGATTTCAAAGATTTTGTGACGCAATGTCTTGTGAAAAACCCCGAACAAAGAGCAACAGCAACTCAACTTTTACAGGTATTGTGTGTTGATGTCGAACCTCATGTAACTAAGGACAATAATGTTCAAGGTCCCCGTTATCTTTCAAGTATTGTGTACCAACACAGAATTTCCAAATTAGGATACAGTCTTTGCAAATTACTTGTTTTTATTTCTTCCTTATTCGCTAATTACTGATTACTGTCATGGTGTAATATGTTTTGCACATGAACATTACTATACAGAGAGAAATATCACGGAGCTCCAAAACAGAAGAGAATGACCAGAAGAAATGAACCATAGTCTTAGTAAATTTAAATGGGTAAATGTATATACTTTTGACAGAAAGGTATACTGATGGCCATATTGTCGAACATCTATTATACACGTAATATGAGTGACCTAGTTTTCGCCATTTCTCCAGGGACTAGGGAACTCTTGAAAATTGGGCAATGACTGTAGCAAGTGTTTCCCATTTCCTCTGGAATCTCAGGGACTAGGTGCAACTGGAAGCTCGCTCAATTACCAATTGCCTGCGGTCTCCTCATGCGCTTTGATTCTTATATTACTAATATGGGCAATCAAGGACTAAAGTAGAGGTTGATTTAAGATTTAGAAGCTCAGGTGCATCCAATATGTGAATGACATTCAATAAATGAAGTTTCCAGTTAGTGCTATTTTTCTATGTATTTTTTTAAGAATGGGATATTTAGTCACTTGATGTGCAGTTGTCTAGTAAAATATGATATTGTCACAGTTTAAAATGTTTCTAGTCAGTGGCGAGACCGTGGCTTCTCTAATTAGTTGTAGCTCAGTCTCAGTTGACCTCTTCCCAACCCCTGGAGTTGGGTAAAAATACCTTTTTCTCTAAGACTGTGGATAAGCTGCCATCAGCCTTCAGGTGAGTCATGGCCTGAACATAGGGACCCAAATCGATTAAGGTAAAAGTAGGTAAACCTTGGTTGAGCTCCCATCTCCAGTTGAGTAAAGTTCACTGCTGTGGAGCCATAGTGTCACCTCAGAGTGAACCCCTGCCAAGGGACTCTTGACATGCATCTCTTGATCAGGAAGACCTACAGATATGGTCAGAACCAATGACTTCTAGAGCCGTGTGTCACAGGGTTACTACACCTGGGGCTTTCGGTAGTACGGATTGCACCGGCGAGATTTAGAAAACCTGTATGCCGCCGTCTCAGAACTCAGTGGGCTGGACAACTTGTGGTTGATAAAGGAGATCATGTTAGACAAACTGTAACAGCCATTTTGGATGTATAAAAAATAGCATTCTAAGGTCGGCTGCCGCTGTTGACTTTTCCAATACTGGCACAGTTCTTCAAGCAATGGCAAAGCCAATAGCGGAGGGCATCTTGTGGAGCGAAATCCACAGCAGTGCTCCATTTCGGGTGGGGCAGGAGAAGGAGGAATGCAGAGTTATTGGGGACACAGGGGAGCAGAGGATGATTCAGGGTGGGGAGAGTGGTGTGACTGGTAAGGAGAAAGCGTGAATGCCAGAGAGACATAAAGGAAAAAGCAGGACATGCATACCCACTAAGTGCTAAATCACAAATGGTATTAAAAAAAGAAAGCAGAAAAAAAGCGTTCCCTATATCCACCCTGGAAGGATATACGCAACCAATCAAAAAATCATTGTGAAACCTAAGAGCTCTCATGGGCTGTGCACTAGACTTTGAATAAAAGCAATTGAATCAGAAGCAGAGAAAAGAAATGGACAAGAAAGCCATCTTGTTATTAACAAGGGGAACCCCAAAACTCCCTCTAAGTATATATTAAAGTATTGGGTACTGTTATACCTGTAGTAAGACCACTTCAGACAGCACGGTATCTATTGTGTAGAAGGCATGCTTGGACACAACTCATCTGTTCTGCTAAGTAACACATAATCTTTTTGTATTATTTCTTTCCATCACAACTATTAAATGTGTTTCTGTTTTGAAGCTTCTGAAACTGCATGTTTTAGTCTATTAGCAAAACACAGCATGTTATAATGATTTAATCATGCATGTTAATATAATGAATTCAAGCTAATTAAAAAACTTAACCAATTGTATGTTTCTGCTATCCCAAGGAAATTAATGCACCCTTTTTTTGTATTGCTTAAAGCATCCCTTCGTTAAAAATGCAAAAGGAGTATCGATTTTGAAAGACTTGATTAATGAAGCAATGGAAGTCAAGTTAAAGCGGCTTGAAGAAAAGCATGAAGTAGATCAAGATGAAGAAAATTCTGTGAGTAACTAAAAGAACCTAATGTAAACTATTTTCAGACAAACTCCACTCTTTAAACCACTCTTTAAATGTGTAAAGTGTTTCTTATATCTGTGTATGTTACCTTTTCATCACTTATATTAGGTGAGTGGATATAATCTGTTTGTAATTTTTTCCAGTTACAAACACACCTCTCCAAGAAAAACATAGTATTCTCCTGCATTTACAGGTTAGGACATTTACATATTGTAGGATGTTCTGTAGAAACTACTCACATAGGAAGATGGCCTACTTAAGTTCTTCACTCAGAACTCTGCTCCTTCAAGGAAAGTGTAGGAACCATTACTTTGATTAGAAATAATCATAATGTAACACCCTGTTTGCACCCCAGATTTTCAACTTGCCAATATAGGTACTCCTTCTTAAGTAGACAATTACTGGACACATCTTTAGTTTTAATAATCATCCAGGTGATCTAAATATGTATTTACTTTAAGTGTGTTTTCTTTCCATGTGCCTTCACTTTGCAATCAGAGGTAAAGTTACTTCCAGTACCTCTCAATCAACATTTTGTATCTCTTCGATTGGATAGAGACATCTAGCCTCAGGTTCCTTACTTTAGAATCCCCCCCCGCCTTCCCCCACCAGGCGCAAGATTGGATTAGAAAATCTTTCCATAGCACGTCTGCGCGTGGGAAGAGGGCACCACACAACTCAACATCGACGTCATCCACCCGATATGACATCGACTGAGTCAATATAACCCCCTCGCCGACGTCCGTTCCTTCTTTTCCGCGCTTGCAACGCAGTTAGGGGGCCCCTTTTCAGCCTTTACCTACATTTTGTTGAGGAAACAGTGTGATTTTTGTTAAGGGTTTAAGCCCTGTGGATCATATGACAGACAGATGTTGCTACAGACCCCTGTTTGTGGTGCCTT
The DNA here is from genome assembly GCA_963921515.1 of Calotriton arnoldi. Classification (NCBI taxonomy): domain Eukaryota; kingdom Metazoa; phylum Chordata; class Amphibia; order Caudata; family Salamandridae; genus Calotriton; species Calotriton arnoldi. The sequence goes on along the minus strand of CAWUFW010000320.1, from coordinate 560,213 downwards.
GGAGAATACCATGACTCCGAGGAGTGAGGTTCATGTTGGCAACTTCGGCCGAAGGCGTTGAGAGAGCGTCACATGAAACTTCTGGCGGAGCGAGTATCGGAGGCACTGCGGCATTGTCAATCCTCATAGAAGTCCATAGACCGATTGAGGAGACATTCACCTGAGGGGCCATCTCCATCGACGTCTGCTCTGAAGGACAAACAATCGAAATGTAAGTGCATCTCCAACGCTGTCTCCCTACCTTGGGTTGCAGAACATTCACAGAAGTCTACCCCACGCCTCCCTAAATTTCCTGAAACTGGGGCGACTGTAGCCCAAATGCAGGAGTATTACAATTCCTTGCATAAAGTCTTTCGGCCCACCCCTTGCCCCCACACCCCCCTGGTGCGCTTTCTAGCCCCAAGGACGGGAGAGGTGCCCTGACTGTTTCCTCGCCGGCCGGTTCGCCCTCAGTGACAGTTGGGCCCTCTGAATCTGTTATTGGATTGACGCCAAGCCCATTACTCTTTCAGACGTAGATACGACGCCGCAACAGCACCAGACGCTGTCTGCTTTAGACAACTCTCCATCTGCCCTTAGACAACTCTCCATCTGCCCTTAGACAGCCTGTCAATGTTTTCCCTACAGGACTACACAGTTCTGAATGTGCAGAGGGGGCAATAAGCCATCAGTACCCTTTGGACAGTCCTGTCCGGCCTCTTTTGGAGGAAAATTGGCTGACTGAACTGGGTGAGGCTAGTGGGCTTGAATTCTCTCCAGTTTCAGATTTACTTTCTCCACCTTGTATAGCAATAGAGGCGATTTCATCTTATGCTGACGTATTGAGGAGTGCAGCTGTAGTCTTAGGTTGCCAGTTTCATTCAGTGGAATTATTCACAGACCCTTTAGTGGATGTTCTTCACCAAGGTGAGACAGGAGTGGAGCCTTTACTCCCTTATAATGAGTTTGTTAGGGGCATTTTGTTAGGGGCTTGGGTGAAACATGTTACGGGAGCGCCAGTTGACCGGGCTGTAGCTCATAGACATCAACCTGCCCCTGGGGACCCAGTTTGTCTCTTGCGTCATCCCACCACGAAAGGACTGTTGGCACAGGCTGCTACGGCTTCGCCGGAAGACTAGTGTCTTTCCTTTGGTTCCACCAAATAAAGAGTCCAGATGGCTGGAACACTGTGGAAGGACTATATTCTCTTCTGTCAGTTTAACCTTGAGGTCGCTAAACACAGCATGTGTTTTGGGCAGATTTTCTCATGCTTTATGGGACTTGGTGGCTTTTCTTTTCTATGAAGATGTTCATATACATTTGTACATGAGGAGAATATGTGTTTGCCTCATAACTTCTACTTTTTGTAGAAGGCTTTTTATTACTATTTTAAAGGATTGTTGCTCTCTAGTTGACAACTATTTTCATCATTCATCTGGCTCTTCTAAGCGTTTGTAGTGTGGGTTCACACTTTGCAGAGTGTTGTCTCTAGATGGAATATACAAAATCATTCGGATTCTTTTTATTATATAATCCTTTATTTAATATTTTCCGGTTTACGTATGAAAGGTCCTTTCTGGATCATCTGTAGATGGGTAGTATTCTTATAGTAGGGTCACATACTAACCTTGGTTTTTGCTAGGCTATCAAGGTTTCTTTTTCGTACTTACTGTCTTATTCAACTTTATGCTACTATTGCTTGATGGTGGTGTCTCCGGCAATTTGCATTACGCTGCCTTTTTGGTTGGCTGCTGCTTTCCTACATGGTATGATGCCCACTATGGTTTCCATACTTTTATGTCAGTATTGTCTGGCTGATTACTCCGCTTACTTTTATATCTATGTGTTATACTTGTTCTCTTTTGAATACATAGTCGGTTATTTGTTACTCCTATGTCAGTATATATCTTGGGGATAGCCTAGAGGTATTTATATTATCTCTAGTTAATTTTCCAATGGATAAGACTGGTTCTATGCCAATAGTTGCTGTTGTTGACTTTGACTCTTTTTAATAGAGCATTTGTTATGCTTTCCCATGGGTGATGGACCTTTCTCTGTGTTTACAGAGCAGGTTTGGCTCGGATAGAACTCTATATGGCAAAGAGGTATTGCTCAATGGCATGACCTGCTGATCTGTTTTTCTCAAGTATCGAACATGGAGTTTGAGTCTGAATATACGAGCAAATAGTTTTACATTTATAGGGTCATTTCAGCTGCGGCCCGTGCAGGTAGGAGCGGTGGGGCCGGGGGGGGGGGGGGATTTCGACATACGATGACGAGGGAAAATTAAATAATTAATTTTCCCTCACCGTCGTCTGTCGAAATCCCCCCCCCACCCCGGCCCTCACCGCTCTTACCTGCACGGGCTGCGGATGGGTCATTTGGCAACATTTTCCTACTGTCATGGGTAACGTTATCCCCATGTTTTCAATTTCTTGATGGCTTTACTTACTTGTTGTCCTTTCCGTAGGGCTTATGCTGTGAGCATGCATGGGTTTGGATCCCATTAAGGGTGTGAATAGGTTTCCATTCATATTGTTAGTTGGCTTCCACCACAGTTTGTCATGCTAACATGGATAAGTTTATTCCCATGCTTTTTAATGTCTTATGACTTTACTTATCTGTGGTTCCTTCCACAGGTTTTTAATTTGTAGAGTATGTTATTGCTCACCTACATCAATATGAATGTCCGGTCTTTTTCTCATGCTTTAAATTGGTTTTGTTCTAATTGGAGACTTTTTAATGGTCTCAGTTTGCAGGGTCTCCTCCAGGGTTGGTGTGCTTTGGTATACGATTCTAAAGTAAGGAATCTGCAGCTAGATGTCTCTATCAGATGAACAAGTTAATGCATTATCTGGTAGAGGCAGGATCTAGCCGCAGATTCCTTAACGATCCTCCAATCCTGCCCGCTCTGCGAACTGAGCCCTCTTTGGTCTCAATTTTGTTATGAGATTCACATACTGAATTAAGAATTCAGTGATTATTTGACACAAGGGTGTTATTTATTTCAGCACACTGTTTCAATAGACAGTTTCTATATGTGGCTCCACGTTTTGAGCGGGGAAATAGTCATGGAAAAACTGACGTCGGTGAGGGGGTTATATGGACTCCGTCAACTTCGTATCGGGTGGATGACGTCGATGCGGAGTCGTGTGACGCCCTCTTCCGATGCACAGACATGCTATGGAAAGATTTCCGGATCTCGTCTCGCGCCTGGGGGAGGTTTCTTCTTTTTTTTAATTTTATTTATTATCAGTTGGCTGTGCATAAACAATCAATATAGCAATTAATATCAAGAACCGTGCATATTAGGTAGAGTAGCACAATAGGCACTTATTGTACAATCCAATACGATGAGCCATACAGGTTACATTTCCAAAACATGTTCGGTATGTAGTGGGCTTAAATCTATATTTCTTAATCCATGGCATGGTAATCATAATAACATAATGACCATCCTCCTGTAAAGCACTTGACAATGAATTGAAGCTGACTAGATTACATAGTGGCTCTCTGAATGGGTGGGGAGTGTTCTGTCTCGGTGGGGGGGGGGGTATCCCTTCGAAGGAGGTAAAGGGTTCTCAGATGTCATGGTGTCAAGCCCGCAGTGGCATTAAGTCCCAATATGCAGAGAGTTGTTCATAACAATATATGATATCAGTGAGCCAGTTTTGGGCCGTAGGGGCCTGCGACCTACCCCAGTGGATTGCCACTCTGCGCTTGGCCAGGAGCAGCATCAGGGCGGCTAAACTGCGAAATTCGCATGGTCCGTTCTTCATGTAGCCGAGCTGCCCAGAGATCGGAGAAAGGGGAATGGACATGCTAATGACATCCTCTAATGTATGGAAAACTTCTGTCCAGAAGATAGCAACCATGGGACCAATGCCATGCTAGGTGCATGAAATCTGTATGGGGTGCATGGCAGCGCTGGCAGTGAGAGTCGGGGGTGAGCCCCATCCTTAATAATTGTGTGGGTGTGCGGTATAGTTTATGTAAAAATTTTAAGTGTATGAGGCGAGGTCGGTAATAGTGGGATAGCATTACAAGTTTGGTTACAGCTAAAGGACTATTGGGCGTCGGTCAAGGGGGTGTCAAGGTCTGCGTTCCAGGCTTCCCGAGTTTTTGGGATGGACGCCGGAGCAGATTGTTGCATGTGAAGATAAAGGCGTGTAATCAACTTGCGTTGTTGTGATACAGTAGTGTAGACGGCCAACAATAAAGGGGAGAGCAGGCACCCCTGTCTCATGGGTTCCGAGATGAGCCAGTTGAGGCGCACTCGAGCAGCCGGAAGGGTATATAGGAGTTGGATTTGTGTGATAAACCTAGTGCCGAGACCCAGCCTCTGCAGCAGTGGGAAGAGGTATGCCCATTCCAACGCCTTCGTGGTGTCTAGCAGTGCATCCGCAGCTGTGATCTGTGGATGCAAGTGGTGCATCACTGCAAAAAAGGTTCGGAGGTTATGGGATGTCGACCTCCTGGGGATAAAGCTGGATTGTCTGGTCGCACCATCACAGGCAGCAGTAATTGCAATCGGTTTGCTAAAACCTTGGCGAAGATCTTATTGTCAGTGTTTATATGAGACAGAGGGCAGTAAGAATCGCTTGTCAGGTTTAAGAAGTGTGGCTATGATGGCCTCTCTCAAGGATGGAGGAAGAGATCCCGCGTCTAAGGTATCCTGGTACATGTGAGGAGTCTGGGGGTTAGGAGTTGGGAGTATTCTTTGTAAAAAGCCGCAGTCAATCTGTCGAGGCCTGGAGCCTTGTCTGCGGGCAGCCCAGCAATAACCTGGTGTATTTCCTCCACAGTGATGGGGGGGGATTCAGAGATTCCTGATGGGCATCAGATAGCCAAACCATCTGGATGGTATCCAAATACGACTGGAGATTTATGGCATCCGCAACAGGGGTAGCGGAGTAGAGGCGGGCAAAAAACACAGACCTGATTTGCAGGAGATCGGAAGGGGAGAAGCAGATCTGGCCCTCCGTGTTCTGAAGTTCCGATATATAGGCCGAGGCGTGAGGCTTCGCATGGTCATCTGTGCTACATTTCTTGAGCGTTCGACCGTCCCCTGTTTAAAGGTAGGCTAGCAATTGAACCGTTGTCTAAGTCTTTTGTGCTTTCTTCTTGTTTCCTTATTTGGCGCTTTCTGAGTTCTGTTGAGTTTGGATCTGTATGAGTTCTTCCCAACAAGAATCGTGAGTTTTGCCTGAAAATGCAACATATAATTCAAGCTTAAAGACCTTAGAATGCGTTTGAACTCCAAGAATTTTTTTTTATCGTTGCTGTGCCTCTGATATAAATTCAGGAACGGGTTTTCTTTGCTGTTTTCGACAATTTTTTAACCATTCTGGCACAGCAACCATCACGTTCTCTATAGTGAAGTAGGCGAGCCACTACTGTATGAATGGGGGCAACATAGCTGGGCGATGCGGATGGCACTCTATCTCCTCTTTCAATGCAATACAAATGTTCAAGTGCACTGGGTGCAACATGGTTTGAAAAGCATCTATCTAAGTATGGTTTCAGCTTGAGCCTTCAGCCCTCTCCAGCAGTCCATAATTCTTGCATTATTCATTCTGGAGCTTCCTGTACTCCAGAAACCGCACACCTGATGAAGTTCCAAAATATGTTTTTGTTAACAATGGTATAAAACTGGAGGTTTAAAAAGACACACTTCGCTTCAATGGTGCGAATGAAAAGCACTTCCAAAGTAAAAACACTCCAGATGTAATTACCACGATGTAATTACTCTCAATGGAATGATATGTGAATCCTTTCAATACCTACATTTTTCTTTCATCAGTTTAAACCTCTCTATGTCTTCATTTGTTTATCATGCACCATGTGTAGTATTTTCAGACATTCACGCACTTAGCACACAGACACAATTCACTGTGTCAATGCTTTCTATTATTTTTAGGCTTCACCTGTCTTTCTGTACCAGTGCTATGAGTTTTTAGGTCGAGCATTCGAGACCTCTTGTATATACTTTAGTATCTACTTAAATGTGTATGTACTTTGTGGGCTCTGGAGATCAGCCTTGTCTGCTTCCGCTTAGGGACTTTTCTTTCTGTTCAACTGCCTCTATTCAACTGTCTTGATAGAAAACGACCAGTAGAGGTCAGTAAAGGTCAGTAAAATACCACCTCCACCAACAATACCACCACCAACAATACCACCACCTCAGCGCCTCTCGCTCACTAGTAATAGCAGGGGCACTGTACGAGACCAGAGCTGCAGCCAAGACCCTCCCTCCTTCCCTCCATGCCTACCATAAAGCACAGCCTGCCCTGCACCAGGAGGTGAAGCCAGGGCCCTACTACAGTTGGAGTGTTTTTTATTAGGCCAAAGATAGCAATGATATTACACAATGCCACACTGCACACTCAAATCACGGAGAGGGCAGGAAATCACTCCCCCCACCCCCTCCTGCTCTTCCTCCTGAGCCGCGACAGTGTAATCACAGAGTGAAAGGTGTTGGAGCGCTTTGTTAGTGTTTATAGCTCGGATCATATGTAACTCTCACTTCACTCTGTGTCTGTGTAATTTACAACACTTCCACATCTTCTTCACTGCACTATTTATGACTACTTTGAAGACGTCGCAGGCCTCTTTCTCTGATATTTACAATCTAACAAGCGGTCGAGAAGGCCCTTTATTGCAATGCAATAGGTGTCGCATTTGCGAGAGTTTAAGCTATTAGTATTGTAAATGGCAATGCCTTTTATTTATGTTATAAAACCCAAAACATAAATAAAAAGCATTGTCATTTACAATGCCAATAGCTCAAACTCGCTTGAATGCGAGACCTATTGCATTGCAAATGCTTGTTTTATTTTTCTGGCAACTGCCTCTATTTAACTTTCTTGATAGAAAACGACTAGCAGATGTCAGTAAAATACCAGAATCACTTTAGCTTTCTCTAGATTCCAGTCCATAGAAATTGTCTTCCACGAGCACCTGTAGATAATATTTTTTTCAAATCTTGTATTTTCAGTGATATGACCACCGAAGGCCCTGATTTTATGTTAAAAACAGAGCTTTGGACTATACCATTTCCCGCTGAAAGGCAATATTTCTCTTCATGTGTTCCCATACCTGGCGTGTCACGCAGTTTGGAGCTTACTTTCCCTCCATGTTAAATAACAGTAGATGTTTCAGCACCCAGGCAAATTTGCTGCATAGCTAAATACATGTAAGGTCCCAAAGGCGAGACCGATTGCATTGCAAATGCTTGTTTTAGTTTCTGTTCTTAAGTCGACTCCAGTTCTAGATCTGTGTCTTAAGACTGCCTACAGTATTGTGCTCCAACGGTGTCCTCCCAACTGGTTTCTCAGATTTCCTTTTCCTTGAGGTAGGTTTACTATTGCAACAGCCTCGTGTAGCTCTCACCGCCTCCGTAGATCATCTCCGGTGCCTCCCTCCTTTACACTGATCCCAAGACACCTTTGGATCAAATCCACTGCTTTTTCCTCTCCTGTGGATAACTGCTGTCCTCTTCCAACCGCTCTTCCTCTGGCCGTCTCACCGGAGTCTGGGACAAACACTCTATTGCTGACAGTCCATCACTGACTGTTCATCACCGACCGTTGCAGGCATCGGCCTCCAAGAACACTAGTGGTGGGCCAGCCAACAAATAGGGAGGGCAACAGGGGTGTAGCTCAGCCATAGAGATTCGGGCTGGGGGCGGGGGGGTGGGGTTGGAGGGATAGGCTGGGCACTCGAATTTCCCAGCTATAAAAGCGATGGGTCGCAGGGTGGAGGGGTGAGATGACAAAGGTTCCGGATCACCACTCACATGAGGAGCAGGGTCAGTACTGATTTGCTTCAGGAGGATCTCTGTCTAAATTGGCACAGTGGGCAAAAAAACAATGGGTAGGAATTAGGGGTGAGTGAAATTTGCATAACTTGGTTTTGTGTAATTACATGAAATTAATGTGAAATTGTGTGCAATTACGCAAAATGAAAATCTGTTGTTTTGCGCTGTATTTTAGTGCAAAATGCATACTCACTGCAATTTATAGCTTGAGGATGCATTTAAACAAAAGTACCACGGACAACAGCCACTCATGTTCTGTCATCCAGCGCGTTCACTGTAAATGTTTACTGCAAATTGCACCTTTCACTGTTAATTTTTACTGTGAATGGCACATAATTACTCAAAGAGCCGTAATACCATCATTTTGTGAATTATGCATAACAAGAGTATTACGAAATTCCTTAAATTATGCAGTTGAAATATAAATTTCACCCAGACCTAAATTGTATCCTACCCCAAGTGATTGTCAGTTGTTAGATGATTTCGAAGCATTCGTCCCCTCACTTTTAGATGTCTGATTGCCAGTAGTATGCCTGGAAACCTGAGAATGGCGCAACTTCCCAAGCCTAGTTCTGCAAAAGTTTGTGAATTCCAAAAAGTTATAAATATGCACTCATTCAATAAATACTTCTATAAGTGAAGATTTACTGCTTTTTAGTAAACCAGTCACTGTATACATTTAATTTCCCAAGCCAATAAATGAAGAAGTTAAAACGTCTCAATGAAAAAAGATCGACAAGAAAAACAAAAATAGCAGACCAGACTCTGGGCCCAGAGACCCAACTACTAAGCCAAGAATGCATTTACTTTTTGGCTGTCACACCCCAAACAGTCCCCTCTGAAGGGCGGAGTAGAGAACAGCAGAGTGTCTGGCTGGGCTGTAGGAGCTATTTTAGGAGCTGAGCCCAGCAAACATTTGGCACGTAAACTGCACAACAAACCCCATATAAAATAATGATAAAGACTCTTCTAAATGTTAAACCGGGTATTTCCTCAACATGCTGAAGCGTTTCAATTTAGTACATCAGGTTATATCACTACATGAGGAGGAATTTATTATGTTTGTTTTTAAACATGAATTTAGAAATCTACTTGCCCCGCACACCCTGCCATGACATCAGTCCCACTAGTGAAGTAAGAGGCAAGTTAGTTGCCTTGTGTACCCTGTATGTGCCCTAGATTCTTACATGGAACAACAATCTGATCTATTTAAATGAGACACAACAGAGGTGCTTGTTTAGCACTCACCCTGAGCTCACGTAAATCAAAGTGCTCTCATATGCAATAAGGAAAAATGAAGCACCGTAAAATAAATATTTGCATAGGATCACACGATTTGGTCAAGGTGGAAAGCCCGAAAAAATTTGTACACATCTCAGAAGTGTGAGATGGATAAGCCCCTGCTCCTCCTTCTTATTAACCTATGTATACACCACAGGGGACTGGGATCCTAATCTGGGATCATCGCATTGCAAAATCTCCTGCTACAGCACAGATACTTTAATTTATTAGGAGAAGACAACTTACTTACAGTTAGTAGTAGGTGCCTTTTCCTCAACTGAGTAGGTATATATTGTTCTCCAGCATTGTATCTTTTATAGATTCACATGCTTGTATCTTCCCCGTCGTCATGATGAAAGTCCCACGGCAACAGTAAAATGGCAGTATAAAAGCCAAAAGGACAATCTCCCTTGAGAATCAATAGTATTTAGTAACCAGTTAGCCTCATTAAAGAACATCCAAACTCCAGCCAATCACATCGCAGACCCCTGAGTATCCATCCCCTGCAGGGCCACCATACCTCCGATTTCTTACTGCACGTCGTGTATTAGGGAGTCTCCCTGAGCTCTGCTCAGTCACAGTGTTTCTACATTGACCTTTTCAACTTTCAGCTAGCAGTTCCTTTTCCTCAACCTTCTCTTCAACTGAGATGCTGCTAGAAAGTGAGTTTTACTGCTTTTTTCTGTAATTTCTGCAGAATGTCAGAGTCTAAAAAAAGGGCTGTTTAGGCCCTGCAAGACTTGCGGAAAGTCCAGGCTTTTCTCAGAGGACCCTCATAAAGAGTGCTTATACTGCCTTTACCCAGAGCACAAATCTAAAGACTGTAAGCACTGCTGGACTTTTTCCTCAAAAACCCTCAAGGATCATGAGGGAAGGCTTCTCATTTGGCTTCAGAAGAGAAGATCTATGAGGGAATCTGACTCAGAGAGTGAGGAGAGGCCTAATACCTCCTCTAAGAAAAGGAAGGAAGAGGATCCTTCTATTAGTCGGAGAGATCCAAAGAAACAAAGATCTCAGAGCAAGGAGTCTTCAGGGGAAAGGAGAACGAAAAAAGAGCAACCTGGCTCGTCTCAGGCGCAAAAAAGATCTGGTTCTGCTCCTCCTTCTGCGCCTCATACTCCCTCACAAAAAAAACGCCCGTCGTCGGACCCTTCGACTAGGCATTCTCCGCCTGCGATCGTCGAAAGGAAGTCTCCGTCGACGGTTTCGTCCGCGACATCGTTGATATCAACGGTTAAGACGACGACGGCTGTCGCGTCGACGAAGACTGAAGTAGTGATGTCGTCGATGGCTTCGGTGAGGAGTTCGCCGATGACGAGAGCTTCGCCGTCGACGGTACAATTGTGTGCTGCGCCGTCGACTAGCATCTCCGCCCCGCCGATGGATACTTCTGCGCCGTCGGTGCAGTCTCTGGTGACGGTCCCGTCGACGAGGAAAATGGACATGCCAGTCTCAAAATCACTTCTACAGGACTTTTCCAAAATATCTCCTCTACCTCCTTCTTGCCTCCTGGATTTTCAGGAATCGGAGGATGAAGGTCCGTTTGGCCCTGCTTACACCCCATCTCAGCTGAGAGTAAAGTGCCAGGAATCTGATGAAGATCAACCAGATGACCCTTCGGCGTACTTAGAAGGCGATTACTCCTTTTCGGACAGACACTGTGGTACGCAACACCTGGATACCTTCAAGGAGCATTACCCATACTATGAGCAGGAGGATGAGGCCCTTCAACAAGAACCATCCATTAACGTGCCAATGTTTCTGGTCACGGACTTACGTTTGATGCTGGATGACTATTATAATCGGTTCCTGAGGCCAATGTGGTCCAAAAACCAGTTTCTCTGCAAGAGGAGCCTGCCTTGACTCCCGTTCAGGAAACCCCGCTTGCACTGCCGAAACAGAAGTCCCTACCTTCTTTGCAGATCCCCACTAGGGCATCGGACAGTGGTGACCATCAACTAGAAGGAGAGATACAAGCGGACACTGATGTCCATGACGAGTGGATGGATTATGTAGCTCATACACCGCCTTCTCCCACGCTGCCAATGGCTGACTCTTCTCCGGCAGATATCGGCGGCTTCCACGACCTACTTGAAAGAGCGTCAAAACGCTTTGACCTTCCTATGCCCGTCAAGCAGGCGGAATGCTTTTTGTACGATTTCAAAGCTTCCACACAGCGTTCTGTTAGGGCAAATCCCTATTATCGACTTCATGTGGCAGGAAGGCATCAAGTTAATGAAGAATCCAGCTTCTGTGCCAGCAGTCATTCCAAAGTTGGATAAGAAGTACCGGGCGCCGGAAGACTCTCCGGCATGTTTCATCGGCCATCCGAAGCCTGATTCGGTAATAATGCAGGCTGCTCAAAGAAGATCTAATAGCCCCGCTTTCCCCATGTACCACCTAGCCAGACAAGGAAGGGCATAGGTTAGACAATATCGGGAAAAGATTTTCCGCGCTTGCTGCTACAGCCATCAGAGCCTCCAATGCCATGGCCATCCTTGGGAGGTACGATAGGCAGATGTGGTCAGACATTGAACCTTTTCTGGAATTTCTGCCTGAAGCAAAGAAGGAGGCTAAGGAGATCCTTTCAGAGGGAGAGAGAGCCTCATCAGAAGCCATTGATGTGGCTATGGACATTGCTTCCACCTCCTTTAGGCAGATGGCAGGAGCTGCTGTGTTGCGCAGGCAAGGTTGGCTGAAAGCGACAGTATTTCGCCCAGTAGTCCAGGCTAAGGTGCTGGACATGCCATTTGACGGGGAAAAACTGTTCGGCAAGCATGTTGATGAAGCACTTCAGGCTATCAAGTCGGACACAGATAGGGCGAAATCTTTAGCCAATCTGCAACAGAAAAGGTTCTCTTCTTTTCGAGGTAGAGGAAGAAGTCAATTTACAGCTCGGACCCAGCCTCAGCACCGTTTTCAACCTTATTACCAGGAAGGTTTCCGACCTCAATACTCCGCCCAGTCCTTTTGGCAGACGCCTGCACCGACTTACTCCAGGGCTCCAGCTCGAAGACGTTCCGCATCGGGAGGAAAAACCCAGGATGCAGGAAGAAGACAATGAGACTCATCGGGCACCCGCCACCCCAGTTCCACTACATTCGGCTCAGGATTGCTCCAAATTCTTTTTTCAATGGAACTCCATTTCGTCCGACAGATGGGTGTTAGACATTTTCAACCACGGTCACACCCTGGAATTTCTTCAACCTCCGGATTTTCCCCCAAGAAAGACTGCTCACCGCCATCTGGCGCTTTTCAAAAGGCAGATAAAACTCCTTCTCAACAAGCAGGCAATCGAGATAGTGCCGCGCAGTCAGCGCAACTTGGGATTCTACTCCCACTTTTTTCTCATAAAGAAAAGAACCGGAAAATGGAGACAGGTCATGGACCTCAGGTTGTTGAACAAGTTCATCAAAAGTCAGCCATTTCGGATGTTGTCGCTCCAGGAGATTCTCCTTCTTTTGGATTCAGGGGATTACATGACCTCTCTGGATCTTCTGGATGTGTATTTTCACATTCCTATTCATCCAAAGCACCGTCGTTTCCTCAGGTTCCAAGTGGCAGGGTGCCACTACCAGTTCAAGGTGCTACCTTTCGGGCTAAAGTCTGCGCCCAGGATCTTCACCAAATGCTTGGCGCCAGTAGCAGCCGATCTCCGGCGCTCCGGTCACCAGGTTTTTCCCTACCTGGACGATTGGTTGATCAAGGCTCCAACATTTCAGGGCGCAAGAAAGTCTACGAACGCCTGCCTTCGCCTTTTTGGCTCCCTGGGTCTCAATCTCAGCGAAGAGAAGGCTTCACTCCTTCCTTCCAAGTCTCTGGTGTTTCTGGGAGCGAGGTTAGACACCGACCTTTCAATGGCTTTTCCCACAGAGGAAAGAATTTCTCGTCTTCTAAGGATGGTTCAGTCTCTTCCTTTAAAAACAGTTCGTTTCTGTGAGGATTTACAAATCAATGTTGGGGATGATGTCATCTTGCATTCTGCTGATTCCTCACTGTCGATTGCGAATGAGGCCTCTTCAGGAACAGCTCGACGCCCAGTGGATACAAGCTCGAGGCTCATTCGAGGACACTATATCAATCACGCCTCAGATGATCAGGGCGATGTCTTGGTGGGCAGTAAGAAGCAATCTCTCACAAGGCCTATCCTTCCTTCCACCAGAGCCTTTGATGGTTATGACAACGGACTCCTCCATGGAGGGATGGGGAGCTCACCTCCAGGAACTTCAGGTTCAGAGGAAGTCGTCGGACCAGGAATCTCTATGCCACATCAACCTGTTGGAGCTGAAGGCAGTATTTCTAGGGCTACGTTTCTTCCTACCAAGAATAAAAGGTTTGTCGATCCTTGTCGGCTCGGACAATAATACAACCACCTTGTTTTTCCTTCAGAAACAAGGAGGGACGAGATCTCCGGCCCTCTCGTCTGGCACAACGAATTTGGAATTGTTCGATTCACCACAACATCTCCTTACAAGTCCAGCATGTTCCAGGGGTGCTCAACGAATGGGCCGATTCGCTCAGCAGGGATTCCAAGCCGTGTCACGAGTGGGAATTGTATGTCGTTCAGCTGGAAAATTTTTTTTAGTGTTTGGGATCGCCGACCCTGGATTTGTTCGCTACATTACTCAACAAAAAATGTGAATTCTACGCAAGAAGATTCCCTCAGCCAGGTTTTCTGGGGAACGCCTTCCATTTCTCCTGGGAAGGGACGTTTGCTTACGCGTTCCCTCCATTCCCATTAATACCCAAAGTCCTACAGAAGATGAAACGAGAACCTTGTCGTATCATTCTCATTGCCCCGGCGTGGGCAAGGCAATACTGGTTCACAGAGCTGTTTCGCCTATCAGAGACTTCTCCAATATGTCTTCAGCCTTCGGAACGTCTACTCTCAATGGACCAAGGTCAAGTGATTCATCCACAGATTCAATCTCTTATCTTGTCGGCCTGGCTCCTCACCACACTTAGTTTGGGACTTAAACATTTCTGAGGATTGCCGTTCCATTCTTAACAAGGCCTGTGCTCCCTCCACGGTCAAGTGTTATTCAGCCAAATGGAAAAGATTCTGCTCCTGTTGTACAAAGCACTCCTGCCATCCGCTCTCTTATTCTTCGGAGGAGGTTTTGCCATATCTCTTGTCGCTGGCAAAAGCTAGCCTTTCTCATTCTTTAGTTAAAGTTCATTTGGCTGCGATTTCAAGGTATTGGAGACGTTTGAGCCAGTCGTCTCTATGGTCCTGCAGATTGGTAAAGGAATTTCTGAAAGGTCTTTTCAGAGCCTACCCGCCGGTTCGGCCTGCTCCGGTGCTCTGGCAATTGAACATTGTGTTGTCTCATCTCATGAGAGCGCCATTCCAGCCAATTCACAAGTGTGACATAAAATGTATTTCTTGGAAGGTGGCTTTTCTCTTAGCCATCACGTCTGCTAGACGCATTAGCGAAATTCAAGCTTTCTCAGCAACAGAACCCTATCTTCAATTCCAGCAGGATAGAGTGGTGCTACGCACTAATCCTTCGTTCATACCCAAAGTGCCTACCACATTCCATCTGAATGAACCTGTAGTCCTTCCTTCATTCTTTCCTGGTCCGTCTACACCAGCAGAGAGAGCTCTGCATTCCTTGGACATCAAGCGATGTTCTAAGTTTTACCTACAAAGGACTAAAGTCTTTTCGCAAGTCTACTCAGCTGCTCATCGCCTTCTCTGCCCCTAGGAAGGGTCAGGCTTTGACTAGAGCGTCAATTGCTCGTTGGGTTTCTTCTATTATAACCTACTGCCACGAAAGGACGGGTCCCCCGCTTGCTTCTAAAGTAACTGCCCATTCCACAAGAAAGATGGCAACGTCCTCGGCCCTGTTTGCTGGCGTGTCCCTACCAGACATCTGCAGGGCGGCGACATGGACAAGCGTCCATACATTCACGAGGCACTACTGCCGGGATACTTTGCAAAGAACGGATGCTGCAGTTGGCCAAGCAGCCCTTCGTCGTCTGTTCACTTAAGGTAGGCCTCAATTTCTGAGGTTTAGTAAGAATTTTTATTATCGATATTATTTCTGTATATATATATATATAATGTGTGTGTGTGTGTGTGTGTGTATATATATATATATATATTCACTGAAAAAACCATAGGTTTCAGGCACGTTATAGTTAGAAATTAGCGTTTAAAAAACCTTACAAATTCACTGAAAAAACCATAGGTTTTAGGGACAGTTATAGTTAGTTGGACATTGCACTCGTACAAAACCCGTGAAATTCCCCCCTTTTAGTTGGTTCAGCTAACTATAACTCGCGCCCCCGCAATGCACTGCTGATGACGTCACATATTACATCACTCATGACATGGTCAGTGACATCACTGATGACATCATCCAGTGACTGTGTGTTTCTGTAAAGTTTAAATATCTTTAATATATATAGGGAAAGGCGTATTGAAGAATGAGTGGGTGTATAAGTGTCTGTATGGATGATTTAGTATGTGCGTGACTAACTCTATAAGTGAGTGATTAAACGTATCTTACTGAATGCTTGGGTTAGTGACTAAACTGTGTGAATGTCTGTATCCGTCTGTCTGTTGCTGTGTAAGTGGCTGCATGGGTTTGTGAATAGCTACATGAGTGTCTATATGAGTTATTGATTGGTTGTCTGAGTATCTGTATGGGTGCCTGAGTGTTTGTGTGGGTGGGGTGTGTGCAACTCTGTGCATAGATGTGTGAGTGGGTGATTCACTGGGTGGATGGTTTCAAGAGTGCATCTGTGATAGACTGAATGGGTGGGTAAGTGTGTGTAAGAGTGTGTTAGTGAGTGAATGTATGTCCCAGTGGTACATGTGTGAGTAACTACATATGTGAAAGGCAGTATATATGTGTGTTGGAGTATATAAATAGCTATAAGCTGAGAGTGTGTGATTGTGAGAGTGACTGTATGGATGAGTGTGTGCTTGTATCAGTGATTGTATAAGAGCGTAAGAATGTGCTAGTATTTGTATGAGTAAGTGAGCTGGTGTGTGTATAACTGTATAGGTGAGTAAATGGCAGTGTGTTTAATTATTTGCATGACTGACTAGGTGTGTGAGTACCTCTATGGATGAGTGGCGGTGTTTGAGTGTCTATATAGGAGTATGAGTGCATATGATAGTCCTGTACTGAGTGACCGTAAGTATGAGTGACTGTACGGGTGAGTGAGTGGATGTGTGTGTAGACCTAAGAATCAGTGAGTGGGTATGTAGTTATTGGTGTTGGAGTGTCTATGGTTTTGCGAATGGCAGTCTGTATTTTAGAGTGGGTGTATCAAAGGTTATATTAGGGTGTGAGGAGGTGCATCAGATTATCACGTGGATGATGTCATCAGTGATGTCATTTGAGATGTCATCAGTGATGTCACTGACCATGTCATGAGTGATGTAATATGTGATGTCATCAGCAGTGCATTGCGGGGGCACGAGTTATAGTTGGCTGAACTAACTATAACGGGGGAATTTCACGGGTTTTGTACGAGTGCAATGTCCAACTAACTATAACTGTCCCTAAAACCTATGGTTTTTTCAGTGAATTTGTAAGGTTTTTTAAATGCTAATTTCTAACTATAACGTGCCTGAAACCTATGGTTTTTTCAGTGAATTTCAAAGGTTTTTTAAATGCTAATTCCTAACTATAACATGTCTGAAACCTATGGTTTTTTTCAGTGAATTTCAAAGGTTTTGTAAATGACAATTTTTAAATGTATTAATTGTTATATTTATTTTTTTGATACTGATTTACTACATTTTTTAAACTATTTATTTTTAGATATTTTATTTTTAAATTACATTGTAATTACATTATACATTACATTACAAAATATACTTTCTCAGAATGAATTACTTTAGTTTAAATACTTTGCAAATAGGCAATAGACTTTTAAGTACAGTAGTTACAGTTGTTGCAATGGGCAACACAATTTCAAACAATGCAACATTGAGCTCAATGTGAATTTCTAGTTAAATGCAATTAGTTACTTTATGGATTACTTTTTCTAACCACAGGACTGGATCCTAGATTCAGTCCTGGGACATCTCCTCTAAACAGTTGAGTAAAAGCGTTTTGGTTACAGTAGTGATTTTTATGGAATATTATTGTATTTTAAAAGTTGACACTTAGAAACTTTTTCACATAGAATCACCAATGTTATCCTATGGGAGGAAATTCACTTAGCAGGTAAGTAGTGTTATCGTTACTTTTTCTTACTCAGTGGTGGATCCTGGATCCAGCACTGGTGCATCTCCTGTAAACAGTTGAAAGAATGCGTTTAAGTCATACAGGCGATTTTTAAGGCATATTTGTAGTTTGTGAAAATCGACACTTTGAAACTTTTCTGCTGAAAACCAGACAATGGATTCCTATGGAAGGAAATACAAGCTACTGGCAAGTACGGTTAGAATTACTTTTCAGGGTCAGTGCTGGGCTAAAAGATGCAGCACTGGGTTCTCTCCTGATAACAGGTGAGTAAATCGGAATTCGTAGTTCGGCTGATTTTAGAGGAATATTATAAAGTTCCAAAACTCCACACTTAGAAGAATTTCCAAGTGAAACCAGTCAATGTTAGCCTATGGAAGGAAATTCAAGTTACTGGTAAGTACGGTTGGAATTACTTTTCAGGATCAGTACTGGGCTCAAACATGCAGCACTGAGGTCTCTCCTGATAACAGGTGAGTAAATCGGAATTCGTAGTTCGGCAGATTTTAGAGGAATATTTGCACAATGGTGAAGGAAGGGGGTGGGGCCTGAGGTGACATGTCTGCAAACATGCCCTGTGGCGCGTTTTAAGTTGGACAATTAATTCCTCCTCAATCCCGAGGGTCCCTAGGGGCCAACTAGCCCACCAGATACCTCCAGTATGCGCCAGAGAGCTGCGTTGCAGAGAGGTGTTCAGAGGCCACGCCCCTTTTACAACACTCTGCAACGCAGCTCCGTGGCGCTTACTGGAGGTACCTGGTGGGCTAGTTGGCCCCAGGGACGCTCAGGATTGAAGGGGATTTAATTCCCATCTTAAAACGCGCCACGGGGCCTGTTTGCACACATGTCACCTGAAGCCTCGCCCTCCCTTCACCACTGTGCAAACGCGCCCCGTGGCGCGTTTTGAGCTGGGGGATTAAGTCCCCTTGAATCCTGAGGGTCCCTGGAGTCCAACTAGCCCACCATGTACCTCCAAAAGCGCCACAGAGCTGCGTTGCAGAGAGGTGTAAAAAGGGGCGTGGCCTCTGTACACCTCTCTGCAACGCAGCCCCTGGCGCATACTTGGAGATTCCTGGTGGGCTAGTTGGCCCCAGGGACCCCCAGTATTCAAGGGGAATTACTTCCCTTCTTAAACGCGCCAGGGGGCGCGTTTGTAGACTGCTGCAGGGAGGGGGCGGGGCCTCCGGCACGATGCCGGTCTTTTTTTTTTTGTTTTAGTTTTTTTTTTGTATGGGAGGGGGGCTGCCTGGCCCCCCTTCCCTCGGCCACTTTTGGCCCCGGGGACCCCATCCCCCGGGGCATGCCCTCTTTTTTTTTTTTTTTTATATTTAAATTTTTGGAGGGGGGCTGCGTGGCCTCCCTCCTCAGGCCATTTAAGGCCCCGGGGACCCCATCCCCGGGCCGGCCTTAACGTTTTTTTTCTTTTTCTTTATGGGGAGGGGGCTGCGTGGCCCCCTCCCAGGCCACTAATAGCCCCAGGGACCCCATCCCCCGGGGCCTGGCCACTCGCTGGGGACCGTGGGGGTCCCCAATCCCCCACGGTCCCGCCCGGCTCCCCGCGTCCTACGGGAGCCGGCATTGCTTTTCCATAAGGGGAGCTGCTGACATGCAGCTCCCCTTATGGAAAAGCAATTCTGGTTTGCTTCATTGAAGCGAGAGCTGGTTTCCCTGCTCTCGCTTCAATGAAGCAAAGCAGTTTGCTATGACAGGACGGGAGACGAGAGGCTCCCGTCCTGTCATAGCAAACTACAGTGTCCCGGGGGTAGGCACCCCGGGACACTGCAGGAGCCGGCCCTGGGGGGTGGTGGTCCCCAGGGCCATCAAGGGCTCCAGGATGGAGCCGTGCGGCCCCTCCCTCCATTGGCAAAGCCCCGGGAGGTGGTGGTCCTCGGGCTCGGGGTCCGTAACGGACCCCCATATTGAAATATTTAGTGCCCCGGGAGGTGGCGGTTCCCGGGCGCTTGGGGGGCTCGAGCCCCCACACAGGTAATTTTTTTTTTTAAAAAGAAGCCCCGGGGGTGGCGGGTCCCCGGGGCTGCGGGAGGTCCGAGAGCCCTCCCGCACCATTATTTTTAAAGCCCCAGGGGGTGGCGGTCCCAGGGGCTTGGGGGCCTTAGAGGCCCCCCCATATTATTAAATAAACCCCCCATGCCCCCGGGACTTGGCCCACCCGGGGGCCAATTAACCACGAAGCGCGGGAGACTGCTCTTCGTTTTTTTTTTTTTCTCGGCGGGATCCGCGCTCCCTAAGCGCATCCCGCTGTTTTGCGCACTTGTTTTACTGATTTCTTGTGCCTCGGTTCTACCGAGGCACAAGATGGCTGCCAGCACTTCCTGGTTTGGAGTGTTGACACCCATTAGCATGCAGCTCGTGATCATGATCGGGAGGGTGCGCGGATCCACGCGGAGGGGAGAGAAGAGAGAGAAGAGAGAGAGAAGAGAGAGAAGAGAGAGAAGAGAGAGAGAAGAGAGAGAGAAGAGAGAGAGAAGAGAGAGAGAAGAGAGAGAGAGAGAGAGAGATATATATATATATATTGAGATTTTGATTTTATACCTGCAAAATTAAGTTGCTTGGTTCAGTTTAGGTGGTGACTCTGTCGCATGGTGGGAGGGTTCACCTGTTTTTCCACCTCCATTTATTATTATGTACAGCTTACTAGTCAGATTCAAGCATGTGAATCTATAAAAGATACAATGCTGGTTCTCCAGTATTGATATCTTTATAGATTCACATGCAGCCCTCCATCCTCCCTTTACAGGTGCACCTTCCATACCTCTTTTATTTTACTAACTACACTCGTGCTCGAAATCTGAGGTATGGTAGCCCGGCAGGGGATGGATACTCGGGATCTGCGATGTGATTGGCTGGAGTTTGGATGTTCTTTAATGAGGCTAACTGGTTACTAAATACTATTGATTCTCAAGGGAGATTGTCGTTTTGGATTTTATACTGCTATCTTACTGTTACCGTGGGACTTCCACCATGAAGACGGGGAAGATTCAAGCATGTGAATCTATAAAAGATATCAATACTGGAGAACCACAGTGTACAGGTAAGTAACTTATTTTTTAGGATGGGCGCAACCACTTGTTGGGAGCTTGTGATAACTTTTTGTTCTGGATCTGTTTGTATATAAATTGACTCGTATACCCCCAAGATTTCTCCTTTATTCGATGGGTACCCTAGGCATGATTAAAGATGAGTTCATTTTGGACGCCCAGTTAGGACGGTGACACCTTTTTCATGACGCCTCCTATCTGTGATTCAGAAAGGGTCTTAAAATCCATTTTACAAACGCGAAAGGTTTTTCCCATTTTTAAAGGGCTTTTGTACATTATAAAAAAAACTTTTCCCGTTGCAAACTCTGTGACTTTGTAATTAGCATGCTTTGAAACTGCATTTGTACATCTACCCACAAGTGTATGTTGAGTGAAGAATGTATAAAACAATTTGACTAAATAGGGAAAAAGATCTGCATGCTTCACAGTAAAATGATTTGTGTGGCACCCAGTGCCCCTCCCTTTAGCAGACTCCAATGTCTGCAGTAGTAATCCTGTGCTCAAGCTATCGCACCATGCCGGGAAAGGCCACTTTGGAACACCTCCACCCCTTTTTCTCAGAGTTCTGGCAACCTCAGGTAAACGTGATGTTTACTGCCTCAAACTGCTTGGTTCAGGGCCCTTTCTCATACAATCCGTAGTCGAAGCCTCATTTTCTAGCTATAGCCCTACTATGGAGTTGTGACGGAACAGTCCTAACCCTCTGGCTGTTGGTGCTGATTCACACACTGTACAATCAGACTTCCTTTTCCCATCAGATTGATCCATTTCATTGGGATGATAAACGCCTGCTGAAGAGACTAATACACCATTTAAAGCCATCCACCAAAACATAACTGCACAATAAAGGCGTTCTTCATGCATGACACAAATCCTGTATGATTAGCAGTAGACTTATTTTTTAAACAAAAATTGAAAGTTGTCTATTTTCCTATGGAATCAATAAAAGATTGGTTCTCAGTTTTTCAGTGAAAGGAGGGTTCTCAGTCTCTCCGATTTTTAATGATCTTATTTTGGAAAGTAGTCGCATTTGTGTTCTGATCTGTATTTTTTTTCGCCTGACAATTTCCAGGAGGAGGATGAGACTGATTCTGGCACCATGGTGCATGCAAAGGGTGACATGATGACGATGCGGCCATCAAGTGCGTCAAGCAGTGGGGATAGTACCATGACAGTGCATGATGGCACATTGGAACAGCAGCTGGGAACGATGGTAATAAACAATGAAGAAGATGAGGCGGGCACCATGAAAAGTAAGAAAGCTACGTTTTGTTAAGAAGTTTGTATACCTTGAAAAACTCAAGAGTTAGTATTGCTCCTGCACTGGAGCATGTTCATGTTTTCACTGATGGAGGAGAGTGCATGCTAACGTACTGCAGTAATTACAAACTAGAACATCAAACCACTTCTTCTACACCATATGTTAAATGGCTAATCCCTCCCATAGTTAAAATGAATTGGAGTTGAAAATATTAAGATGAATCCTCTTGAAACATCGGTTTGGCTAAAGTGACTTGTTTATATGTTTACTACGGGGTAGTGTTATTCCAGAAGATTTCCAAGAATTGTACATTTTTATTAAAGTAAGGTAGTTTATTTGTAATGTTAGGTACATACCTCCCTCACTACATCACGATATTAAGAACTTTTATTAGGTTAGAATACTTGGTTTAGCTGGCCCTCATTGAACGAAATGAAATGTGTTCCCAGCACAAAGCAAATCACTTTTAATGGTAAGGTGCTTGCTCCATGAAGTTTTGTACTTTTTCTTCTGGGCAAATGGACAATTACAGAGTGTTTTGTCCACTTAAGGTTTAACTTCTAAAGATCTCCATTATCCTGCTAGCAACTTTCAATCAAGACCTTTTCTAATTTGAAGTTGTATACTTTGGGTGGTGAATGTCTTTGGTCTACTCCTGCTTTGTGAACTCTTGCTTCACTCACCCTTAGTTAAGTGATGATTTGGTTGACTTACAATTTAACACCCTGGAAAAGCGCTTGTTGTCGTGGCCGTTGGCTCAACAACAAAACCAGTGGTTATTTTAAAAAGGTTTGTGAGCATGACCAGATATATTTTTGTGGTGTGTGCTAAGTAGAAAAGCTCTGAATATTCTTAACATCTGTTGGAATGATTCTGACAAATAGATTAGCTCAAATTGTAATAATTAGATAATCTTTTTTCCCCCTAAAAATCTCCCCTTCCCTAGCACTCATCGCGATAGCACAGTACAGTTTACCCTCACAAAGTTACCATCCAGAATCAGGCTTAGAATAATAGACATGTATACTTAAATTGGCTGTCCCGAAAAGGCAGAGTATATGGAACAGGGGTTAAGTGAATGAACTGCAGTTTCTGTTTTTAAAAAAGTGCTGTTTACACATGTATGCGATGAAGCACGTTTATTAATAATTAAGACTTCTGGTTTTCAGTTTTTACTGATTTTTACAGATAAATACAGATCGAAAACAATGTGTTTCCTGTCTGTATTTTGTTTTTAAAAGCGGAAAAATACTGAAAATGGTGCTTCTGTAGAGAAACTCTCCATGCTGTCTTTCATGAATTCTAGGCAACAGCTGAGCAGGCAGACAGCATGGAGGGTTAAAATACAGGATGAGATTTCCTTAAATACAGGCATATGCTAACATATATTTGTAGTATGATGCTAATATGTACCTGTGAGTGTAATCTTTTGTTATACGTGGCTGCTTAGTTTGCTAAAACATGAGGCATCCATGTTTGAGTGCACGTCGAAGAGTTATATAAACGCAGAAATATACCATTTTACAGCTACATTCATTCTTGAAACACAAAATAAATCTGGATAAATACCAATAAGATGGCCCAAAAATAAATATAGATAAATACAGACGAAATGTTAAAAAAAAAAAAAAACATAAAACCGGGAGCCCTATTAATAATGTAGAGATGAGCTCTGACAATGCCCACTTCCACTGACCTGTTTTGTATAAATAAAAATCGAGTCCGCAGAGCAACAAAATGTAATATTATTGTTGTGTTTATCAAATTTATGAAATGAAAGAAGGATTAAGAAGTTTACCGCTATTTGCACATACCGGAAGTGAAAACTATAAAAGGAGAATTCAAATTTCTATGCCATTTTGCAAAATAATATACTTACCCTGAGCTTAGTCGACCAAGAGGGGTGTCAGTGAAAGGTTGATTTTGCAAGAGTGAAGGAGGTGGAGAGGACTGAGTGATAGATTTGCATTGGAATGAAGAATGTAACCTTCTCAAAGAGACCGTATTTTGATGTCAAGGCTGGGAACAATTTGCTAATTTCTATCGGTTTCCACCTTCTGGGCCAGTCCCATGTTAAATTAAATCCGACATTGTGTTCTATTTTGATTAAAAGCTGTGTATCGTGTGCAAAGTTTCAGTCCACCTGCTGCCTTCGTCTTAGTGGTTTTCTCTCCATTTACATCTCGAAGGTCCCAACAGGAGAATGATGATGGGGCTT
Source organism: Calotriton arnoldi (assembly GCA_963921515.1). Classification (NCBI taxonomy): domain Eukaryota; kingdom Metazoa; phylum Chordata; class Amphibia; order Caudata; family Salamandridae; genus Calotriton; species Calotriton arnoldi. Next base: position 536,389 of record CAWUFW010000320.1, on the reverse strand, counting down.
GCCTGTAAATAGTGAGACTAGATACTGCCAGTACATGTGTCATTACATTGAGTTGCGTGCTCTTATTGATGTGTCCATGTTGCCTTCCTTCAGGCTCATAGGAAGAGTTAAGTAAATGGGCATGAGACAGATTGAGATGCCCATTGGTTAAGCTACCAGAAATCAGGGTTCCAAGCTCAAGCATCCAGAAATCAGGGTTCCAAGCTCAAGCATCCAGAAATCAGGGTTCCAAGCTCAAGCATCATCTGCAGGGGTAGTGAACTAAATTTATCCTATGAGATTATATTGACAGATCTGCAAATTAAAGAAGCTGCTCCACTGCTAGTAACCAAGAACCGAAATTAGTTTACAGTCCCGCAGAGATCATCGAATATCCCGAGGACCCTTCTCCAATTCATTATAACTCTGGGGAGCAAAGGGAGAGGAGGGATGAACCAGAACAGAAGAATATTGTATTCCGAGATTGAGAGCAAATACTTTTATTGATTAAGTTAAAATGATTTATTCAAAATCCAAAGTCCTTAAGTAGCATGTGGCACAACTGTGTTAACTGGCATTGACTCATGTAAGTGAAGACTCTTCTCACTTCAATTCTATATCTGCCTTACCTCATAGAATACCATGCACATATCTTCTTGGGAATAGGTGCCCATGCTCGAGAATGGCATCTCACTCCATTTATAGGTTTTCATGATGATTAACTTTCTTCAAAATAATAGTATCCTCCATTCATTGGTCTGTTTTGTAGGGGTTTCAATCTTAAATTTTGAAGTCTGTTCCAAACTACAGAAGAAATAACTAACACCTGATCAGGGCTTCCAGCCCCAGCATGCTTGCTGTACTAATCCTCTCAGGGATGGATCAATAGAAGTTCAGCCAATAATTCAGAATCCGTCCTTTTCTTGAAACTCCCTGGTACCCAGACCACTCCAAATTATAAATGCCAATATTTAGTACTTCTCATGGTCTGGGTCTGCCACAGCAACCCTGTGATATGGCAGTTTCCAAATCCACCAGCCCACATGATTTTTCTTCCTATCGCAACTCAGTCTGGATGGTTGCCTGCCAAGAGTTCCAAAAATTACTATCCCCATTCTGATTTATATTGTTTGTTTGCTTTATAAAATGTCTTTTTGTGTCTGCATAATTGGTTGTTTATATAATTTATCATTTCACCTGTATTTTATTTGCTTATGCCACTTTATTGTGACAATTCCTTTTGATTTTTGTTGATATACAAAATTTAGTTTTATGCCGATTATAACATAACTTGGACATATTCTCATAATAACCTCCTATATTAACAATCAACCTTGAAAATGCCCGTGTGCCCCTACGGAGCGAAACACATGTTGCTTGAATACTAAAACGTCTCTTAATAAATGAGAGTAAAACATTAAGAAAAGTTATCGACCTTGGATCTATTGGCTAATTGTGTATTTGTACCATTGATGTCATAAATGTTGGAACCACAGGTTCCCATCTTTATCTCTGTTAAATATTTCTGCATAGTGGGATTGTTTTTTCCCACCTTTGAGGGATTTGGGGTCATTTCAGGCATTCCTGGCCATCTTAGAGACATAGGCTCCAAGACGATACCACTGTAGTCTTGCTCAGCTCTCCATACTGTGACGTCTGTATCTGCAAATGTCTCTCTTTTTGCAGCTGTGTCTCAATAGCCAGAGCAATCGGGAGTGGGGACAGAGAGCAACCATAGAGGCCCCTCTGCTGTAACAATTCATCTCTAAAACCTAACCTGTTCTACTCGGTTGATAGACATCCTTATTAGGTAAGCGCACCAATTGCTTCACATGCATCCCAAAGCCAAACTACTCCGCTAAACTATGGATATTATCCCAGCCAACTGAGACAGACGCCTTCTTGGCATCTAGCTGGTGATCGTCAGTTGATCCCTGGCAACATCCAGGAAGTCATTTTATTGGGGGCGTTTCACGTTGCTATAAAATCTTTCTGGTTTGGGTGGAGCATGTGGCAGCCATAATCTGAAAGCACGAGACCACCACTGTACTTAGAACCTTTTATCGATCAGGGAAAGCAGAGGCGATAGCAAAGAGTCGTCCTATCCCTTTTTGAGTGGAAGAGAAAATGTTTCTTTCTCAAGTGTGCGTTGTCACTGTCTCTTTAACAAGGCTTATTTGTAAAGCTCCACTAGAGTCCAAGTGAAATTTTCTGAAAACAATTTATTATTAATTGAACCTATTGTCCCACCACTTTGAGTAGTTAAATAGACGCATCTGCACTCCCATGTGTTCCTCAGTCATTTGCGGTACAGTAGTATCCATAAAAAGTCACCTTTGTGCTCTGTGTATTCAGAGCCTCTTTTTGTGCAGCTGTTGAAAGAACATCATATTAATATTTAGTTGGTCACAGACCAATTTCGTGGTCTTTTTTTGTAATTTCAAGATTGTTCCTTTTTAAGGGTCAGTGCTATCAACCTGTCTGATTCCTCCTTCTGTCTGTGTAAGGAACAGTGCTTAATTTAAAATAAATAAATAAATGCCAGGGCCCTCGTCAGGAGGCCACTGCAGATTGCGCCACCTGTTGCTCCTGCTAGCACGGCCAATGCCAGTACCAACACAACTACTAACCATCACACTGAGACAAGTGTGCCAATTCAGACTACTGCAGGCCCCCAAAGCTTTAAGAATGGCTTGGGCAGCAATTATTGTCATTTTTAATGCAAGTTGAATTAATAAACAACTTTTGTTGTGCTCATCTCTAAATCAGACAAACCGCATCACCATGTGGCAGACTGAAGTGCTGGTGCTTGAGCACCGGAAACCACTGGCTCAATTTAAGCACTGGTAAGGTAGGTGTTCTAGTCTGATTTACTTAAATTCTGTCTAGCCTGCTCATGCCCACATCTGCATTATTTTACCCTCACTGATTGATCCCCATGCCACCTTTGAGAAGGTCTAGTTTAGTCATTTTGTTTTCACGCTTGTTCATTGTGTTACTCAGTACTTTAGATATGCCCATTGTCAATGGAATATATCATCCTCATCTACACTTTCTAAATCGCCATCATGCCCCACACATGGGTGCAGCTTTATCTTGTGGCAGTTACAGGTTCATGTAACAGTTTAGGATCTTTGCAGCATGAGGGGTTGCGACTAGTGTAAACTTCAGTGACAAGAGAACCGATCATACCCAACCCCCAAGTTCTTTAAGCTGTGTCACCTTTATTACTGCATCAGTTGCCAGAATAATATCCGATCTGATGAACATTCAGTATTTAGGGGGTGATTGAATGAGAACATAATTTGCAGGGGTGGGGTGTTGATCTCCATTGGTATCATATGGGCACACTACATCAAGGAACACCCTAGCACTGGCATTAGGGAGATGATGGAATAGACTATGGGGTGGGGTGGAGTTCTAATTTCGAGGATCACACACAACATTTAAACCCCTCCCCAATTGCTCGTGGAGTATGTAAAGGCTTGCATAACTCATACCTACTGGTGAAAAACGGTAAGGTCATATGTAATAGAGGCATACATATTTGAGGCCCAGACCTTCATTTCTAGCTCAACATGAAGCTGCGCATAGCTTCCTGCATCATCTTTATTCCCAAACAGTGCTCTGAAATGGATTCCAGGGGGGCACCCATATTAGCACCAGTAGAGGCTGCTAGGGACCACAAATGGTGGGGCAGCGGGGAGTGGGGGGTTGATTAAAAAAAAGTAAAGAATACTTACCTGTGTACCGCTGCTGACTCTCTTTCGTCCTATTCTGTTCCTGACTCCCGGCAGCACACAGGCTCTCAGACTCACCTAAGCCACTCACAACGCTGCTGTCATGCTGGTAATGGTATAGTTCCTGGGACTGTTCTCCACCCGGCTGTGCAACACAGCTGGGTGGAGAAATCCTTAATGCACATGACTGTTTGGCCGTGCTAAGACTACCTGCCAAACCATCATGTGCACTTATGGTGTCCCAACCACTCCACCCCCTGCTGGCTGCTGCTATCTATCAGGATAGCACAGCCCTGCCCGGCTCAGTACTGAAAAATAAAATGATTATAACATTGTGTTATCATTTTATTTTTCCTTTTTGCACTACTCCGAGAGCAGTGGAGCGACGCTGCTCTACCTTGATGGAGGAGCCGCCACTGAGTAGCACCCTTCAGGAGCATGCTGTTTGTGTTGCTGACCTCTTACGCGTTTGTTTGGCTATAACAAGCTTTCAGCTGGAAATAAGCGAGACTCTCCTGGAACATTTTTGCATTCACATTTTTTCCTTTATAGGAAGGAGATCAAACTGCGCCACTCCTTAGTCCTTGCTCATTCAAAGCTATCCCTTCCTTTTCTATTTTCTCATCCCAACCTGTCAGGATCCCTCCTGCAATGCTCCTGGAAGATGTTACTTCACACCTATATCCAATCCAGTTCAGCATTTAAAATTCACACTTGTCTGTAATTTCATGATCGGTGCACCACTACCAAATTTATCCAGAGGTGCATAAATAAGAAGTAAAACTTTTATTAATGCTTACTGTAGGAAAGTAGGATCTGCTTTCATGGTCAGCCCCACTTTTTTGCTGGTGTCATTATGTTTTACTGACTAGTCTGACTGGGAGCCTGCTAATCAGGACCCCAGTCTCTGTGCTTCTCCCTAGATTGTACATGATGAGTACTTAGGTACCCCCCAGATTGGCTACAGATGTACCCTTGTAAGTCCCTAGTATATGGTACTAAGGTACCCAGGGCATAGGTACATCAGGGGTCCCCCATGGGCTGAAGCATGCATTATGCACATAGGAGACCACTCAGATTGTGACTACAAGCCTGCCATTGCAGCCTGTGTAAGCTGGTGCTAGCACCACATACGACAAATATAAGTTTTCTTATATCTGATGTTCAAGAAAAGTGGAAGGTGCACTCGTTGCGGAGTCAATCAATCCAATCAAATTTGTGGCTGTGTGCCAGTTTTAAGATTAATTAAATAAAGGACCACTTTTTGGAACAAATTTGGTTGGATTGATTGACTCCGCAACGAGTGCACCTTCCACTTTTCTTGAACATTTGGCCACTATTTGCATCTCCAGACGGCGGTTGCAGGAAGTGTTTGCACCATCAATTAATAGAATGTACATAGGAATTTGATGTGCTTGACCCTGGTCAGCCGTTTGTTCTTTTGCTGTTAATTTTCTTATATCTGAGGTCACTGCACTTAAAACCTATACCCCTAAGGCAAGCCTTTCAATCCTGAAGGCAGGGTGCTCAGTTATAAGTGCGAGGGTGCCCCTGCATGAGCAGGACAACCCTCAGAGTCCATTCTCCTGGGTTGTAAGTGCATCAGCCATATCAATACATAGAGTGGCCATGCGTCATTACGCGATGTCTATCTCTAAACTGGCTGTAACAAACCCCGTCGTGTTTGGTATCAAACATGTTGAAATCCTACCTCAACACCGTATACGGTGTTGGAGGCATGATTTCATGCACTATAAAGCTCCTCCGCGAGGCCCTCAGTGCTCCCGGTACCAGTCTTCTGGACCCGGACAGCAAACTTTGGCTGCGGCCGACCAGAGACACGATTCTGCCCTCCTGCTGCTGAGCCAAGCTCGAGTAGGGGAAGGTAGGACAATAGGTTTCCTGTCACAGGGAGGTGTGACCACCTCTCAGACAGGACTTAGTGTATTGGGACAGGGTGGGGGTGCTTGCCAGCGCCACTAGACTGCTTTGAAGGGCACATTCGGTGCCCTCCTTGCATGCTCCAGTTTAAACCAGTTCAGGGAGCCGTTCGCTCCCGCTTTGGCACGAAACTGAACAACGGACATGGGAGTATCCTCCCCACTGTCCAGGCCCTCCTATGGGAGGGACCCCTGAATCGTCCCAACCCTGTCCTTAGGGTACTTAAGGGCTTACCTGTGGGTGGGTCCCTAGATTCGTCGTGGGACAAGATTCAGATCCAAAACCACTTCAACTTCAACCGTCTCGCCACTTTGGATTACACTGGACTTCACTTTGGGAACCGAGACTGCAACTGGGAAGACTCCTGCTGCTCCTGGTCTCGTCGTCCTGCCAGTCTTCTGCAACGTCTTTGCCTGTGCTCCATACAGGTTCCTCACAAGGCTTGTGGACATCCAAGGCACCCAAATGAATCTCCCTTGGAGTGAAGCAGTCACTCCCCTGCATCTGCAGGCACCGCAACAAAGCTGACCAGTCTGCTGTTCCTGAGCTCCTATGGACTCCGAAAGGTCCAGCAATGCATGTGGTGGTTCTGCAACTCCCTCAAGGCCTGCACTGTCTTCACAGCAAGTTTAAAGCCAGTATCCCTCATCGGAACTGCTGGAGCAGCACCCCTGTGCACCGCGTCCACTTGCCGTTGCCAAGGCTTAATGACTCCTCCAGGGATCTTCGGGCTCCAAGAAGCTCCAGCCTCAAGCATCTCCTGCAGCCAAGATCTTCGCCTGCACCACATCCTCTGCACCATGGGCCTTCATCCTTTGATGAGCTGCTCGAGTTCCTCTTGCGACTCCTGTGTCTCCGGCCTGTGGGTCCTCTTGAGGGTCTTCTTTGGCTCCAGTGGGCTCCCCTGCTGGCTCGGGGTCTGCTCTGACTTGCCTGCTCGTGGTGAGTCACTTGGACCTTGCTAGTCCCGACACCGCACCTTTTTCGACGACTACGTTGAGTGCCGTTTCCAAGTCTTGTTGATGCCCTTGCTGGACACTGACCCACTGGCTCTTCACATCCGACGTGGGACAGCTTGTGAACGGCTCCTGGTCTTCAACAGAGTTGCCTGGTCCACACAGCTGCAACTTAAAGGGCACCATCAACTCTCCTGCATCCCTGACATCGGTGGGCATTCGTCTTCTGTGCCTCCTGGTCACTCCTGAGTGGCATAGACTCTGTCCCCTCTGCTTGCAGGTACCTCTTATCTTGAATCCACCTTTGGGTTCTACCTGACTCTTTCGTCGTCTTCGCCAGCGGCATCTTCTCTGAAGTCCTCCATTGTGGTCTACAGCAGTTTCCGATGTCACTTTGCACCCGGCTTCCCTGGGGTAGGTATCCTGGTTCCTGGGCTATCCAAGGGTGGGGTGACTCTCCAACCTTCCATCGGGTTTCCTCAGGATTCGCTAGGAAAGGTCCTTCTTTAAAACTGCAACCGCGACTTACCCATTGACTTGCATTGAGTACGCAGTCGTGTTCCCACACTGCACATGGCCTCCGTGGGCTTCCTAGATACTCGCCTTGGGTGGTTCCTTGGGTCCCCGACTCTTCTACGTCTTCTGGGTCCAGTCTCGACTTGGGTCGTGGTTCGCATTCCACTATTTTAGTACATGGTTTGGTATCCCCCTGGAGACCACTGTGTATTTGTCCTACTTATGTATTCTATTTTCAAAGTATTTGTGTATCTCCAGGTAGGAGATATTGCAAAGTGTCAGTGAGTGTTTATAATAAATACATATTTTTAGAACTACACCGTGTGGTTCTTTTTCACTTAATCTACACCATAAGATTAAGTACTGGTAAAACAAGCTGCTTTACACTCCTTCTGGACTAAGCCTGAAGACTGCTCTCCACAGCTACCACTTAGAGAGCTTTCTAAGGTTGTCTGAGACCACTAAAATAACCATAAGGTTTGTCTGGATTAGTGCAGGGTGCTACACTTACATAAGTGAACACCATATACTAAGCCAGCCTCCTACACTTACGAATACCGGAGTTAAAATGCCCAGGGAATCTGACCAAAACTGCACGGTCCAGAGAGAACGATCACACAGTAGCACATCTATGTGTTTGGTATTTATACAACTATAATTGCTTGGAGCCTGGTTAGGAGTCCCTTGCTTCACTCCCAAGTCCAGGGCCCAGTGTGCAGGCACTTGTCTCAACCACGGCTTGCTAGTGCCGGTTGAACGGAGGGACGCGACTCCTCCCCTCACTCTGTCACTTCCTGCCGGCTCAATTAGGTATTTAATGCAGACGGGGATTCGGCCGCGCTGTGAAGGGTGAGCTAACGCTGCGTGGTGAAAGCTACCGAACATTTTTATATTGGGCTGCAATTGATACTGATACTGTTTTATGCTTTTAAATCTGCTTAAATCTGTTTTTTTTAAACGGCGCTTGTTCGCTTGTAATTCTTTTTATGGTGCTCTTTTATAAATCACTCACTTGCTTTGACTTGCTCCTGGTCGCTGTCCCCGTTCCGTCACGGCTTGCTAGTGCCGGTTGAACGGAGGGACGCGACTCCTCCCCTCACTCTGTCACTTCCTGCCAGCTCAATTAGGTATTTAATGCAGACGGGAACTCGGCTGCGCAGCGGACGCGCCCAGCGGGCGCGCCGAAGGCGTGCCTAAGGCAAGCCCGTCTGCGCCCGTCCAGGGCCGGCTGGTGCCAGGGGCCAGTCCTTATGCCCGTTTTGTAAATTATTCAGCTATGGAATTAAGAGTTGCAGGGGTACTATGAAATCACGGACGGGATTCGTCTTAGCCTGATTGAGCTGGGCATCCTTAAGCCGAGACTTGTATCTACTGAAATTGAGTCCTTTCTAGCTCCTCCTACTCCCACGATACCATCCATCCCTGAAACCTTCCAGTGCGAGGAAGTTAATGGTCTTTCAGTTTACTACCTGAACACTCGGTCCATGGTGAAGCATCAACTTGAAATCTTTCAACTTCTACAGGCGGAAAGACCTGACTTACTCCTCCTTACAGAAACATGGCTCACTGAAGATTCTGCCCCTGATATCTTAGCGGCAGTACCAGACAATTATTACATCTTGCAAACTAATCGGTCTTCGGGGAAAGTGGGAGGGGGAGTTGCTGCTATTATTAATAAGGACTATCAATTTAAGCCATTAAGGGTTACTGGCCCTCCCTCTGTTGATGGTTTAGTCTTCAGACTTGAATCTCCCCAATCGTCCCTTACCTGTGTCCTTTTGTACAGACCTCCATATTATATGCCTACTTTTTCACAGTCATTGGGCGAAATGATCTCTCATCTAGCTATCGATCATGCCAGACTTCTTATTATTGGTGACTTTAACTATTGGCCCAATGACGAACAGGAGAGCACCAGTTCAATTGAACTGGCAGATCTCCTTTCTGGAATGAACTGTATTCAACATGTGTGTGAAGCTACTCACATAAAAGGACACACGCTGGACCAAGTCTGGACAGCTAACCTGAAGATTTCGACCCTTCAGGTCTCCCCTTGTACTTGGTCGGATCATTATTCCATTGCCTTCACCATTTTCGAGGTGTGCCCCACTAAAACCCAACTACCTAAGAATAAGTTGTTTAGAAGCTGGAGAAGTGCCAACATTGATCACCTCTGTTCACTTCTAACTACTTCAGCCCCGTCTTTGTTGGAGTCGTTTCAAACTCAGGCAGAGAGTATCAAAATTTGGCTCGAATCCGCTTGTGATTGTGTTGCTCCTTTGAAAACCATTAAAACTGTGAGATCTCATGATGCGCAACGATGGTTTTCAGATGACCTCAAAACTAAGAAGCTGGCGTTGCGTCAAGCTGAACGCAGGTGGAGACACCAGTATTGTGAAGAAGGAAAGACAATATACTCTACTCTATTGAAAGAATACAAGAAGTCTATTACTCAAACTAAGGCAGACTACTTCTCGAATAGGATTCTTAACTCAACAAATAAATCTAAAGAAATCTTTTCTATAGTAAATGAGCTGTCTGCATTAGATAGAGTTACGCCTAACTCAGCCCCTTCTCAGTCCCTGTGTGATTCTCTTAACCTATTTTTTTGGGAGAAAATTGTGGCAATCAAGGCCAGTATTCCTACTCCCATTTCTCCCATAGTTGCCTTTGATACCTATAAGTGTCCATTTCAACTGGCTCAGATTCCCTTCATCTCTTATGAGATCTTTTGGGTCTGTTAAAAAGGTCGGATCAGGCTCCCCGACTGACTGTTGCCCCCTCATGTTTTTCAGGAAATCTTCGCCAGATGTCCAGACCCTCCACTTTTGTTTCTTAATAACTCACTTAAGTTTGGTATAGTCCCCAACCTCTTTAAAAGCGCGGAAATTATCCCCATTTTAAAGAAACCGGGTGTGGACCCTTCCATTCTTAGCAACTACCGCCCCATTTCATTGCTACCCTACCTTGGAAAGGTCTTAGAAGCTCATGTATCAAACCAACTTAGTTCTTTTGTTGAACAGTCTCATGTTCTGGACCCTCACCAGGCGGGGTTCCGACCCGCCCATTCTACCGAGTCAGTCATTCTGACAGTCCTAGACGAACTCAGAGGGGGGGCAGATAGAGGCCTCACCCAGGCCTTGGTACTCCTGGACCTGTCTGCAGCATTTGACACGGTCGACCATAATATTCTGATCGATCGTGTCAACAAGGCCGGGATCCAGGGCCTGGCTCTGAAGTGGCTTTCTTCCTTCCTCAGAGACCGGTTCCAAGCGGTGCGTCTTGGTAATTTCTCCTCTACCAAGATAGAACTGACTTGTGGGGTTCCCCAGGGCTCTTCTCTTTCCCCGCTCCTTTTTAACTTGTACCTACTCCCTTTAATCTCTTCCTTGAGAGAAAGGAAAGTGGGAACATACAATTATGCGGATGACCTTCAATTGGTTTTCGACATCAATCTTTCATCATCCTCTGTGTCCCATTTTCAAGACACGATGATTTTTATAAGCGAATGGATGAATAACAACCAATTGAAGCTTAACCCCGACAAAACTGAGCTTATCCTTACTGGAGGGTTCTCCAACCCATGGAATTCCAACTTTTGGCCATCTACCCTTGGTAGTCCCCCTCTACCGGCCAGCTCAGTTAAAAGCTTAGGTATAGTGATAAGCAACGATCTGAGCATGAAAGCTCAGATCAGCGCCGTTGTCTCCGCTGGTTTCTTCCAACTTCGGAGAATAAAGAAGATCAGTAAATTCTTGTCCAGGGAAGCCTTGATTTTAGTTGTTCTGGCATTGGTCATCTCCCGCTTGGACTATGCTAACTCACTCTATGTCGGTATTCCGGCATACCAATTAAAACGCCTTCAGCTGGTCCAGAATCAAGCTGCCAGACTGATTTTTTCGCAACCTAAATGGCATCATGTTAAGCCACTGATGAAAAGCCTTCATTGGCTTCCAGTGGCCAAGCGCAGTGCATTCAAGTTAGGATGTACTGTTTTTAAAGCCCTTCATGGCAACAGCCCAGCCTTCATTGCTTCTAAGATTTCTCGCTATGTCCCCTCTCGCAATCTGCGTTCCTCCCATCAGAATCTATTGGTCACTCCTATTTTTAAACGTAAGAAACACGGTGGGTCCAGATTTATGGTCTTAGCCCCTCTGTTCTGGAACTCGCTCCCTATGGAGATGAGGTCTCTAACCTCTCTCACTCTATTCAGAAAACAGCTAAAGACCTGGTTGTTCGCACTGGCGTATGGAACCTAAGCCATCCATTCCTGATGCCACCTTTTCACTCCCCCAGCGCCAAGAAACCTTTGGTGAACGTGCGCTTGATAAATGCTTTTAACATAACATAACCACCCCATCCCACGGACACCTCATCCTTCTAGACCTGAACCTCCCACAACACCACCCCCCCCCCCCTCTCTCCTCCCCTGATGCCCATGCGCGAGGTGGGAGGCTATAGAGCCAGCTTATAATCCTTCTTGGGAGCGAACCGCTATCGTGCATAGCTTTTTTGGCTGTGCCTGGTGTGGGATTGGCCTCACTGGCTGTATCTAACTCACCCATACACCATCCCCTTTCCCTTTGCTGGCGGCCAATTTAACCAGCACCCCCTTTCCGCAGCAAGGCCCTGTAGGGTGCTGAACTTTCCTCCATGGGCATTACTCACTAGAGTCCTGTGGGATCGTGGCAACCTTAAAAAAAAAAAAATATATAATAAATTAGCTTTTAAATTTGGACCTTGAGGGACGGGGAGGGTTTGGCCACTCTGTTCCCCCTACCCTGATCCTTTATACTTTGTTTTAATTTTCAGAACACGTGGACTGACTCCACATGTCTTGTAATGGTGGCCGCAACATTTCTCTTTATGTTATAGTCAGACAGTCAGAGCGCGAGGGGAGTGAGGTGGCCGACGGGTGGAGAAAAAGCACCCTCGATGAATCAGATCCCTCTATTATTTGAAGTTGCATGGTGGCTAGACTTTCACAGACACAACTGTCCACATATCAATACATTTTTAACAAAACTTTCTCTGAAACTACTGAACAGATTTACTTCAAATCATAAAGACATGCTTTCTGGGGAAGGATCTTGCTTTCTGCCAAATTTGGTGTAATTCCGTTCAGCCGTTTTGGCTGTAGTTATGTTCAAAATCCCTATGGAATTTGCATGTGGAAACTTAATTTTGAAACCCACTCTTTTTCTCTGCCCCTGCTTCGCAGATCATCCCGAAACTTTCCAGGAAGGAGCTGAGGTGAATGACAGGTTTTTTTTTGTTTTTTTTTCAGGAACGTTTTGTGAAGATTTGTCAAATGGAGCCAAAGTTATTAGCAGTACAAAAAATCGATTTCCTATAGTAACTGTAGTTTCCCAACAATAACTATAGACTGGCGACCGCTACTACGTTATATATATTTGTGTAATTACCGAGAGCGAGAGACACACACATCGTCTGAGAGTATTAGAACCACTATTCTGTCAAATAGTTACTATTAAGCGAACTATTTTGGTGCAGTAATTAAATAATTATGGCACCAGTGGATGGTGTTCAAATGTCAAAATCTAAGCCATTTGCGGCCACATTTTCTTGGACTGCTGTGATTCGCTCTCATAAAAAGGCTTGCTTTCAAGACCGTATTTTTGTAAGCAGTTGAACAATGGACCCATGGGGCTTTGAAAGGTCTGGGATATTTGATGCAATCCACCTGTTCTTGTCTAAAATGTCAGTCAGCTACCACTGTATACCGCACTCAGAAGAATATTCTTTATTGATTCATAAAGATTAACACATTAATCTGAAAGCAACGTTTTTGACAGAACACAGAGGGATGAGCATGGAAGAAGTATACCGAGTATTTACATTACCATAAGGTTTGCCTTATGTATGCAGCTTGCAGGCATAGGAACACAACTTATGGCAATACAGAGCTTGCACACAGACCAGCACCTACTGATGAACATAGACACCCATTTCAGAAAGTCTAACAGACATACAGGCATTAATGCACACAGACAAACTACTGCACATGCATCAAAGGAGGCAGGTCAACAGTCGCATGTAACCGCAGAGGGCTCAGAGTGATGTGCACAGCGGAGCACAAGATGGTGTACATTATTTTGCTCCTATGAAGGAAAATACTACTGGGAATTGGGGAAAATCAATAAGCTCTAGGATGATATAATGTCCTCTGATAAAAATGTGTTTCCTCCATCCCCATCACCGCGAGGGGGCAAATATGACCGGAGCACTTCAAAAATAACGATTTGATTTTAGGTCGATCCCCGAGGATAAGCAGATAAAGATTGCATTCTGTATGAATGCCAACTCATGTCGAGCAGATATTTTCACTTCCGCCTCGTTAAGGGATGTAGGGAAGAGTTGACTCCTCCTTTTCCAGTGGAACTGGGAAATTGAACCATAGACTACATACACTAAGCCTTTGTAGGAGGCCTCAATCACACCATTACTCACAAAATCATCCCTTGAGCCTAGCAGGCGAGCTAGTTGTCAGCTTCTCTTGAGTATACCCTTATTATTGAAAGTTATCACTAAGACAGCCCCTATACAATGTCAAGGGTATATAGACTTTGAAGATGTTACAATATTGGCAGTCTATTTTTAGGCAGGAGAGTTGTACAGAGACAGCGCTTTTGGATGGCCAAACCAGTATTCTGAAGTCCTGGGCAGAGGCCACCTTGTACCGCTGACGTTGCTGAATCTCTCCATGGCTTTCGAAACTCTCAACACACTCCAAGACCAAATACCACTGGATAAGATGAGAGCACTTGTTAGACGGTCAGAGATAGCAGTTCCACGATCGAGATGTGCTCTGGTTTTTTTAGGAGTATATCCGTTGTTACCAACCTGAGGGCTTCTGCATCTTCCACTGTTCAGCATTTATATGTGGTCTTTTCATGACGTCCTTCTAGATAATAAAGTAGTTTTAGAAGAACACACTGATGACACCCAAGTGGTGATCAGGAGTGGCCCCTACAGTAAGAGCGGTGAGGCACGGTTGGGGGGGGTGATTTGACAGATGACCACGAGGGGAAATTAAATAAATAATTTTCCCCCCGTCGTCGTCTATCGAAATCACCCCCTCCCTCCCCGGCTCCACCGCCCCACTGCTCTTACCTGCACGAGCCGCGGCTGGTGGTGAACCATTGAACTAAAGATCTAGAGCAAGACTGGGTTGTGATTAATAAGACCTTCAAACTCATACAACCTTGAGTGAATGGCAAAGAAGAGACAGTGTCTATATTGGCGGGGTAGACTTCAACTTAGAAAAGAAAACAGACAAGTATATTAAGATCCACTGAGCCAGATAATGGATACAATTAAAATCCATGTTGTCTTGTTTGATACTGTAATGTCTGTGGATGTGCAGAGTAACATTGCAGCTTCACCCAACTAGGATCTACTTTTGTTACATATGACATGATCACTTTTAACCAGAAGTAATTCGCAAGACACATTATCTATGTAAATATTGACTATTGTAATGGCCAATGGTGTTTACGATAAATATATTAGCAGTAAAGTACAGAACTTATAAATTCTGCAGCTTGGGCCCTACGTGACACTATATTTCCCCAATGCTTCAGGCTATGCCATGACTGCCCATGAGTAAAAGAACTGAATGATGCTAACAGTTATACATAAGACCAGGTTCAACCAGGCCCCATTATATCTGAAAATGGCTCCAGAAGGACACTAATATCTAGTCGGCAAGTTCTGATCAAACCAAATAAGTATGAATGGACACGAGCAGGATAGTTTTCCCTAGGTGGGTTATTGACATGTCAAATAGGTTACCTGACCACATGATAGCCATGGAAAAAAATCGACTTTTAGGAAGGCACTTCAAAATTACCTGTTTGTACAATGAGCCATTACCAGTCTTGTTATATTTGAAATAATGTTGGGGGGAGGTTAAACGTTAGTGTTAGGTTCTGCTCAACAGACTACAGCATAGAAGGAAAGAAATGTGACCTATAAACTGAATATTGGGATAGGTGTAATCTACCATATTTTTTCACATTTTAGACGTTATAAGACTTTATTATGGTACTCGATGTTTTATGCTTTCTAGTTATAAAGTGAGTTTTAGCATTTCTGGAACTCCGTGTTTTTGATGTCATATTATTAGTAAGCCAAGTTATTGAATTTAAAGGTATACAATAGTGTGCTAAAGTTCATTCCTATTACTGTGATGTCATATTTTGTGTCCCTAAGCATGCTGTATGTGTAATGGATCACTGCTATTTTTCTTGCTTCAATAATGTGTTTTATAGCACTGTAAATACCAAGAACTATACATCTGACTGACTTGTCTCGATTTGTGTTTTTATGCACCCTTAACTCTGTGTTCCTGCCTCAGACCGAGTCAGTGCACCGGATTATACAGGGAAAGTACACTATAATCAGTGCAATCCTGAACTCTAAATGTTCCCGCCTGTGCTCAGGATTGTGTAGTGAGAGACTAGCCATAATTTCAAACCATAGCTCCCACTTAAAAAGACGGCGGACTGGCCTCTGTTTGGCCCTTCAACCGGGTGCAGTGAGTTACAGTTCCTGACTCAAGGGAGGTGTTTATGGAGTCCCTGGGACCTCCATGTCCCCCTCACAAGGGACCCTCTCAGGGAAAGCACCAATTGAACCCCATCTCTATGTAGTGCCGAGACAGTGGGACTCCTGATGGGCTGTTTGTGCCTGTGCCCACATCTGTAATATAGCCCAAAAGCAAAGTATTCACTCATTTGCCTGGGGCCATGCCTGTATGTAAATGAGGAGCCTTTGATTGCTATGATGCACAATTAGTGTCAGCGTGATCCATATTACCGACAGAGCCACACAAGAATCTGTAGCTTTTTTTGTAATACCAAAGTCCCCAGGGAGCATAACAGCGAGCGCACACATCCGCTGCTCCCTGGGGGCGGCTTGTATGATACGCTCTGAGGTAGTAGTATTGCCCTATCTCCGTGTCTCCCTTTGCTGAGATAAGCCTTTTGCCATCACCTAACTGGGATTGGAACTTCTGACCTACAGTCTGTACAAATACCTCACCAGTGAGCCCTGAACTCACTGAGTCATTTACCAACTCAGTTCTGTGGTAGATGCTGTTATGGTAGCCTTGGTTCATTGGTGGGGCTAAAGTCTAATGCTGTACCCAGGGGGATTCCTTATGTTACTTTGTTTATTTTTTAAAGATCCACTCTCGCTGCCATGCTCGTCCTACTTGTATTTTAGAGAGTTGTGTGACAGATGCTGTGTCAGCTTTCTTCCTGTATTTAGGGTTGACATCTCTCGTCCCTATTATATTCATGTGCTGCATAGCTTGCTGTTGCTTGGATGTTAGTTTTTTTTTTTTTGAGCCAAGAGGATCACCTTCTGAATCTGTTTGCATAGTTGGGACCATGCGCATTAGTCCTAATTCAGCTTGAGTTAAAGAGAGCAGCACTGCTCATGATATTTATCGCTGTGGTAGTATCAACGGGGTTTTCAATGGGATTGAAAGACAGAAAATCATCCTTCTACAGATATAAGGGAGGGATCAACCTGCAAGTGGAAAACGTGAACAGTGGAAGCGAATGGCCAGTTCCATCAAAAGTGTTGCAGGACTCTCCAGGTGTCGCATAAGCAGAATTGATTCCCAGGGTATTCTAAGGAAGAGTGAAAACTCTTGTTTCGTTTCAAAACTTTATTCGGTTCATGTTAGATAAACCATAAAAGCATCATAACAGTACATAAAAAGTTCAATAAAAACATACATCTCACAAGATAACACCAATTCATAAAATCATGAATAAATATAAAAACTAGATTTGATATAAAGTTATT
Source organism: Calotriton arnoldi (assembly GCA_963921515.1). NCBI lineage: Eukaryota > Metazoa > Chordata > Amphibia > Caudata > Salamandridae > Calotriton > Calotriton arnoldi. Next base: position 519,417 of record CAWUFW010000320.1, on the reverse strand, counting down.
AAAATATGTCCAATAAAACACCTAACATAATTGGGTGGGTTCCAAGTCACTTAATAAGATCATAGGGCACATTAATTGATTTCATTTCCTGAGTCGTCCAACGAATCTCTAATACGGAGCACCTTAGAAAGAAACAAAGCAACCCTGTAACACACTGTCACATCCCCTAGATCGTACATATACTTAAAAGCCACATGATGATGACTAATTCTTTCTTGTAAAAAGAGAGGTTTGAGATCAATTTTCCTGGCAGTTAAGTAAAACTTACAAAAAAATGCTAAGTGCTGGGTTGTCTGCTCCGGCAAATTGTCACAGTGACATTTCTGAGTAATGGATCCCCACCCTTCATTTCTTGGTGAAGCGGTCATACAATGAAAAATTTGAAGGAAAAAGCAAGTTAAAATGTACCTATGCTGAACATTATTAGTTATCCCAAGATGCAATTTACAACCTGACTGGTCATTCAGTACGGTATAACGAGCCATTGACACCTTATGGAGATCTATTGGGACCCTTTTCTCACGACCAACCCTGAACATGTACTCTTTTAGATCTCCTTTAGAATAACTGGTGATTTCCTCAGGGTATACCCAGAGATCCTCTCGGTCTGTCTCGTTTTATGTGCTTTAACAACGGAATTTTGTTAATCTTATCTAGGCCCATACAATCCTTAACTATAGATCTAGTGAATGTGGTTTCTCGTTTGGACTATACAGATCTCCATAATAAAAGCGGTTTGCTTTCAAGGATATCTAATAGAAAATCAGCACTTCCCAATGAACAATGGATTCTGGCGTAGAACGGGGTACAGCTAACGGCCTCCTTAAATATTTGTTTTCTGTCTTTTGGAGACTGCCATTATCCCCTATGCCCCAAATCCCTGTGCCATATACTGCAGCAGAAATTGTTCTCATGTTATAGAGGGTTAACCGCTCTAAAACGGGTTTGAAACCTAAGTTAAAGACAGACCTAATCAGACCTTCATTGTTTCTAATCATGATGGATACGCAGATCTCCCTGAGATGCTTCCAATCAAATTTGGAGGAAAACTGAATCCCTAAATATGCTAAGGTATTCGTAATTTGTAGTTTCCTCCCAATAATGAAAAAAAGTATTATGTTTTCCTCTTTCATGACCACAACTCATGGTGTAAGTTTTTGCTATGTTAATTTTCATACCACTCCCTTCCAAAAAATCTAAGAAGGAGTCTACTAAAACCTGCAGACTGTTTGGAGTAAGTTCCAAGATGGCTGCATCATTGGCATACAAGAGTATTGGAATTTGCCACCTCCCAAACCTAGGAGTATCCATGCCAGCTGCCTGGAGCTTTTCTTCCACATCATTTATGTATAGGGAGAAGAGAAAGGGCACCAACACGCACCCCTGCCGAACCCCTCTCTCCTATACCAAAGGGTGGGGTCAATTCGCCCTGTATTCCAAAAAGGACTTTGGCTGTTAAGTTGTTATACAAGTAGGCCAAAAGCAAGATAATCTCCTTTGGAGCCTGCTATTTATCCTACCATTCCCAGAATCTCCTGTGATCAAATGCAGTGCTTAAGTCAATAAAGCATATGTGCATTGACCCTTCTTTGGACAAGGTATAACCCCATCAAGGGGTTCAGGTTGAGCGATTGCTCAACCGTCCCCAAATCTTTTCTAAACCCATATTGGGCATTTGAGAGGATTCCATTTACTTTTGCCCACGATTCTAATCTCTCTAACAAGACTCTCCCCAGTAGTTTGGCAGTGGAGTCGAATAGAGCGATGGGGCGGTAACATTTTAGATAATTCCTAAGCCCCTTTTTGAAAATGGGTATAATGAGAGAAGTAGACCAAGATGGCGGTACATGGCCAGCTCCTGCCGCATTCAGGAGCTTAGTCCGAAACTAAGCCCACAAGTTTGGTTCAGACTTGTAGGTGTCCATTGGGACCCCGTCGGAACCAGGAGCCTCTCCCCTTTGGACTTTTATTTATGGCCCTCACCACCTCATCAAGGGTGAAGACAATTTCAGTTAGAAAGTTCCCTACCAGGTGATAGGGGACCCCCCACCCCATCTGGGCTGGGGAGAGAAAAAATCGAACCAAAATGATCCACCCTCTGAGCAGGTGTGATTGAGGATTCCAAATCGGGGCCTATTCCCTTAGTGAACAATGGGGCATTAACCATTCTCCAGAATAAAATACTGTCCCTAGCTTCCACAGCCTGCAGGAGGTTTGCCCAAGCCTCTCCTTGTAGGTCTTTCTTTCTCTGTTTTGTAGCATTATTAAAGGTGGCTCTGGCTTCTTGGACTGCCAGGACACCTCCTGGCTGTTGGTGTAATATTTTAATCCGGTTGCTCCATGCCTTTTTGCATTGGCCATTAAACCAGCCCTAGACCGCATGGGCCTTGCCGTCAATGCTTGAGTGCTGAAATTTGATACCTCGATGTGGGCATCCCACGTCTCGTCATGGTTTGTGTTTGGGGCTAGATCTATCCTAAATTGGTCCAGAATCCGGACTACTAGGTTTTTAAAAAAGATAGCGGGATCAGCACCTGCCCAATTTGATTTTAACGCCATTCAGGCCTATGGGGATAATGTTATCGTTTTTTTTTATCTATCCCCTGAATCTGGGATTTTGGGAATATTAAGCTTCAATTTGGAAGTCACTGGATTGTGATCGCTTATACAGTTAGTTCCAACCTGAAGGTCCAAAACGTTTACTCTATTGCTATCTGAGGTAAGAATGTGGTCGCTATTACTGCTGTAACCTCTCCCTATAAAAGTGGGTAAATGAGGATAATTACTATGACAGTGGTGTTCAACTAGTTTCAAATTAAGTTTCATCATCAAATCGTTCAGAGCTAGGCCATGAGGACTATGTTTAAAATGAGCCAAAGTATTCCCACCAACATCACTATACCCACAGGTTAGTTTGGACATAATAGGGCAATCCGTGATATAAAAATTGCCAACCCAGATTATATAGGAATCCCGGACAACAAAGCGTTCCAGGTCTATTTCTAATGTTTTGACCACATCCACCTTTGTTGAATCAGAAACATTATTATACAAAATTATGACCGCTATGACCACATTTTTTCCTTGGGTAAGTGAAATGAGTTGATAATAAGGGGAATTTGTAAAGCTTTTCTTAATTTGTGGGGCTATACGTGTAGATACAAACGTTACCTGGCCCCACCTTTGGTCTGCCACTGTTGGAGGGGATTGCAGAAGAATTGAAAGCTGCAAAGTCATCCAAATCTATTGTGTTGGGTGCCTTTGTTTCTTGTGTGCATACAATGTGTACGGATTTAGCATAATTTGCCCAGTCCTCTGTGTCCATCTTATTGGCAATGTCAGCAATTTTCCAGGTAGTAATGATTCCCCTCTATTCTCCTTGACTGGGACTTGACTGAAGGGTTCCATTGTACTACTGCCATCAATGTGCCAAGATTGGCAGGGGGGGGAGGTTTGGTCAAAAAGTCAGTCCTGAAGATCCAGGTGCGAAAGGGCTGTAAAACTATTATAAATTGACACCTGGTAGGAGAAAGGCAGGTGGTTTTTCAGAGGGCTTCTTCAATTTTAGTTAATCGTGCTAATTTGGTGCTCAAGGAAGCAGAGAACGATGCCCTTAGAAATATCCTCAACCAAAAGGGAATGTGATTCCCTGCGGGCTGCGCATTGCCCTTGACTCTGTTTTCTCCTGTGCTATGCTCACCTAAGGGTAAGCTAGGGCAAGAACTTTTAGGTTTTGCACCTCCTTCCACTCTTCCTTTTCCCTCGTTGGGATTTCCTCGTCATCTCTTTACCTGAGACTTGACCCGGTGTTTGCATACCTTTCCCCCAGTCCCCTAAAGCTGGTACCGAATTGGTGCCTGAATCTACAGATATGGGTGCAGAGTCATGAATGTCATCAGTTGCACTAATAATCGGCACTGCATCATCATTTGGTTCGGCTTGGGCACAGGCAGCAGGGAAAGATGACTGTGATAACCTCCTCTTGGCCAACTCAATTTCTTTATTGATCGCACTTACTGCTCGCTGTAAAAAACTGTCCATGGTCGTACTGGTTGTGGGAGCCGGGGGATTTGCCTTGCGCTTTCCCATGTCAAAAAAACTGGCGTTGGCCTACTAATCAATAGAGAAAGCTGTTTAACTTAAAACCAAGATGTTAGAGGGGTGGAGTAATATAGTGTGGTAGAGTCTGGCCCTTCAGATGACTGCTGGCGCTACGAATGTTGGGACCTGGAATCCCCTGGCCACACACAGCGTCTCGTGCAGCGGGAAACTGGGCAGCGCTATATAGTGCGGTTGAGTCTGGCCCCTCAGCTGACTGCTGGCGCCTCCTGACGCTACGGATGATGGGACCTGGAGTCCCCTGGCCACACACAAGCTCTCATTTTTTTTTAACATTGTACAAATTTAGAGCTTTATTTTTGAATGGCATGTGAACAAAATGGAGTATAAAGGTCATGGGGATGAGTGAGTCTGACAGTGCACATTGTACCGTTGCTTTTTTAGACGATGGCCCTCTGAGCAGAGTCGGACTGGGACAATAAATAGTCCCTGCCACCGAAATAAAACTGGTCCCATTAGTAAAAAGGTAAAAAAAAGGTTACTTGTGTTCTGGTTCAGGAAGGACCTGGCATGGCAGTTCGGGCTGGACTGTTCCTATTGGAGCAGAGTCAAGACTGAGTTGCATATAGCTGGGTCCAAACTGAGGTGGCATGGTGTGCGAAAGATGATGGGTTGGGATGCGACCCGAGTGATTACCAGTGGCTAAGATTAATTCAAGCAATCCACCCATCATTGTTTTGTATAGTTGTACACAAAGACAGGAGGCGGACTAGATCAATTCTATTCGTAAATACGTCCCTCCCTTCTTAAGAGTTGTTAAGCTTGACAATCTTTCATTTCTGAATGAACATAAACAGTCTAATTCTTGTATTACTTTATAGTGACCAACGAAACATCGCAATCCGATAAACCATCCTTCCTTGAATATTTTGAGCAAAAAGAGAAAGAGAATCAAATGAGCAGTCCAGAAAACAATGCATCGAGCCAGAGTCAGACATCATCCGGGTGGAAGGTACCCCAGGAGGGAGACTACGAATTTGTAAGTAGATTGAATTTCCAGACAAATTTGATTTATGGAAAATGCTCTTGAAAATGCCATCGACTTCTCTTTAAACTGTGTGAAAGCCTTTCTTTATTGGCATAATTGTATTGCGTGAGATATAATACAATGCGATAACTTTAACTAATGTAGGCTTTCTGTCTGCCGCAATAAGGCAAAATTGAAATCTGTCTCCAGCTTTCTGTTTGAACAGTGGTTAGCAGACTTGATGGGACAGGAGAGGGTGAATGCATGTATTTTTACTAACATTTCAGTCTGAACCTCTAAAAGTGAGGGCTAATGTTGCTGTTGCATTGTTGACAAGGGGACCTGAATAGTGTGATTTTATTTTTGGAAAGTGCTTTTAGCTAAAATAATAAAATAAAAAAAACTTTAAAAAAAGCAAAGTTTGAATGACTATCACTCAAACACAAGTGTATTTGGCAACATGAAGTTATGAAATGCATATTTGATGGTCCTGGTCACGACACAGCTCTGTTTGTAGCCGGAGATGACTGTCCTTCCAGGCCTGCGGTTTGAGTGTCTTCATGTTTGGCCATCCTTGTGAATTACAGAGTTTGCACACGAGCTGGGCTATCAGAGCATACACAGCAAGTAAACTCATCTATTTGCCCCTTGTGTCAATTAAAAGCTAACGTCGAGTGCGCAGGCAGCATTTTTTGTTACCTAAATGTTTTCTTCAGTGCTTGATTACCTAAGCCTCAAAAAACACTTTAGTCACAAAAAAATAAATTGTCAACTGACAAACAGCCATAAATATCCAAAAATCTCCCTGGAGGGGCTAGATTTTAGTTGCAAAATAAAACATTAGGATTCCTTTTCTCAGTGGTGTATATATATTTTTAAAAGGTGTGTGTGTGCTTCCCCTGGCAATATTCAGGCTGATTTGTTTTTGGTCAGTTTTGTGTTGGCAACTTGCCACTATATTCACTGGTCCTTTGTTTGAGCTGCACAAGCTTTCAGTGAACTGGTGCTGCCATTTCTGGTTTAGAGCAAAATTTAAAAACCTATTTTAAAGAAATCCCTCTGTATAAAATCTTAGAACCAATGAGAAACTGTCTGGATAATACTCTACGCTATCTGAAAGAGACACGTTAGTGACAGATTCCTTACCTTAGAATATCCCCAGGCGTCAGGCTGGATCCGGAAAGTTTTTTGCGTAGCAGTACCCTTGCGCGTCGGTAGGCGGCGTCGTGCGGCTCCGCGTCCGTCGTCGGCGTCGTGATCGCCGGGATGACGTCGCGGGCAGTACTTAGGCGCCGCCCCTGCGCGCTGACGTCAGTTCTTCTTTTTCCGCGCCAGTAAGCGCAGATCCGGGAAGAGCAGTGCCCTAGTCACTTTTTGACTATCTTTTGTGAAATTTTTCACTGTTCTCTTCAACGAGTCTTCACGACTCCTAAGGTGTCGTAGGGATGCCCGGCTTTAAGCCCTGCGAGGTATGTGGTCGTATGATGTCCATCACGGACCCCCACCTCGAGTGTCTCTTCTGCCTCGGCCGAGGCCACGACACGAAGTCGTGCCCTGACTGCCGGAAACTTCATCCGAAGGCTTTGCGAGAGCGGTCTCGAAAGCTCCTTGAAGTCCGGCAGTCGGCTCCGCGCCGCAGCAAGCCCCGGTCCCGGGAGAGGTCGAGGGGCCGGACGCGGAGTCCCCGCCGCTCGTCGGAATCCAAGTCTTCGCGCTCCTCCGGTAAGTCGAAGCACAAGAAGTCTAAGCGGCGCCATCGCTCTAAGACTTCGCCTCGCCGGTCGCGCGACTCGGCTGAGGTCCCTGTCGGCACCGTCCCCGCCCCCGCGGCCCCGGACGTGCCTGTCGAGTTGCCCCCGCATTACCCGTCCTTCCCGGGTTCGGGGCGACTCCGGCCGAAGTACAGAAATTCCTGTCGGCCATGGCCCGCCTCTTCGGGCCTCAAGGTCCCTCCGGTGCGCCTTCGGGCCCCGCGGGCCCAGATGGGGTTGCTCCGGCGTCGCCGTCGACTCCGGTCCCGGCGTCGCCTGTCCCACCAGCCTTCGTCCCGGCCTCGGCTCCGGCCCCGGCCTCGACCCCGGTTCCGGTGGTGCCGCAACCTCCATCGACGCCGGTTGACCTAACCACGCTCCGCCGACGCCGATGTCCCCGGTGCCGTTTCCGACGCCGTCCGGGGCTCCGGGCGGCGTCGTTCCCCGGTTCTCCCCGGGTCCGGACATGGAGCCGGACCGGCGCCGCCCGACGCCGGTTCCGGCGCCGATGAGGCCTTGGGTCCCTTATGTCCCTCCTCCTCCATCTTTTCAACCTGAGGAGGACCAGGAGAGCTGGGAGGGGTCTGACGACCCTCTCACACAACAGTGCGAGTTTGACCCGGACTGGGTTGAGGAACTTGGGGATGCCAGTGGGCTGGATACCTCCCCGACTCTGGCATGCTGTCTCCTCCCGTGGCAACGGAGGAGGGGGCTAATTTTGCGACGGTGTTGCGTAGAGCTGCTGGAGCCTTAAATCTCCAGTTGCCTACAGTGGCCGCCAGGACTAACCTCCTGACTGAAGTGCTTCAGCCGGCGGCCTCCTCTTCGGAGCCTGTGCTGCCGTTCAACGATGCACTCACTGACGTTCTTTTGGGTGCCTGGTCCAAACCCACCACAGGGGCTCCTGTGGATAGGAACGTGGCCCGACGCCATCGCCCGGCTCCGGGCGACCCCCTGTTTCTCTCCCAACACCCCACCCCTGAGAGCTTGGTTGTCCAAGCCTCTGCCTCCCAAACAGCCTTCCCTACCGCCCCTCCGGATAGGGAATCCAAGCGCCTGGATCACTTTGGGAAGAAGGCTTTCTCTTCCTCCAGTGCTGGCTTGCGGTCTGTTAATACCGCTTGCCTCTTGGGCCGATACACCCACTCCCTGTGGGATTCGGTGGCTGATGTTTTGCCGCAGTGTTCTGAGGAGGTCCAGACACTGCTTACCCGCGCTATTGCGGAAGGGCGTGATGCGGCTAAGTATACCATCCGCTGTGGCCTTGATACCGCCGACTCGCTGGGCAGATCGCTTGCAACGACGGTGGCGCTGCGTCGCCACGCCTGGCTGAGAACCACTGGTTTTTCAGGGGATGTCCAGAATACTCTCATGGACATGCCCTTTGATGGAGTCGGTCTCTTTGGTTCAAAGGCGGACCATGCGCTGGAGCGTTTCAAGGATTCACGGGCTACTGCTAAGTCCCTGGGCCTTGCTGTTGTGCGCCCTCCGCAAACGTCTGCTTTTCGCCCCTTTCGTGGCCACGGAAGGGCGCGCCAGTCACGTCCACAGCCCGGCCAACGGCCCGCGCAGCAAGCGCCTTCGCGTGGCCGAGGACGTGGATACCGCCGTGGCGGTTCGGGCAACCAGCGTGCGGGTCAGGCCACCACCTCCAACCCGTCCGCGGCCTCCAAGCCCTCCTAGTCCCTCCTTTCAGGTGCACAGCACGCCAGTCGGGGGCAGGGTCCGCCATCACCTTCACCACTGGCGTCCCATCACCTCGGACAAGTGGGTCTTGGACATTGTCCGAAGGGCTACTCCCTCCCCTTCGAGACCACCCCCAGCCATGCCACCTCAATTCCACCGCATGTCAGGGGATCACTTGGTGCTTCTACAGAAGGAAGTCACGGCCCTCTTGGCCAAGAGGGCCATCGAGCATGTTCCGACCCCAGAAGTAGGGCGTGGTTGCTACTCCCACTACTTTCTGGTGCCCAAAAGGGACAAGGAGGACATGCGTCCTATCTTGGACCTCCGGAACGTCAATCGCTTCCTCCGGAAGGAGAAGTTCAAGATGCTCACCCTAGCTCAGGTCTTGACTGCCCTCGACCCCGGAGACTGGTTGGTAGCGTTGGACTTGCAGGACGCCTATTTCCACATCCCCGTCCTGCCGGCCCACCGGCGTTACCTTCGGTTCACGGTAGGCCTCGAGCATTTTCAGTTCACCGTGCTCCCTTTGGCCTTACCAGTGCCCCTCGGGTGTTCACGAAAGTGATGGCGGTGGTCGCAGCTCATCTGCGCCGGGCAGGGGTTTCAGTCTTCCCCTACCTCGACGACTGGCTGCTGAAGGCGGGCTCGTCCCAGGCAGTTGTCTCCCACCTCCAGACTACGGCCGAACTCCTGCACTCGCTGGGGTTCTCCATCAATGTGCCAAAGTCGCATCTGATTCCTTCTCCACAGCTCCTTTTCATCGGAGCAGTTCTGGACACGACGCAGTTTCGGGCCTATCCTCCCGAACGGCGAGTCCGGGATATTCAGGCTATGATTCCGATCTTTCAGCCCTTATCCTGGGTTTCGGTACGGATGACCCTGAGGCTGCTGGGCCTCATGGCCTCCTGCATCCTGCTGGTCACTCATGCCAGATGGCATATGCGGGCTCTGCAGTGGGACCTGAAGTTCCAGTGGGCGCAGCACCAGGGCGACCTGTCCGATCACGTCCAGATCTCGGAGGGGACTGCAAAACAGTTGCAGTGGTGGCTCTCGAACCGGCAATGGGTCATGGGCAGATCCCTCTCCCTTCCCCAGCCAGAGCACACAGTTGTGACGGACGCGTCCCTTCTGGGATGGGGCGGTCACATGGGAGAGGCGGAGATCAGAGGCCTCTGGTCTCCGGCGGAGTCCCGGCTCCATATCAACCTTCTGGAGCTCCGGGCGATCCGACTTGCACTCAAGGCATTCCTTCCCTCTGTCAAAGGGAAGGTAGTGCAGGTGTTCACAGACAACACCACTGCCATGTGGTACTGCAACAAACAAGGCGGGGTGGGGTCGTGGACCCTTTGTCAGGAGGCTCTGCGCCTCTGGACATGGCTGGAACACCAGGGCATGTTCCTGGTGGTTCAACACCTGGCAGGTTCCCTGAACGCCAGGGCGGACGAACCTCAGCCGCAGGTGCATGATGGATCACGAATGGCGTCTTCACTCGGAAGTGGCGCAAGGACTCTTTCTACAGTGGGGAGAGCCTTGGTTAGATCTATTCGCCACCGAAGAGAACGCGCAATGTCATCAGTTCTGCGCGTTGGAATTTCCAAGGCGGCACTCGCTCGGCGACGCTTTTCGTCACGAGTGGAGTTGCGGTCTATTGTACGCCTTTCCGCCTATACCACTTCTACCCAGAGTGTTGAAGAAGATTCGGCACGACCGGGCCCAAGTCATTCTTGTGGCTCCGGACTGGGCTCGAAGAGTTTGGTATCCCGAGCTACTCAATATGAGCGTAGATCCCCCGATCCGTCTGCCTCTTCGGGAGGATCTTCTGTCGCAGCAGCAGGGGACGGTCCTCCACCCGAACCTGTCCAGTCTACACCTGCTTGCGTGGAGATTGAGCGGCGGCAGTTGATTCCTTTCGACTTGCCTCCCGAAGTTTGTGATGTGATTCTGGCAGCCAGGCGTCCCTCCACTAAGGTGGTATACGCCTGCAGGTGGAACAAATTTGTGGCATGGTGCACAGCAAAGGCTGTGGATCCCCTTTCTGCCCCTCTTTCTGAGGTCCTTCTGTTCCTTCTCTCTCTGGCCCAACAGGGTTCTGCCCTGGGTACCATCAAGGGTTATCTTTGTGCTATCTCGGCCTTCCTCAGGCTCCCTGATCAGCCCTCCCTTTTCAAGTCCCCTGTTGTTAACAGGTTCTTAAAAGGCATTACTCACCTCTTCCCTCCTGTTCCGTTTGTGATGCCTCAGTGGGACTTAAACTTGGTTCTTACCTTTTAATGTGCGCTCCTTTGAGCCTCTACATAACTGTCCTCTTCGTCTTCTGACTCTGAAGACAGCCTTTCTGGTGGCCATCACCTCCGCTCGGGCGGGTGAGTGAGCTCCAGGCTCTATCTTGCAAACCTCCCTTTCTGTCTGTTCATCCAGACAAGGTTGTTCTTCGGACGCGTCCGTCCTTCTTGCCAAAGGTGGTTACTGCTTTCCACATTGGGCAGACCATCACTTTGCCCACCTTCTTTCCGCCTCCGCATCCTTCCAGAGAGGAAGAGAGGCTCCACCGTCTGGACCCAAAACGTGCGCTCTCCTTCTATATTGACCGCACAAAACACTTCCGGGTGGATGACCAGCTCTTTATTGGCTACGTGGGCGCCAAAAAGGTCGGGCGGTGCACAAGAGGACCATCTCCCGCTGGGTTACCTTGTGCATCAAGACCTGCTATTCTTTGGCTAAAAGGAGCCTCCTGTTGGGCTGCGTGCCCATTCCACCAGGGCAACGGCTGCTACCACGGCCTTGGGCCGCGGTGTTCCGCTGCCGGTTATCTGTCAGGCAGCTACGTGGGCCTCGCTGCACACGTTTACAAAGCATTACTGCCTTGACAGTCAGGTCCGGAGGGACGGCTTCTTTGGCCGTTCTGTCCTCCAGGACTTCCTTGTCTGATCTTTGTTCGCAGACCCACCACCGGGGTTGGTATTGCTGGGGTATCTATTCTAAGGTAGGAATCTGTCACTAACGTGTCTCTTTCAGATGCACAAGTTACTAACTTGTGTAACGATATATCTGTAAGAGACAGTAGTTAGTGACAGATTCCTTACCGCCCACCCATCCTCCCCGTTCTGCGAACTGATTTCTAGGGTTAAGGACATCCCTTTCAGGGCCCTAGTATTTTTCAGACACCTATGTCAGCTTCTTGCATGGCTCTGCGTTCCTGGCGCGGAAAGTCGTGTACAGAACTGACGTCAGCGCGCAGGGGCGGCGCCTAAGTACTGCCCGCGACGTCATCCCGGCGATCACGACGCCGACGACGGACGCGGAGCCGCACGACGCCGCCTACCGACGCGCAAGGGTACTGCTACGCAAAAAACTTTCCGGATCCAGCCTGACGCCTGGGGATATTCTAAGGTAAGGAATCTGTCACTAACTACTGTCTCTTACAGATATATCGTTACACAAGTTAGTAACTTGTGCTTTTGTACAAATCCTCTCTTGAACATCGAAGTATGCATTTTTTATGCTAGTTGCCATACACAATGCCCTCAATTATAGCCAGCTTTATTTAATTTTATTTATTAGTGTGTTTTCGTTTGGAGCAACATGCTTCCCTAAAACATAAAAAGTACCATAAGAATATAGCTTTAAGCTTCAGTGAAATTGTGCTTTAGATGCAAATCCGGTTTAAAAGCTTTGGCTGTAGATGATTAAAATCAACAGTTTCAGAAAGTGCCTCTTTTTCCATGGTCACCCCTATTTTTATGTTTGCCTAGACGGCACAACTGTCGCCAACCATTACTTGATCAACAAAAATGAGCTTTCAGAGTACTGCAGGGAGAGAGAGGCTTATGCTCCACCCACTATTTGGTTTCCCTTAGTACATGATTTGATTGGACTGAAGTTGTGTGCTTTCCCTGAAAAGGACGCTTGTGTTGTAATTTTTGGCTTGTGGCAAAGCTTACACTCATTACAGCATGACCTGATTGGTAATGGTGTATGCCAGTGATCATGGCTGTAGGCCAATGAACATGGCTGTAGGCCTGATCTGTTTATTATGAAATGTTATGATAAATTCAGTATGCCTGATGTACTGTTTGAAAAGTATGTTAACATCAATCCATTGAAGTTTGGTAGTTATTACTCTCTAGGAAAGCCTGCATAGAAGGTTTTTGTTGTACAAATTCTAACAGATTATTTTAGTAGCCTAGGGTTTTGGTGTTGGTTATTCCTTATGGAAAAACTGGGGATATAGATTTGCTCTCTGAGATTCCTTGTTAGGCCTTCCGAGGAGAGATTGTACTTTGCTTAGCCAACTGTATTTTTGTATACCTTTGTATTATTATGACTGTGTACCTGATGGTTGCCTTGTGGTAATGTTTACACTCAAAACAGTGGGCCTGAGTTAATTATGGTGTCAAGCTACAAGCCTGATTGATTCACAAGGAAAAGTTGTGTTCGATGGCATAGGTCTGTTCTGCTTACTATGAAAAGTTATGACGAAGACAGTAGGTCTAGCTTTTTATTCTGAAAAGTATTTGTTAAAACTGTGAGGCCTTTAACAGTTGGTTGTTATCACATTGTGTCACAGGCTAGCAACTGGTATTTCTTACATGTAATCTCACAGATTTCTGTAGTAGGCAAAGGTCATGATGTTGGCCACCCACTCTGACAAACTCTGGGGATTTTAACTGCAATGATTCTTGTTAGGCCCTATTAATAGGGGTTGTATATTGTTTTTGCAAACTGTATTTTTCTACATATTTGTAATTTTATAACTACGCATGATTGTTGCCTGTTTATATGCGTTCGGTAGGCTTGTGTTGGTTCTGGTTTCAAGCCAATGATAAAGACTGTAGGTCTTATCGGTTCATTGGGAAAAGTTATGCCAAATTCCATAGGCTTGATATATTTGTTATGAAATGTTATGACAAAACTAGCAGGCCTGACTGACTTACTGTGAAAATCTGTGTTTAAGGCAATAGGCTGTTAAGGACGAATGGTTCTTGCACTGTGCTAAAGCCAGTATGCAGGTTTTTTGTTACATGCATTCTGACAGATTACCGTGGTAGGGAATGGTTTTGGTGTTGCTAATCTACCAAGACAAGCTATGAGGATGGAGGACATGCACTACGATAATTCCTAGTAGGCTCTTGTAGGTGGGATTTTATATTATGACAGCTGTAGTTTTGTACATTATTGTAATTTTATTACAATCTACCTGTTGTGGGAAAGCTTATACCCAAGACCGTAGGCCTGAGTTGCTTATGGTGACAAGACAATGATAGAATTTACATGCATGATTGTTTGGTATGAATAGTTAGAATAAATACAGTAGACCTGACATATTTACTGTGAAAAGCAAATGTTAAAGTCAATAGGCATATAAGGATGGATTGTTATTACTCTGTATTAAAGCCTACACATAGGCATTTTGTTACATGGAATCTGGCAGATTACTGAAGTAGTGAAGGGGTTTTGGGGTTGATTACCTCTTCTGACAAACTATGGTTACAGAAGATTTGCACTTGGCATTGTGAGAATCCTTGTTAGGCTCTCTTAAGAGAGCTAGTATTTTGCTTTGCCTGCTATAATTTTGTACACTTTTGTAATTTTATGACAGGAAGCCTTGTGAGAAATCTTCAGCGCTATACAGTAGGTCTTGAGTTGATTAGGATCACAAGCAGTGGCGGCCGGCACGGATCGCGGGAGCGGGGACGTGAGGGGGCGAGACGCAAGAAAAGCTGGTGTAAAAGAACTTACCTTCTTGCCACTTCCTCGCCGCGTCTCTCCTCGTAGTCCCTCGCTCTGACCGGAACAGGAAGCACACCCAGGCTCCCAGTCAGCCAATCACAACGCAATGCAGCGTTGTGATTGTCTGAGCGTCGTGGTTCGGCACTCAGATGCTGACTGGGAGCCTGGGCATGTTCCCCGCACAGGCTGTAATGCAGCCTGCGTAGAGAACATGCAAAGTGCGCATGAATGTTTGCCCAGCCCGAGATGGCCGACCAAACTTTCATGCGCACTTACAGTGTGCTCACCACTCCCCCTGCTCCTATCGTGAGAGCAGCCCCGCCCGCAAAGCTGCCGGACATCAGGACAAAATAAAACGATAATAACGCGAGTTATATTATCATTTTATTTTTCCTTAACTTCACTGCTTAAAAGCAGTGAGCCAACACTTGGTGGAGGAGCCGCCACTGAACTGGTCACAAGCCAATGATAACAGATCTAGGCCTCACTGGTTCACTAGGAAAAGATATTTCAGGTGTTGTAGGTCGGATCTGTTTATTATGAAAAGTTACAACAAAGCCAGTTGGCCTGATCTATTAACTATCTAACACATATGTTAAAGCCAATAGGCTTTTAACGGTGCATTGTTTTTGAACCATGTTAAAGCCTGCAGTCAGATAATCTCTTTGGAAGCCCTAACAAGCTTTGCTGTCTGCCAGAATCTTGTAAAAACACATAATTAAACAATATATATTTCATGGGGGTTATAGTTCAGTTCACATCGGTCAGTCACACTCTTGACCCTAACCCTTCAAGCCTCCGGGGTAAACGCCCGATGCCCGGTAGGGCCAGTCCGGCCTTGAAGAAGCTGCATTCATTGTGTGCATGTCGATGCAGCACGAACCTCTTCCTCTGATGGGCCCTGCATTCCACACAGAAGCCATCCTACCGTGCTGACGCTAAGTTTGGTGTTGAGCGCAAATTAGAGGTGTAAAAGTCATGAATACATTTTACATCTTGCATTCTTTCTCCACATACAGTGGCTTAACCACTATTCTATCAAAAAGTCTAGCCAATTAAATACGTCATTAAACGTGGATCTTGAATCTGCTTTTGACTTGTAGTTAGCTGCTGCTTCCTCCTTTGGCATTAGGATGAGGAATTAAAGATGCCGAGATAGAACAAAATGCCGGATGAGGCGAGGCATGCGGCTTTGAAACTGCACCGTTCAAAGCAACAGCGCAAAGAGTACTTTAGACGCCAAAATGAAAGCGTGTCTTATAAAAGCAGACATGACGCTGTTATTAGCGACAACAATTCGGTTTTTAAACCAGTGAGTTTATACACAATGCTTCCATGACCAGAGAGAGGGACCGCTGTCCAATATTTGTGGCTTTGAAAATGGATGTTTTGCCAATAATACTTAGGAACCTTGCAACTGCCCCTGTTGGCCCATTTTATTTGTAATTTATTGAATAGCATAGCGACTTCATCTGGAGCCACATCCTTAATGTGCTTCATACACCTCTTGCCAAAATACGGAATTAATTAGGTCTCTTCAGAGGCTAATGCATCCTTTTTACAGATTGCTCAGCATTTACTCCAGTTGCTTCTGTATAATTCAGTGACCTTCAGTGCTTTGCATTCTTATCTTGTATAGATGTACTGGATGTTTAAGATGGCTTGAACAGATACTACTCCTGTTTTGGTAATGACAAACTAGATCTTTATACAGAGTTAAATACATGTTCATGTTTTCTATACTCTGTTTGTACTAGGTTGAAATTTGACTTAAGTGGGCTTTGGACATTCTTTACACTCGCTGAAAGCTTGATTCACATTTTAATTTGTGATCAAATCAAGTCTGCAGCCACTGTGTTAAAAAAATTGTTTTAAGTATAAAAAGAAACCGGTGTAAAGTAAACTTAAATAACTCATTTAGCTGGTTTTAAATTAATATTCATGTTGCTTTACTGAATCCCCCCCACCAAAATATATATCAAGGACTGACGTTTTTGAACACTTCTTTGATTTCAGATCTTTCTCGGTCAAGTGAGTTGACCAAAGATATTGTGTTTGAAACAATACGTTTAAATACCGGTTACTCTTAAACATAGCGCTCAGGAATGGAAAATGGTTTCAAACAGATCTCCCAGGGTTTAATATAGAACAGGCTTTAAATAGCACAGAGAAATAATTGCAAATCTACAGACAGGTACTCTTGTAGGTTTCTATGAAACAGCACGGTTAGGACTGTGCTGCTCTGTTTGCTGTGATGCAGTGTGTGCAAGGTGGAACATGAAAAATTGGCTGTTCTAGATAACTCACTGAAACGCATGTGAATCACAGCTGGAATGGGAAGACTGGAAATAATAGTAAAATATAGGCAAAGTATAAACTAGGGGTGCATGCAAGGATCATAGCACCTGCTTTATAACTCAGAGAAGGAGGGCAGAGACACCTCTCTGGAATTCTGCTGTGGCAACAAACAACTTCAAGAATGCATGTCACAGGCTTTCTCCATAATATTCTTTTTTCCCCAAACAGTTTGCCAAGTACCTGTTTGAGTACAAAATTGTACCGATGTAGATTCTCTTTTCGTTTGCAAACTACTGCTAGCCTTCCTCTTCCCTTCTATTTCACCTTTGGGAATTGCAGGCACTGTGAATGAGAGGATTCGCTTGTCAGTCTCTACAAACAAGCACATTATTGTACATGGACTCGTAGAACAATCAAATTCAGTTTGGTCACAGATTTGCTAAAGTACATATATAGATGGTGTGGCCAAGATGGCGGGCGGGAAGGATGTGCTTTCCCGTCCCTGCTGCAGCGATCCCCGGCTGCCCGCTGATTTTAAAGCACCGGTTGAGCCCCACTCCACTCCTCCTACAGTGGCAAAGTCCGCAGTTGGCTTTGGGTGCTAGAGCCGGGTGCCGCAGTGAGGGAGTACAGCCCATGATACGGCTGATCGACGAAGCATAAGATGGCGGCGCCCAGGTACTGAAGAAGCTGACCTGCTGTGGGGGCCTGGAGTCAGCACAGTGCAGCGTGCCCCCAGACTCCAGGGGACTGAGCGCCGCTCAGGAGACTGGAGCCTTTTGGGGTGGCCCTCCGGCATCTTCCATCAGATGTCTCACCGGCAGCACGGTGGCCATGCGGCCTTCCCCTAATGGCAAAAAGGTCCTACTGGTACGTGATCAATCACTTCGCCTAGCGCAGCAGGAAAGCTCTCTGAACGATTTTCTCGCCGAGACACGGCCCCACAAGGAATTAATTTCCTGTGCTGGATGCGGCCATTTAGAATTGATTTCTCTCACCATTGGTCACTACCTGTGAACATATGGCCAATTGACCGAATTGATTCCGCCAGGGAATATCCACAGGGGAAGATTGAGGCGCAAAAGAGTCCACCACAATCCTTAAAATCAAAAGGGGAAGATCTACACCTCCCACATTGCGGCTGCACTCTTGTGAGGTTGCCCTTCAATTCACCGTACTTCTCACTGTCCTGATGAAGACCTGCATGCTAGGAATTAAATCGCCTCTTGCAACAGTCTGGTCGAAACATCGACACTATTAAACTACCTAGCCTGGACTGAGCACGGAAACCTATGTGGGGTGGTCGTTCTATCCAGACACCACCCATTTCTGAATAGAGAAATAAAAGATTCTATACATTTCTCACACAGGCTATTTGGCCTTGGCTAAATTGGATTCTCTCATTGCCATAGCTATTGAACTAGGATTACTTTGGATACGAGTTTTAATCTTTTCTTCACTTTTTTCCTTATCACTGCGCACATGAGCACTACTTGAAACACCTCTTCTCTCATTCTTCTTGGAGCAACCGTTCATAAAATGAATTTGATGTTTCCTTTTGTTAATCTATCACTAATGAATTCTTTGATAGATAAAAATTTCATTTGACTGGTTAATTCAGCATTGAGTGTGACTCATTTATTGCGTTGCATTTGTTTGTTTTTTCGCTCGCCTACAGTGCAAACTTAATGTTGCATCTTTCATTGATCCCGTACCAGTCGGACCTTTTTGTTCTACGTACCACATGCTACCCAGGTCCTATGGGTCTTTCTTTTGGGTTACCCCAGTATTTTGTAATATTCCCCTAATGGCCGCCACATTCCAGTGAGTACTCCAGCCGCACAGAGCAATGCGCTTCCTGCCTTCACAGGTGTGATCCCCTGAGCCGGCGAGCTAATTGACACCTGGACCCTTGATTTCCCCCCCCCCATGCTAAGACTTGCTTAGCTCAGTACCTGCTATTGCAGGCCACATAGCTGTAAGCTACTCCCTGGACTGTTTTAATCTGCCAAGCTCGCCCTGGGCGCCCTACCACTGGGAGTCTTGCACCTACCCATGAACGCGACCTGTGCTTGTCACCGAGGAGTGCATTAAGAGGGGCACCCTAGATCGACCAGACAGACGCTGGGGGGTGTCATACTTGTGCCTGGGGGGAGGTGGGACATCTCAAGACAGACAGTCTTGGTCCCCGGAGATTGTCCAAGCTGAGGACTATGTGGGTCCATGTTGGCAGACCCTGGGCTCCTACATGGAGTACTTTGAGCGCAACATAGCGCTGCTGTTTGGTGTCATTGATCTTAGAGGCCTGAGGCGGCCCGGTTGAAAGGGGGCTCCATACCAGTGATCTCTTTCTTGGTGATGTTGATGCCCCGTGGTGCTCCCCTGTGGGTGGCGGTGCTGAACCTCAATGCCCCAAGTTTCACTACGCCCACCTGCTGGGCTGAAGCTTTTGAATCAGCATAGGGGGTGCTGAGAGAAACCCGAGAATGGTTGTGCCCCCCCCCCCCTCTTAGCATTTCCATCAGGACGTTTGCTCTCCACTGGGCTTGGCCTCATCGTCACCTGCAGTGGCAAACCACATCTACTTGCGCGCCTTCTTCTTTACTGGCGGCATGCGCATTGGTGAGGAACCTGTGGCACCGCCTTCATGAGACCCCGCTTCATTTTTTTATCTAAGCACTAACCTCCCTCATGTCCGTGCCCTGCAAGAGGGGAGGTCTTCGTGGTCCCTGGGGTACCCCATTCCGTCCATCAATTGTGTGTCTTTTGCTTTCTCGCCCTAAGTGCGCCAGGTATGCCCAGACGTGGGTCCTGGGCTCACTGTGCCACTGGAATCAAGTGGCTTGGCAGTTCGGGCTGGACTGTTCCCATGAGGCACAGGGTCAAGACTGATTTGCATATGGCCAGGTCTAAACTGTGGTGGCATGGTGAGCAAAAGAATGATGGATTTAACCCAGATCTCTTGACTGGGGGTGAATGTTTTGATTTGTTCTGCATTCCGTCCATCAATTGTGTGTCTTTTGCTTTCCCTGGGGTACCCCGGGCACAGGCACGAGAAGGCCCTGGCTACAGCCCGCACCACGAAGGACTGCATCTTAAGGGACATGCTGTCCAAGCCGACTGGGGGAAGATCCCCTCCCCCAGTCACGAACAGCAGCCTGACCGAGAGGACAGCTATAGACCAGTGACCCTCACACTTCTGGAGGCACTCTTTGCCACCCTCAGGGAAGTTCTGCAAATTGTGAAGCAGGATCTATCTCTAGACCTGAAGTGTGCTGTGAGTTGGTAGAGATGGGAGACTGGGTCTCCAGCCTAGAAGACCGCAAGACAAGTCGGGATGAGGAAATTGAACAGCTCTAGCAGGAAGTGATATGACTTTGCAACCAGCAGATTGACTTACAGGTCCACGCTGAGAATCTTGAAGAAAGGTCACGGCGAAATAACATACGTGGGACCCCTAACAATGCTGAGGAGGCTGACATTGCAACCTGTGTAAGGGCCCTGTTTCTTCAGATCCTGGAGGAGGTGCATCCAGTTCGACAGGGTCCACAGAGTTGGCCCTCCACGAATGGAGAATTCCCGCCCAGCTGATATCGTAGTTTTCTGCAGATTGAGGAGCCCTCTGGGGATGTCTGGCAGAGCAACCCCCAGGAGCATAAGGCCATGAAACTCTCTCGATGGTGGGGGCGGCCTTTTTGAGTGGCCACCTGCCGGACCGTGCGACCATGGTCTTTGGACGCCGGCAGGTGCTGGTGTCGCTCTCTGGAGAGGCTGACAGGTGTGATCATGCTTGACCGCAGGGGAGGCTCCTGGATGGTATCTGAAGTATGGGTTGCTGGGGTTGGTGAGGCGGGGGAACAGGATTGGCGAGGCGAGGGACTATGCACAGCCACGGACCCCTTGACCCACATGCCTCATGGGACTACGGACTTCTCTACCCACATGCCTCATGGGACTATGCTGGGCATTCACATTTATTGTTCTCATGTTTCTGTTAATGTTATTTTTTTGGGTTGTTGAGAAAGGAATACATTCATTCTCAGAAGGCACACTGCATATTGAATGGGTAACGAAGCACGACTCCCCTGATCCCTTGTGGCCCCAAAGGGCATGTAGAATCGGTCTTGTGACGACTGTTCGCTATAGAGCAGTGACTGACCTCCCCCCCCCCCCCCCCCACCCCCCCAACACACGAGCAGTTAAAAGTTATCACCTTAAATGTAAAGGGGCTTAATAACACGGGCAAGTGTTGTGTGATTCTCTCCTTCCTAGAACAATCCCGGGCGGACCTGTGCTTCTTACAGGAGATGCACTTACTTCTTGGGGACTGCTGTAGACTGCGATCCCAGGCCTTCCCACACCAGTACTTCTCATCTGCTGATACCGAAACAGCAGGCATGACTCTCCTAGTCTCACGCTTCATCCGAGGGAAAGTAGGGGACACACTGGCAGAGATTAATTGGCGACTTTTAGCATACAGAGTGCATTTAGGAGATCACTCCTTTATTGTGGGTTCCCTTTATGCGCCCAACGAGGCCAGGAAACATTCCTTCGCCGGGCACTGGCGGAGGTCATGTCCCACCCGGTTTGCAGGGTGCTTCTGGTTAGGGGAGACGGGGCCATATCTTCAGTCGTGGGCTCGGTGGGTATGGGAACTGGGCCTCAGATCTCTGGCGAGACTGCTACCTCCAGACTCAAGACTACACTTTTTATTCCCATGCCCACAAAACTTACACCCGGCTAGATAATTTTTGGGGATCACGGGGATCCAGACTTTGCTTACAGACATTGAAATAGAACCTCGTTCTCTATCTAACCATGCCGCGGTCTCTCTGTTCCTTGGTCTTCCGCCTTCACAGCGGACATTCCGGCCGTGGAGAATGGGATAACTCTCCTCCAGAGGCCTGTGGTTGTGAAACGGATCACCCAGGCAATCACAAACTACCTTGATCTTAACAATATCGCTGATACTACAATCTTCCTCTTCTGGGAGACGCTAAAAGCAGTGATTCGATGTGAGCTGATAGCAATCTCTGCGACTGATAACAAGCTTCAGCGGGACAAGAGGGCGAAGTTGCGTCAGCAAGTGCTAGAGCTGGAAAGGATACACAAATGCACAGGCGCACCTCATTATGAGGCGGCTCACACACAGCTTGCGAGATTGGATTGAGACAAGGCTGAGTATGCTTCGATTAGAATTTGCCATTCCTTTTATGTGGGAGGGAACAAGTGTGGGTGTCTGTTGGCTAATTGACTTGGTGCCCAAAGGCAGACTGCAGGTGTGGAGCCCCTCCGGGCGCATGACACCGAAATCAAAGGGGATGCCTCCATCGGATCAGCCGTCCCCCTGTTTTACGAGGACCTCTACACCCAGCAGACCCCCGATGGAGAGGGCCCAGACTCATACCTCAAGGGTGGCTGCACAAGGCGGTTGACGGCAGAGCAGGCTGAGTCGCAAGATCGACCAGTCAGAATAGAACAAGTTATATCAGCCATTACAAGATTGAAGCCTCTTTAATCGACGAGGACCGGATGGCTTCTGGGCTCAGTTTTAAAATACTTTTTGCTCGAATCTGGTGCCCATTTTGACCCGACTGTTTAACGCGATCACCGGACTGGGTACGGTCCCGTCATCCATGCTGGAGGCATCTATAGATGTCATTCCCAAACCCTGGAAAGATCTCCGGCAATGTGGGTCCTGTAGAGCAATAGCTCTCCTGAACTTAGACATCAAGCTACTTACCGGCGTTCTAGCATCCCGACTAAATCCACTCATGCCGGGGCTAATTGACCCGGATCAGTTGGGATTTGTTTCACACAGACAATGTAGTGACAATACCAAGCAAATCCTCCACCTGCTCGATAAAGCCAAAAGCTCCGAACGGCAGATTATGCTCCTGGCCATAGATGTGGGGAAAGCGTTTGACTGAGTACACTGGCCGTACTTGGAGGTGACACTTGCTCACTTTGGCTTCGCACCTCTATTTCGGTCCTGGGTCCTCAGTAACTACAGTCAACCTAAAGCAACTGTACTGGTTAATGGCCAGACTTTGTCCCCATTTCCTATTTGTTGTGGGAAGAGGCAGGGCTGCCCACTCTTGCCTCTGCTATTTGCTCTTTATATGGAGCCCTTCACCCATTGGGTCCGAGACAGTCCGCGCATTATGGGATTAACCTTTGCGTGGAGATGCATACCTTTGCTCTCTATGCAGACAATGTCACTGCTGCATTAGATAACCCTCGGGAGTCTCTCCCTGCCTTTGTGGACGAAACGGAAGCCTTTGGTAACACAGCGGGCTTCCGCATAATGATACAGAAGTTGCAGGCCCTCAACCCCTCTGTTCCCCCGGTATCCGATTCAATGGTAACCCATCTCTATTCCATATTTGGGAATATAGCTCACGCCAACTATTCAAGAGACGTCCTCCCTTAATTATCAAGCGTTCCTCCAACACGTCAAAAGAGACCTGGCGCAGTGGAAGCTTTATCCCCTCTCCTGGCTAGGCTTGATCGCAGCAATAAAGATGAGAGCACTCCCCAAAATCCCCTTCCTTTTTCAGGCGCTACTGATTGATCCCTCTGCTGGCATGTTTCAGACCCTGAAGAGCATTTTGAACCGCTTTGTGTGGGCGGAGAAGCGGCCGCGGATGAGTCAGACATTGAGTTATCAATCTCCACTGAAAGGGGGACTGTAGATTCTGAACCTCTTAAAATTTTACCAAGTTACCAAACTCCGCTATATGATGGAGTGGTCCAGGGAGGAATCCGAAAAGCGATGGATGTTTATGGACCGAACAATCACAGGCACCTTTCTTTCGAAGATCCTATTTTTGACCCGTCTGCAGAGGCTTTGGGGGCCTTTATTCCTCACCAGTCTCTAATGCAGTCTTGAGAGTGTGGGATCGAGTTGTATTGTGCAAGGGGCTTTCGACATTCCCCTCCCCGCTGTCCCCAATAGTCAAGAATGCGGCCTTTGCACTGGGCCTAGATGAAGTTGCATTTCGCCACTGGCAGAGTGCCGGCTGTCGCTATGTTGGAACTTCTTTGAGGAAGAGGGCCCGCTCTCTTTTGAGCGCTTACAGGACATCTATGCTCTTCCGGAGTTGGAGAGCATGCGATACCTGCAGATCAGGCACTGTGTGATGCATCCAGAGGTGCGTGCTATAGCACAGCGGCCCCTCATAGCTTTTGAAAAATGGCTCCTCACGAAAACTAATGACAAACGCTTCATTACAGACCTATACTGCATTTTGCAATACACACCCTCAGCACCGGGACAGAAAAGCTGGGAATTGGAGTTGGGGAGACTGCTCATGGCTAAGGAATGGGAAGAGATGTACTACAGGACACGCCGTACGGCGCGGAATATAGCCAGTATTGAGGCCGCTGCAAAAATCGCCACGTATTGCACAGGGGTAATCCCACTCATAGCACGGACAGTTGGAGGCAATGTGGCTCCCCCGGGACGCCGGTACATTTGCTCTCAGTATGCTCTAAACTCACACAATTCTGGGAGGAAATTCTGAACAATATTGACACACACCTAGACACCCAACTACCTCCCTATCCCCGCATATGTCTTCCTGGGACTCTCTTATGTCCTTACCTTCCGGTTTAAATCCCTCAGGGGGCTACAGATTGGCTTGGCACTGGGGGCGACACTCCAAAACATCCTCGCTGAATGGGGCAGTGATGCACTACCAACTCACCTTAGGAGCTTTGCCGGCTCTGGCATGTGCTGGGTATGGAGAAGCTCACCTTGGCCCTCACTGCTCCTTTAGGGAAATCTGGCGCCCATACCTGGCTCTTCTTTCTAAGGAATTCCGGGAGTTGACTTGCCCCAAATACTTGAGACTCCTGCGACTGACAGATGCAGACGACCCCACACGGGACACCTAGGAGGTCCCCATCTGAATCACTTTGTGCTTTATTGTATAAAAATGTTGTTAAGACTACTCCTGGCGGTGGGAGGGGTGGGGGGTTATTCTATTGTTGTTTACATGATGTAATTTTGCTCCCACCCAGACCCACCCCCAGCATAAAAAATCTGCCCGCCCCCACCTGTTTTTTTCTGTCTCCCTAGTGAGACTTACCTTCAGTTCCTCCCTGTGGCGGTGCCGGGGAGTCTTCAAGTTGGTTCTCTGCGACGGCGGTGCCCTCGACAGCGTTCTCCTGGCGGTGCCTCCTCTCCTCGTCTCCCTCGTGGTATGGGGGCGGAGCGGTGGCTCAGGAAGCTGCTGCGTTGTTTGGCGGTCCTCCTGTGGATGGGGCTGTGTTTCCGGGTCGGGCTGTCTTGGCTGCCTCCTCTCGGACTGCACTCTTCTGGGAGACCTGGTAGGACGGGTTTGTGCCCGATCTTTTATTTTGGCTGCCGCGTTTTTTTCAGGGTCTGTTGAATTTGTTTCCCCGCCCTGTTCGGTCCTTTCCTTCGTGGGATTTGCATTTGGTGTTGGATGTCCTGTCTGGTCCTCCCTTTGAGCCCCTTGAGGGTCTTGAGTTGCGTCTCTTGACTTTTAAGACTTGTTTTTTGGTCGCTATCACCTCGGCGCGGCGCTTGGGGGAGTTGGGGGCCATGTCTTGTAAGTTTCCCTTCTGTAAGGTCTTTTCGGATCGGGTGGTTCTGGTTCCGGTTCCGTCCTTTGTCCCTAAAGTCAATTCGGCTTTTCACCTCAGTCAGGAGGTGATTTTGCCTGAATTCTGTCCTGCTCCTTCCTCGGCTGAGGATTGTCGCTTGCATTGTTTGGATGTCCGTCGGGCTTTGCTGTGGTACCTGCAGGTTGTGGAGTCCTTCCGGGTGGGGGACTCTTTGTTTGTTAACTTCGGTCCGGCTAGGCCCCGCCTCCCACCCAGACCCACCCCCAGCATAAAAACTCTGCCCGCCCCCACCTCCACCTGTACGTAAACAAGCCGAGCTAGCACTCAGTTGGACCGCACCGGGAGGGAGGGAGGGTCCATGAAGGAAGGCGAGGGAGTAGGACTAGGAGTAATGCCATTATCGTTAGAAATGGAAGCATTACCTCCGTCCCTCCCTCGCCTTCCTTCATTACAATTGAGGACCTAGCAAGCAGAAGAAAACAGAGACGGACAGCTGAGTGCGAAAGAACACCAAAACAGAAACAGTGCCCCAAACACAGCAGATCAACATCCCATGAACCCAGCGGCCCAGAACAGCAGACAAACGCTCCAGACACGCAAACGGACAGCGACAGTCAAACGGAGAGGGAGAAGACTAGGTCGCAGTCCAACAGATCTCACAGAGGAGCCCACCCGGCAGGACACCACAACCGGCAGGGACCACAGCAAAGCACGCCGGACATCCAGCAACGCAGCCACCGAAGCCGCCAAACAACGAGAGGAACACCCCCGAACCCCCACAGGAGGAACCACCCCCAAAAGATGGACAGTCGGCAAGACCGGGGACCAAAGCTAACGACCCAACAGAGCAGAGGAAGGCCAAACAACCACCTCAACCGGAACAAAGCCAAACGAGAACCCACAGCCGATCCAACACCCCCAAGCGCCGCGCAGAGGGGATGGCAACCAAAAAACAAGGCCCAAAAGAGAAGAGCCGCACCCGAGACCCCCAAGAGGACCAAAAGGGAGGACAGCCAACACCAGCAGCCAAGACCCCGAAGGGAAGGACCAGACAGGGTGGGGGGGCAACAGACCCCCGCCAACCCGCAAGAACGCCAGGAGCATCAAGAAGCCGGAGAGCCGCCCACAGCACCCGCAGAGGAGACACAGACAAACCCAGAAGAGCCCCACCCGGAAGGAATCGCCACGCCAAACATAGGCCAGCCACCGTGGGAACAACACCCAGAGCAGAACACCAGGCCGAAAAGGTCCGCCCATTCCAAGCACAGGACAGCAGAGAGGAGGACCGACGGGAAGGCAGCCAAGCAACCGCCAAACGGTCAGGAACCCCCCAACCCAGCAAAGCCCAGCCGCACCACCACCAGGCAGCAGGCGAAACCGCCGCACAGAACCCAGGGGAAGGGCCGGAAACATCAAAGGGAACGGAACCACCGGAAGGACCCACTCCCGAACGCAACAGAACTCGGAGAGGAGACCAAGGCACCCCAGGCCAACGGGGAGCAACCAACAACCCCCGAGCACAGAGCCAACCGACCAGAACCAGAAAGGCCCTGAGCAGCGGAAAAAGGGGGGGGAGGAAGGCACCTAGAAGATCCCGAGGCACAGGAGAGGGAAGGCCAACGACCCCCCCCCCGAGCCCCGGGACCCCAGCCCAGAGACCAGAACCGGGCCACCAAGGCCCTCCCCGGATCCGCAACAGGACCACCACAGGGAGGCCCCAACGACCCACCAACAGGCTGGCCACACAGGGAAGAAGAGAGAAATCGTGGGAAGAAGGAAGGACCCAGCACAACAGATCCGCCAGCCCAGAGGCCACTCGCCGAAGGGAGAGAGCCGACAGCCCCAGCACCCAGACCGGAGCCAGAGAAACAGGACGCTGGCAAACAAGGAACAAGGCCCAGAACCTGGACCCACCCAGAGGGCGGACAGAGGACCACGCCCCCAGAACGCCAGACCGAACCAACACCCCAGGGGCCCTGCAGAGAGCCTAAAAAGAGCACCGGGGCAAGCCCCCAACATCCGCCAGCAGGAGGAACTCCGGGAGACCAGCAGGGACCAGCACCCCTGAACCCGAACAGACCCCAGCCAATCCCGCACCCGGGCATCCCGGCGGCCAAAGCCACCACAAGCGGAGCCGGAGGAGGCAGCAAACAGCCAGCCAGAAAGCGACAGAGGGAGAGCCACCAGGATAGCTCCCCCACCCCCCCCCCCCCCCCCCAGATACGGACCTAAAAGGGCAGCGGGGACAAAAGACCCCCGAGACCAACCCAACAGGATCCAGACGGTCAGGCGGAAAAGAAGAAAATGAGCCCCGGGAACCGGAAAACACCCCAGAAGCCAGGAGCCCCCGCCCCTGTAGCCACAGGACCGCCGGAGGAGCCCCCCCCGGACAACAAGGCCCGAGCCAGCGAAGGAAGAGAGACCAGGTGCAGGCAGGACAAGGGAACATGGCCACGCAAAGGCCGAAAACGAGCCTCAACGAACACCAAGCCCCGAGAGGGGACCAGAGAGACACACCCCAGGCCACCAACAAACCCGATCCCCAGAAGAACCACCAAGGTCCCCCCGAACAGACCGAGCAAAAAAGACACTCCGGAAGCACACAGCAAAAGGCCGACCGACAGAGAAGGACGAAGGAAAAACCCCCGCACGAAGGAGAGCCACGAGAGGCACCAGGACTTGCGGGAAGGCCCAGGGCGAGGGCCGGAGGCCGAAGGGAAGGACGCAAAACCGAAAGGGCGTCACCCACAGCGAACCGCAGAAAAGAAGCGGCAACTGGGAAGCGGAGAGAAGCGTCCCCGAGACCCACGGCACGCCAAAAGATGCCAGGCAGAACCAGAGGAATGACGGCCGAAAGGGCCAACACAAGGAAGGGAAGGGGCCGAACGCAGGAGCAGACCCACAGGAGAGCCAGGACAGGCCGAAGCCGCCGGACACCCCCAACCCCAGAAACAGAACATAGAGGGCCTCAGGCCCGGGCTCCACGACAGGAACCCAGCAGACCGACCACATGGCAAGCAAACAGGACACCCCGTCCAGCAGAGCCACCCCGCGGGGACCGGAGACAGGCAGGGGAGGCAACCGAACCCCCGAACCCGGAGGAACCTGCACCAAGACGACCCCGAACTCAAGAACCAAAGTACACAGGACCGAGCCACCAGAAACAGGCTGCCGCCACCAAGGAAGAAAAGGCCGCAGACGACCACCCACTGCAGGGAACCATCCAGACAGCAGCGACAGGGACCCAGCCGGGCAGGGCCCCCAGGCGAGGAGGCAGGGAGCCAGGGCGAAAAACAGGCCAAAACCGTACCCACCGGAAAGGCGGAGGAGACGCCCACATCGGGGACAAAGGAGAGGCCCCAGGACAAGGCACCCCAGAAAGGCAGGACGCCCCACACAAGGAAAGGCACGCAGAAGCCCCAAGGTGGCCAGAAGGACAGAGGACTTGCAGCCCACAGTACCGAAAAGTCCCAGGCAGCCACCCATCCAGGCACAAACCAGGCCTGACCCCGCCGAACAGCAGAGATCCGACAAGAGCAGGGGGGTTCCGGGCGACACGGCCGGAGGCCCTAACAGCCGCCGCCAAAGCCACGAAACCCCACACCAAGGAGGGCGCAGAAGAAGCCGAGAACAGGCCAGCGCCACAGCACCAGCCAAGCAGAACAGCCGACCCGCCAAGCAGTGCGGTCAGGACAGAGTCCAACAGCCCAAAGGGAGTAAAGGGGCGAACACCCCCAACAAGCAAAGCCGCCGGAGGAAGCAAGGGACCCGCAGCACCGCAGGAAAAAACCCACCGATGCAAAAGAGGGCGTAAAGGAACCTAAAACCAATCAGGACCAACACAGCACAGAAGGAACGCACAGGGCCGAGGAAAAGAGATCGCACACAGCAGGCTCCGCAGGCAACAGACAAACAGTCGCCAGCCGGGCGGGCCACAGTGGACAAAGCAGCAAGTACAATCCACACAAAGTGAAAATAGCACGAAATACAGCAAGCACGGGCAACGCACGCCACTCCCACAGCACCAATCCCCACACCGGGACCGAAGGGCAAGCCCAACCAGAAGGGCCGGGAACACCAAGGAAGAATCCCACAGACCCCGCCCAGCAGGGAAGAGGAAAGCCCAGCCGATCAGCACAGGAGCCCAAGTGACCCTCCACACCCCCCGGAGCCAAAGGCAACGCCAGAGGAGGGAGAAGGCCCAATACCCCAGGACCCAGACGGAAACCAGCCGACCACAGGATCCGCCGGACGAGGACGGGATGGACCAGAAGGCAGCGGCCGAGCCCGTAAGCACCGGACAGAGCAGCCTCAATCAAGTCCCGCATCAGCCACAGACATGAGAGGCACCGTACCCCCCGCGGAGCCCATGTGTCCAGGGCGCCCCAGGGGGACCGGAATCCAAGCAGCAGAGGAAGAAGACACCAGAATGCCCCCAACAACCTCAAGCGACCCAGGGCAGCAAGTGGAAAAATAGCCCCCAGCAGCCCCAAGACACGGCAGACAGACGACCACGCCCGTCAAGAGAAACAGCACCCACCTCCAACTGTTTTTTTCTGTCTCCCTAGTGAGACTTGCCTTCAGTTCCTCCCTGTGGCGGTGCCGGGGAGTCTTCAAGTTGGTTCTCTGCGACGGCGGTGCCCTCGACAGCGTTCTCCTGGCGGTGCCTCCTCTCCTCGTCTCCCTCGTGGTATGGGGGCGGAGCGGTGGCTCAGGAAGCTGCTGCGTTGTTTGGCGGTCCTCCTGTGGCTGGGGCTGTGTTTCCGGGTCGGGCTGTCTTGGCTGCCTCCTCTCGGACTGCACTCTTCTGGGAGACCTGGTAGGACGGGTTTGTGCCCGATCTTTTATTTTGGCTGGCGTTTTTGTGGTTTATTTCCTGTTTTTGGCAGTTTCCTGGCCTGGGCTTTCATTGGATGGTTCCTGGTGGGTTTTCTCTACATTTAGGTGTCGGGGTGTTGCTTCTCCATTCCTCTGCTGCCATGGGTCGCAAAAGGGTGTTTAAGAGGAACAACCTGGTTTCTTCTTCCTCTTCTTCCTCTCCTCATGGTTCTCCTGTTCCCCCCAAGCGCCCTCGGGGTCGGGGCCTTTCTGGGGGTGATGTGCCTCTCATGTCCAAGGATGAAGTGCAGGGCATGATTGACACTGCGGTGGCTAAGGCTCTCTTGACTCGTCCGGTGCCTGCTGCTCCTTCGCGTCCTCGCTCGCTGGATCCTGCTGGGGCTGTTTCCCTGTCGGACGAGGAGGGTCCTTCTACCTCCTCTGGGGGAAAGTATATCTCCAGGGAGGAGCAGTGGGATGTTCTGGCTCATGTGCGGGACAATTTGGGGTTCCCTCCGTTCCAGCTGGGGGAGAGGGATGGGAGTCTTTTCCTCAGTATGCTTCTCCCTCCAAGTTGGGCATGCCCTTTCAGGGTCCGGTCAAGGACATGGTGTTGAGGGAGTGGCGTGAGATCGATAAGTTGCAGGTCCCTCGCTTCCTTCAGCAGCTGTACCTTTGGAGGGGGAGGATCCCTTGCCTCACAGTTTGAAACTGGACTCTATCCTGGCCACTCTGATTGGCAAAACTGCGATTCTGCCTGAGGATTGTACCCCGGCGGATGCTACTGATAGGAAGGTGGACTCTGGCCTTAAACGCTCCTTTGCTGCTGGGAACCTGGCGCTGCGGGCTAGCCTTTTCTCTGCCTACTCGGCGCAGTCTCTGGTGCAGGATTTCGAAAAATTGGCTGCCGCGGTTCAGGAGGGGTCTGAATGCTCTGACCTCCTGGCTGCTATGGAGCAGCAGGCTCGGCTGCTGGCGGACATTTCGTCTGGACGTGATCAAGTCTTCCGCTATGTCCACTGGAGCTTTGGTGGCGGCGCGTCGTTCCCTCTGGCTCCGGTCCTGGAAGGCTGATCCTGGTGAGAAGGCGGCTCTGTTGAAGTTGCCTTTTGATGGACTGGCTCTGTTTGGGGAACAATTGCCTGCCCTGATTTCGAAGGCTTTCAAAGAGCGGAAGCATGCCTTGCCCTATAAGGGCGGTTCGGCTCCGTCTGGCAGGCCTTGGAATAGGGCCCCTCGTTCTTCCCCTAAGCGTGATTCTCGTCAGTCTTTCCGCAGGCGGCGTTTTCAGCCCCGTTTTTCTCCCAAGCACGCTGCCTCCGCGCCTAAAGGCCCTGCCAAGAAAGGTCCCTCACAACTACAGTCTGGCCAGTTCCCTGCCGGTGGGTGGCCGTCTTCGGCGTTTTCTTCCTTGGTGGCAGCAGGACGTTTCGGATGGATGGGTCCTGAGCACTGTGGGTCATGGGTACGTGATCGACTTTGTGCTGGTTCCGCCGGATTCGGGGGTTCGGCTGACTCCGGTGCCTGTCTCCGGTCCCCGCAGGGTGGCTCTGCTGGACGGGGTGTCCCATTTGCTTGCCAAGAATGCCATCTGCCGGGTTCCTGTCGCGGAGATGGGGACGGGGACCTACTCCATTCTGTTTCTGGTGCAGAAGGTGACCGGCGGCTTTCGGCCTGTCCTGGATCTCAAGTGGGTCAACTCCTGGGTTCGGCCCGTTCACTTCCGCATGTTGACCCTTCAGGCCATCATTCCTCTGGTTCAACCTGGCGACTTCCTGGCTTCCGTGGATCTCGAGGACGCCTATCTCCACATCCCTGTGGCCGCTTCTTCTCAGCGTTTCCTGAGGTTCGCTGTGGGAGACGCCCATTTTCAGTTTTGCGTGCTTCCCTTCGGCCTCAGGTCCGCTCCCAGGGTTTTCACAAAGGTCCTGGCGCCTCTCATGGCTCTCCTTCATGCAGAGGGGGTTTTCATTCATCCTTATCTGGACGACCTCTTGCTGCATGCTGCGGGGGAGTCTCTTTTGCTTGCTCACATCGGGAGGGCCTTGGAGGTTCTTCAGGGGCACGGGTTCTTGGTGAACTGGGGATAGTCTTCTTTGGTCCCCTCTCAAGACATGGTGTTCATCGGGGCTCGTTTTCAGACTTTGCTCGGCCTTGTTACCTTGTCCGACAAGCGCTTGCTCTCTCTTCAGTCCCAGGTTCGGGCCTTGATGTCCCGGGCGGCTTCTCCGGCAGTCCAGTGGCTGCGGGTGCAGGGGCACATGGCTTCCGTGGTGTTTCTGGTTCCTTGGGCTCGTTTTCATCTCCTCCGCCTGGCCAACTGGATCCTGTTGGGTTGGTCTCCGGGGTCTCAGTCTCCTGTCCCTGCTACCCATGTCGGACCGGATCCGGGGGGAGCTCTCCTGATGGCTCTGCCGGCGTCACCTTCTGGCCGGGGTTTCACTGGCTCCTCCGGCTCCGTTTGTGGTGACTACGGACGCCAGCCTGTCCGGATGGGGTGCTTGGCTGGGGTCGGATCAGGTTCAGGGGTGCTGGTCCCTGCTACACTCATGGAGGTCCTCCAACTGGCAGGAGTTGAGGGCGATTTGGCTTGCCCTGGTGCACTTTCAGGACTCTAGGCAAGGTCGTTGGGTGTTGATTCAGACGGACAATCTGGTGGCAAAGTCCTATGTTAACCGTCAGGGGGGGGTCCCGGTCGTTGAACTTGATTGCCAGCGTCATCTTTCAGTGGGCTCAGGTCTGGGTGCTGGGTCTGTCGGCTCTCTACATTCGGGGGGTGGACAATGTGAGGGCGGATCTGTTGAGCAGGGAGATTCCGTCATCACGGGAGTTCTCTCTCCTTCCCGGTGTGTTCGTCCAGTTGGTGAGTCGTTGGGGCCTCCCTGTGGTGGACCTGTTTGCGGATCCAGGGAATGCCAAAGTGGTCCGGTTCTGTTCTCTGGGCAGGTGTCCCGGGTCTCTGGGGGTCGACGGCTTGACCTGTCCTTGGCCTCGGAGTCTGCTGTATGCCTTCCCCCCCCTTTCCGCTGCTCCGCTCCTTTCTGGTGCGGGTCCGCAGGGACTGTGCTCAGGTGTTGTTGGTGGCTCCCTGTTGGCCGCGGGCGAATTGGTTTCCTCTCCTGTCCGGGCTGTGTTGCGACCGGGAGTGGGTCCTTCCACTGGTTCCGTCCCCTTTGGAGTTTCCGGCCTTTCCTCTGGATTCTCTGCGGAGGTTGCACCTGACGGCCTGGCGGTTGAACGGCAGGGCTTAGCTGGGTTGGGGTTCCTGCCCCTTTGGCTGTTACTTTGCAGGCTTCCCGTAGATCCTCTACTCTGCTTTCCTATGCTAGGCATTGGCGGGTCTTTTCGGCCTGGTGTGCTGGCAAGGTGTTGATCCCACGGTTGCTGACCTCTTTGTGGTGATGCAGTTCCTTCAAGATGGGGCTCTTCTGGGGTTGTCGGTGGCTTCTCTGCGGGTGCAGTGGGCGGCTATTCAGGCTTTTCGGGGCTCCTGGCGTAATTTGCGGGATGACGGGGCTCTGATGCCGCGTTTTTTTCAGGGTCTGTTGAATTTGTTTCCCCGCCCTGTTCGGTCCTTCCCTTCGTGGGATTTGCATTTGGTGTTGGATGTCCTGTCTGGTCCTCCCTTTGAGCCCCTTGAGGGTCTTGAGTTGCGTCTCTTGACTTTTAAGACTTGTTTTTTGGTCGCTGTCACCTCGGCGCGGCGCTTGAGGGAGTTGGGGGCCTTGTCTTGTAAGTTTCCCTTCTGTAAGGTCTTTTCGGATCGGGTGGTTCTGGTTCCGGTTCCGTCCTTTGTCCCTAATGTCAATTCGGCTTTTCACCTCAGTCAGGAGGTGATTTTGCCTGAATTCTGTCCTGCTCCTTCCTCGGCTGAGGATTGTCGCTTGCATTGTTTGGATGTCCGTCGGGCTTTGCTGTGGTACCTGCAGGTTGTGGAGTCCTTCCGGGTGGGGGACTCTTTGTTTGTTAACTTCGGTCCGGCTAGGAAGGGTGTTAAGCCTTCCACGGCTACTTTGAGTCGTTGGATTCGGTCCACGGTTTTGATGGCTTACCATCTTAAGGGGGTGGCTCCTCCTGTGGGGGTTCAGGGGCGTTCCACTCGCAGTATGGCGGCTACCGTGGCTGAGTTGCAGGGGGCTTC
The DNA here is from genome assembly GCA_963921515.1 of Calotriton arnoldi. Lineage (NCBI taxonomy): Eukaryota > Metazoa > Chordata > Amphibia > Caudata > Salamandridae > Calotriton > Calotriton arnoldi. Next base: position 485,312 of record CAWUFW010000320.1, on the reverse strand, counting down.
GGTGGTGGAAATCTGTAGGGCGGCGACCTGGTCTTCTCCCTCTACTTTTGTCCGTCACTATCGAATTGCGAGTCTGGAGCGTTTGGATAATGTTCTGGGCCACAGGGTTTTGTCCTCTATGCGGGACCAGGGATGTTGATCTGCTGTGTTTGGGGCACTGTATTAAATGTTGGTGTTTCTTTATCACTCAGTTGTCCGTCTCTGTTTTCTTCTGCTTGCTATGTCCTCATTAGTGCTGAAGGTAGGCGAGGGACCCACCCCCAGCATAAAAACTCTGCCCGCCCCCACCTCCACCTGTACGTAAACAAGCCGAGCTAGCACTCAGTTGGACCGCACCGGGAGGGAGGGAGGGTCCTCGAAGGAAGGCGAGGGAGTAGGACTAGGAGTAATGCCATTATCGTTAGAAATGGAAGCATTACCTCCCGTCCCTCCCTCGCCTTCCTTCAGCACTAATGAGGACATAGCAAGCAGAAGAAAACAGAGACGGACAACTGAGTGATAAAGAAACACCAAAATTTAATACAGTGCCCCAAACACAGCAGATCAACATCCCTGGTCCCGCATAGAGGACAAAACCCTGTGGCCCAGAACATTATCCAAACGCTCCAGACTCGCAATTCGATAGTGACGGACAAAAGTAGAGGGAGAAGACCAGGTCGCCACCCTACAGATTTCCACCACCGAAGCCCCCTGCAACTCAGCCACCGTAGCCGCCATACTGCGAGTGGAACGCCCCTGAACCCCCACAGGAGGAGCCACCCCCTTAAGATGGTATGCCATCAAAACCGTGGACCGAATCCAACGACTCAAAGTAGCCGTGGAAGGCTTAACACCCTTCCTAGCCGGACCGAAGTTAACAAACAAAGAGTCCCCCACCCGGAAGGATTCGACAACCTGTAGGTACCACAGCAAAGCCCGACGGACATCCAAACAATGCAAGCGACAATCCTCAGCCGAGGAAGGAGCAGGACAGAACTCAGGCAAAATCACCTCCTGCCCGAGGTGAAAAGCCGAACTGACCTTAGGGACAAAGGACGGAACCGGAACCAGAACCACCCGATCCGAAAAGACCTTACAGAAGGGAAACTTACAAGACAAGGCCCCCAACTCCCCCAAGCGCCGCGCCGAGGTGATAGCGACCAAAAACAAGTCTTAAAAGTCAAGAGACGCAACTCAAGACCCTCAAGGGGCTCAAAGGGAGGACCAGACAGGACATCCAACACCAAATGCAAATCCCACGAAGGGAAGGACCGAACAGGGCGGGGAAACAAATTCAACAGACCCTGAAAAAAACGCGGCATCAGAGCCCCGTCATCCCACAAATTACGCCAGGAGCCCCGAAAAGCCTGAATAGCCGCCCACTGCACCCGCAGAGAAGCCACCGACAACCCCAGAAGAGCCCCATCCTGAAGGAACTGCATCACCACAAAGAGGTCAGCAACCGTGGGATCAACACCCTTGCCAGCACACCAGGCCGAAAAGACCCGCCAATGCCTAGCATAGGAAAGCAGAGTAGAGGATCTACGGGAAGCCTGCAAAGTAACAGCCAAAGGGGCAGGAACCCCCAACCCAGCTAAGCCCTGCCGTTCAACCGCCAGGCAGTCAGGTGCAACCTCCACAGAGAATCCAGAGGAAGGGCCGGAAACTCCAAAGGGGACGGAACCAGTGGAAGGACCCACTCCCGGTCGCAACACAGCCCGGACAGGAGAGGAAACCAATTCGCCCGCGGCCAACAGGGAGCCGCCAACAACACCTGAGCACAGTCCCTGCGGACCCGCACCAGAAAGGAGCGGAACAGCGGAAAGGGGGGGAAGGCATACAGCAGACCCCGAGGCCAAGGACAGGTCAAGCCGTCGACCCCCAGAGACCCGGGACACCTGCCCAGAGATCAGAACCGGACCACTTTGGCATTCCCCGGATCCGCAAACAGGTCCACCACAGGGAGGCCCCAACGACTCACCAACTGGACGAACACACCGGGAAGGAGAGAGCACTCCCGAGATGACGGAATCTCTCTGCTCAACCGATCCGCCCTCACATTGTCCACCCCCCGAATGTAGAGAGCCGACAGACCCAGCACCCAGACCTGAGCCCACTGAAAGATGACGCTGGCAATCAAGTTCAAGGACCGGGACCGGTTCCCCCCCTGACGGTTGACATAGGACTTTGCCACCAGATTGTCCGTCTGAATCAACACCCAACGACCTTGCAGAGAGTCCTGAAAGTGCACCAGGGCAAGCCAAATCGCCCTCAACTCCCGCCAGTTGGAGGACCTCCGTGAGTGTAGCAGGGACCAGCACCCCTGAACCTGATCCGACCCCAGCCAAGCACCCCATCCGGACAGGCTGGCGTCCGTAGTCCCCACAAGCGGAGCCGGAGGAGCCAGTGAAACCCCGGCTAGAAGGTGACGCCGGCAGAGCCACCAGGAGAGCTCCCCCCGGATCCGGTCCGACATGGGTAGCAGGGACAGGAGACTCTGAGACCCCGGAGACCAACCCAACAGGATCCAGTTGGCCAGGCGGAGGAGATGAAAACCAGCCCAAGGAACCAGAAACACCACGGAAGCCATGTGCCCCTGCACCCGCAGCCACTGGACCGCCGGAGAAGCCGCCCGGGACATCAAGGCCCGAACCTGGGACTGAAGAGAGAGCAAGCGCTTGTCGGACAAGGTAACAAGGCCGAGCAAAGTCTGAAAACGAGCCCCGATGAACACCATGTCTTGAGAGGGGACCAAAGAAGACTTTCCCCAGTTCACCAAGAACCCGTGCCCCTGAAGAACCTCCAAGGCCCTCCCGATGTGAGCGAGCAAAAGAGACTCCCCCGCAGCATGCAGCAAGAGGTCGTCCAGATAAGGATGAATGAAAACCCCCTCTGCATGAAGGAGAGCCATGAGAGGTGCCAGGACCTTTGTGAAAACCCTGGGCGAGGACCTGAGGCCGAAGGGAAGCACGCAAAACTGAAAATGGGCGTCTCCCACAGCGAACCTCAGGAAACGCTGAGAAGAAGGTGGCCTGTCCGGATGGGGTGCTTGGCTGGGGTTGGATCAGGTTCAGGGGTGCTGGTCCCTGCTACACTCACGGAGGTCCTCCAACTGGCGGGAGTTGAGGGCGATTTGGCTTGCCCTGGTGCACTTTCAGGACTCTCTGCAAGGTCGTTGGGTGTTGATTCAGACGGACAATCTGGTGGAAAAGTCCTATGTCAACCGTCAGGGGGGGACCCGGTCCTTGAACTTGATTGCCAGCGTCATCTTTCAGTGGGCTCAGGTCTGGGTGCTGGGTCTGGCGGCTCTCTCCATTCGGGGGGTGGACAATGTGAGGGCGGATCTGTTGATAATAAAAAGATTTGAACCATAAAGTACATATATACCATCAGAAAGTATTCTTGATCCTTTTAAATGTTCCAGCCGAATCCCTGTGTTGTGTTCTAATCTTTATCCAAAGGCGGGATAACCAAATATACTGTCAGTTGTCAAAATAATTGAATTTCAGAGACTGTCAGCCAGATTTGAGAAGGCCCTTTTCACTGCCTTACCTTGAAATAGCAGTGATCAACAACATTGTATACATTGGATAATTTAGGAAGGTACAACGCATGTAGAAATAACTTGGTTTTCAAGAAAGGCGAACCGTTGTGATCAGTTTCGAATTCTTCACACCAAGATGACACAGAGAGAAGGAACCAACGAAGAGCATCAATTACTTGTGACACGCTTCTTAACTAATTTTCTTTAATGCTTGGGAGGATGCACTCTCTTAACTGCTGACATCAGCAGATACAAAAATGGCTATCATTTAGGTGTTGTCGATTATTGCATATTGGCTGAACCTCCAATAACCAGGGGAAAAAGGGGAAGCTGTTTTAGGATTTGAGATGATAAAAGCAAGAGCTGACAACAGCACCCAAAAAAGCTACTAGTCCACCTTAAAAACAGGGTGATTGCCTGAAGGAACTCCTGTAGACCCTGTGAAAAAAATGTGTGCCGTGCTGCAGTAAGATGGGGGCCGAAATCTCTACAAAAATCATGCCAAACATCGCCCAGCAAAAGGGACTCTCTTGCAGTCTAGTCCCTCACAGTTTGAAAACACCTGCGAAGTACATGGCCGCTACGCTCATGCTGTCTAACTTTCCATTCTCTTTGGAATTTACTCTCCATTGTTGGATATTAGGAAGAAGCACGTGATCTGATCCTTTGGGAGCCAAAGTACCAAATCATGTAATAAATGGTCTGTACTGAGAGCCACCTAATGACACAGCTACTGTTCTGGATCATTGAAGAACAAATGTTTCCATTTCTTAAGCTTTTAGCGTCACTTATTTGTTCAGTTGTGTGCCTACTTAGATTACTGATAAGCCTAAGTGGGAAGTCTCTGTTTTGAGATACCGTTTTAGATTATATTTCCTTGTGCATTGAATGAAGTTTGTTTCAGTTATTAAGTACATTTTATCAATTCCTCAGCCTTAGATGGACATTGAGGGTGTTGTCCTGTTGAGTGAATGCTGGTTTAGTAATGAAATAATGTAATGAAGTGTGGTAGTGGAGGCCTTATCCAACAAAATCAGGATTATGAAAGTGTATTTCCACCTCCAGCAGTCCTACAGCCTGAGGTTGGACTGTGTTCAGGAGTTCTCCTCTCTGTGTGTTGCTGAAGCTGCACAGGGTAGTTTCCATAGAATGACCGCTTGTGCCTGCTGCTTATGTGGGTCTCCATTGACAGGAGGCAAAGCCGGCAGCAATCCATCTCATGTCCCTGACTGCCTAGCCAAGTCGACGGTTTATTCTGCATCTCAGTTGTCAGTTTTTGACTGATCTTGTGGAATTTATGTAATCATCATCAATTGCAGATCATTACTTGTCTGGTAACTCTAGCAGCATACCCATTGATTTACGTAAACCCCGTTTAGATGCTTTATTAACAGGGTTTATAAAGAATTTAACGTTGAAAATTGGCCGATTTGACTGAAATCTTGAATTAAATTAAAGGATGCTGCACTCCCTCCTTACACTTTGGAAGCTGTCACTAGAAAAAATGAATTGGCAATGCCAATAGGTGTGGCTTTAAAGGGATGTTGTATGCTAATGTGAAGTATTAAAAGTAGGTAGCATTGGAATGGATATGTATTTGTGTTGAAACAATAACTGCAGATTAATATTGGTGTAGGTTAAATGGTCAGGTGACAGTTTGCACTGTCAAGTCAGACCTAAAGGTCCATGTAGGTTAATGACTGCCCTCCTCCCATTTGTACTGCCGCCAGAGGAAAAGCAACATAAAGTATCTACTTAAAAAAGACACATTAATAGCTTAACAATGTAATGTATGTGACCCTGAAATTCCAAACTCAGGTAGCTGGATAAATAAACAAAATGATCACAGCTGTGTGGAGGGCAAACACTTTTTGTGGAGGCACACAACGTCGGCCCAATCAAAACATGTACTCCTGGCTCCCAACATGTGAGTGGAGCCAAAGTCCCTTTTCAGTGATGCTCACATAATTGGCTGGCGACAGCTGCTCTGTCACGCCAGACCATACTGAGCTTTGGTTGACAATGTTTTGCTGAGAAAACAGCCTGATTTTGAAGATGTTTATATTTAACAAATAACCTGAGTAAGGGACACCCAACATCATTAAAAATAAAGTGTCACACTGGAGGGTAAGAAACGTTTTGAAATAATGGAAAAAATACACCTGCAGAAACCCACTCAAAGCCACGTTAAAAACTGTTTAATTTATCGGTATCCCTGTCTTATGTTGGCTTCTATATTTGAAAGCTAGCCTAACTGTATGCAGATATACACGCCCACCCTTTACCACAAAATATTTTTACTCAAGACTAACTCAGAAATCTCCAGGTCATGTTTACGTGGCTTAAATTAGTAATCTATACTTAAAGGTAAAGGGACCAGATGAGCTTTGGTGGAGTAGACCTAGGCGATTTTGGAAAACCTTTATTCCTCATGTCATCCGTATTGCAACTTTTATCTTCATCTTGACGGCAAATATGATTTCATATCACAATTTCTATTTAAGCAACCATATTTGTTTTTAAAAACTTAAGCTAGAAAATTCCAATGCAGTGCATGCAGTCTGCGATCATTACTATCTTCAGATACATAAGTGAAATGTATCATAATTTTCCACTGGGAAAGAGTGGAACTGACCAATAATAGAATTAAAGAAGGTGTTTAACCCCTTCGCTGCTTCTGTCGGCCAACGGCCGTCGCGAGCACTACCTCCGTAGTGCTGCGCACGTCCGTTGGCTGACGCGGCCCCGCCCACTCCGCTAAACCGCCGCACCGCGGCGGAATTGCCGCCACGGTTAAGGGGTTAAACTGGGCTCACACTGTTTCATCTGTGTTAAAGTAGCAAAGTTGCTTCACCAGAAGCATATACATATAAATCAGTTTGTCTAGCAAGGAGCCAAGTCCTTGTATAACCACTCGTCTCTCCATATTGTCGACCAAGAGCAGCGTCACCAGGGATTAACTAGAACTTGTGATGTCATCACACTGTGCTAGGTACTAATGCAGAGGTTGACAGACATCTGTTGGCCTATATTATAAGAGATAGAAGAATACATATACATTTGCAGTGCCTTTAAAAAGGACCTCATACACTGTAACCAATCATCTACTCTGGGACTGAGTCCACACCCCAGCACATTTCTGACGTTTTCTTAGCAAGGGCTTGTACAAGAGCGGTGAGCCTACGCACAGACACGCTGGAACTTCACTCATGTAGACCAATAATGGCAATAAAGGAAAAGGTAAAAGACACACAGATGATGGACGGAATGCAGAGCAAATCAAACATTCATCCCCAGTCAAGAGATCTGGGTTAAATCCATTGTTCTTTTGCTCACCATCCCACCCCAGTTTAGACCCAGCCATATGCAAATCAGTCTTGACCCTATTCCTCATTGGAGCAGTCCAGCCCGAACTGCCAAGCCAGGTCCTCCCATGAGGAACAGGGTTAAGACTGATTTACAAATGGCTGGGTCTGAACTGGGGTGGTGAAGTGAGCTAAAGAACGATGATAGATTCAACCCAGATTTGTGACTGTGAGTGAGTGTCTGAAAAGTTTAAGTGCTCCGCCCATCATCTCCTTGTGTTTGCTTAATAAAGGGAAAGGTTGCAGCTTTAGTTTAAAGATGACCGAGATGTCGATGGAAATCGCACTCTAATCAGCATTATCTTGGCATCCCCAAGCTAGATGAAGAAAGTCTGTGTCAGGATACGACCTCTTTTACAAGCAGCCCTTTCACCCCCCATTTTACATAGTCCCTTAGGGGTTTATTAGATCATGTGGAGGAATTTGAAATGTAAAGGTCTCTGTTAAGTCTTATGCCCTTAGCCTGACAGCAATCGCAATCCCATACCCCATCAGTAAAGTGCAGTCCTAAGTCTTGGTTCCATTTTTGCCTAATACCCAGATGCCAGCTGGTCTTACCGTCCAGCAGAGCCTTGTACAATCAAAAAACTAGCCGACGAGTAGTAGGAATAGAAGAGATAGGGTGGTAATGAACTTGGCCCAGTGGGAAAAGACAAGTATTTTCTCCCTAATACAGAAAAATATCTAAGGGGGGAAAGTCGCCATTTCCTTGCAATCCTTCAATGATTCAAACAGTATGTGGAGAATTCCACTCAGCACACACAAATGTAACTTATGTGACAGGCCACGTGGGACTCTATTGTAAGGGACAATGAAGGTTTGTTCACAAAGGACATAAACCGGGAATAATACCGCTCTTGACATCCTTCACCTAAGCCAGCCCCATTTGGTGCACGCAACCACCTTTATTTCAGCTGAAAGTCTGCAGCGTTCAGAGCCCTGTACTGTTTTGAGTTGAATAGGACATTTCACATTCCTCCCCACCATAAAATTTTGAAAACGAGACCAGGAGTGATGCTAAAAATAAGCAAATTGCTCCTCAGCAATCTAGTAATACAATCGGAAATCTTATGAGGTTGCCTCCTATCTCGAGCTTATTTAATTTTTCAATAGTGGAGATTGCCAAACAATGTCTTTGGTTGCGGGATTGTGATGTTCAAGAAGAGATACAGGAGCTTAAGGCAGAATAAGCAGCTTCATTAAGGTGATGAGACCCTCTAAAGATAAGGGACGAGCGATCCACCACTTTACATGATCAGTAATTCATTTAAGCAATCATGTACCACTTTCTGTAGTAGTTACCACCTGAAAAGAGCCTAAGGAGTCCTAAATTCCCTTTTGTAAATTCAGAAATTTGAGGTGCCTACTAAATGATAATAAAAGATGCAAAGCTATAAAATGATCAAGCTTGTGCAGCAAAAGCTCATAATTCTTCATTCCCTGCACCCATACACTCAGCTACAAATAATTTTGTATGTGGGAGAAAAAAGTTAAAGTTTAGATTGATTTCCACCTGAAAGTGCTGGTGTTTTGTGAAAGAAGACCTCTTAAATTTTCTGAGGCATAAATAGAGCTTAGGGTAAAAGTACTGTTTGGATTCTTTCAAGTGTACAAGCTCCTCTTGAGTCACAGGTGTTCAGGTAAATAGCACCCTTTATCTTTACACTACACCATGTGCAGAGAATCTACTGAAGGCAGTCCACTCACAATGATGCTGTTTTTAAGTAGTTTCATTTTTTAAACCAAAATGGCACCCGCTTTCCTCCTGCTGCATAGTCAGTCAGCAGTGATCTGATTTTGAGTGAACTCTGTTTAGTTGTGATAATGAGAATGTCATGTTCACTGTGTTTCTATCTCTGCCATTTTTCTGAGTCATTTTAGGTCTCTAATACTTCATTAAGCATGTTTATTCTAAAAGATTGTACAGTGAAGGTAATGAGGTGCTTCGACAGCATACTTGTCTAGCAAGAACAGAAATGCCTGAAGAAATCTCAGAAAGGTCCAGGCGAATAGAACCTTCTGTTAAAAGCATTCCCATGGTCCCTACTAGTTGTCCTTAGTTTTGTAGTTTTGTGAGGTTGTCATGTGGTTGGGATTTGAGAGGACAGTCATTCATGGAGACAGGCAGCATACTTCTGGGCAACTACTATGTTGCAAATAAAACCGCCATTTGTCGGCTGTAGCTGTTATTATTGGGACTCGGCGTGTTTTTACGTGTTCCCGAGTTCTGGCTTTTCTTTTTAAAGGTTTTTAGCAATGTATATTTATTGATTCATATCCATTCCATTTCGTAATTTGTGAACTGTCTTTGCAGGGCTGTTTATATAATTGTTCTCTTAGCTTTTTCTTTTTATTTCAATGTTGATGTGTGTCGTTATTTTGTTTCATAGAGGTGTTAAAAAGAGAAGTAAACGTAGTAGACATTCCTAACACACATTGCACATTTTTATGTCTTATGGCATACTAAAGCGCTGCTTTCAGAGTGACTGGTAAATGCTTTAGTGTGTAGTGTCAATCACAAAAGTGACATTCGAGCTGTGGGCTCCTGGCTATCGGGAGGCATCTACAGTAGTGACGCATGCCCTTCATTGATTGCAGCTTTGTGCTGGAGTCTTCCAGACGCCTTCTGGAAAGGTCAATGTAATGGATCTCTTCAGTCTCTCCTAGATCTGTCAGATGCCAGCACGTACAATTAAAGTCAAATAGTTAGGAGAAATCTTACCGAAAAACCCACCCAGTTCCAGCTTTCTTAATATTGTTTTCATTAGTTGATAAACATGCTTTTAGTGAGTTAATAGTCATAACACACAGTTGTGAATTGACGAGCAAACCAACTCTAGCTGGGTTAACACAAATGAAAGCTGGTGGTTTGTGGTCGCCCCAGGTACTGCCTCACCAGACCACATCACTCTTAAAGCTGCTTCAAGCTGAGGACTCGACACATGAATTGCCTGTGTAAGTTCTGTTCAGGACCAGATGTTCCTATAACCGTCACCAAGCGCCACCGGAGCTCCTTTCCAGTGGGCAATGGAGAACAGAACATGTAAGAGGTCTGAAGTGAAGGTGAATCCATATAGAATGTGTATACCATTGGAATGCACCATAGGAGAGCATTCTATGAATATTTCTCACATCAGTTAGAAGTATAAAGGATGACTGGAATCTGACTGCGTCACCAACTGCTTCATCCCAGGGTATCCGTCTGCTGCAAATCTGGCTACAGAATTTTCCAAAGTTATGAATTAAATAGATTACATTTGCAAAACAGTAGCTGCAGGGAAAATCCTGGCCAAAGTTTTTTTGGGGGGCGTTTTATATATCGCGAACTCTACCAGTAGGTAGCCGAGCGCTTTACATGAGCACCAGTTGCGTTACAGACGGACACATTAATTTTGTTAGGCACGGGGAGATTAAGTGATTTGCCCAGAATCACAGGATGTTGAGCGTCCCTGCTGAAATTCGAACCTGGTTTTCCCAGCTTGGAGGTCGATCGCTCTAGTCGTTAGGCCACATCCTCAGTTACCCATACTTACAAATCAGTTCAGACAAATCCAGCACAATGTCTTTGATTTCCCCACACTGAGCTGGAATCAACTTTAGTTGTTCCAGATAATTCAGAGAGTCACTCTTTAGGTGAAAAAGCGAATCCTCGCCATTAACTTTGATGAGAAGCCATGTATTGTCAGAATGCGACAAATAATAAATCAGCTGATGTCTAGATATAAGATCCATAAGGGGGCGTGATAGAGATGATGAAAAGGCGAGAAGAATGTGGCGCCCCTTGCTGAACTCCACATTTCATGGCAGAAAGGGGAAATGAAACTATTTCCATCCTAACTTTCTGCGATTGGTGATTCAGGAAGACGAGCACCATTTCTGAAAGGCTCCCTCTAAGTCTGGTAACACACTTGACATGATTGACCGACATGTTGAAGGCCACTGAGTAATCCTTGAAGAGGGTACGGCATTACATCCGATGCTGGGTGCCTGTTACTACATCCACAGTAACTAAGAGGCACATCTTGGTTGGTCTCTGAGGTAGATGTCAGCATGAACCGGGTGAGAAGACCTCATTCCATTCAGAACATTTGTTTGTACAGGTAGAAGAGTTTTCCCCAGAGCCCATTACGTTGATGCAATTGTGAGTGGAAATCCTCAGATTTTGGCTCTTGCAGTCCCTTTAGCAAAGTCCGGTTTAAATATATAGATGAGCTGAGTGTGAAATGCCATTTATGACCATTGTTGAATTTGGGGTGGAGCCATGACTCCCTAGGAGTCATGATGCCCAACTTCTCCCTTAACTATGGTAATAAATAACATACTCTTTCCTTCTGCATATTTGGCTTATGCCATGTTTTTTTTTGTTATGCATAAAAAAGGTATTTAGCCAAAACCTGGATGCAAGAGCTTACGTTTGTGGAGTAGGATAACATCACATTGAAGAGGGCCCATGACTATGAATATCATGAGAGCGGTTCTATATGTAAAGTAATTGTAACAAGCGATATGAGGTGGTAAATCGTAATTTACTCATATCAGTTTCACTGTACTGTTGTAAGAAAATGGAATTTTATATTTTTACTGCAGTAAAACATGCATAATTGTACTTTTAACAATAAAGTTGCTCTAAATAACAAGCTACTGTGTTATTGGGACACATTTATTTTCACTGCCGTGGCCTGCATGTATCTATTATCTACCCACAGAGAGAGAGAGAGAGAGAGAGAGAGAGAGAGAGATTATAAATATATTAAAAGTACTGTGTGCACACAACTCTTCACATACATTATTGTTGAATGAATAACTAAGGTTGTACTGTACCTTCACTGTCTTTTGAGTTAAGACTTCAACTCTTGACCCACGTGCATCCAGATAGTCATGGACTTTTAGCTGACCCTCACAATCTGTTGCAAAATGTGTACCTTGATTGCTTACTGCTGGGGACGCTGAGTATGTTCTTATTTGTAGAGGCCAGTGGCCTCTGGAATTGCCCACTTCAGAGAACTCGGCTAACACAGGCCTTTTATTTTCTTAATGTATTTTTGAGAATGAAGGACACTCCATATTTATATTTGAGTATTTCTGCTCTTCATTAGAAGCATCACTCATACACATTTCTCTTTTTGTATTGGCCTATACTGAAATGGTTTCATTCTGTGTCCCTCACAGCTGAAAGGTTGGAGTGTGGAAGAACTTCAAAGAAGACTCTCTGCTCTTGACCCCATGATGGAACAGGAAATTGAAGCCATCAGGCAGCGGTACCAGACAAAACGACAGCCTATACTTGAAGCCATTGATGCCAAGAAACGTCGGCAGCAAAGTTTCTGAACAAAAAAGATAACCAGTCAAAAAAAGACTTGAAATTTCTGAAATAGTCAGTTAATAGATTGCTTTTATAAAATATTTCAGCTGTAGCAAAGAATGAGATCAACAGACTAGTTTACATTTGCACCCAGCTTTAAGAACTCAGGAATCTCATTAAATGATAGAAGCCTAATTGTTTTCCTGGCCCAGATTCAGCGGCCATGTTTCAAGCGCCTGCCTGACTGCTAAAGCAGCTGTGGCTTGATTCTGGCAAACCTATACATCAGTATTGTACATTACCACTTCCCCTCCTTCAGACTTATAGACCACTTACATGCCTCCTCCACTGCCAAGTGTTTAACTTTCCAGATCCTTCCCTCTCCCGTTCAGTGCTCTTACTTGGATTGCACAGACTCCTGGCCTTTGCAACTCCTTCCAGACGTCTTCGACCTGCGCACATCCCAGAACCAGATTCACACATTACAGATGCCTTGTTACAGTAAATTAATGCTGGCGTGGCTGTGTGTGCTGCAATAAGGGCTCGCTCAGCTTACCCGTCTTCAGAATTTCCCTATTTGAGTAGATCATTGTAGTGTTTGCATTGCATGGGCTAGTCGTGGGTACTTACCAACTGTGGGTAGTTACTGTATTTTATGTTGGCAGCTCTTGATTCAGATCTAGCTGCTCTGATATAGAGGAACCGGTCAGGGCACTTGCAGTATAGTGTTTCCTAGCTTTGATTCAGCCAGGTTCTCCCCCATTCATTAAGCTTGTTGGCAGACTTAGTCCTGTTGGCCTTTGACCAGGAAACAGATGGCCTACAGAGAGGGAATGTAGTCTATAAACTGAAGCTGTTCTGCAGGCGGCCATTTGCAGAAGGGAGAGCGTCTGGAATGGCCTTCTGAATGGAACTACTACCAACTGCAGACGCTGGAGCTCCAGATTGATGTCCTAATACTTTCATTGCCATGTTAAAATTCCAGGACCCTTAAAGTGAATTTTTGGCAGGTGACCACATAACACTTCTATACAGTCACTGCCATAAATAGTTTGCAATTGTAGCAGTTCTAAGTGCATGGTATGAACTGTAATATTCCTGTCAAGTGCACTTTAGCTCTTTAGAACAAACGTTTGTGTCACTGGCTCCATAGTTGAAGGCTCAACTGTGCTTGTACGGACTCCCATTGCAGCAAATGGCTCCTAAAAGATTTTAAACTTTTACTGGAATCTGAGTGAGGCTACTCTATCTGTCCACACCCCTAGTACCCGTCAATATGGTTTTGTAGAATCAAGCCCACTGTGGTTCTGGTTTAGCAGCCATGCACTTATAATGCTGAAAACTGGGAGGGCTCCCTGTGTTTTACAAATGCTCTTTAAAGCGTACGCCTTAAAACGTTTGAAAGCACCAATGCTGTTTGACTACTGTATTACAAGATGTTTCTTACTATGATGTATTTTATACTTCAGAATGTTCTGTATATAGTTCTTTGAAAAACTGCTGTATTTCTAAATGTGAGGATCTTAAACCGAGAAAGTGACTTGGTTGCTGAAACTAGGTGGTACGCAGTAATATTGAGATGTTGCTCAGAATATCTGCTTATAAAAGTGTCACCAACACTTGATGTTGTTGGAATTGAAGATTGCTCTGCTCTCAAATTTAACAATAGTCCTGACCCATTTCCCGTTTCAGATGGTTCTGAAGGAAAAAACCCTTCATGGTTTAGAGTTCTGATGGCCTTGTAGGCGCAACCCTAGATGGGCCGTCCCATTCCCAACTCCTACTTGGCCCTTCTCCCTCCGCTCCTAAAGCCTCTACATTGCTGCATACCAGTGCTGCAGATAGAAGAAATGAACATTTTCAGTTCCCAGAACATTAAAAAGACATCTTTAGAACTTCTTTACGTGCATGGCTTTAGTTTATTTCAATTTCTGACCTACGTTTTTCATCGTTTAACTATATGAGCTAGCAGGGCTTCTTGACACTTGTAAGATCTGATGTTTGCTTACGCTATGCTTCTATGGGCAGGTGAAGTTGCACTCTAACATATTCTACCTTATTTTATGATATGTATTTCACTGCCTGTTGCAGTTTTGGTACTTGAGATAATGAAAATGAGACGCACAATTTTGTGTTTCAGAAATGTGAGCCATCTCTCAGTAGAAGATTAAGGGCTATATTTTATTTAAACTGCTTGTCTTGAATGTGTACATCTGACAAAATGTTGTTTAATTTTGTTTTTTTAAAGAACTTTTACACTTGTTTTTATTAAATTTTAAGATATTTAATCTAACTGTTGTCATGCTTTTTTGAAGCAATACGCTGTACAGTATAACAAATATGAAGTTAAATTGCTTATGGTAGGCATTTTTCATTAGCATAATGCTTGCATTCTTGTATCCGATATTGTTGAATAAGTGTTCAATGTGGGTATTGTTATTTCAAATATAAATCAATGCAGTTCATTCCTAGACATTTGTATTTTATTTATTGCCAAGGAATATGTTTAAAACTGCTTTAGCTCCTTTTAGTAAGCTCAAACTCACTTGTAGCCAGAGATTCTTCATTTGTTACTAAAGAAAGTTCATCCTTAAGGCAATTTGAGATCTGATCCGGGCGTCATCTGGGTCAGCAGTTTCATGTACTTTGATATCTTTTTATCGCCTATATACAAGGCCAAGGTGGCTTGAGACCAAGTCTGACCGGTTCACTATGGACAAGTTGTAAGGGATGGAGGGTAGATGCATGAAGCCCTAGAAATCCTGCCTGATCAAGTCTCGACCGTCACCATAGTCCCTATAACATTACAATGTGTATACTGGGAGAGAAAATGGAGTACCTTTCATAAGGTTATCAAATGAAAAAAGCCCTTGGAAGCCACTTTATTGAAGCGAGGTTTAAATGATAGATTATTGTCAAAATACCTACATTTTCTGCTCCCGAAGGTCCAAAGAATCTGGCTACTATGCAGCGGACTATACCCGAGAGAGTGCTGGGGTGGATAATGCCTTGGTCTTGTAATTAAGCTTCAAGCAGTGACAATCATCCACTCTACTTCTTCCAACAGGCAAGTCAGAAAGTTACAGCGAGCAGCATCTGTAGTGCCAACTATTCTGTGAATGAGTTGCATATTATCCGCTTGGCACATAAAAGAAAACCAAAAGAATTAATCTCTTTGGCCCGAGGTGCTATGTAAATATTAAAAAGCGTTGGACTTAACGGAAGCACTGAGGGACCCTGCTTCAAACATGTACAGCAGGTGTAGACTGAAAGAGGTGGAAGAAAACTTCTTGAGTGCATTTGGTAAGGAAGGAGGTTATTCAACTGAGAACCCTATCTCTCATGCTCTCCTCATGTAGTCAATTGAGAGGCGATGAGAAGCCGCTTCAAAAGCAGAACAGAAATCCAGCAGGATAATGGGCAGCCATTCCACCCGGATCAAGGATCATACAAGTCATGTCTTGCACTGCTATGAGATCAACGACTGTGCTATGGGCAGGCCGAAAGCCCTCCACACAGCAATTCACAATATCTTTTGTGATAATGGTGGACCCGTGGTCATGTAACAGTGAGAAAAAGTCTGGTAATCTTGAATGTGCCAACCAATGTATCCATGTGGCATGGGTTGAAGACAAAAGGAATCATTTATAAACACATTTCACCATAAATAGAGAAATAGTAAAAGTATTTCATACATCAGGCCTCAAAGATGACTGCAAAGTGAGAACAGAAAAAGGCCAAGGCTTTCTAGTGCGATCATTTCTGCACCAATTGTCGCATTCGGAGATGGTATCCAGGCCCTCCATTTACCAAAGGTTTCCATATTTATAGAATGGTTCTCATCTTTGTGCAGTGCTGACCACCAGTTGTGCATTTTTTCCAAATATGCCTTGTTCGACTTGTATAATGTTCCTTTGTGCATAGTGGTTCTTTTCTAGGCCAATCTCTGGGCTGTGCATTGGGCCCCAGTGGTGATGGCACCCTTGCAGTATGAGGGCTAGGCTAAAGATGAGTGGAAGGCCTCATTGTCTTGCTGACCAGGCTTGTTAGACAAGTCTCTGACCCACCCGGAAGCCCATCCTATCACTCAAAATCCAAATGTTTTACTTTCAGCAACCATGTTCTTCTGGTTTTCTCGTTTCTGTGAGGATTTGGGTGTATGCTATGGTATGGCTGTGCAGACTTACTATGTAATACACTCACAAAAACCATCTTGGGTCCAGTCAGGTTCATTTGTAAAACCATAAGCTCAACCATGGGTAGCTATGGCTTCGAGCAGCAAGGCTTAATCAAAGGAACTAATGTACAGCATTTAACAGTACCAAACAACGGAATAAGAAAGCCACACAACACAAAAGTAATCCGACACCAATTGATAAAAAATAGATTATATTTTTATGAATTTTTAGAGACCTAGATGAGCAAAATCCACCGCAGGGTTCCGGAGATACAGATTTTTAAAGAAAACTTAAATCTTACTTTAATTGTAAATGAACATTGGTAACCGTAAAGTTTGTAAACTTTTGAAAAGTTTGTAAAAGTTGAGTTTGACTACTCCGGCTCGGCTTGGGCGACCAAATATGACAGGGTGAAGGCCTGGGGGACCAATACGGAGTATTTGGACAGTTACCTGGCCACCAAAGTGTTTTCCAGTCCAGTTCCAAACTTCACAGCATATGTTCCATAGACTTCAATTGTGTGGTCCTGATGCTTCGGATGCAGGAGATGGAAGATGCGGAAGGATGCTTTGGGTGCTGTACGGTCAATGGGGTTGCCTTTGTGGTTATTCCTCAGTCCACGGGTCAGGTGGGGCGACTTTGGCCACAGAGGTCGGGGTCCCTTGAAGTCCTCTTTGCGATAGAAGAAGGTCATTGGTGGCTGTGCTACAGGTCTCTGTCCACAGCGGTCCCAGCGATATTCCTTGGTGGAGTCTGGTATCTCTCTTGGGCAAACAATCTAGACTCCGATGATACTCCCAGGTCCGGCTGACTCAGGTGCAACCTTTTGCTGTTGAGGATCAGTCTCTTGGGGTCAGCTACGATTCTTCCGAAATGGCTACTGACTTAATGAAATGGCCTACTTCAGCTTTGATGGCCCTGGTGCTGGTTCCAGAGGGTCAGCGAACTGACCCTTGGAGTGACTTCTTTGGTCTGGAGAGCAACTTTACCACCAAGCCAGGAGCCACAGGCACAATCCTCTCTTTGCTAGCCCAAGGTGATTAATATGCAGTCCAACAGAGGGTGCAGCCTGTCTTTGCCATCCAGGGGTCAGCAGGGCAGTCCTCCTTCGGTCCTCTTTCTAGTTCCGACGTGATCTGAGGTTCAGGGTGCCAGGGATGCCATATTTATGCGCAGAAAGTGCCCTGGGGGGGATGATGCGGTCACTAGCCAATGGGCTACCATGTCCCCTCTCTGGGTGACAACCTTCCAGCTACACGCCCACGGGGAAAACCAGTTTGGGCACTGGACTCCTCTTTCGAACCCCGCCGCCAGCCTATCAACCTGAATAAAGGACAGTCGCTCAGGAGTGTGATCGCCATTTGCCCCCCAAAGGCAGTTTTGCCTTTGAAGCTCGCCTTTTGGGCTAACATCCAGAGTGGCTTTCTGCAAAGGGGAGGTGATACCTCACCCTGTAGCAGACTGCTATTGTTCCTAAGCCACACGACTCCCCAGTTTGACTGACCACAACCCATATTTCAGCAACATCCGCTGCTGGAAAAGATACATTGACAACATCTTCCTTGTATGGAAGGGCCTGCAGACGGATCTTATCCTTTTTTATTTTTTTACAATGTTTGAACAATTGTCAACCGTATCTTAAATACCAGCTGTTACAGCCTTCCTTTCCTTGACCTTGAGATAAAAAACTTTGAGAATCATCTCATAGTCTCCCTCTATAGAAAACCCATGGAGCGGAACACCCTGCTACAATAAAACAGTTTTCACCCTAGAGCCCTGAAAGACGGCCTCCCCAATGGCCAATTTGTCAGACTGCAGAGAAACTGCACACTTAAAGAAGACTACTTTAGAGAAGGTGCAATCCTTAGCACAAAACTACATGACAGAGGCTATCCCTAACGCATTATAAAGAACTTAGTGCAAAGAGCATGGTTCAGTCCCAGAGAAGCAATATTACAGACAAGGGACAAGTCCGGACTAGACAAAATTGTATGTGTAACAACCTTTTGCCCGGACACAAAATAGTTAAGACCGCTAAAAAAACAGGCCGTTCTGAACATCATTGGAGACCTTCAATGAGTTTCCCCCTTTTTTTCCCATAAAAAAGGCAAAAATATAAAAGACCATCTCGTCCATGCCAACTCAGACAGACCTAAACAGACAGACACCATTTTGTCAACATGGGGCCCTCAACCCCATAAAAGGCCACTATAAATGTGGCAATTGTGTTTCATTTCAATTCACAACCAACACAAAGACTTTTACACACGGCCACATTCAAACCACCCTACAACATCACACTAATTGCTCATCCGCAAATGTGATCTACTGTATTTGGTGTCCATGCAATCTTATTTATATAGATCAAACATCGGACAAATCAATATCGGGATAACTCAAGTAGAATCCGATGTGCAATCCTGACAGCACCCATTGTCCAAAACTATCTGGAGAAACAACACACGGCTAATGACATAAGGTGGCAGTTCATTGAGAAAGCCCTGCCCTCTCCTAGAGGTGGGGACCTATCATACACACTCCAGAGACTTGAATGTAAATGGATTGATAAATGTGACTCTATAAGGAATGGATTAAACTCAATGGAATAATAGCGGAAATTAATTACCTTAATGTACTGAAAGATTGATACAGTAAAAAGACGTCTGTCAAACGTCTTCTACAACATACATGATATGTATATATGCTCACCATTTAGATGTTTCTTCTGACAATGTGATCATTGTACAAACTTTATTATATAAATGTATTTGTACATAGAAATTGGTTGATTTATCACAGAACTAATAGGCTTCTGCCCCACAGTCGTAACATTTACAGTTTTTCCCTCCCTATGAGCAGGCCCATACCTTCTGCACCGTGGGTCACATATGAATCGGTTGTGAAGCCCCCCTCTTTTGGGCACCATCATACTGGTACCCTGTTGCCATTCATCGCCCTCCTTCTCTGGCCTCCATCTTTACTCTCTTTTTCCCGGGTGACACAGGCCTCAACTTCACTCCTAACTGGTCCCATTGGCTATGCAGTCTCCCACTGTATGACGCTAGCCCCCCCCAATCCCACATCGCATTGGCTCGCTGCTCAGGTTCGTATCCCGATGGGCCTTTCAATATACATATTCTCCACTGACTTATTCTTATACCTTATATTCACTCACTCTAACACTTAAGATTCTACTCCACAATGAGCATAGCATGAAAATCCATTGCCCTGTCGTTGCGGCCCTACATGACACCATTTACAATGAAAATAGAATGCGCTACCAGATAGCACTACATTTTTTAACTTGGGATTCATGCCTAGGTTAGACGCCGTACAGGGTTCGATCCCAGACGGGTCTCTATATAGAAATTTCTTACTCCTTTTATTTTATTTAATTCTCATGGTTGGGGCCACCCCTTAATGATACTCCCAGCAGTAAGTGAACCACTCTTTTTGTCCATGATAATTTAATCCTTGATATTATCACACCGGCCATCGCCTGTAATCCGCGATGACCCCGCCCCTTGACACACACCCTGGCAACTAGCCTCGAATCTACGCGACCTCCCTGCCGCGTCCTTATCTTCCCTCCGCTAGCTCGGGAACTGCTTTCCCCGACAGGCATTCTCTGATTGAGAGGTCACCACAGCAGGACACCATTATTCCCTACTACGGGTAAGACCGGACTAACTCCCTCCATTACAGAAGGTGCTTTCATAATCACTTTGGGGCACTTGAACATTTTTTATTCTATTTTCCTCTCATATATGCAGTGATCAGCACGTCCGGCTGACAACACATCCTGCAGACATCCCTTATCTGGGAGTCCGCCCATTGTGGTTTCTACCCTGTAACAATGGGTAAGTGAACACCCTCATTAACTGTCCAGTCCCCAAGAACTCCCTCCTAATGAGCTTATCCCTCTTATCCCACAGAGTACAGTGTGTCAAGTTGATATCCATGCTCCTGCCAACTACCAGCATTGGCAATCTAGTAGCCTTTTTGATAGCACTAGACCAACTCACCAACCACCACTATGTACCATCCTTTATACATCTCACTTTATGAATAATCAGAGTTGGATCAGTCATTTCTTAATCTTCTGAGCTCCCCAGGTTCATCTCTGTCCTGATGAGAACCTGATATCTGATAAAGGGCCAAAACGCGGTCGACGCCGATAAAGACAGACCTTATTCCTGTGTGAATTAATACTGGGATTGTTCCCGCAGTGTTTGAAAATATATGCAATGCATTTTGGCTGTCTTTAAAAAGCAATAACTAATATACCATGTATTTTTATTCACATTGTCACTTTTTCTTCTTTGATGGTTTTGGTTCTCAGGGGTTCTTGGGGTCCTTAAGCAATATCTTTTCACCACTCACTTGACTATTTTATTATGTGAATCAGTGTCTGAGATTGATGAAATAACAAACTTCGGTTTAGCTGAATAGAATTTATTCTAAATACTGTTTTTTTTTCTTTTGGATTAAACCATAACCAAATTCAACTTCTGTAGAAACACTATTGGTTTGTTACTAGATTAAATCTATTCAGGATTACCTATATTATTATATCTGTTTTAGAAAATAAATTCCATGTGAACACTTGTCCCAAGTTTTACACTTGATACCCATGTTCACATGGACATTTGGGTTGTGCTCTTGTTAATTAGAATCAGTACTGTATGAGGCCACTGGATCACCTTTCTAAAAGTTGCATTTCTTTAATAGTGACATTTAATTCGACTTGGTCATCAAGTCATGTTTCAATGCCACGATTAATTTGATACATTACAGTACCCATCTAAGTAGTCCCATTCAGAAGTTAACCGGTATGAGGGGTGTGCTAGTAACCGTTTGTTAGCTTATGCGGCTACTAACTCTTCCATTGCAAAACGACAGTTTAGAAGGGTTGCTGTTAAGACGTATAAAAAAATACAAGTCTCTTAATAATATATAGCTCCCTGCCTTACGGCTCAAAAGACCTTACTTAGGGAAGACTTACATATATTGTTAAGGAAAGTGGGGCTTTGCCATTGCTTTGAATGGCAAAGTCGTACTAGCAGTGTTTCCACTGCCCTTCCAGTCTGCGGTGCCAGGCTGGTTGCCAGTTTGTACTTTGTCACACACAGGGTGACCCAGTCAGGGCTACAGCCCTGGGTAGACACTCTGCCTTACATGCCCTGGGTACCCAGGCTACCATATACTAAGGACTTATAAGCAACTCAGTCTCTGACAATTGGGGGTAGCCAATTCGACATACACTTTGTAAGGGTTTAGAACACTGGCACTGAGGTCTGGTTTGCACGTCTCCGTCCACTCTCACGATAAACTAGTAGCATCGATCCAAAAAAATGTGGGAGTGGACATGCAAAAAGAGGCCTTTCCTTACACTTTCCCACTCCCTCACTTAAAAGGAGTGCACTGTAGCATGTGGATGGGAATAATACTGGAGCAATAACTCAAAGTACAATTTGAGAGGAGTTGGCCTAACGGCTAGGGCGGTCGACCTCGAATCTGGGGAACTGGGTTCGAGTCTCAGCAATGACGCTGAACATCCTGTGATTCTGGGCAAGTCACTTAATCTCCCCGTGCCTAACAAAAATGAATGTGTCCTCATGTAATGCAACTGGTGCTATGTAAAGCGCTCTGACACCCGATGCGGGTCAAGTTCGCGCTATATAAAACTCTGTAAAAAAAAAAAAAAAAATGAAGCAATACAGTGCTGTAGGTTTGGTGCACAACCCACTTAAAGCACAGAGGGCGTTCACTGGCTGTTTACCATGCATGTACAGATGAAACCATTGCCGCATTGGGCCACAGGTTGGTTATTTGGTCCTTACAGGACCTCTTTTTACCATTTGTTCCCCCTGCTCTCCGCTTGTCTGATGCCCACGATTCAGAAATTCTGTATCAGGATCAGTAAGATTACACTGTATTCCTAAAAGTGTGGGCCACAATAGCTTTTGTGACCCGTAATCTCATTATATCAGGGCCGGTGGCATCTGCTGACCTGAATGACCAGTGATTGAGCACCAAGTGCAAAAGAACATTATGGACCACTCAGGCTTCACTCTGTACATCATCCACATTAAATGCAATGATGATGACCTGCTATGAAGATTTTGTTACATCTGTACTCCATCATGTGTTACTAGCAGGCCACTGTTCCTGTATATAACACAGTTACACAGAGCTCATCGGTGTGAGACAATAAGAATTATAAGTATGTTGGTTTGTTGAGTAGACTCTGTTAATGGGTTAACCTGGATGCAATGGCATCCACTGTTATTCCTGGGGGTGACCTTTTCACTCAATTAATGTCTAGGCCCGGGCTAAACTTTGGTTATTCTGGCATAAGCTTGCTTAATTTCCATGTTTCACTTGTATATACAAGGCCGGAGACCAAGCCTGAGTGAGGAAAATTCAATAAACTATGCCAATACGCCACATCATGTAATTTCAAGTCCATTCAGGTGAAAATTATATTATGAGCACAACATGAACAAACAGAATGAGAGCAGCTGTTGTTTGCAGAACTAATGGTTTTTGTGCTATTTTGTTTTACGCAAAATTCATTCAAAATTAACACAAGGACGCATTTCACGCTAAAATATAGCGCTGTTTGCCAGATATGCATTTTGCCTAATTTTGTGTAATTTGTTTCTGAAATTTCAGATAACTGTTCAAAAGGAAATTGGGACTAATAAAGAGTCCTTATTGGAAGTATGGGAACTCAGAAAGTATCAGTAGTTGTGGCTATCAATGGTTTTTAATATTCATCCAGCTACAATAATCATTTAATTCTTGTGCTTCAGCTGAAAGGAGTGTCATTTATTGATCAGCTAATTTGTTATTGCATCCTTTGAATTGAATATTGTAAAAAAAAAAAGTCCTGTTTCAGCTTGAACAAAAATTTCAGCTCCAATCTTATCAAACATCTAACACGTATTTCACTCATGTTAGCCTTCATGTAGCGCCTGTGAGCTTTGCCAAGACTTAGTTTACAAGTTGGTGCACAAGACTAAAAGTAGGTAACTTTCAAAAGATGCATCTTCAGTAGTGAATCTCTGAAGCCGATCAACATTGGTCGTTCCTAATGTGGTCAGTGTAGGTGCATCAGTAAGACTATTTAAATATGAGCAATGCCAACACCTTCAGAAACACATTACGAAAGGATTAACTCTATAAAATTCCCCTACTTTTCGGCACATGGACTGCTTTGTGAACTAGGAAAGCAGATTCACACATACTTTGACTGCTAACATTAGCATATTGTGCACAAACCTTGCTCATCCCATCCTTAGCAATCCAAGGTCACACACAAGAGGCCACCAAATTGAAGACCCCTGTAAGAAAGTGAATTATTAATTGGGGTGTTGTGGTAGTCCCCCACAAGTAATAAAGTCAATACCCTTTTAGGTCCAGACAAAGGTTTAACTAATTTAAACATAAGCTCAACCCCTGGTAGCTATGATGTGTAAAGCCATCAGAAGTACCAGACATTTAAAATGTCAAAAACACAACGCAATAAAAATCCCACTCAATTTTAAAAATAGAGCTTTTTCAGAGATTGTAGGAGCTGTCCAGTTAGACAGAGCTAAGGGTCTCAGGACCCTAGGGAGAACACTTCGAGGTCAGGACTCAATCCAGCAGAGGCTACCAGCAGGAGATCCAGTCTAGGCCCAGATGCAACTGGTCAGGTGGGCATTTCGGAATGAGAACTCTTGCAACCTATTGTGTCACTGTAGCCAAACAGGAGGACGTCCAACTAACCCTTGCAGTCCACATCTTTGTCATGGGTACAAGTGGAAGGAGGTCCAGCCCTTTAGGTGTCCTCAAAGGTCTAAAATAGCAGGTGCGGTCATTCTTCTACAGGTCTAGAAAGTGTTCTGAAGAGGGTGCCTCAGGGTGCCACATTTATTGATGCATTAGCTAGCAGGGGTTGACTCCTAGCTCCTCCCTAACCAATTGGGTAAAAGTGCCCAGGGGCACCCCCACACACACTTATCAGCAATTCCTGTTCACCCTACTGCGAACACTCCCACAGTGCACATTACTTCTAAAATCAAAGATGGGAAATCTATTTCTGCCTTGTACAGAAATTGTGTGCATGTCCAGAGGTGTGCCCAGGGAAATGAGCAGTCCCCTCCTCTGTGGTTACTCAAAACCAGTTCTATGTTAGCTCCCCTGTCACTGGCTTTGGAGCTCACCTGGCTGGAAAACAAAGGTTTGCCTTCTCCAGGTCTCACCTTTCCTTTAATGGTAAAAGGACAGACCCCTTAACAAGTTAATCAGGTGTGTGGGTTCATGCTAACTGGTCTTCCTGCAAAGAGAAGAAAAACACCTCCTCAACCCTGGCCATTTTCTACTTTGGGAGCAGTTTTTACACCTTATTAATGCCAAGCATTGGCTGGGCAGCTGCTGGAGAGCTAATGCAAATTTGCCACCAGGAGCTTCACACAGGGAACGGTAACTTTCTAAAAGTTACTTTTGCTAAATATTTATTAAATAACTAACTTTACCATTAGATATAATAAATAATTAAAACTGTAGTAGAATAATCTTTTTAGCTGGGCCCAAACCGGCGATATCTACTCTAGTTTTCTTATAGGATTTTTACATGTCCAACTTTTAAATTATGTGCACCCTCCCTTGTGGTCTACAAGGCCTACAGGGGTAACACTATTAATATTTAAAAGGAAGGCATTACCCCTTTCAAAGAGTTATTTTGACTGGTCAGGCTGCCGGTTTCATCTGCAGCAGTCAGGTTTCACTGGTAGTCCTGAAGCCATTGTTTCCTATGTCACACTAGTGGATGGTTCAATAAGTGCTCGAATCCTCAAGTGACCTTTAACTTTCCATGTCACTAGTACAGTTGCTACACCATATACTGCAGTCTTACAGGAGAATAGGAGATTGAATTATACAAGTCCGGGATTAGCCAATTTCTACAGATTTGTGGGGGTCGGGGCACATTCAGTGGACACTGGACAGCAGTGCAAGAGTGCCCAGAGTATAAAAATAAAATTCAGCAATAAAATGGAGGTTGACAACTCAAAAAGGAGCATTTTCTCACACCAAAGAAAATGGCAAAATGAATAGAGACAAAAATGTTATGATATAAAAAGTATATAGTGTCCGAGATTAATCTACTCGCGGCCAGCTTAGACCAACAATGCTAAAGAGAAAAAAGCATTGTATTCTACTAAAATCATCTTGGATTTGTACCAGACTGGGGTAGGGAGGAGTGAATGCACCAGTTCAACCCAATATGTGGCCCTCCACAGCCCTACTAGTGGCCCCTCTGGTGGGTTTTGATGGGGTCTCAAGGCATACAGGCCTGGCAGTGGCAACAGGCACATCATACCTGTGTTTTCCAGTCATTCAACCATTCTCACGCTTCCTCAGGTTGAACAAAGTGTCCCATCTTACCATCAGCCACAACCCTGAGTTTGGCTGGGAAATTATTGTTTACTTAAACAGTCTCTCTCAATCTCTGTTAGTGGCATCAGAGCTCATCTGAGATCTCCGAACAGCCTGCGTGAAGTCCAGAAGCCGAAAGACTAGCATTTTCATGATTTCTGTCAGGATAACATTTTGGTTATTAAGAAATTAGAATGGTACTTATCTTGGTGAATTCCAGCGGAACTTCTCTTATGAAAGGTTCAGGGTGTTGAGTCATGCCTGTTTCTAGTCCTTTCCCAATGACAGGAGGAAGTTCAGGATTCCCCAGAGAGCTTTAATTAAAAAACATTTAGCCAAGTTTTGGCCTTTACCTTGCTTTTCCTGCATTCCTGTTCATTACAACACTTGGAAAAAAAGGATCACAAATCACACAAACATTCAACAGCTCCAATGAACTGCAAAGATGACGTACATGTTGCAACCCAACTAATCCAGGGGGAGTTTCATAGATTAGATATACTCAACATTTAGTAGAGTTCAAGAGAGCTGCACCATTAACTATGACCTCCATGGGTTCACAATCAGAAGCTCCAGCCCAGTGACTTACAAAATGGCCCCCCCAGGTCTGCCATCTGTGATGTCTCAGCGAATGCAGGAGCCAATGATGAGAAATACAGTCCAATGTTGACAACATTGTAGGGGCATTCAGTTCACTAGTGTATTAGTCTGATAAAACTGACTTTAGGATTACAGCCCCAAGGGCACCAACTCTTTCTGCTGGGTAGGCCTTTGTGAGCTGATTGAGATGAACAAAGCCTGCAACAAAGAGCCTCAAGCCCCGGAAGAGCATTCCTGTATAGGTCCCCAAATCTGCAAAGAGTGGGTGTTCAGGACAAGTTTGGACATTCAGGCCACAAACCAAAGACCAGTTCCCATCATGCCTCTCACAAGGTGTTGAACCTCACAACAATCCTTTAGTGTGTTGCAAGGAATTTCAATTTGGCATTTTTGGGGTGCCTCTTGCTCACTACCCAGTCCAAAATATTCACCCTAGTCTACCAAGCAGAGTGGGGGTGGTGACCATAAGGGGAAGAGTCAGAGGCCCTCAGGCCGGTGGATGGTCAGTGCCGAGCTCTTCATTCTGCAGTGGTGGTCCCAAAAGGTAAAGCTTAAGTCTCATTCACAGCACCATTAATATCCCAAGTTTGACTAAATATCTCCATACCATGCTCTCATATTGCCTATGGCCTGGATACCAGGAGGAACTCTGATTCTCCTTACCACTCTCTGCCAATTGAACAATAATGATTGGTAAACCTAGGGCTGATCTTCAATCCAGGATACTTACCCTGTGGAAGGTGCCATGACCCTAACCAGAATAGGACACTTTACCCCGCAAAAACTTTTACAACGCAGGGCTTTACAACGCAATCTGTTACAACGCATGACCTATTCCAACGCAATTACTATTCTAACTCCAGGGGGGGCGTTACTTTGGGGAATGCGTTGTAACAGTTTTGCGGTGTAAAGCCCTACGTTGTAAAAGTTTTTGCGGAGTAAAAACCGCTGGGTAATGGCATGCGGAGTAAAGCATGCGAGGTAAAGGATGTTTCCCCCTAGTCACCATAGTTTCTTGCTTTAAATTTAGGGCTTCCTGCCACAAGAGGGCATTTGCCTCTATTCAAGCACATGGGCACAAAGAGGATGGCCTAGGTTCCCATCTTAGCTAATTATATAATGACACCTCAAGTAAAAGAGAAACTTTGGCTTTGCTTTTCCGTTTTTAATTCCTCTTTCTATAGTGTCACTAGTGCACAGTGAGTTGTAGTGAAATTTACATCCTCTTGCTCTGGTACAATCAGTAGTCCAAGATGAGGAGAATTCCCTTCCTTTCTGTGCTGTGGCACTTTCATACTCTGAGCAAACTAGCCATCGAGTTCAGACAAGTTCCATCTTGACCTTAAGCCTTTGGTATCATTTGGGATATTTGGACCCCGCCCTCCATCCAGTAGAACCAGAAACCTCCAGTGGCCATCCTATCGCTCATTTGTGGTAAATCATTTCAAATAGTAGTCTCAGCCTCTCAGAGACTTCTAATATTAAAGCCCGCTGCTCATGACTCCGATATATATGAACAAAGGGTTCTTCTTTGGTGCTTGAGATATATGAACAAAAGCGGTGTCTAGATTTGTTCATTGACTATCACCATTGACCAACACTAATCACCCATAAACACCGAACCCTAAAAACCCCGTTCTATGTGTGAACTCCACCCATCCCTGCCCCCTAAAACCACCATCACCCCTATATATCACTCATCCCTCAACCCAACAATCCTCTCCACCCAAGTTAAATGTAGTCTTTAGATTTTTCCTTAAAATGAACTTTCCTTTAAAATGTTTTCTTTCTTTTTCATTCTATTTATGTCCTTAAAATTCTCATTTCTTAAAATTAGTTTTCCATGATTTGGTTTCCTCCAACGTGGTTTCTCAGTTTTCGTTTTCTAATGAGAACCTATCCCATTAAAGAGAGTAAATGCCTTTGAACAGGCAGACTCTAGATCTATTTCTTTATGATCGTGTAATGTTTCCAGAGAGTGGATTCCCAGATGCCAAGTTGCATCTGTGATCCCAGCAGCTGTATGTGATAGAATAGTAGAACACGCTACTGGACAGCCAGTGTTGTTGGAGCTAGTCCACATATATTTCCTTTCAGCTTGAGGTTGTGGGCCGATTGCCTTGTTGGTATAGTATCCCTTTTGCTCACCACAGTTGCTGTTCTGGTGTACCTGAATACAGAGAAATTAACCACTTCAGCCAAGCAGCTCTCAACTAAATAAAATATGACAGTACCCACGATATCTTTCATTCATACCTGTAACTGATCATCTATACTGAGTGCCACTGGAATAATGCAATTCTGCAGCCACGGCTTTATTCCCATGACTATGGCTTTGTCTCATTTGCCACATAATTCATCTTATGCCACATAATGTGCAGATTTTACCAAAAAAAGTGTTTTTCACTCAAACAGATCAAAAGTTACTAAAATCTTGGCAACATGTTTGTGCGCTGTAAAAGGCCCTTCACATAGGTTAACTGGTCATCTTTCAGTTGCTTATTTTTAATTATGGTTATTAAACTGGTACTAATGAGGTGAAATCTTTGCAGAGACAGTATTACTATGTGTAAAAATTACAAAATAATGAAGTAATACTATCAAAAATATATGCTGCATTATGCCGCCTAATTTGTCTGTTCTTGCCACATCATTTATTCAACCCTGCTGCATAATTTGGTGTTCCCTTTGCCGCATAATTCCAGTGGCCCTTCATATACTTACCCATCTGAGGTCAAGATATTCTGGAGTTGCACTGGAGAGTTGGTGAACTGGAGGAGTTGAGAGAAGACCAACTGAACTCCGTATGACTCGTCCTCGGAATTTATGCATTACAAAAGCATTGAGGATCATTTTTGGTTCTCATCCCAAGGTGTTGGTAAATGTTAGTATGATGTTACATATAAGTGAAGAATCCCATGGCTCACGTTAGCACCAAATAGCTCCTAGGACTCAAAAAACCTTTACAGATCACAGTCCATGAAAGTGTAATTAAGTTGAATCATCACTGAATATCTACACCCTCAAAAACTCAATGAAAACGTCTGCAAATAGTTTGTTGTAACATGGATTTGGTCAGTAAACTGTATTGAACAGGAAAAACATCCATCTAGCAAATGATTCTTTTGTTTTTATTATTTATGTTCTATACTTGATATAGACATTTTTGGCATACTGTGCTAAAATACAATATGGTTAAGAATGTTGCCACCATGCTGCTGATATTGTTAGTTAGCAAATGAATGAAATAGACATGTAATGGTAAACTGAAAAAGGCACGTTTTGTGTAATTGCTCCCCTTCCGGCCATGCAGCCCCTGCCAAACTTTCATTAGGTAAATCGTTTTACCTTTCCTAAAATCATGCATTCGTCTGTCCGTGCAATCTAAGAGCATACATATTTGTATACACATGCATAGTTAATGAATGGACTGATTGTTATTTAGAGTAATTGAACTGAGTGAGTTCATTGTCAGAGTCTGGTGAGCATCATCTACACTGTCCCACTTCCAGTGGTAACCATGCTGTGAATCCTAGTGAGGCGAGGTCTTGTTAAAAGCTAGGAGAATAAGAACAGGCCATTTACATGATTAGAGTGCCAAATGAATTATATAACATAAAGGAAGAAGCTCTGGGATTTTCCAACAGACTAAGAATAGGATTGATGATTCTACTACGCTTGGCGTTATCTCCCACATGCCTTTACCACGCATTACTTTTTCATCACACAGGTAAATATAGTTAAGGTAAGTTAAACACACACACTAATGTTTATACATCACTATGAGGACCGGCCATTGACACACACACACATATATACACACACATATACACTCACTCACACACACACACACACACACACACACACACACATTTTGATTTTTTGTTTGTTGGGAAACCCCTTCCCTTTTTTCAAATTAATTATATATTTTATTTTTTGTATTGGGGTGGTATCCCCCAAAAATCCCTTTTTTAATTACCTTTACCACCCTATACCCCTACCCACCTCTAAACACTAACAATACCCTTACCACTCTATGCCCCTAACCACACCTAAAAATACCCTAACCACTCTATGCCCCTACCCACCTCTAAAAATACCCATACCACCCTATGCCCACTCTTAAAATACCCTTACCACCCTATACCCTCTCTCACCCTAAAAATGCCCTTACCACCCTGTACTCTTACCCAGCCCTAAACCCTAGAAATACCTTTACCACTCTATACCCTTACGCACCCCTAATCCCCAAAATACCCTTACCCTCCCTATACCCCTACCCATACCTTACCAGCCATACCCCTGTCCACACCTAAACCCTAAGCATAGCCTTACCACTCTATACCACTACCCACCCCAAAACCAAATATGTATAGAAGTGGTAAAGGCATTGTGTGGTAAAGACTTTGTGTGGTAAAGACTTTGTAGTAAAGGCTGTTTCCCTAAGAATAGCACCTATAATTCTTCGTATGGCTTTAGCCGAGTGGCACCAATCCACCTTCTGTGGCGTCACAGGCATGTTGCCCAACCTAATCAGTGAAATTATAACTCTAGTAAATGGATAACAAAATACAGCCGGAACGAACTAATGATTTGTAGGAGAGACCTCAGTAAGAAAGTAGCCTGCAAGGCTAACACTTAATAAAAATGAATGCTGCCAGGCTTTGTTAGTCTGTGAACACCAGATCTGATGACCGAGATAGCTGGGACAGCCAGTCTTAGAGGTCCTTTTATGAGAGTGAGAAGTGAGCTCTCCAGATGCATATGCCAATGAAGAGTTAATATGGTCATGCTGTTGTTGCCTCCATATGATATTTTCATAGGTTGCATTCCTGGGGACACTAGTCACATTTTTTTTATATGTATATGTAATATGCTTTGGTCAATGAAGTGTCTTCTCTCAATTTGATTTATAAAAATGAAAATATAATTGATTTGTTCATGTTGCAGTGATTATTTCTAAGAAAGTCCGGTTTCACTTGTTTCATTTCCTTTGTCATCAGATACTTGGCTTTCGCTGTTTTCGTTTTCATCAACTGCTTGTTCCTTGTCGCTATTCCGCACAGCTGCCTCCAGCGCCTTTTGTCTCCTGTAGAAGTGCGAGAACTTGTTGAAGATGATTGTGATGGGCAAAGCCACCACCAGAATTCCTCCCAGGATGCAACCTGAGGCAGCCAACTTACCGGCTACAGTTACTGGTACCACATCTCCATACCCAACAGTTGTCATGCTCACGGTGCCCCACCACCAGCACGCTGGAATGGTGTCAAAGCCAGCATCTTCATCCATTTCTGCGGTGTAGGCCAGTCCAGAAAACACACAGACTCCCACTGCCAGGTACAGGAGCAACATGCCCACTTCCCTGTAGCTGTGCTGCAATGAAAGGAAAAAAACACTCACTTGAAAAGCATTATAAACAAATTGTAAAAGGTATTACATGCCTACCTTTGAAAAAGATATGATAATACAAAGTTAATGTCATTGAACTTGTGTTTTATCAGTTATTTGCCTTCTGTAACCCAGCCATCTGGCCAGCCGCGGCCTGTGCAGGTAAGAGCGGTGGGGTGGGGGGGGGGTTATTTCGACGGACAAGGACGAGGGAAAATTAAATAATTAATCTTCCCTCGTCATCGGCCATCGAAATCCACCCCACCCGGGCCAACCGCCCCAACGCTCTTACCTGCACGGGCCGGGCTGAGTCTGGCCTTACTATAAAACAAGCATCAGCAAAGGCAATAGATCTGGTTTTAGCTGCCAGCCTTTTGTCTTTGTCAAGCTTGGTTTGTTCTGTCATGGTTTTTGAAAAATTTCATTGTTGAGGCAGTTGCCAGCCTTCATCACTCTAAAAAAAAGAACCATGGCTAAAAGCAAAAATATTTTTGGGTCCAAAAAGCACACATTTCCATAGTAGTTACTGGCACTGAAGGACACTACTTTGTTTGTGGATGTGCTCCATGTGAAAGGAAAGAATGTTGCCAATCACAGTGAAGTTAACCAATGGCTAAAGTGGGCCAACCCCCTGCTCTATGTTTTAGTGGGGAGAAGAAAAATGTGATTGACACAATAACAGACCAATAGATGAAAAGGCCGACTTAAAGCCCCTATAAGTAGGTATATTATAAGTATAATTTTTGTAAAAGTAAAAGGTCTTGGCTACCTCCAATTGTTTGATCCTGCTGTCTTTTTGAGCCAAGGCACAGTAGTGTCATGTTATGTCAGAGCCATAAAAAAGTATAGATGTATTATTATTATTACAGAAAAATGTGAATATTAATTATTTTTTTAGCCCACCCTTCTGCATTGCATTTTTTCTTACAGTATGGGGGCTACTAATCAATCACTCAATTAATCAATCTGGAAGGGAGGGAGACTGATTCTCTGGGGTCTTCCTGTGAGGAAGGAGGCAATCCACTTGAGGGCGTCTCTGGGGATTCCAATGTTGTGAAGCCTTTTGATCAGGGTGTGGTGTGATACTGTGTCGAACGCTGCTGAGAGGTCGAGGAGGATCAAGGCTGCCATTTTTTCTTGGTCGAGGAGGAATCTATTGTCATCCGTGGCTGCAATCAGGGTGGTTTCGGTGCTGTAGTTGATGCGGAATCTGGATTGGGAAGTGTCCAGAAGATAGTTGTTCTCCAGGTGTTCTGTGAGTTGGTGGTTGATGGCATTCACGAAGACTTCGGCGGGAAAGGGCAGCAGACAGATGGGGCGGTAGTTCTTGAGTTCGTAGGTGTTGGCAGATGGTCTCTTGAGTAGGGTCTTGACTTAAGCATGTTTGGAAAAGGTAGCCTTGGTGATGGATGCATTGAAGATGGCGGTAAG
Source organism: Calotriton arnoldi (assembly GCA_963921515.1). Lineage (NCBI taxonomy): Eukaryota > Metazoa > Chordata > Amphibia > Caudata > Salamandridae > Calotriton > Calotriton arnoldi. The sequence goes on along the minus strand of CAWUFW010000320.1, from coordinate 452,099 downwards.
CTCGCTGTTGATAGTCTTACTCCAGAGGTTGAAGACGTGGTGGGGGCGGGGGTGTGTGGGAGCTCCTGAGTGGTTGGAGTTCATGGTTGCTGTGGTGTCTTGCGTCGAGAGCTGGTCTTGAGTGGTGAGCAGGTGGTCGTGTTCCTCATTCTTGGGGTTGAAATGGTTGGGGAGGTTGGTGGGTTGGGGTTCTTGTTGTGAATTAAGTCCACCAGAGTGCTGCATCGTTCCTGATAAGGGGTGATTATGTTTTCTGTGGCTGAGGGGCTGGAGAACTCTGATAATGTTGGAGTCCTTGCGGTGGTTGCAGCTTGCTTTTATGCGGTCGACCAGGGCGCTTCTTTTGTCTTTTTCAGGAGTCTGTGGTATTGGTTGAGGGCTGTTTTGAATGTGGTTTGGTCCGTGGGTTCCATGCTGGTGCGCCATTTTCTTTCAAGTCATAGTTATTAGTTCTGTAGGGTGCCAACTGGCTTGCTTGGACAACCTCATGAGCTTGGTGAAATTGCTGGGGGTGACTCTGTCAGTGTAGTCTGTGATTCAGGCAGAGAAGTTCTTGACTGCCTGTCCTAGGTTGGTTGCAGTTTGAGGACAGGAGGTGTAGGGCGTCAGTCCATTGGCTCTCTGAGACCTTGTTCCAGCTGCGGTGTGAAGTGCTGGGGGATCCCTTAATGGTGAAGTGGACGATGGCGCGGTCTTTCCAGGTGAGTTCGGTGACATGGCTGTACTTGACTCTGTTGCTGGCCTTTAAGATGGGGTTGAGTGTGTGTCCTGTGATGTTGTTGGGGTTGGTGACAAGGTGGGTGAGGCCAATGTTGCTTATGCTTTTGAGGAGTTTGGCGGTTTTGATGTCGTCAATCTAAAAATTGAGGTTGACGAGGAAGATGTAATTTTTGGATTCTATGGCGAGCGAAGTGATGAAATCAAGAATGGCATTGCAGACGCTGGGGCGAGGTTCTGGAGGTCTGTAGGCGAGGGTGCCTTTGATGGTGGTTTTTGGTCCGGTTCTGAGTTGGAAGTTGAGGTGTTCCATGATCGGGGTGGCATCATTTGCAGTGGTGGTGCAGTGGATGGTTTCCTTGTAGATGATGGCGATTCCGCCTTAGTGCTTGTTGATGCAATCTCGGTGTGCAATCTTGTAGCCTTTGGGTGTAGCTGAGGCGAAGCAGGGTGAGCCAGATCTTGGTGAGGAAGATGATGTCGGGGTGATGGTGCCCCAAATCTTGGTCGTGTACTTGCTAGTGAAAAAGCAGTGGCAGATTGAAGAGCTATATTTGTTAAAACCTTTATATGGTAGTGCTAAGCTTCAATAGCAAACTTAGCAAAGGGATCTCTCGTAGACAGACCAAAATCCTGTTTCACCTTGAGGTAGTGTGTACCAAGATCAAGGCTTGCTCTGCTGGAGGCAAAGAGGGTGTGCATGGATCCAATAAGAAATATCTGTGATAGAACATAACACCTAAAACCCCAATCGAGTGTTTAAAATGAACGGTTTATTTATAATTCTAAAACAATTCACAAAGTAGAGAAAACCGGGTTAGCCTCTTATTCCATATAATTAACGGATAGCAAATTTGAACATAGAGTTATATGGGAAGCTAAATTGTACAATGAGGAACAGATAGAAGGTGAGTTACAAGGCCAAAGTTCTCGGACTCTAGTGTGCCAGAGCCAATTTTAGGTCAACTTGCAAGTGCATGTGTTGCTGTAGATCTAGATGATTTAAGGTTGTGGACAAAGTTATCTAAGACTGTGATGGACAACTTTAGGTGAGATTAAATAATCTTTCGGAGTCATGGTTGTGTCTTTTCTGACGCAGACTCTTTGACCTTTGCATCTGATGAGTCTTGAACCAACTTCGTTTTCTGCCAGTTGCTGGGTGTTTTTTAGATCTTGGTGCCAGAGACAGTAATCTTCAGGCAAAAGTTTCTTTTACATCTCCTGCCAATATCCAGGCGCAGGACTTAACAGCTGACAGGCTTGTAGCTGCCAGGAGAGTCTGCTGCAGTTTTGGATCCCGCGTTCTTGTTGGGCTTCCCCGCTACCAGGCCTTACGTACCTCTTGCTGCTTTGGGCTCCAGCCACAGGAAGGAAGGATACTATCCACAAACAGGGCAGTTCACTTGTTCCAGTGGTGAGTCGAGGAGGTTGCCCCTCCAACAGAGGTACACTAGATCAGGACTGGGAAGGATCCTAGGGCTAGACTGTCAGATACACTGTCCTAAATAAAACTCTGTCCCCTTGAGCTGGCAGGGTCCAGTGACAGAAATGAATCTAGCAGAGAAATTAATAATTCTTCCTAGCTCTCTAAAGATGTAGTACTATGCTGTGCAGGGTATAAGGGCTGTATGATCCAGAGAGATTTACAAGGGCCCATGTGTCCTGTATATTCCAGGGGTCATATTGGACATAAGCGTGCACTGCACCTACTGTGCACTTTTAACTGGGTGCACCAGGTGCAGACTGGTACAGCGTGCCCTGTTACAACGTTCTCTGTTGCAACAAACTTGCTGTTCTCAATGAAGGCATGAACCTGCTGTTTGAAGCCCCGATCCCCCTTTCACTGGAGGCAGTGACCCAGGCTCCATTTCAAAGTGAAGAGGGAAGTGATTCCTCTGCACCCGCCTGCTTGGTGATGCCTGAGGAGTCCTGTTGGCTCTCATGCCTGCCTCACAAATGGCATGTTCTGGAGGCAAACTGATTGTATGCCACCTGTGTGGGGCACTGCCAGTGCGCCTCCTTATGACATCATTGCCTCTGTAATATGGTGAGGGTACAAAGAAAAGCAATTTTCTCATTTGAATGGGGCCGTGCCACCATTGAAATTAAGGCACATCTCCTTCGGATTGCGCTAGCTCTATCCTTATTACAGAAGGGGCCACACAAGCGTCTGTGGCCCCTGCTCTAATACTATAGTGCCCAGTGGGTGCAAAAAGCAGGTGCAAACGCCCATTGTGCCCACAGGGCAATATGTATAATACAGCCCTGGGGGGCTACTTTTTCATCCAGTAGCACTGTTCACGCCAGTCTGATTTGCACAAGACGAAAGGACATGTTAATTTAACAGAAGCATACAGTTGCTGCTAGGGAGCGGGCATTCATGCTTCAGACAAGGCTAAAATTAGCAATCCAATGCTATTTCTCCTGAGGTAGGGAGTGGAGTTCAGACAAGTGCAGTTGTGATTTTTACACCATGTTTTCTAGGTTCCAGTCTGTACCATGACCATGGAACATAGAAAAGGCCAGCGGCCTAAGGTGATATTTATTTATTTAGAAAGTTTTCTATAGCGTGAACATGACCACCGAGGGTATCAGAGCGCTTTACAGTTTATACATCAAGAAGGATACACGAGGTAAAAAAACAGAACAACCAAACAAAGAACAAAGTTAACAGTCTTGTAGAGCTGGCTGCCCTGGAGAGCCTTGGGAGCTAGGACTCAAACCTGTGAGGGTGTCCTCAGTCTCCTTGGAAGCTCCCTTTCTAAGGCAGAAATTTCTTCATCAATAACACTTTAACATCCTTCTTGAAAAGGACAGTAGAGGGATTCAGCCTAACTTCAGGGGGCAAGACAATCCTCGGGGCGATACCGGAGACGGCTCGATTGTAGGTTTTTCTTTTCTTTAATTTTTGTGGTATGAGCAGTAGAGTGCTGGCACTTCTAGAGGCTCTCGATCCACCTGAGAGCTCCAGTTTTTGAGCGAGGTACATCGGGTATTGAAATGAATGGCTTTGTGCCATGCATGCAATTTTTTGTTGTATCCGAGCTTCATATGGGAGCCAGTTCAGGGATATAAGATCTGGGGAGATATGATTGTATCTTTTAGCGCCTGTTAAGAGCCTTGCAGCAGAATTGAGGGCAACCCTAAGAGGAGCCGTCTTCGATCTTGGAAGGCCGCAAAGGATTGCGCTGCCATAATCCAGCTTTGAGATCACTAAGGCTTGCAGCGCAACCTTTAGGTCATGTGAAGGGAGAAAAGGTTTTATTTTCCTTAAGATGCTTAGTTGGAAGTTCGCTCCTTTGGTGAGTGTACTAATGTGCTTCTGCATGTTCAGACTCTTGTCTAGCATTATTCCCAAAGAGGTTGCGGAATCAACGATGTGTGGCGTACAATTAAGAGCTGTTAGCTGATTCATCCATTGTTCTATGACTGGAGATTGCTTGTGTGGTGCGATTAAGAGGAATTCCGTTTTGAGAGCGTTTAACTTCAAGTGGTTATGTATCAACCAGCTTTGTGTTTTCAGTAGGACTGAGTTGAGGGACCTGATGTCCTCAGGGGAGGAGATCTTCAGGTAAAATTGGTTATCATCTGCGTACATGTGATAGTGAATGCTGGACAATTTCAGAGTTTCTGTTAAAGGCTGCATGAACAGGTTGAAGAGCGTGGATGAGAGCGCGGATCCTTGTGGAACCCCCAGGGTGACCGGAGAAGGATGCGATGGGGACTGGTTCACCTTGAAGCTTTGGGTTCTATTGTGGAGGAATGAGGAGAACCAGTTTAGTACAGGCCCTGACAGCCCCATCCTGTGCTCCAAGAGGTCAATTAGGTTGTCGTGTTTAACAGTATCAAACGCTGAGGAAAGGTCGAGGAGGATCAGTAGGCAAGATTCGTTTTCATCAAGCAATCTTAGTGCATCATCTACAATGTGAGTGAGAGCAGATTCTGTGCTATTATCCAGTCTTAATGTGCAACGAATCAACACATGGTGATTGTAGTATTCTCATGTATAACTGGGGAGTTCCCAGTGTGTACTGACAAAGATATTCTCCAGGACTTTAATTCAGATGTTTGACAAATAGTGAAACTTGAATTTTACATTGCATTTTCTGAATATATAAGATTTTAATAGCCTGTTTTTTTATGGAAGTTAGGGGCCTGTTTATTTGGATTGCATTTTATGCATTTGCCATTGCCACTCACATCATACTTGAATTGATGCTTGACCTGAGCATCCCTCAAAATATTATTTTGTTGTCTACAGCTCGATCGGCAACCATTGGCTGATATTTAATTTCCAGGTTAAAAAAAATTAATGGTGGTGCCTGATAACGGTGGCAGTCCCAGTTATGACCAGAGGCAACGGGAGGCTGCATTTTTCCAGTTGCTAAATCAGTGATATGGGACCTTCTTAGAGGGTCCACTAGAGGATCCTCATAGACAAAAGCCAATGCACATAGGTCCTCTTCAGTCCATTGTAGGCTCTAATTCATTCATTAGATGACCCTGACCAAAAGACCCTCAGTGGTCCCAATCTTAGTCAGCCCCCGGAAAACTGACCAATTACATCTCAAAGACTGCCATAGAACCTGTGACTGCTGCCCTGAAGAACTGTAGGCGTGCTGTCACCCACCCCTCCCCCAATCCCCAGAGACCAATAGCCGACCTCACTGCTCGTTGCTGTCCCTCTTGCCCACCAACGTGCCCTCAGCCGCTTCTACTATTCCTCATTCTATTTCTTTGACCATCTGCAAGCCACACAGACCACCTTTCTACGCTCAGAATTCCCAGTTTGTCTTCAAACCCACTATGATCACCGAACTTCACCCATCAAATTATTTCTCCAGGTCCTCAAATGCTCTTGCTCTGTCTGCAGCTGTAATTGGTGTCTTCAACCGACCCTTGAAGACTCCTGGCAGGCCATGTCCACTAATTCCCAGTCAACCTTTAGTCAGCGAAGAGAATCTATATCTGACTTTTTACAAACCCATGCAGGTTCCACAGACCACGAAAACCCTTCCACTGTCCCTCAGAGACTCTTGGCCCTTATCTACTGGCCCTTCAAAACAGCCTCTCAGAGGACTTAGAATCCCACACTTAAGTTTCTTAGAGACAATTTTTCAACATTAAGGCCCTGAATACAAATGCACTAGATTGTGGGAAGATAAATACCAGTACTCAGATTGAAGTATTTTCTGGATGTGGTAAATACCTCCTATTCCAATATTTTCAGTTGTAAATGAGGCATGACATGAGGGCCCTTATTAAAAGCTTGTTGGAATGTGGCTGGGTAACACCACAACCAATAAATGCCATTATCCCAGGGTGATTTATTTACCAGATGTGGTACATAGCTCCTAATTTAAGTATTCAACTTGAAAATGAGGCATACCATGCAGAATCAGTATTTAACACAGCCCATGTTTTTCCTTTTTTTGTGCTTTTGCCCTGACAGTTTCATCAGGTTCGTCCTTTATCAGGAAAAAACTGTGAGAGTGTGATAATTCTAACATAACTCGTATTCAGCCCTGAGGTTGTAGGGAGGGCTGTGAAATTGATATTTATTTTAAAGCACCAAATTCCATATCTTGTCTTTTCCCCAAGCTTTTTCACCCTATAAATTCAGCAGGTTTCACCTGTGGAAAGCTGTGAGGGGAAAACATCAGGTTGGGGGTTGAAAGTTACTGAGTAACTTTGAATGCTGATCCCTTTGCAAACTCCTTTTTACACAGGAATCGGAATTTAAGCCCCAGCTTGTAATTGGGCCCAAAAGCCCTGATTAAGAGTTGTGAGGAATAGGGCATGCACCACAACGGGTAACTACTATTACCTCTAGGCGAGTTATTTACTGGATGTGATACCTACTCCCTAATCTGAGTTTTCAACTTTAAAATGATACATAACATGCAATATTGGTGTTTAACACAACAAATTCTCTAAGTTTTGCTTTTTTTCCTGCTAGGTTTTGGCAGGTTTGACCCGCTGGAATCTATCAGGAGAAAACTATACTGTGTTATATTCTTCATACAACTCCTAATTGTGATCCCTGAGTAAACCTCTCTTTACAAAGGGATAAAATTGTATCTCTGAATTTGTAATCTGGGCCTTCAGAGACAGAAAGGAGAGGGATGCTGGAGGTGCACGCAAGAGGGGAGTACAGATAATCTAAAAACACTTTCTGACGGTGAAAAATTCCACAGTATAATCTTCATCAGACGTTTGAGGCTGATGTGCTGGAGTGAGCACAGCAAGCCAAACCATCAGTATGGAACTGACTAGGGCTTTAAGTGGGATAAAAAAAAAGTGTGTGTGTGGGGGGGGGAGGCTATAGAAGGGGCCTGGCCTATGTAATTAAGGGCATGGCTAAAACACATAAACTAAATTTCTGTGTTGCATCCAGAAATATAGCACAACAACTGACATACACAAAAAACCACCTAGGACTATTGACTTTGTCAATGGGTGTTAGCTGTTTTAGCTAAGTGAGTAACAACAATAATGTTGTTGTGAGTAATACTGAAAATATTTCAAATCAGAAATTGTGAGAAAGAAGCATTACTGAGGCCCGTGGAGGGGGTAGTGTTTTTCAAAGTGTCTCAATCACTCCCATTATGTTCACTCTGTTAGACATTTATGCCCCATTTCTCTCCACATCTCCTCCATCTGCTATCTTACACAGCATCTCTTTCCTCTCTAGCACCCTCTTTTCACTCTTTCCTGAATGCACTTCCTCAAATCCCCTTCATTTCACTACCCCCTAAACGCACAACACACACACTCACCCATAAGCACATCATTTTCTTTTACTTTTGCCTTGTCAATGTTTTGGCAACTGTATATCTCCTTCAGACACACTTCACAGAATAACAACTGCAATCTGAATACGAGACAATTGTTCTGTGTGCTCTGCAGAGTGGCCAAAGATTGGATGACCATGTGTTGATGAACACCTTTTTGACCCACTGACGGACAATCTGAGAACCTCACACTGCCTTCAGCCTCAACTCCAGACTTTTCAATCGTGGCCTGTTCTAAACACCTTTAAGGACACTCTGTACAAAAGATGTACTATCCAAGAGTAGTATACTGCACACAAAAAATAAAGAAAACCAACATCCTGAAAATAGCTAGCAATCTTGGGGAATGTTAAATTAAATAAAACGTGCAAAGTATAAATCGGAACTAAATTGCTGATGAGGATTACCTTAACGACGTTTTTTACATTCATTACATTCATTGTTCAGAAATCAATCAGTGTTTTTTATGACAAAAAAACTTAAGGACGTGAACAGAGAGCTCCTTTTCAACGTCCTTTTTAGGTCGAACCTGAGCCAGCACGCAAGCACTGCTCTGGGGTTGATCTGTTGTAGTTCAGTTTGGGAGAGAAGCCTCGCCCACTCCCCCACCCATATTTTTCATTGGCTTGTGTGTTTGTCCTTTGTAAATGCTGTTTTCTGATTCCTAAATAGGCTTGTTAGACCCTCCTTAGTACGGCCATGTCGTCATTTGTAACCTCCCATGGCTACTGGCCCCTTTACTTGGTTGTTACACAGTACGTGTACTATTTTATTTATTGAGTTTCTTTTGCATTAGGCACAATGACGTGCTTTGCTTACATTCAGCAGGCCATGCCCGCTTTCACTTTCGAAGCCTCCGGGACAATGCCGGCCGTTTGCCATAGGTCTCGCATTTAAATGCGAGACCTATAGCATTGCAAATATTTTTTAAAGGACAGATCTTTAGTTACCTTTGTAACATTGAGCTTGGGAAGAAAGCGGCGCGCAGAGTTCTGGAACTTGGGACGCAGAGGAAATTACTTACTGTCCGCAGCTAGTGGGTTTTGTGAGTTCAGTCAGAATCAAGACAATTACGTAAGCATGTGGGGCGAGTAGCCCCTGACGCTATCCATGCCGATGGTTCCACCGCCCTTGTGTCCGGTATCTATCTCTGGGAAAGCGGAAACCCTTGAAAGTGTTGCATGTTTGTTCTTGCAGCCTTCTTTAAAAACAGCAAGTTTTATTTTTTTTATTTTTAGGGTTCCAGAGTGCGTTTAGAGTGTGTGTGTGTGTGTGTTTATTTACAGTGGGCAGCGCAGGAGCCCGTACCACAGACAAGGCAAGGTGGGCAGCCCCTGACACCGTCCATTCCGAGGATCCTTCTGCCCCGGTATCCGGGATCTATCTCTGGGAAAGGAGTGGCAACCCTAGAAATTGTTGCATTTGTTCTTGTAGCCTTCCTATAAAAAAGCAAGTTTTCTTTTATGTTTTGGGTTCGGGAGTGTGTTTACAGCGTGTGTGTGTTTGCAGTGGGTAGCAGAGGAGCCCACACTTCAGACAAGGCAGCGTGGGCAGCCCCTGACACCGTCCATGCCGAGGGTCCCACTGCCCTGGTGTCCAGTATCTATCTCTGCTACCCTAGATATTGTTGCATATTTGTTCTTGCATCCTGGCTTTAAAAAAGCAATTTTTTTTTTAGGTTTCTAGAGTGTGTTTACAGTGTGTGTGTGTGTTTACAGTGGACAGTGCAGGAGCCCGTGCCACAAAGAAGGCAAGGTGGGCAGCCACTGTCACCGTCCATGCAGAGGGTTCCACTGCCCCGGTGTCCGGTATCTATCTCTGGGAAAGTAGAAACCCTAGAAATTGTGTGTTTGCTCTTCCTGGAAGATCATAGATCCAGTTCTGTAAACGCAGGATGCCTGCTGGCGCTACAACTCCCTGCGTGCACTGTTGTTTATACTGAACACACAGCATCAAAAACACGGTCTGTACTGACACTGACATCGAATCATCTGGTAACCCTGGTGTAGTGTGTGATTTTCGTAAATTAATCCCAATAGGAAAGTCTCAGCATTTCATCTTTCTGAGGCTGAGGAATTTAGTACAGCTGAGCTGAATAGTAACAACATCTATTAATTAACAGTGATAGCCACCCGTTAATAGGAATAAAAAAGATAATTTACATTAAGCACAGGACGGTTAATCAATCTCAAAACTCGAACTTAGTTCACCAATTCTAAAGTTAGCTGCTATGTTACTTTACTCGACTGCAAATAAAAACAAGCATTTGCAATGCAGTAGGTCTTGCATTTACGCGAGTTTGAGCTATTGGTATTGTAAATGACAATGCCTTTTATTTATGTTTTGGTTTTTAAAATATAAATTAAAGGCATTGTCATTTACAATGCCAATAGCTCAAACTCACGTAAATGCGAGACCTATTGCATTGCAAATGCCTGTTTAATTACTCCCCGGGTCTCAGACCTAGAGGGACCCGGCCCACTTAAAACCCCCAGGTGACTCTTTGGAAGTGTCTTTCCCTCCCTTGGAAATACACCAACAGTGAAAGCGAATGGTGTACCATTCCCTCCATTCCAAGGCCGGCGCATCACCCTAAAGTAATAATACCTTGACTGATAAAACACCGCAAATCTTGGCCTCTACACATGACATGGGTCCAGGTGACGAACAAATAAAATGGTGGGCGACAAGAGGAAAAATAATGACATGCTGCCTCGGGAGGAGGGCCCATGCAATGGAGCTCTGTGAATGCATCAGAGCCGTTACCTCCCTACACCCTTGCTTCCTCAAGAGGCCAAATGCAGGGGTACCAATGGGACACTAGGAATCCTCTGAAAAAGCAGCGAAGATAGCAGGCAAGAGGGCTAGGCTGAGAGGACTGAAGGAGGACACAGTAGCTGCCGGGACACTAGGGTCAACGTAGCAGAAAAGCACCAGAGTAGGGCACGCTGTCTCTTCTCCAGAATGAATCTCGTCTAGTCGAAGCAAAATGGGGGACTCCACTGTATGCGGATTGGGAAAGCAAAGAACCTCCTACACAAAGGCTGCCCCATCAAGCTCACATCTCAGCCTGCAGGCCATAGGGTGGAGAGGGAGGATTGCTTAGATGCAAATGCTATGTTTAAGAAGTGATCCACCTGTTAGACGACATCTTGGATCGCAAGTCAAGATAAAAGGAAAGTTGTAGATGCTCAACCTTGCATTCAGTAGCTATTTACCCAAAAATACCTCAACGGTCTGACCATTGGTGTGTTGATTGGTTACATGCATACTGACAATGGCCAATACCATTTGTCTTTGAAGAGGCCAAGCACCCTTTATTATTGAAGTAGAGCCTTGCATGTAAGGCGAGACATAGACAAAATTACCCCCTCAGGGAAGGCCACTGGAGCTGCATTAGGATAACACAATTTGGTTGTGCTTTGTGCTAGATATCAATTGAGCTGCAAAATCCGACATCGCAGGACCTGCAAAAGGCACAGAGGTATCACAAACAGTTCTGGAATCAGGTCAACTGGCTGCAGCCAATGGAGTACAAATCTAGTGGCATCTGGAGTGAGATGGACTTGGAATAAGGTTGTGCGAAATTATAATTCCGATAGGAAAGTCTTGCAGTTTGCCACATTTTCAAATGTTTAATTGTAGGCGAAATTCCCCACCCATAAAGTTTTTTGAGTGAGATTTTTCCTGCAAATACATTCTTTGAAGAATAATTCTAAATTGAAATCTTGTTATTGCGTGGGCTTTTCTCCCACGAAATCTGCTTTTTGCATATGGTATATTTTAAAATATATCTATATATTAGACAATTTCTTGACTTTGTCAAAGTAGGCAAAGTTTGAAAAAACGTAACGAGGTTGTTCGTACACCCCTATTTCGAGACCAAAATGTGGACCTCGGGAGTTGATGGTCCAGACAGTAGATAAAAAAGTAACCTGATTTTAAGGCTACGAAAGTTTATAAAATAACAAAGGGCCGGATTACATAAACTGCACAGTTCTAAGGCAATTCTGCTTCGAACTTGGGCAATTTCGTTACAATGTAAGTTTGCACTCAGCAACTGGAGTAAAAATGACAGTTGCACTCATAGACCACTATAAAAAAAAATACTCTTTTCAGGCATTAGTAACTGCAAATTTTAGCACAAAATTGCCCAGCATTAGTGTAATGTACACATTGCTAAAAGAACAAGAGGTCTGAAAGGCAGGTCTAAAGATGACCTAAAAAAATTCCACAAATTCACGGTGTGGTAATCAAGTACGCACTTCCACAGGGATGTCGTGGGTTAAAAATGACATCAAAACTTCAGAGGTGACGGGAAAACTTTCAAAATGAGGGGCGTTACTTGGTTAAAAAAAAAAAAAAAAAAATGCAGAAGCATATTAACAATCCAATATTTCTAATACGAAATTTACAGATTTCTAAAGCACTTAAATATGCATGAATCAAGCAAGTTCGGAAATGGCTCTGCAACTTGCACATTAGAAAGTTATTTTCTCATTTCTCTGCAAGGAAAACATTTTTCCCATATGGAAGCCACTTCATCTACAATCCCGTTGGATATGAAGGTGTTCCCTCCCTTTTTGCGTCCTGGACACCTACATATCTGCCCCGGGCAGTAGTAGTATTCAAGAGCATCCTAAATGAGAAAGTTCGTTGTTGGGTAGTTAGTAAACAAACACAAACTCTTGAGTGTGTGGGTGTTCTCTTGCTTAAAAAAATGGGGATAAAACAATGCAAATTTCCGTCCAATTTATTTAGTGCGAAAGTTGCAGATTTCCTGCACACTCAAATGTGAGTTAACTCGTGGGTAATTCGGAAATGGTGCTGCATATTGCGCGCCAACATTTTATCTTCCTGTTTCTCTGCAAGCAAAACATGTTTCTGCTGAAGAAAGCCCTTACACCCCAATTTTTTATATGGAGGGATTTCCTCACTTTTCCCAACCTGGATCTCTTCTTCATCCTATCATGCCTAGGAACAGGCTGCATGTTCATCCTGAAGGAGAAACGACCTGCGATTCGGTAGTAAAAAAACACACACACACAAGCCTATGAGTATATGGGTGTTCACTACCCTTTGCAATGGCCCCTAATGTGTAACAGCTACTTTCCCTTCACAAGCGCATTACATTTGTGAATGTCCGATTTCGCCATAGTACCAAATTGTCTTCATTCACAACTACACATCACAAAAGTTCATTATGTGAGTCAGATTGTGGTATCTGTATTCGAAAAACAGTAAAAAAAAATAATTTAATAATCGGTAGAGTTAATAAGCAGTAAATGACAAAACAGGAGCAGAAACCGTAATAATTATTTAAATAACCCATTTCTTTGTTACATTGCTATATAAATCTTCTCAAATTCATCCTAAAAACTTCCATGAAAATACAATGGGGCAGATTTACAGGGGCGGTTGCCCCGGGCACAAAATTTTTAGGGGCATTTTTAGGGGTGCAAAGTTTTAATAGGGGCACACATTTTTTTTTAAAAAGTAGAAGGGTACTTGCCTTGGACGCTGGCAACCCACGCTACGTCGTTGCAATCAGGAGCTTAACAATATAAACAGCTGATTCCAAAAGAAGGTGAATCGGGGGCAGGCTGCAATGGCACTTTGCAACCCAGACTTGCTGGCACGTGAAACAGCGAAAAGGAGGGGATGGATACAACTTGTTAGTGATGCTTGCAGTGTGATAAAGCAACCATCTAGTATAAAACTCCATCATTCTAAAATTTGAATCCCTAAATCGTTTATAACTAAATTGTGAAATTGCACCCCATTCTTGCAGAGTAAGCCTAAACTCTGTTTCTCCATTCACCTTATCCTCATGGTGAACCAGGAGAGGGATATAGCAGGCATAGCGTAGATATTTACACCAACACAGGACCCTCCTACATTCAGCTGAAACAGGAGTTTTAAGAGCAAATTAGCCCTCTCATCAATTACAGCAGAATATTTCTGGAGCATATTTTTAATCTTCTGGAAGCTGAAACAGCCCCATATGTTAATTTCTATGGACAACCCTAGCTGGTCCCAGGCTGTCCAAACATAATTTGTCTTAAAGTCAGGTTTTATACACCAGTCTGTCCCAAACCAATAACTCCTTTCCTGAAGGAACAAATCTGAATCTGATCTAGATCTGTTTTTTTATATGCTTAAGTTTAACGTTTCAAACTGAGGCCTTTGTTGGGAGATATACACAGTGAAATCCTTTTGAAGTGCAACTCGTGTTGGTCTACGTAGCTCATTTTACCTCTTGCTGGCACAGAGAAAAAAATATTTGCACAAATGAACACACTCAATGCATTTAAGGCTGAATTGATAAATAGACAAATACATGCCCAGGTAATGGTTTGAGGTTTTGCACATTTCTAGTACTGCGCTGTACGTCTAAAACACTTGCATCTGCATTTAAACAGTAGCGGCTCCTCGAGGGAGTGCTGTGGGGCGGGGGCGGGGCAGGTTGGGGGGTAGTAAACTCCGGCATACGGCCGAACGGAGGTAAGTAAATAAATAAATAAAACGAATTACATTGCGTGCGCTGCATCGCCATTTGCCGATGCAGCGCGCGCAATGTAATTCGTTTTATTTATTTACTTACTTACTTTGACGATGCAGCGTGCACAATGTAATTCGTTTTATTTATTTATATATTTACTTACCTCCGTTCGGCCGTATGCCGGAGTTTACTACCCCCCCACCCTGCCCCTCCCCCGCCCCACCGCCCGCAGCATTCCCTCGAGGAGCCGCTACTGCATTTAAACCCAGTCAATACATAATTTCAGTTCATCGATTCCTTCCCCATTTACAGCACTTGCTTTCTCAAGCTGCAACACTGCATCTCCACAGTAGTGAATGCTGTTATACGGCAGCAATGTACCATTTCCATCAGCGTTTATGATAGCACATAATGCTGGCTGCATGTGTATGTCTATATAACAAAGGATGTTGTGTTGCTGGAGGTAGAAAAAATAATTCAGGATGATTGGTCATAAGAAACCTGGGCTCAGATGTACAAAGCGTTTGAGTCGAGTTTGCATTGCTTTTTAATGCAGACCCGACACAAAGTGTTAGGCTGGTCTTTACAACCCAGCTTAAATCATGATTTGCATTGGATTGTAACCTAAATAACGCAGCTCAATGAACTGCCTTGCACTACTTTACGCCAAGGGGGTGTTCCATACGTAATGCATGAGCGTTCCTGTGCTGCCACCTATGGGCTTTGACCCAAATCTCTATCTACAAAGAAATGTAGACAGGGATTTGGTCAACATCCTGCACCTGCTTGAGGAAGGTGTAACAAGAAGAAATATCTTCATTTCTACTTGTTTTTTTCTCTCTGCATGTCTGCTGCATTCTACAGAACACATCCAAATATGGAAAATGCCTTAAATCATTCTTGCCATCATTTTTTGTACAGTAAAGGACCTCTACCTGCACAAAAACTATGCTGACCACAAAGCAGATATCCTTGCACTATGGTGGCAGCTAGATGTGCGCCAGTGGTGGAAACGAGGAGCTCCACATCTTTGAAGATATAGCGCTTTTCTGCTCTCCCCCGTTCACGCAAAGCAGTGCAGCAGCTTTATTTGCTGAGCTGTGTTGCATGACTTCTTTGGATATCGGGCCCCGATTTCTTCTAAGTTCAGGGAGTGTTAACATTGGGTGGCCATGTGTGTGTATTGTTACATAGAGAAAAGAGTATTCTCTCTTCTGGGTTAAGAATGACAATTATTCAGATGATCCACAGGAGCATCTGGGAAAGTCTGTGATTGAGGGCCACGATTCACAGGTGGGTAGGTGTGTGTAGGTTGTGCCAAAGTAGTGATAAATCTGCTAAAGCGTGTCAGGTAGAATCACAAACCGGTTGTACTCAGTAGTAACGTGTTTGCTATTGACTTAATAAACTATTTGTTTAAGTGGGCTGTAAAGTCATTGCTCATGCTGTGATAGAATTTCTTGGAGATGTATGTTGTACGGAAGGGTTGTCTAAGGGATTGGTGTCTGAGACTTATCCAGGCAATAACTGGATAGCTTTAATTTGGCAATTAAAGAGTGAGTTCAATTGGCAGATGAAGGAGGCACTTGTTGAAGGAAGGAGCTAGAAGCTGTGCTATTCTTGTGCGCTGTAATATCACATTCTATTACAGGGGTATCACCTTTTGAGTTGTTAAGAGGGTGTTAGCTAGGAACTAATTTAGTTCCCTCGTGGTTGAAGAAGGAATATGCTAGTATTAGTTAGACAAAGCAGGAGTACACGACAGATAGAACCATCAAATATCAAATCAGAATGAGCGCAGAGAGAGGATATACCATGGTGGTAGATGTAAAAATAGGACAGTTGTACAAAATTGCCAAGCTTTGAGTGAAAAGGATAGTCAGAATCTACTAAGCTCATAAAAGTATTGTCTAAAGCTGTGAGACTTGAGGGCAATACAGTAAGGCATATGGGACATGTGTGAATGTGCAGAGAGACTTTGTGTACAAACAGGAAAATCCCACACCAATTTAGAAAAATAGAGCAAAATGTAATAAATAAATCAAGACCAAAATGACAAACCTCAAATTCGTAGAACCAAAAATTAGCAATTTTAAAGATTTAAGTGAAAATAGTGCCAAAAAGCCCAAAGCACCACTTGCTGCAATGTAGTCGTGCAAGACCGGGAGAAAGTCACAAGTTCAGGCCGACCACGATGGAGCACAGGTTGGACACAGGAACCAGGTTAGTCTTGCTGAAAAGTTACCTTCTCAGTCCAGCGCAGAGTCGCATTCGCAGTGGAGGATGATGCGAGGAGCAGGGAAGCGTCGCCAGCGGTCGTCGATGTAGCTGGAAGAGCAGGCCTGGCATTGTGGATGTTCAGTGCTGAATCGTGAAGATCCTGTTGTTGTCCCGAATGGTCGGGCTGGAGCTTTTGTGGTGGTGCTCCCCGCGAGCGGTTGATGCTGTAGTGCGATGGGTTGGATTTACGGAACTTTGCATTGGCAGGCAGTGCGAGAGACAAACAGACCCATTCGTGTTTGTGAATAGCCCAAAAACTTAAATTTAGCTCCACTGAGGCCACACCAAGGGTCCAGGACCTGTGGGGCACCAAATGGGGGTCAAGGGCTTCCACCAGTTGCATCAGGGTGCTGGTTCAGGTGGTGGGAGCCGGTTATGTCCCTGCGGCTCTGAACATTAGACTAGCAGACTAGCCCTTGGTGTCATTCTGGGAGTCCTGGGTTCAGATGCAGGTACAATCTCTCTGACTCAGGCAGGAGGGCAGCAGTCCAGCAATGCAGTAGTTCAGTAGGAAAGCAGTCCAGCAGAGTGACAGTGCTTTCCGCTGCACAGCAGTCCTTCTTCCTGGCAGAGTCTCCACTGGTCCAAAAGTGTGCTGAAGAGTTGGTGTCTGAGGTCCAATGTTTATACCAGGTGCCTCCTTTGGTGAGAGAAGGTTCTAGAGATTTCCCTTTGAAGCGCACAGTTTTCCTGCCTCGCCTGCCCTGCACCATACTAACAACAGGGGGATACACAGCCCTTTGTGTGGAGGCAGGAGATAGCCTATTCAAGTGTAAGTAGGGTTGTGCCCAGCTCTGCCCTCCCATACTGACAGTGTTGGCCCATCCAGGCACACCTAAGCTCTCTATTGTGTGTGGCTGTCTAGGAGGAATACATAAAGCCCAACTGTCAGCTACACCCAGTCATGTGACCCAGAGACATGCTGCAGAGTCTAAATCACAAAGGCAAGAAAATTAAAACTTTTTAAAAGTGGCATTTTCATATTTATTTTATTTAAAATCCGACTTTACCATAAGAGAGTATTTTTCATTGCAATTCCAAAGAAACCAAACATGATCTGCTTTCCTGTTTCCCCTTTGAAGTTATAGCTTATAAAATGTAATAAAGTAACTCTGATATTATCCTATGGGCAAGGTAGGCCTTGCAGTAGTTAAAAACGAATTTAAGAGTTTTTTTACTACCAGGGCATGCAAAACTAAAAAGTACATATACAACTTTTTGAATACACAGCACCCTGCCCTCTAGGCTGGCCTGGGCCTACCATAGGGATGACTTATATGTATTAAAACAGAAGGTTTGGGCCTGGCAAAAGGTTTCTTTTGCCAAGTCGAAATGGCAGTTCAAAACTGCACACACAAGCTGCATTGGCAGACCTGAGACATGTTTAAAAGGCTACTTAAGTGGGTGGCACAATCAGTGCTGCAGGCCCACTAGTTGCATTTTATTTCCAGGCCTTGGGAACAGGTAGTGCCACTTTACTACAGACTTACAAGTAAATTAAATATGCCAATAGGGTATAAGCCAATTCTACCAGGTTTTAGGAAGAGAGAGCACAAGCACTTTAGCACTGGTTAGCAGTGGTAAAGTGTGCAGAGTCCTCAGCCAGCAAAACAGGAGGGTTGAAGGAAAATTGTTAGGGTGGAAACCACACCAAGGATGCCAGGTCTAACAGTATGATTGTTTTCTTTCTAGAGTGACCTAGTGAGTGAAAACAAATGCTCTGGGATGCGACCTCGAGCATTCGCCAGTGGCCGAGATTAATTCAAGCATTACATTGCCTTTTTTGTTGCATGTGTATCCTACGGATATCCATTCTTTCTCTTGTTTTAAGAGTTATTTTTCATCTCTGCTGTGCCGGGTTCTTTTTAATTTTAGATTTTTGGGTGTGAGAGAGTTTATATCTGTGAGAACAAATTTAAAACGTGAATAATTTGCAGGCCAATTTTCTTTCTGAAATTGATTGTGCAGCCTCCCCACTGAGGTGGAACGTTGTTTCAAAAACTTTGGATTTCATGAAGTTGAAAGGGTACATAGCAAAGGACGTTTCCAGTGAGTTGATTATTGCACAACGATCCTGTATCATTTGGAGAAATGATGTCGGTGATAATGAAATGGACTGACCAGAAGCATGGATACAAAGTGCATAGCTGAATGAAATTTTAACTCCGTTCAGCCAAAAGAAGCATGTGATTCGTGCAAGTAAGTGCATTCATTTATCACAACCTATCATGGATATAATTCCCATACATTCTGCTCTGTGGGCAGAATGTATTTTGGACCAAACATTGACTTCACCTAATGGAAGGATTGATTGGCCTGCCTTTTTATAGCAGGAAGCCAAGCTGCAAATTTTGAATGGGTAGCAAAAATACTTGAAAGAGCAACACGCAGAGTTGCAGTTTTATCAGAAGCAAGTCCAGTTTAGCCATCAACGCAGATCATTTCTATCTGCATAACAGTGCCACTATATGAACCACATCTTATGCTTTTAAGCATTGCAATGAGTCCCCCTAGCATTTTGTAAGAGAGTGATGACCTAGTTATGATTTGAACTGGGTCAAGCTCCCACATTTCCTAAACAGAGTCTAGGATACAAATTTGTAGAGCACCACAGTGACTCCAAAGGGTATTTTTTATGCTAGAGACCAAATTAAAGCAAAGAAGATGTCTATATAGCTAAAGTAGCAAGGCAAGGAGAACTTTGTTTTAAGATTTTTATGGAAAAGTGCCACGCTCGAATGTGCTCTTAAAATAAGAGTGAGTAAAGATCCAGTCCCCACAGCGCTTCCTGTAAACTGAAGAGCCACCTTAAAGTTGGCAAAAGTAGACCCAAGGGAGGGAGCAACTAAGAGGTTTCTTCAGAGCCAGGCTTTGTGAATGAGCATTCCTTTGAAACACATTGCTTTGTGGCACAAATATTTGAATACAAATATTTTGGATATATAGAGCCAACAGAGGCTGATTAGGTGATTCGAAATGGTCTTTTAAGCCACATTTAAGATTAGAAAAGCAGCCAAATTATGACTGATATGGAGTTTGACCAACAAGTGCTTGGGAAGGTCCAAGCACAATGAGTTGCTATAATACAAATGAAAGACATATACAGCTAAAATGGCAATTTTTGGGTGTGTCAGAGAAAGTATATGGAAGACTTTTCAGGCTTTTTTGCCTGCAAGAAGAAAAGAGAAATAAGTTTACAAAACACAAGTTTCAAAACGGAGATCAACCTAAGGCCACATAAAGATGCATATGACAATGGTTTGGCACCCATAATAGTTGGTCGCCATGCATGAGATGTTGCGTCAAAGAGTTTTTCAACTATTCATATCTTGTTCTTATTGGCATTGGGGTTGAGGAAGTTGAAGTCAAACCTGTGGATGCTACTTTAAGGCAGTTTTAGAAATGTGCCTGAGGATTTGACATTCAGCTGCATAATAAGCTGAATATCATTTGTGAAGGTATATAGGGGCACATGCATCAAGCTAGGCAATTGCGATTCCTTAATAGCGATTATTAAGGAATCGCTATTAAGGAATCACAATTGCCTATGCATGTAGGTTTTGCAAAAATATTTGCGATTCCTACAAATACCTTAATTGCGAATCGCAAATTGCGATTCGCAATTAAGGAATGCCTTTCCATTCATTCCTATGGGCCTAGAGGCCCATAGGAATGAATGGGAAGCCATTCGCAATTTGCGAGTACCAAATTGGTACTCTCAAATTGCGAATGCAATTGAAGGGTGCTAGGGGCCTTAAAGGCCACCCTGCTGCACACCCAAATTTGGCATCTGGGCTCATGTGGCGCACACATATGCCGTAAGGGCATATGTGTGCGCCACATAGTACTTTGAAAAATGCACTTTTGTGCATTTTTCAAAGTTTTGCAAATTACCATCAAGTTCAGATTGATGGTAATTTGCGACCCTATTAGCGAAATCGCTATGTTTTTCAGTTTAGTGCATTGCATTTAAGGAATAGCAATTTGCGATTCCTTAAATGCAATCACAATTAAGTAATCGCAATTTTGCGATTCCTTAAATTGCGATTTTTGCATTTGGGATGATGCTTCCCAAATGCAAAAATACAGGTCGCAAAGGGGCAGATTCTGTGAATCTGCCCGTTTGCGACTCGATTTTCGGATGATGCATGGGGCCCATAGTTTGATGCTCTAGCAGAGTAATGTAGACATTACTCTGCTTTGTGGGGTTGGTGAAGATCTCTGAGGCACTCTTTATTTTAGTTTCCTAACAGACTAACAGCAGGGACGGATGGCTACAACCTGATAGTAGTCTTGAAGAAAGGATGTCAGCTTTTGAAGTGATAAGTCCACCTCTTCTAAAGATTTGAGATTCTAAAACAAGATGCCATGTGAAGATGGACTCACAAGGATAATCCATGTGAGAAGTTTAAACACATTGCCCTGTTCTAGAGTAACTGTTCCCTGCTGCAGCCATGCTTTCTTGCTTATGCAAACTTAGCCTACCAGATGTGCCCTTCTCTGAGGTTTAGATGCACTGCCCCCTGTCATCTGAGATGCAAACATTTTCTAGATAGCTTGCTCAGCCAAATTTGTTTACATTTTTGTTATTCATCTTTCACAAACTCAGCAGTGCACCTACTTGTTCTCTTGGTGATCATCTAGTCATGTGATTGATACAAACAACTGTGTGTGTGTTAGGTTTTATATTTGTTTCATGCCTTCCCTTGGGGAACCTGGCTCAACTGGTGATGCATGGGTATCCACGTATCGATACACACTGTGATTCCTAGACTGTTCTTTTTTGCAATGATGGACTCAACTGAATGTGAGACAGAGCTTTCCTCAACAGCCAATTTTTCCTAAGGATATCCATGTCTTCCATCTGATAGCCAAGTACAGCCAACTAATGATATTGTTAAAGAAATACCGAAGATGGAGGCCCAAACCAGGTTGCATTAAAATAACAAGTATAATACTAAAACAAAGGGAAGATTCGATAAGAGTTCAAGAATTATTCAATGAAATCTAACTTCCATAAGGAACAATCTGAAAAGTTGTTTTGATGAAATTAAGCAAAAGTAGTAAGATTTGGAACCACACGTATATAACGTCAACATTTTATATTGATAGTCACCACAAGTCCAGCCATCTTACAACGTCAAATTGAAATATTTTTAGCTTCAATATGCTCCAGCCACATAATCTAAGCAAACATGTGACCATCCAAGGGTGGCCCAGTGCACTACATTCAGTTTATAATGTCTTGGGGCCGGAACATGAACAGTTATGCTAACTCAGAGCAGAGTTGAGAGCCAGTTTTCTGTGTTTCCAGTGTATAAATTAGATTTAGCATTGAATTTCTCAAAATTAATGCATGACCGGAAGGCAGAACAGCTGGGAAACAGAGAAAGGCATCCATCGCTGTGACTGCCACAGTTTCACAGGAGTGCTCGCATTCATAGCAATTTCTGCATATGGACATGTACATTTTTGCTACCAGAAATGTCATGCTAAAGTACATTCTAACTTAGTAAATTTATTTTGTTTTTACATATGGAAATAATTTTCCCTTTAGTGAAAGTTTTTGAAGGTGGATTATTAGTAGGGGTAAGTAGGCACCTACCACTAGCAATAAGGCTACCAACACGATATAAGGTCCAGATAAGGTCTCAATAAATTATTCCCTTGCTCAACTCTTGGTAGCTGGCACCGAGCAGGCAGACTTAACGTAGGAGACAGGTGTTTAAAGCATCTAAAAACACCAGTACATTCAATACGTAAGACACAGCACACAATAAAAGTCCCACACCAATCTATCAAATAGGAAATATTTTTATCTTTAAAATGACATCAAACAACAAAAATTCAGTATAGCGAACCAGAGATATGAATTTTTAATCAATAAACACTTTCTAGTGCGTATACAAATATAGCACCACTTTGGGACATCTGGTCGCCCTTGGCGGGGGCAAAGTTAATGTTTCAGGCTGACTGCGATGGAGCCCTGGTTAGATACACTAAGCAGGAGGCCTTGGTCAAAATTTTACCTTCAGCCTTAGAAACCTTTCTGGAGGGGTTTTCTCTTGCAGTTGAGCGGTCTCTTCCAGCAGGCCGATTTCGATGCAACTCCACGAGGCCCCGGTCAAATCCTGGAAGTCTGGAGCTCCGGCGCTTTCAGCAGGATAAACCTGAAATCCAGGTCGGGTCATGGTTGAAGGTAGCCAGCTTGACTCTTGACATCGAGTCGGTCACCTTATGGAGCTTTTCCAATAGTTGATTTAAACTCCTCTAAACTTCTGGAACTTTTTCCTGAAGTTCCTCTTGAGGGTTCAAAGTGTCCAAAACACAAATTCAAGGGTCTAGAAGCTCTGAGATGGTCCATAAAAGTCCACTGGACACACTCCAGTCTGGGGACTTCTTGGGAGAGATGGTGCAGGTGAGCTCTGTTTACCTGTTGCTTTCAGGTAGTCCACTCAATCCTTTTTGGAGCAGAGCAAAGTCCTCAGAGCTATAGTTCCAAGTGTGCAGCAGGAGCAGTGCTTGAGAGAGCAATCCTGTGTGGTGCAGACCAATGTTCCAGCAGGGCAGTCCTTCTCCTTTTAGTTTCAGGCAGCAGATCTGATCTGCTATGCAGCTCTCACATCTTTATCCAATAATTTGGGGCGACAAGCAGGGGGCACCCCTGTCCAATGAAGTGCAGGGTGCCACCCAAAAGCATGACAGCTTCCTCCAAAGTGTGGCATATTCTTGTCCCACAAAGCACTGCACTTTAAAATTCAAGATGGATATTTTCTTTCCTTGGGAGTAAGAGCTGACTAAACCAACCACTGGTGTGGCTCATTTCCCTTAACACTCCCTTTCCAGACCTCCTGAAAATTCCATTCCTGGGGCTGCTATCTGGCTGTGGGCACAGAAAAAGGGGGTAGACCTGGCAGGCATTCCTTACTGTCCTGCTCTCTTTGAAGCCCAGTTTGATTTACCCAGCCCCCTACCTGGCCTAGTCATATCACCTCATTAAAACAGTTTGGCTAAGCATGGTAAGGCTATCCAACCAGAAGAGGCTGCTAGAAGGCTAGATTTTGGCTCACAGAAAAGAAAGTTCTATACAATATTTTTGTATTGGTTATAACAAATTTAACAGTCGCAAGTTGTTGGATTCATCATCACCAATCTTTTAAGTCCTATAATCTTATTTTAGTTCACTCCTATCAATAGTTACACTGTATTACAGTATTCTCATGTTAGCCTATGGAGCTACAATGCTACAATGGGGAAAACGAAATTTGCGTTTTTCCATCACCAGAGCATAAAAAACATATTTTATAATGTACCTGCTTAAAGTTACATGGCACCCCACCCCTGGGGCACCTAGGGGAGACCTTAGGGGTGGCTTATATGTAAAAATAAGGTAGATTACCACTTTGGAAGTACCTATAATTCCAAAGTTGATTTTGCATATACTTTACTTTTAAAGACAGTCTGCAAAGCAGGGCTGCCTTTAAAAATGACAGCACGCAACACAGTAGTGCATGCTCCATGCAGGAAATCTACCAGGCCTCTAAACCTCCCTACCCTATTATATACTGGGACTTATAGGTAGTTTGAATTCTTCTTGCCTTATTATATACAAGGGACTTACAGTGGTCTGTATTTGCCAAATGTAATTATACCTAATTACCATATACCTTTTTATTCAAAGCACTGGCCCTAGGCTTGGCTAGCAGAGCCCAGGATGCAGTCAAATGTAAATAAAAAAATGTAAATGTAAATCCGTATTTGTAAATCACGAACTACTCACCCTTACGGGTCTCAAGGCGCTGGGGGCCGTCGTGGAAATTAAGTGAGCTATTGTACAGAGTCACATGGTGCTGAGCTGAGCTGCCGCCGGAGCCGGGGATCGAACCGTGAGCCCTGTGCTCCGAAGTCAGCTGCCCTGGCCGCTGCACCACACCTCTCCACTCCACTCAGTCAGTTACCCCCAGTATTAGGCAAAAAATGGGGGTGATCAGGACAAAAAGGATGACTTTCTTACAGAACCCCCCTACCATTGTTTTCATGTTGAGAAGTTGCCTGCAAGTGTTTGAATTCTCCCAACACAGTTTGTGTGTGTGCAGAGCAACTCTTGCAGGTTGACCCACTAAGAAACGGCCACAATACCCCACTGAAAGCTGATGTCTACTAAAACATTTTATTTCTAAAATGAGAGTTAAACTCTTTTTCGATGCTGTAGGTATATGAAATTCATAGGATGCAAGAAACGGCAAATGTAATTAATGTCAAAAGCAAACCCACTGGCGCGTTGTAAATTGGGGGATTAAGTCCCCTTCAATCCTGAGGGTCCCTGGGGGCCAACTAGCCCACCAAGTACCTCCAGTAAGCGCCACAGAGCTGTGTTGCAGAGAGGTGGTCTGAGGCCACGCCGCTTTTTACACCACTCTGCAAACGCAGCTTCTGGTGCACTGCTGGTGGGGCGATGAGGTCCTCTTGTGTCCTGAGGACCCCAGGACACAAGTGGACTTCATCCTCCGAGCAGCAGTGCGCCAGAAGCCGCGTTTGCAGCGTGGTGTAAAAAGGGGCGTGGCCTCGGAACACCTCTCTGCAACACAGCTCTGTGGTGCTTACTGGAGGTACCTGGTGGGCTAGTTGGCCCCAGGGACCCTCAGGATTCAAGGGGACTTAATAGGGACGTTATAGTTAGAAATTAGCATTTAAAAAACCTTAGAAATTCACTGAAAAAACCATAGGTTTTAGGGACGTTATAGTTAGAAATTAGCATTTAAAAAACCTGACAAATTCACTGAAAAAACCATAGGTTTCAGGGACGTTATAGTTAGAAATTAGCATTTAAAAAAACCTTAGAAATTCACTGAAAAAACCACAGGTTTCAGGGACATTATAGTTAGTTGGACATTTCACTCGTACAAAACCAGAGAAATTCGCCCGTTATAGTTAGTAGAGCTAACTATAACTCACGCCCCCGCAATGCACTGCTGATGACGTCACATATTACATCACTCATGACATGGTCAGTGACATCACTGATGACATCACTGATGACATCTCAAATGACATCACTGAAGACATCATCCAGTGAATGTGTGTTTCTGTAAAGTTTAAATCTGTTTTATATATATATATATATATATATATATATATATATATATATATATATATATATATATGCCAAGGTGTATTGAAGAATGAGTGGGTGTATAAGTGTCTGAATGGATGATTTAGTGGGTGCGTGACTGATTGTATAAGTGACTGATTAAGCGTATCTTACTGAATGCATGGGTTAGTGAGTAAACTGTGTAAATGTCTATCTGTCTGTTGGTTGGTGTATAAACGGCTGCATGGGTTGGTGAGTAGCTACATGACTGTCTCTATGGGTTATTGATTGGTTGTCTGAGTATCTGTATGGGTGCCTGAGTGTCTGTGTGAGTGGGTGGGGGGTGGGTGACTTTGTTCATAGATGTGTGTGTGGGTGATTCACTGGATGTATGGGTTCAAAGTGCATCTGTGAAGGGCTGTATGGGTGGGTGAGTGTGTGTATGGGTGTGTTGGTGAGTGAATGGATGTCTGAGTGGTAAATGTGTGAGTAACTACATATGTGAAAGGCAGTATATGTGAGTGTTGGAGTATATAAATGACTATACGTGAGAGTGAGTGATTGTGAGAGTGGCTGTATGGATGAGTGTGTGCTTGTATCAGTGATTGTATAAGAGAGTAAATAGGTGTTAGTATTTATATAAATAAGTGAGGTGGTCTGTGTATAACTGTATAGGTGAGTAAATGGGTGTGATTGATTCTTTGCATGACTGAGTAGGTGTGTGAGTAAGTCTATGGATGAGTGGCGGTGTGTGAGTGTATGTATAGGTGTATGAGTGCATATGCTAGTGCTGTATTGATGAGTGACTGCATGTATGAGTTACTGTATGGGTGAATGAGTGGATGTGTGTGTGTAGACCTAGGAATCACTGAGCGGGTATGTACTAACTGCTATTGGTCTGTCTATGGTTTCGATATTGGTAGTCTGTATTTTAGAGTGGGTGTATAAAAGGTTTTATTAGGGTGTGAGGAGGTGCATCAGATTATCACATGGATGATGTCATCAGTGATGTCATTTGAGATGTCATCAGTGATATCATCAGTGATGTCACTGACCATGTCATGAGTGATGTAATATGTGACGTCATCAGCAGTGCTTTGCGGGGGCGCGAGTTATAGTTAGCTCTACTAACTATAACGGCCGAATTTCTCTGGTTTTGTACGAGTGAAATGTCCAACTAACTATAACGTCCCTGAAACCCGTGGTTTTTTCAGTGAATTTCTAAGGTTTTTTAAATGCTAATTTCTAACTATAACGTCCCTGAAACCTATGGTTTTTTCAGTGATATATATATGTATCCATTTATCACCATACTTTCTTATACAGTGTCGTACTTCCTCCCCTCCAAATATCAAAAAGGTGTTCTCCCAATAAATGTATCCCAAAAGAGCCTTCCACCGTTCCTCAAATGCCTTTGCAATATTTCCTCAAATCTATCTTTTGTAGTTACAACAAAACAAAAGCAGAGTGTTTCTTATTCAGAGAAAGCTCCAGCATTTAAATAACTAATTACCACATTTTAAACAAAGAACGGCTACCATACTTTATAATACATTCTAAGCATTAATCCTAATACAAAAATTGTGTTCTCCTAATACGTATTTCCCAAAAGGGCCTTCCACCACTGCAATGCCTATGCCATATGTTGGAGCCAACATTTCAGTCTACCTTTTGCAGTTGCAACAAAACAAAAGCAGTGTCTCTTATTTAGTAAACTGTTTAGCTTCTAAATCATTACATTAGCATGTGGCGGCACTATCTTTCTATGTCCAGGAAGGAAACCTTTTAAAATAATTTTTCAGAAATGAACAATGTTGGGCTAGAATTCAACAGGCGTGTAAGGGTCTCTATGCTACACAGACAACATATCTCCTGCCAACCATTTAAAAATGTACAATCCTAAGCAGATCACAGTTTATGGGTATATTCAGAAAAAAAATGTTTTTAACAAGTCGGAGGAATATAACTGATTATCTCTGATGCAAGGTTTTCCGAGCCCTCCAAAATTAAAGAAGGGTGCTCTCTTTTTCCTCACAATAAGGGCATTTTAAGGCTATATGATGCAGTCTGGCATCATATTGTGGCATTTATGGTGGCCTCATAAGGTTGCTGTCCATAATGGCCTTAATGTAGCACTGGTTGATAAAACTTCATAAAATCTATATTCTGATGTTATCAAAATTCATTTATTCCGTCAATATGGTAGAGTCTAAATCTATTTTCCAGGTTTACCGGTCATGCACAATAAAACCAAATGTGAACCTTTAACTCCTGCTGCAAAATTCGGGGCAGCAAAGAACCCTTCAAGTCCTGCTAAAGTAGGTTCTTGTGTCAAAAACCCTTTCAAAGTCATCCCTTACTTAAAGTGTTTTTCACATGTTGGATCAAAACACAGAAGTATTGCACAGGTTTACATTTTGCATTGGTGATCGATAGAAAGGTTTGCTTGTGGCATTGTTTATTCTGTGCGAAGTGAAATTGGACACTTATTGAACAGTAAGGTATTTAAAGCTCTAGTCTGGAAAAAACATCAATAAGGGCATTGACAGAGGAAGCCATTCTGCTCCTGGCTTTTGCTTTGCCCACTCACACCTTTCAAATACAGCACTGGTAAACATAAAGTACAACAGAAAGGAAGGATATAGCATCAGTGTGTAATCCGAGCCTAGAGCATCATGGGCACACAAATGAACTCTAGCTTGGTTGCTTTCCAGGCACTATGCGTAAAGGGCTGCCCACAGTGAGAGGTGGGCAATGTGTTCGGAATTCTGGTGTGGGGGAAACGTCAGTTCTATGCCAAAATATTACCAGAAGAAAAAGGACTCAAAATTAACAATTCAAAAGGAAAATATAAAGAATTCTATAGTACCACATATATGGCGCAAAGTGAAAGTAGGCAGCTGGTGAAAAAGTGCGGTACCAAACCATATCTAAAACATTTCGATTTAAGTGTGGCACTGGGCTTAAAAGCCCCACTGCTGACACCTTTTGCCCTGTCCACTCTCACAGGTCACCTGTGAGTATGAAGGACGTTTGAAAGGAAGGACATATCACTAGAGAGCAGTCTAAGCCCGAGGCGTGAGAGGTATGCATAGGAGTGCTGGCGTGACTGCTTTCTACGCAGTGTGGGCCTCATTTACAAAAACATGATGCAGCGCGGCGCCGCCGCAAGCCATTTAGCTCCGCCGACTTGCGACATTTTAAAAGCAGAGGCATGCGTCGCATAAACAACAATTCTACACATCTGGGTGCTTTCCCCTGCGCTGGCTCACAATTGGCTGCCATTCGCCAGCGCAGGCACCTTTGCTTCATATTGCAAGGGTGCCTGCGTTGCGGGGATGATTGTTTTTGTGCAGGAAGTGACACATTTATGGGCAATGACAATCACTGATGACATTTTCCTCTTTCTATATATGCTGCAGGAGTATTTCTCCTCATTGTGCCACTCCTACGCCTCCTCGGGCATAGGATTCTGACGCATTCCCAGCTTTACAAAACTTTGTAAATCTGGCAATGTGTCAGGTTCTATCGATGTTGCGTGGGAACACCCACAGCAACACCCATGGAATGCCCCGTTCATGCATAGCAATGCGTGAAAGGGACCCATATTTACAAGGCCATGAAAAGTCATGCAGGGTGACTTTATGTGGCCTTGTAAATATGGGCAGGCACGCTGTACCGCCGGTGCGTCAAAAAAGTGACACACCAGCGGCGCAATTGCCTAGTAAATGAGGCCCTGAGTGTTAGGGAGAGAGCAACAACCATTGCAATGAGATTATGTTTGAACACATGTAGGGCCCAATGTAGTACCAGAGAGGCCATAAAAATTAAGTGCTATTTGTGCACCAAGTATTTGCGACCTCTCTGTAATTTTGCGATAAATCCTATCTGCTGTTAGTTCACATTGCATAATCTCCAGCCGCAGGGGGTCGCAGTACGATGTGCCTAAAGCATATTCATTAGACCCCCCCGTGGCTGGCTACAAACACTTGGATGAAGGCCGGCAAGGAACAGGAGACTGCATTTCATGTGTTCCTTAATGGAGCGCTGCTGCTTTAAAAAATGTTCCCGTTTGAGAAGGCGTTGGGGAATTAGGAGGTGGTCCGGTGGACCGCTGCCTGCTCCTCCTTGGGGCCGCCTGACTCCATTGCTTTTTTGTTTCTCCCTCTTAGCCATCAGTTATAGGTAAATGGTTTGCAACATATATGTGGTTGCAAATCATTGATATATCGCCTTGCAATTTGCCATTAAGAGGGGGCGCACTTTTTAGCCCTCCCCCACACTCCTCAATTACGATTAGGAATGAGTCACAAAACTCCTTTTGTGATTCAGTAAGGCTATTCTGAATCAAAAATGGGATTTAGCAAATTGTAAAAGTTATGTTGAGGCTGGAAAGCCCATGATTTAGCAAATCGCAGGGTTTGTGACCACAAACTGCTTCAGTACATCAACTGTTCACTGGGGAAAGATTCACTGGCATGCACCAAATACATGCATCTGAGACTTTGTCATGCAAACAACATTTGAATGAGATTTTTCTTTTGGTGGCTGCTGTTGATTTTGTTTCCACCCCCAGTCATGTGATTCCTCTGCTCTTTTACCTTTGTGTCCTTTCCATCACTCTTGGTAAAAAGACAGTAGTGTGGGTATAAAGCTTGGCAGAAGCTACCAATGTGATCAATGTGCATTGTGATGAGACAGTAGCCAAACTCATGGTACAATAGTGGCACTTTCCATAGCTCATATCACAACTAGAATTGTTTCTAGGCACCTTAAATATTAGGTATCACTGTTCCCCAGCTGTAATCAGTTTATCAACTTCCTATTCATGAATGGCTAAGTTGGCCTGTTATGACTTGAAAAACTCTTGCAGAACGCCAAATGCGCCTCAAGGCGTTGCTAATGGTAAACTATGCGCTGTACAAATTTAAATAACATCAA
Organism: Calotriton arnoldi; assembly: GCA_963921515.1. Taxonomy (NCBI): domain Eukaryota; kingdom Metazoa; phylum Chordata; class Amphibia; order Caudata; family Salamandridae; genus Calotriton; species Calotriton arnoldi. The sequence goes on along the minus strand of CAWUFW010000320.1, from coordinate 421,774 downwards.
GTGTGAGGTGGCCACAGGCTACACTCGGATTCTGCTGCATGCTCTTTAAACCAATGACCTGTTTTAAAACAATTTTTAAAAAATCACCAATCCATGGAGATCACTGTTTAGGATTTGGACATGTGATTGGGTGATAATGGTATACACTAGTGGTTGTCCTTGAAAGAGATCAAAAATATACATAAAACAAGCGGACCGGCTATTTTTCAATATAGAAATATATGAAGAAAGACTGCAAATTTTCTAGATGTGATATCTGTATTGTGAAATATGACAAAAATGGTTATTATTCTGTGATAAAATAAAATATGAATACGAACCATTAATCACAGCTGTTCAGAACAGTTTTTTCCAGCATAACAAGCAGTTGAAATGATTAAGTCAAGTATGACGATCCAACAGCCACTATAATTCTGTTGTTGATATAATAATAGGTTGAATTTATCCCTTATGGGCCATCTTTTCTTATTGTATTGTCTTCAGTTTAAGCCTAGGCCACCGAGGGTGATTGGGCTTTCCCCTTTGTTATATACGAGCTGTTTTAGTAGACATCACTTTGATGTTTGCAGCAGGTCCAAAACAAAACCTCAGTTTTTTCATCGAGGTTTGAGCCACAAAGGACAGCACACTGCTCTCCGCCAAAGGCAGATTGTTAAGTTGAGCCGGTATCTAGCAGGATGTAGGAACAGGTGTATTGTAGATCGGCAGGAGATCAGAATTCTACTTGGGATCTGCAGCACCTTTTTGTGCAGAAATCACTGAGAGGGATTGGAGTTGCAGCTGGTTGCACATCACAGGGCAGGAGGCATCCTCCCTGCTTCTACTTCAGGCAGGCTGGAGTCTCTGCAGGATCTTACACTGCAGAAAACTCTTTCACCTTCGCTTCTACTGCAGAAAGAAAGTTTGGGATTCCGGCAGGATCCAACAGTGCAGGAAGCAGTGTCACGAAGGCTGAAGTGTCTGCTGGGTCACCTATTCCAGGAGAACTTGCCTCCTTTGCTGCTTCTACTACAGGAAGGCTGGAGTTCATCATTCAGGACTTCACAGTGCAGGAGTAAGGTGTCACCCTGACTTCCTCTACTGCAGGAGTATTGCAGTTCCTGCAGGTTCTCGGCATGCAGAAAAGTGGGAGTTTCTGTGCGATCTCAGAGTGTAAAATGCAATGTCATGCTTGTAATCTCTACTGCAGGAACGTTTGAGTTCCTGCAGTCTCTCACAGTGTGAGTGCAATGTAACCCTCATTGCCTCTACTATGGGGAGGCTGGAGTTCTTGCAGGATCTCAGAGTGCAGGAGTAAAGTGTCACTCTGACTTCCTCTACTGCAGGAAGTTTGCAGTTCCTGCAGCTTCTCAGCATGCAGAAAAGTGGGAGTTTCTACAAGATTTCAGAGTGGAAGATGCAATGTCATGCTTGTAACCTCTACTGTAGGAACGTGTGAGTTCCTGCAGTCTCTCACAGTGCGAGTGCAATGTAACCCTCATTGCCTCTACTATGGGGAGGCTGGAGTTCTTGCAGGATCTCAGAGTGCAGGAGTAAAGTGTCACTCTGACTTCCTCTACTGCAGGAAGTTTGCAGTTCCTGCAGCTTCTCAGCATGCAGAAAAGTGGGAGTTTCTACAAGATTTCAGAGTGGAAGATGCAATGTCATGCTTGTAACCTCTACTGCAGGAACGTGTGAGTTCCTGCAGTCTCTCACAGTGCGAGTGCAATGTAACCCTCATTGCCTCTACTATGGGGAGGCTGGAGTTCTTGCAGGATCTCAGAGTGCAGGAGTAAAGTGTCACCCTGACTTCCTCTACTGCAGGAAGTTTGCAGTTCCTGCAGCTTCTCAGCATGCAGAAAAGTGGGAGTTTCTACAAGATTTCAGAGTGGAAGATGCAATGTCATGCTTGTAACCTCTACTGCAGGAACGTGTGAGTTCCTGCAGTCTCACACAGTGTGAGTGCAATGTAACCCTCATTACCTCTACTACAGGGAGGCTGACGTTCTTGCAGGATCTCATAGTACAGACAGAGAAGTCACCGTCACTGCTTCTACTGAAGGAAGGTTGGAATTCCTGCAAGATCTTAGGATGTTTTTTGTTTCTTCTTCTAAGGCATATTTCACTGTGTCTCGTCTGTCACTGGGGCTAAAAATTACCCAAGCATTGGCAAATCTAGAAAGGCCTGATATAATGCGAACACTGGCTGTATGTATGCATTAGCATGTTGAAGCAAGAAATCGTGATTTTGTAAATGCTTGTTACATATCCAGAGGCAAAACTCACAATTGCTGCTAGGACCAAAATTTGAGTTGTGTTTGGTAATGCTTAACACAACAAAACAATAGTCTACGTCGTAGACAATGCTCACTGAGATCTCCAACAACCCATTCCTGTCGACAGGGCCGGCTTTAGGGCGGTGCGACTGGTGTGGCCACACTGGGCGCTGACCTGGAGGGGGGCACTGACCTCAGCGGGGGCACTGATCTCAGGGGGGGCGCTGTGTTTAACAATAACTTACAATTTTAAAGCACCTTCTGCAGAGTTCCTTGTTCGTTCAGCTTTCAGGCAGCAATAAAAATGTCAAGATAACGCTTATGAATAATGTTTCCGCTAGAGAGGAAGATGGAGTTTTGTCTAGTGGCAGTTTTGACTTAACATAAAGTAGTGCAAAAGGTTAATATGCCTGCTGCAAAGAACAGATCTGTATATTTTATGTGGCTAGCTTAGTGGATTAGTAAAGTCAGCCTTTACCAGCGCTTTAAAACAAATGAAATGTATGTGAGAGAGGTGCTATGGAGAGATGAGGGGCACTTTGGCCAGGTAGTAGTGAGGGAATCTGAGCAGCAGGTCATGGGGGGGTGCCAAAAAAAAGATTGTCGCGCCAGGCGCCACCAGTGCCAAAGCCGGCGCTGCCTGCAGAGAGTGAGCACAGAACAATGATCGTCTTAGGCAAGTGAAACAGGCGCTTTGGATGAAAATGTAACTGTGAATATAACAATAATGCTGTGGGATGCAATTTCATGCTCACACAAACACTGGCAAGGAACTGAAATAGCCAATTTTACTGCATCATTTTCCTATATTACTTTATAATTCTAATATTAGTTTCTGTAAATGTTGCAATCCTTTGAAATGCATCTACTGAATACGATTTCAAGGATGCTACAGTACATTAACTTTTCATTTCATTACATATTTTATGCCGCATTCCAGGAAGAATCATGTTTTTAGGTTTTGCATCTGTAGCCATGCATTTCGCCCTAAGTGGGAAGGGTATGCCCAGACGTGGGTCCCGTGCTCACTACGCCACTGGAGTCAAGCTATCCTGGCTGATGAGGGCTGAAAGCCCGAAACCGGTCCTAGGATGCTTGATTCCGGTCCAGGGAAGACATGGCTTGGCAGTTCGGTCTGGACTGTTCCCATGAGGCACAGGGTCAAGACTCGATTTGCATATGGCTATGTCTGAACTGGGGTGGCGTGGTGAAGCAAAATAACGATGGATTAAACCCAGATCTGTGACTGGGGGTGAATGTTTGCCAATGTGCAACATTCCGTCCATCATCTTGTGTGTTTTGCATTTCGCCTAAGTGGGAAGGGTATGCCCAGACGTGGGTCCCGTGCTCACTACGCCACTGGAGTCAAGCTATCCTGGCTGATGAGGGCTGAAAGCCCGAAACCGGTCCTAGGATGCTTGATTCCGGTCCAGGAAGACATGGCTTGGCAGTTCGGTCTGGACTGTTCCCATGAGGCACAGGGTCAAGACTGATTTGCATATGGCTATGTCTGAACTGGGGTGGCGTGGTGAAGCAAACATAACGATGGATTAAACCCAGATCTGTGACTGGGGGTGAATGTTTGCCAATGTGCAGCATTCCGTCCATCATCTTGTGTGTTTTGCATTTCGCCCTAAGTGGGAAGGGTATGCCCAGACGTGGGTCCCGTGCTCACTACGCCACTGGAGTCAAGCTATCCTGGCTGATGAGGGCTGAAAGCCCGAAACCGGTCCTAGGATGCTTGATTCCGGTCCAGGGAAGACATGGCTTGGCAGTTCGGTCTGGACTGTTCCCATGAGGCACAGGGTCAAGACTGATTTGCATATGGCTATGTCTGAACTGGGGTGGCGTGGTGAAGCAAAATAGCGATGGATTAAACCCAGATCTGTGACTGGGGGTGAATGTTTGCCAATGTGCAACATTCCGTCCATCATCTTGTGTGTTTGCATTTCGCCCTAAGTGGGAAGGGTATGCCCAGACGTGGGTCCCGTGCTCACTACGCCACTGGAGTCAAGCTATCCTGGCTGATGAGGGCTGAAAGCCCGAGACCGGTCCTAGGATGCTTGATTCCGGTCCAGGGAAGACATGGCTTGGCAGTTCGGTCTGGACTGTTCCCATGAGGCACAGGGGTCAAGACTGATTTGCATATGGCTATGTCTGAACTGGGGTGGCGTGGTGAAGCAAAATAACGATGGATTAAACCCAGATCTGTGACTGGGGGTGAATGTTTGCCAATGTGCAACATTCCGTCCATCATCTTGTGTGTTTTGCATTTCGCCCTAAGTGGGAAGGGTATGCCCAGACGTGGGTCCCGTGCTCACTACGCCACTGGAGTCAAGCTATCCTGGCTGATGAGGGCTGAAAGCCCGAAACCGGTCCCTAGGATGCTTGATTCCAGTCCAGGGAAGACATGGCTTGGCAGTTCGGTCTGGACTGTTCCCATGAGAGCACAGGGTCAAGACTGATTTGCATATGGCTATGTCTGAACTGGGGTGGCGTGGTGAAGCAAAATAACGATGGATTAAACCCAGATCTGTGACTGGGGGTGAATGTTTGCCAATGTGCAACATTCCAGTCCATCATCTTGTGTGTTTTGCATTTCGCCCTAAGTGGGAAGGGTATGCCCAGACGTGGGTCCCGTGCTCACTACGCCACTGGAGTCAAGCTATCCTGGCTGATGAGGGCTGAAAGCCCGAAGCGGTCCTAGGATGCTTGATTCCGGTCCAGGAAGACATGGCTTGGCAGTTCGGTCTGGACTGTTCCCATGAGGCACAGGGTCAAGACTGAGTTGCATATGGCTATGTCTGAACTGGGGTGGCGTGGTGAAGCAAAATAACGATGGATTAAACCCAGATCTGTGACTGGGGGTGAATGTTTGCCAATGTGCAACATTCCGTCCATCATCTTGTGTGTTTTGCATTTCGCCCTAAGTGGGAAGGGTATGCCCAGACGTGGGTCCCGTGCTCACTACGCCACTGGAGTCAAGCTATCCTGGCTGATGAGGGCTGAAAGCCCGAAACCGGTCCTAGGATGCTTGATTCCGGTCCAGGGAAGACATGGCTTGGCAGTTCGGTCTGGACTGTTCCCATGAGGCACAGGGTCAAGACTGATTTGCATATGGCTATGTCTGAACTGGGGTGGCGTGGTGAAGCAAAATAACGATGGATTAAACCCAGATCTGTGACTGGGGGTGAATGTTTGCCAATGTGCAACATTCCGTCCATCATCTTGTGTGTTTGCATTTCGCCTAAGTGGGAAGGGTATGCCCAGACGTGGGTCCCGTGCTCACTACGCCACTGGAGTCAAGCTATCCTGGCTGATGAGGGCTGAAAGCCCGAAACCGGTCCTAGGATGCTTGATTCCGGTCCAGGAAGACATGGCTTGGCAGTTCGGTCTGGACTGTTCCCATGAGGCACAGGGTCAAGACTGATTTGCATATGGCTATGTCTGAACTGGGGTGGCGTGGTGAAGCAAAATAACGATGGATTAAACCCAGATCTGTGACTGGGGGTGAATGTTTGCCAATGTGCAACATTCCGTCCATCATCTTGTGTGTTTTGCATTTCGCCCTAAGTGGGAAGGGTATGCCCAGACGTGGGTCCCGTGCTCACTACGCCACTGGAGTCAAGCTATCCTGGCTGATGAGGGCTGAAAGCCCGAAACCGGTCCTAGGATGCTTGATTCCGGTCCAGGAAGACATGGCTTGGCAGTTCGGTCTGGACTGTTCCCATGAGGCACAGGGTCAAGACTGATTTGCATATGGCTATGTCTGAACTGGGGTGGCGTGGTGAAGCAAAATAACGATGGATTAAACCCAGATCTGTGACTGGGGGTGAATGTTTGCCAATGTGCAACATTCCGTCCATCATCTTGTGTGTTTTGCATTTCGCCCTAAGTGGGAAGGAGTATGCCCAGACGTGGGTCCCGTGCTCACTACGCCACTGGAGTCAAGCTATCCTGGCTGATGAGGGCTGAAAGCCCGAGACCGGTCCTAGGATGCTTGATTCCGGTCCAGGGAAGACATGGCTTGGCAGTTCGGTCTGGACTGTTCCCATGAGGCACAGGGTCAAGACTGATTTGCATATGGCTATGTCTGAACTGGGGTGGCGTGGTGAAGCAAAATAACGATGGATTAAACCCAGATCTGTGACTGGGGGTGAATGTTTGCCAATGTGCAACATTCCGTCCATCATCTTGTGTGTTTTGCATTTCGCCCTAAGTGGGAAGGGTATGCCCAGACGTGGGTCCCGTGCTCACTACGCCACTGGAGTCAAGCTATCCTGGCTGATGAGGGCTGAAAGCCCGAAACCGGTCCTAGGATGCTTGATTCCGGTCCAGGGAAGACATGGCTTGGCAGTTCGGTCTGGACTGTTCCCATGAGGCACAGGGTCAAGACTGATTTGCATATGGCTATGTCTGAACTGGGGTGGCGTGGTGAAGCAAAATAACGATGGATTAAACCCAGATCTGTGACTGGGGGTGAATGTTTGCCAATGTGCAACATTCCGTCCATCATCTTGTGTGTTTTGCATTTCGCCCTAAGTGGGAAGGGTATGCCCAGACGTGGGTCCCGTGCTCACTACGCCACTGGAGTCAAGCTATCCTGGCTGATGAGGGCTGAAAGCCCGAAACCGGTCCTAGGATGCTTGATTCCGGTCCAGGGAAGACATGGCTTGGCAGTTCGGTCTGGACTGTTCCCATGAGGCACAGGGTCAAGACTGATTTGCATATGGCTATGTCTGAACTGGGGTGGCGTGGTGAAGCAAAATAACGATGGATTAAACCCAGATCTGTGACTGGGGGTGAATGTTTGCCAATGTGCAACATTCCGTCCATCATCTTGTGTGTTTTGCAAGGAACTGAAATAGCCAATTTTACTGCATCATTTTCCTATATTACTTTATAATTCTAATATTAGTTTCTGTAAATGTTGCAATCCTTTGAAATGCATCTACTGAATACGATTTCAAGGATGCTACAGTACATTAACTTTTCATTTCATTACATATTTTATGCCGCATTCCAGGAAGAATCATGTTTTTAGGTTTTGCATCTGTAGCCATTATTTCCCATTTTAACCTATACACACAGTGCGCTTTAGATTAGCCCTTTGCTCATGAATTACCTTATTGTTTATGATAGATGCCTGTTAATTTGATGACTTTCCTGACCAGCAGCTCATGGTTGCAAAGTTTTTTGATCTGTATCATCTACTGCCGATTTCAAAGAACTATTTTGTTTTACAGATCAAGCTCAATATTAATTAGCTGACTGTCATTACTTCTGGAAGTGATTGGTTGCTGTTACAGATATAGAAGGATAGTCATTGCTACATACAAGTGCCTGGTATTAGCTCAGACCGTTAGGGTGACTTCTTCTACAACATACAGGATGCATTAAGAGGATGTGGCTTAATGGCTAGAGTGGCCGTGGCGCTTAACGGCTAGAGCGGCCCACCTTGAAGCTGGGGACCAGGTTTGAGTCTGGTGGGAGGCTCAAACATCCTGTGATTCTGGGCAAATCACTTAATCTCCCTGTGCCTAAAAACATAAATAAATGAATGTGCCCGTCTGTAATGCAACTGGCGATCATATAAGGCCAGCGGCGGCCCCTCCATTAGAGCAGAGCAGCGCCACCACCTTCAAATAAAACAATAATAAAACAGGTTTTAAACCCGTTTTATTATCGTTTTGTTTTAATCCCCTGGACCTGCCCCCAGGACTGTGACGAGTCTTGGGGGCGGGTCCAGGGGATGACACTGCTGGTGAGGGAGCGGTAGTGCACTCCCTTCACTGCGCATGAGGTGTTGGCCGGCCGTCTCAGGCTGGCCAAAACCTCATGCACACTGAAGCTCTCTCCAGCCCCAGCTGCGTTGGCAGGGGACAGGCCGCTACTGTGTAAGGCACTCTTACACCTTCGGGTTGAGTTCGCGCTATATAAAACTGCAAAAAAAAATTATAAGTATTATCATCACAACCCATCTTTAGCATATTTGTGTAGGACATAGAAAACAAGCAAAAACCATTAGACTTGTGAAAGTGAATAAGAAGTTTGTGTTGAAGCCACTGCCTCTCTGTGATCGGGTGTACTGAAACAGTCAACTGTTTGCCATTGTTTCTTCCCACTTTTAACAAAAGATATTCAAATGCACCTGCTCTATTCATAATTCTCTGGTATCCTGAGATTGATGGGGCATTTCTGGACGCCTACGAGACATTGAGTTACTGCATGAGATACTGCAGCCTTATTATAGGAAGGACATATGTCACCGGGACCTCTTGTAACAACCTAAGGAGTTGCAGCCTGGAACGGAAACAGATTTGTGTCTGATTCCAAGAAGCTCTAGTAATAACCAAAGTTACTGCTGTTGCAACAGCAATTATGTCTGACTCAAAGGACCTCTAGTGACAGCCTAAGGTACGGCACCGTGCTTCAGAAAAGATTTGCTTTTAACTTCCGGTACCTCTAACAAGGTACTTCAGCCTATTACAGAAAGGATTTGTTTCTGTTGCCAGGAAACTCAAGTAATGATCAAATGTACTGCAGTCTGGTACAGAAAAGGATTTGCTTCTGACTGACTCCAGGGAACCTGGTACAGAAAGGATTTGTGTCTAATTTCAGGGACCTCTAGTCACTACCTAAGGTACAGATTAACTGCCACAAAAAGGTCTTATGTGTGATTGGAGGAATCTCTAGTAACAAGCATTAGTAAACCTGATAGGTCGGGTTTGCATTTTCATTTATCAAGCCAAATTTATTGGCTTTGCCAATGCTTGCTTTAAAAAACGAGCCCCAATTATTTTGCCAATGCTTGATTACTGTGGTTTTGTTTCATGGCAGGGACTCTTATCAGTTCCATGCAAGCAATCGGTGTTTGAAGATTAGAGTCATAACAGAGTATTTAACCCTGGGACCGTAAAATAGCCTGAATGGGCTCAGAATGTATGATAGGTTCACATACGTGCTCACGGGAACCCTACCCAACAGCTGGACTTCAGAGAAGACATGTTTCCCTTATGAGATGGTAGCCAGCTAAAATCTCGTACCAGAGAGAATAGGGCCCTGGTATTGAGTTCGAAGCCTGCTAGTAGCAGCAGATCAAATATTCTGGTGAATGGACTGTATTTTTTTGGCGACAGTGAGTTTCTACATATATATATATATATATATATATATATATATATATATATATATATATATATATATAAAATATATATGTGTATATATGTGGATATGTGATCAAGGACAAGTGGTGTCCAAAACGCGTCATTCTGAGGAGCAATAAAGATTAGTGCCAATATTTCCAGTGGTTCTCTGTTCGCCCAACGTGAGTGCGGAAGTGCGGAGAATTCGTGTGGTCTTTGGAATATATATATATATATATATATATATATATATACATATATATATATATGTACATGTGTATATATATATATTTAGTTTATTTTGGATTAAAATCCATAAAACACAAACACATAACATTTAAAAATAGCATTTCCTATATACAAGGGTCACTTTAACATTTCTGTCAATTTAAATTGTAATTTAAAAATGAATTAAAACCACATAAGCGGCAACTAAAATTGAGAAAAAATAAGGGGGCGGGGAGTAATGACCCTTCAAATGCATATCCTCTTTCTATGGGACAAATGTTGTTACAATTCCCCTCTGAATCATAAATCATCCTGAATCAGGTCAACCACTACTATGCTCCTCTCTTATATAATATCTTTGATAATACTACCCACCTTTTAAAGTATACTAGCCAGATGCCAAGTCTTTTTGGTAGCCTTTAGTTCATTTAGTTTTATTTATACACCCCTTCTCTCAATGTAATAATTACAACACGTTCTCATGTTGCAAAGCGGTGCTTACAGTCCGCATACGTATAAGCCAGGCTGCATGTAGAAATTTAGCCATGGCGACCATAACCACTTCCCTTGTGTCAAATTTCAATATCCTTAAGGCTACCCCAATTGTTCTTACACCCGTAAGGCGACATACAGGAATAATACACTTCTTACGGGGTTTTTGTAGTCCAACCAGAAGAATACAAAATGAGTAAAGGTATTGGTACTTATGTTCCACACTGAGCAGAATTTGCTAAAACCAGTATTGGTCCCCCATCTCCCAGTTAACTCTGCTATGGGGAGGGCACCATATCTAAACTTCAAGTAGAGTTGCCCAGGAAAAGAACCTTGTATAACGTCTAGGCATCTCTCATAATTAGGGCTGATCTTATGATCTAGAAAGTAGTCTGTTAGATTACCAGAGGAAAAGTTTTTAATCATTTCACCCCATAGGTAGTCTTTGCACCGCTCTTTTATCAGGCTTTTCGGTTTTTTAATGGCTACTTCTGGTTTATCCCACAGGGAATCCAGGGCAAGAGCTTGAAACATCCTTTTTAGGTGTAACCGCCACAATAGCCTCAAATGGCCTGGTGTGTTCAAAATATCCCTGAAGGGTAGTCTATAACGCTCCAATTCAGGGGTTGTCCAGAGTCTATACCAGAACAATAAGGGCCTCAATTGTATTATAAAAGAAATGGGATACAGACCCAGGTCCATCAATAGGGGAAGGATTGGGGTACTCTGCGGGAGATTAACTGCCTAGCAAAATGATTATCGGCCACAGTTAATTCCCTTATGTTTGAATGACCCTACATCTGCTCCGTAGAGGGCTGCAATCTGTGCCTAATTTTATATAGTTATAAGACTGGGGTTAGATTTTTAGATTTCAGTCTTTTGACCACCTTGAGAATTGCCTCAGACTGTTGTTGGAGTTTAAGAGCACATTTGCTCACCTGGGGCCTCCAGCTTAATTTGTGGGACAGAGTTATTCCCAGGTAAACAAACTCAAAAGCTCGCTCAAGGGGGAGTTGTTTATCAATACATTTGTTTGAGACATCCTATGGGAGTTTAATATCATATATTTTAATTTACTTATATTTATCTCTAGACCCCGATGAGCACAGAACTGAAGAAAGTGATTCAAAATTGCTTGCAGGCCGCTTGGGGTTTTGGAAATTAACAGCATGTCATCTGCAAACAATAGTACCGGAATTTTTATAGAACCAATTTTTGGGGTGTCACTTTTGGGGAAATTAAAAAAATCAGCCAGATCATTTACAAATAGTGCAAAGAGAGTTGGAGCTAGCACGCATCTCTGGTGTACTCCCCTTTCTATACCAAATGCACCTATTAATTCCCCATTCTTGCTGTATCTAACTCGTTGCCGTATTATTCTCGTGGATCCTAATAATGATATCCAAAATATTAGCCGGGACTCCCATGTTTTCTAAGACTTCCCAAAGTTTCCTTCGTGGGACCATATCGAAAGCAGATTTTAAGTCTACGAAGATGACATAGAGACATCCTTACCCAGCCTCATCGCGCTGCCCTTTTTTATAAAGTGGGATAATTTCAGCTTTGCGCCAGGATTCTGGAATAGCACCCCCTTCGAGAATTGCCCTCGTTAGAAGGTTTAGATTGGTTGCCCAGATATCTGTTTCAGCTGCATAGAGGTCAGATGGAATACAGGCTTTTTTTTGGGATAATAGATTTCAAGGCCCTTAGGGCGTCTAGGCTAGTTATTGTCAGTGGGTCTAGGTTCCCTAGCGTACTAATGGGGCCAGTAGTTGGCTGTAAACATTTATGTGGCTGAAGTCACTACAGTCTTGCCTACTTCCCACATCGACGGGAGCAGCGTAAAGCTTCCCAAAATGATCAACCCATTGTTCGGGCTGGACATTGAAGGGTAGATGGCCGGTTTAAGGGCAACTACCAGGTGCTATAATATTCCAAAATGTTTTTATATCACCTGATTTTGCTGCTTGTGTCAAATCAGACCAAACCTCCTCTTCTCAATCAGCTTTGGCTCGCAGTATGGCTTCCTTGTATTTCCTACGGGTCTCAGGGATGTTATGCTGGTCCCTGCTTTTTATATGGTCTACTAGTAGGGACTTTGTTGCCCTGCACTGGGTGTTAAACAATGGGTGTGATTTGGGGCACTCCATTCTCACTTTTCTAGGGTGGCTACAGAGCAACTCCCTCAAGCTAGTAAACAGGTCCCATTGATTTTTTTACTACAGAGTTGGGTTTTTTGTTTTTGCTCATGTTTTCCAGAGCATCTCCCACTCTCAAGTTGACTTGTTTCAAGAGATCCGGATGTGCTTCCCCAAATTCCCACTTAAGGGCCTTTTTGTTGTGAGAGATAGCCAAATCTCCCAGTAAACTGGGTTTAATTACCTCTTTCCCCGGTCCAATAAGACCTGTCAGCACCAGTTTCAGTGCATTTTGGTCACTGTCGCCCCTCTCTTACCATCATGTCTACCATGAAAGACCAAACATATGGGGATAATAATATGTAATCGATTCTGCTCTTACTATTGGGGTGCTTGAAGGTCATTGCACCATCCTGGTCTGACTGGGACCTCCCATTGCATGCCCTCAATCCTGATCTCAGAATAATACCATAAAGCTGGAGTGCCAGCTAAGTGCTTCTCTTTACTAAGGTGATGCCTATTTTGGCAACCTGCCAAACCATAATCTTCATCCTCTGTTAAAGACTGGTCATATTTATCCAAGGGTTCGTACGTCACATTAAAGTTGCCTGCAACTTTAACTAGGGCTTTCGGGGTTAGTGAGCTAATATGTTTATCTAAAATCGCCAAAGTAGGAGATTCCCTATTCACACCCAAGGGTCTATTATAAACATTATAAAGAAAAACACAATTATTGCCTTTTTGGAGGGAAAGACCAAGTATGTCTGGCGAGGAGATTAGCAGTACCTCGATTGTACAATTTTAAAGAGTTCTTCACCCATATTATTAACCCGCCCCACAGGGTGACCTCTTGCCTGTGCTCGACAGCAAAAATTAGAGGACCCAAATCTAAAACAAGTCTCAGGGTTCCAAGTTTTCTGGAAAGCACAGATTCCATAGTTGTCAATAAAAGTACCCCAGTGTGGATCTGAGTTTGCTTTTAGCCCGGCAACATTCCATGATACAATGCTCCATTTTCCTTCCAAGTTTGGGACCAATGATGGACTTCATGGTTGATCTTAAATATCATCAGCACAATGTGCTCGTTGATCAGGTCAACAGTTCGATGAGAGAACATTCCTTGAGTTTGGGGTAGGGCTGGTATGTATACATTCTAAATATATCTCATTATACTATGTTACTTTGAAGCTATATGGCAATAACCTTATGATAATAGTAACTGGAGTGTGGAAATGCATCTACTAGTGTACTGGATGACAATTTATGATGTTAGACTTTATTTTAAGTGATAGTGTGAACATGGTTGATAGTTTTCTTGTGCCGTATTAGTTACTGTTACTTATTATTTTTCCCTTTTTCTCTCCAGTAGTATTTGCTGCCTGAGCTGCAATTGTGCCCATGACTATTGCATCCTTCTTTGGGCTAGTTGTGGTGGAGGGTGACATTTTATTCGTATAGCTGAAGCATACTTTAGTGGGCTCTGTGAACACACCCCTCTTGACTTGTGAGCTTGGTGAGTGACGCTTTTTATCAAAGTGCCCCTAGCTTTGCATCCTTCCTCTTACTGCAAGTGAGTGTAGCAGAGTTTTTTTTTTAAAGATATTTGTATTGGTATTTCAATTATAGTCTTATACATCATATTTGTTTGTATAAACCCAGCATGTGTGTTTACTGACATTTTAGCATCGACAGATGATTATATAGACATATCAGATGAGCAAGATGGCAGGTGTAAATCATACCAGCTTATAACAGTAATAGCTTAATTTGCTTAAGTATAATATCATTGACTCAGCGTCTAAGAAAAAATATCAGCAGTTTCAGCCATTTATATATCCTTTCCTTGCCACACTATACAGGAGAGTGATTACCTAGGAGTTCGCGGTTGCATCATATGTTGCGCGTCGCAGTCGGCATACGTCTTGGCAAATGAAACTGGGAGAAATAATAATGAAAGAAACGTAAAACCAATAAACATCATGTGACCTGTGTCTCTGGGGTGAAGGGGTGTGTGTGTGTATAGTCTGGCCTACCATTATACGTGTACATGTGCCGCTGCTTGTGGGCAGTGGCTAACTTGTTCGGTTCATCTGATGCCCATTTCGAGTATATCGAGATACTAGGGGGGGCCCGGTGGAGGTCTGTGGTACCTGCCTCGCTTGCGTGGAATGCAGGAATTCTGTTGGGCCCATTATGCAGGTTGTCCTATGTCTCGCCTCCAAGTCCCTTATTCTCCCTCGCCTCCACCCTCTCCCTCCACTCTATCTGTATTGGCTCTCCCTTGGCTACCTACTCCATCTCCAGGGTCACCTGGTTCCAAGACTGTCTTCCCCTGGGTGTTCCCAATTTGCCAAAATCTCCTTCCATAGTTTGGCCAATGGACGCTTACATATTCCCCTGGCATCTTCCCTCCAAGTGCAGCACAGTTCCTTCATGACAATGATTTACTTGTGGCACTCTCCACCATGCACCGTAACATAAAAAGATCTAAGAGAGACCACATGCCAAGAAATGATTCCCAGTTTGGACGTTATCAATCAACCTTTCTTCGCTGAAGATAAGTTTCCCAAGATAGAATGTTATATCCCCTCAGAAGATTGTTTATCCCACCTTTCAAGGACCTTTGACCAGGAGGCTTATAATTCACTTTCCCCAGTTGTACCTCACTTTGCTCCAGACAGTGCATATTTCCTTGCTAATTCTTTTGATGCAAGTGATGTAGCACTGCCCATTATAAAGAGCCCTGCCGGTAAAGCACCCAGCCCAGATGGTGTTCCTATAGACGTCTTCAGACAAAATCCAACATTCTGGGGCTCTCTACTCACAAATGTGTTTCTTGCTGCAATTTGAGCCGAAATCCCAAGATCCTGGAAAAAACCCACTATTGTCCCTATCCTCAAAAAGGGTGATAGAAGGCAACCTACATGCTATCGCCTGATCTCCCCCTTAAATTCCTCTGCCAAGATCCTAGGGAGGGTGACCTTCCAAAAATTGAAAGATTTGGAGGAGGAAAGAGGCTTCCTTTCAGAAGTACAATACAGCTTTCGCCCAGGCGTGGGCACAGTCGAACAGTCCCTGAACCTGCTCACCAGAAAGTATGTTAAGGCCAGGGGAGGTTCTCTCCATTTAGCCTTCATGGACCTCTCCAGTGCTTTCGATCTGGTGGACAGGGGAAGGCTTTGGGACATGATCAGGGAGGCAGGGGTTGAAATTTCTCTGATAGAACGACTTGAATGCCTCCACTGGGACATGAATGCACGAGTTCGGTTCAGCTAGGAAGGAGAATATACTCCCCTTTTTAAGAATAAAAGGGGGGTTAGACAGGGCTGTATACTAGCTACTTTTTTATTCCTATTTTATATAATAATTCCCTTGATCAAGTGTTGAAGGTCACAGGGACGGATTCCTCTGTGGTAGGCGACCAACCTGTGCCTGTCCTTCTCTACTCAGACGACGTGGTACTTATTTCCTGTACCGCCAATAGGCTACAGTGATTACTTGACTCTTTTAATGACTTCATGGCGGAACTAAAATTAAAGGTTAACCATCAAAAATGGTGAATATTATGATCTTGGACACATGATGGATACAAACTTTAAGAGGGATCAGCTATTGTCACAAATTGCTTTTAAAATTGCAGTTGCAGCGGACAATATTTTTAAATTTGCCAGAAAACTCAGTCAAAAGCCCATTAAAGAATTAATTTCATTATACAGAGCCAAATAACTTTCTGTAGGCACGTGTGGGACTGGTGTTTGGGGCTATACAGACCCAGGGTGCTTGCAAGTTATTGAAAACAAATTCCTGGGCAGACTGCTAGCAGTTCCTAAGATCACTACAAATTTCATAACCAACACAGAGGTCGGCTTTTCTTACATAGATGACATGATAAAAATTGCACCACTCCTATTGTGGTTGAAGATTTGGCTTTTACCATGCATACACCCAATTTTCCCATCTAGCACTTGCAGACTTGCAGCCCAGACCCTCCAGCTTTTCGTGATTTCGCGATTTGCGAAATACTCACAAATTCAGTTCAGGAGCACGATAAACAAGATAATTACCATTTTGGCTGCAAAAAATGGTCTTCCGACAGACAGGAAGGAGCACGGGCTGGGGGAGGTGAAGCCGGACCCGATGGGGGCCCGTGCAGAACTCCTCCCGGGGGCAGGAACCAGGGAAGCCCGCAAAAGGGAGGGCGCACACGATTGGGTGCCCTCCAGAGACTGGTTAATGGCCCAATCAGGGCACGGGAAGACAAGTGGCTGGTGGGGTCAAAAGGGGCGAGGGTCCCCCTGTTTGGCACAAGAAGCCCACTAGCACAGCAGAAGAGGAATCGCTAGTGACGTGCAGCGCGGATCAGCTGACCCGGAAGAAGCCCGGTCAGCCGCATCAGTCAGCCGACGGAGCCACAAGATTTTTAAGCAGCAGCCGGAGCCCCTTAGGACCTTGAGGGCACCACTTCCCGCTGCCGCATCCTTTAAGGTGAATGGAAAGCAGCGGGGCGGGCAACAGCTATTGCACAGCACCGGCGGATCTGGACGCAGAGTCGGAGCGAGGTTTGCAGCCGGGGATTTCTTTGGGCGCCCTCTGTGTGGTTTCCCGTGGCCTTCCCTGGGGCGCCTGGAAGCCTTGCCTTCTACGGCGCTTGCAGTCGGAGCGAGGGGAAGTCCTGGGGGATTCCTTCAATTGCCGATCCGGCGGACTGGTGAGAGCCCAGCGGCAAGAAAGAGGAAATAACCGCTGGGGAGACCGGTCGGAGCCGGTTTTGAGCGTGGTATCGGCCACACGGTTGGGCCATAATTAGCTGGGGCTTCGGTAGCAGGAGGGCAAGCTTGCAGCCCCTGGCACATACCGGGAGACAGTTCCTGCTTCCAGGCTGAGCTGCAGGGTAATTTGGGACCAGATCTGTGGAAGGAGATGGCGGGAAAACGCAGCACTACCGGGAGGAGCGCAAGACTGCCTGCGCAATTCAGGGAGGAGACAGAGGAGCAGGAGGTCCCGCACAGACAAAAGAACCATAGGAGGCACCGGGATGACGCCGGACCAGAGCTGGATCGTGACCTGGAGCTACTACTGGAGAAGGCCAGAGAATTGGTGACCATCAAGGGCAAGGACTGGGTAAATAAAAACATGGAGGTGCCGCCTGCCAGGAAAAGGCCAAGGCTGCATCACCACCCCCGGAGCTCGGTAAAAAGGGGCAGGCAAACCAAATGGTGGCCCCTGCCGGACCGGGAAAAAGAGTGCCAGGAGCAACGCCATCCCCCGTAGGGCCCTGGAAAAAAGGGCATGCCTCCAAAGCAGGGGGCCGGTGAAACCTTGCGGACGACATCAGCAATGGTGATGAGGGGTCTGTGGCCAGCACGGCGGTCCCCAAGGAACCACGAGGCGCAGCGGGACCGAACACGGGTAATAATGATGGTGAGCACGGAGCGCTGAGCGAGGGGGGCAGGCAGCGCAACAAAAGGGAGCCAAAGAGGGGTGGACCCAGAGAGGGAGTACCCGGGCAGATTGCAAATTATGGCACACAGCTAGGGGTAAGCAACTTTGCAGCACAGGGGCCATGGGGGTCTCACCCCCCTTGGCCAACACACCCTGGGGAAGCATGGGGGCAAATGCAGGCACACCCAGCAGCATGGATTCCCTGGTGGTAGTGGCCCGGGCCGGGAGCCCCACAGGGTGGGGGGCCCCAAGGGGGGACAGGAGGCAGCGGGCCCAGCCAACCTAAGGGGCACAAGGAGGGGCAAAGGGACAAGAGCAGAGAAAAATCGGGCGCGGACAATGCCACCCAGGGGAACCAAGGTGCCACAACTAGACCTGAGGGAGCCCAGGCAGGGGGGCGTGGAGCAGAGAGGACCGGGACCCAGCAGAGAAACCGGCAAGCGAGTACTTACGTCCCTCCCCGAGTGACCCGCCCACTACCACAAAGCTACTGGGTTTAGCAAACCTCATCCCACTGTCCGTGAAGGAGAGAATTTGGCGTAAAGAATACATAGACATTTTCTCATTGCTGGAAGTACCCCAGGCAGGGTTAGACCTAAAAGTGCAAGACAAAAAGGGCGAGGACAGGAGGGATAGGCGCAAGCCAAGGGTGGAGAAAACAATAGAAAACTGGCTGCGGGCCTTTAGGACACTGGCATGCGTAGTCATAGAAAAATTCCCCCAAAGTGCAGCAGCCTTAATCCTGTATGAGCAAAAGGTGCAGGAGGCACAACAGAAGTACCAGGGAGAGGCTTGGTTAAGGTACGATGAAGGCTTCAGGGAGAAAATGCAAACCTGGACGACGATACAGTGGAACTGCCAGGATATGGAGGGCTTCACAACGCACATGGCAGCAGCCAGGGAAGGGCTGGGCGCACAGGAACCCAATTTTTGTCCCTTAGGGTTTAAAGGAAAATATGAAGGGAGGGGGCAAGGGTTAAAAAGCAAAAACATGGCAGGCGGGAGGCATGAAAAATCACGGATGGCACCATGCTGGAAATATGACAAAGATGAGTGTAAATGGGGAGCTGCATGCAGGGTTAAACACAGCTGTGGAACATGCAGGGTCAACCATCCGGCAACACAGTGCAGGCAATCTCAAGGGGCAGGTAACAACAGAGATAAAGGCAACGCAAGGAAACAGTAATGGAGACGTGGCAACGCCAGGGTGTAGGGGGGATTCAGGCTGGGGAGGAGCACTACCCACTCCCATAAACACAAGCACTGATTACATTGCTAGGCTACAACCCAAAGGCAGCGGACAGGAAACAGTTGGCGGACAGTATCACATTTGGTTTTCCCATCCCCTATAAGGGTCCAGTGGAACCACGGCTTAGCCGCAACCTTAAGTCCATACAGGATAACCCGGAAGCAGCTAGGCAGAAAGTTGACAAGGAGGTCCAGCTAGGGAGAGTGGCTGGGCCATTCTCCCTCCCCCCCCCATACCTAACCTAATGGTTTCACCATTAGGAGTGGTTCCTAAGAAGGAGCCAGGTAAATACCCGCTCATACACCACCTGTTACACCCACATGGGGATTCCATCAACGACTGGTTGGAGCGGGACAGCTGCTCGGTAGCCTATGCTTCACTGGATGATGCAGTGGAACTGATCAAGCAGGCAGGAAAGGGGGCCCTGTTAGCCAAAACGGATATCGAATCAGCGTTCCGCCTGCTGCCAGTACACCCGGACAGCTATCATCTCCTAGGTTTCCAACTAGACGGAAGATATTACCATGACAAGTGTTTACCCGTGGGTTGCGCCATATCCTGCGCTTATTTTGAGGCATTTAGCAGTTTCCTGGAGTGGGTCCTGGGTATGCGCCACCCGGAAGGGGGGCGGTTGCACTACTTGGACGACTTCCTGTTCATTGGGAGGGTAGGGAAAGGGGAATGTGCAGACCTTCTTCGCCTGTTCGTAGGATTGACAGATGAACTTGGAGTCCCGCTAGCACCAGACAAGACAGAGGGGTGGTACACCAGGCTGTCCTTCCTCGGGATAGAACTAGATTCGGTGGGCGGGACGTGCAAGCTGCCACCCGACAAGGTAGCTGAGCTGCGCACGATAGTAAGGCACGATAGTAAGGCAACTACAGCAGCAGAATAAAGCAATACTAGGTGAAATACAACACTGCTGGGGAAGCTGAACTTCGCCACAAGAGTAATCCCTTATGAAAAATGGGGTTACCCAATAATGGTCTTGGACCTGAGTTCAATGTGGTACAAAAGACAATGGTCCTGGACCTCTCTTTTAAACGATATGAATCAAACCTACAATAGTTGTTTGAAAAACAATTTCTTGAGCATGCACACTGTTAGCTCACAGTAGTCAATACAATCAATATACTGAAGTGCAACAACCGAATTTTGTCCAAAATAACAAGGGTTTTATTCCATCATGACTAAACCAACAGTAGATTTCTTACTGCAAAGGACAAAAATAAGCAGAAAAAGGGGAGGGAGGTTGCTCCAGGGAATGTGCGGAAAAGAGAGAGTGCTCTAGTGTTAAAGGAGTGAAAAAAGATTCCAGAAGGTGTTATAAAAGAAAATTTACAATTGTTCATTGATTGGACTGATAATCAAATCTCAGTCTTGTCTAGCCTGGCCACACTTAGTCAATAGGAATCCATTTACATTCAATTAGGAATACACAGATATATCCTCTTGTGGCACGTTGGAGTTGGGGGCTTGTGATCCAGGCTAAGTAGGTATGGGCGTCGACGTTTCGACCCGTCTTAGGGCTCAGAGGGTGATTCGGGGCCTCGGCCTGCGGGTCTTCCTCAGGACAGGGTAGGGCAACCTGGGTGTGGTTGTGGTATCCGTGTTACACACCCGCAAGGTTTTGCGGAGCGCGGGGATAATTCCTCCGATCTGGTCTTTGCGATTAGCGTCCTCATCCGTCAGTGAAGGGTAATGCACACGCTTTAATTCAGAAGGGCAATCAATGCTGGCGCTTGATAACCAGACTGTCGGCGTCCGCGGGCGCCGACAGTCTGGTATCAGCGCCAGCATGTTGCCCTTCTGAATAAGCGTGTGCATACCCTTCACTGACGGATGAGCACGTAATGCAAAGACCAGATCGAGGAATATCCCCACGCTCCGCAAACTGCGGGTGTGTAGCACGATACCACACCCACAGGTTGCCCTACCTGTCCTGAGGAAGACACGCAGGCCGAGCCCGATCACCTCTGAGCCCCAAGGCGGTCGAACGTCGGCATACCACTAGCCTGGATCACAAGCCCTCAACTCCAACGTGCCACAAGTGGATATATCTGTGTATTCCGAGTGAATGTAAATGGATTCCTATTGACTAAGTGTGGCCAGCTAACAGACTGAGATTTGATTATCAGTCCAATCTATGAACAATTGCAAATTTTCTTTATAGCACCTTCTGGAATCTTTTTCACTCGCAACACTAGGCACTCTCTCTTCCACACGTTCCTGGAGCAACTCCCTCCCCTTTCTGCTTATTTTGTCCTTTGCAGTAAAATCACTGTTGGTTTAGTCATGATGGAATAAACCCTTGTTATTTTGGACAAAATTCGGTTGTTCACTTCAGTATATTGATTGTATTGACTACTGTGAGCTAGCATGTGCATGCTCAAGAATTGTTTTCAAACAACTATTGTAGGTTTGATTCATATCGTTTAAAAGAGAGGTCCAGGACCATTGTCTTTTGTACCACAAGAGTAATCCCAGCAGTGCGACCCTTCGCCAGGCGCTTGGCCTGGTTGATCAAGGGCGTAACACGGAAGCACCACAGGGTGCGCCTGACACAAGGGGTGAAGGAAGACTTAGGCCAATGGGACACTTTCCTGGACAGTTTCAACGGCACGCTCATGTGGCGGGAACCTTGGGTGGGGGCGGAACAACTAGAACACTATACTGATGCTGCCGGCGGTCACGGCTTTGGGCCATCCTGGGAACAGCATGGGTAGCGGGTAAATGGCCAGACAGCTGGAGCCAGAGCGGACTCACAGGCAATATCACATTGTTAGAACTCTTTCCCGTAGTGGTGGCATTTACTATATGGGGCAACAAACTGACCAATAGGCAGATCACCCTCTGGTCAGACAACCACACGGTGGTACAGGCGATCAACTTAGGGACAGCAAAGTGCCCAGCAGAAGTTAAGCTATTAAGAAAGCTAGTCGGTTGCCAACTGACGGCGAACATAGCCATCAGGGTGAGGCACATAGCGGACCGGGATAATTCCATAGCTGACACCATTTCTCGTTTTCAGTGGGACAGGTTCAGGGAGCTGGTACCGGAGGTGGACCAAGAAATGACCCTAATGCCGAAAGAATTATGGGAGTTGGTGGACTTGGATTAATGAAGTTGCTGGATCACGCACTGGCCCCCAAGACAGAGAAGCGATATCATAAGTGCTGGGCAACTTTCATTAGCATAACAGGATCTGGGGGGGCCCAGGCAGTTACACAGGAAGAGGTAGTAACGTTCATAGACTGGGAATTTCAGAACAAGAAAACGAAATCATGGGCACAATCGCACCTGAGCGGGGTCGCCTATTACTCCAAACTGGGGCTTTTTATGCAGGATGGCCATGAAAGGCTAGAAGAGATTGCAGCCCAGGATCAAGGATGGGAGGAAGCCCATTGTTTTTGCAGTTCTAAAGAAGGCAAGCTGCACATTAGCTGAAATATGCGCTGGGGAACATGAACTAAAGTTATTTAGGGCTACATTCGCACTAGCTTTATTCGGGGCTTACAGGATCAGTGAATTAGTTGCCCCGGTGAGAGGGAACCCGGGGACGGCATGCCTACGCAGAACGGACCTCCACATGGGGATAGGGCACATGTTAATACACCTGCGGAGATCAAAGACAGACCAGACAGGTAGAGGGAAGTACACCAGGATTGAGTGTATCAAAGACAAGGCTCACTGCCCAGTGTGCCTCATCCGGGACTACTTGCAGCTAGGAGGGCAGGCGCAGGGGCCGCTATTCACGCATAAGGACGGGTCCTGTCTTAGCCGGTTTCAGTTTGTCGCAGTGATGCAGAGGGCCCTAGCGAAGGCCGGATTTGCGCCAGGGGAATTTGGGTCTCACTCATTCCGGATAGGGGTGGCAACCATGGCAGCTAACCTGGGTCTTGGCGCTGAGCAAATCAAGACGCTGGGGCGGTGGGCATCGAGCGATTTCAAAAAATACATACGCCTCGCGGATTACTGAGTTTGGTCTAACCCTCCCCCCGTCTATGTCCGCCGGTGGGTCGCAAGAAAGTATGGATTGTGGGCCACTCGTACATAACCCGGGCGCAGCAGTGGGCGGCAGCACGGAACGAGTTCAAGGGGATCTGGCTCCGCAACACGGAGGTGACTTGGCTAGGGCAATCCGGGATGAAATGGGACCAGTTGCTGACCGCGGTGCAGAAGGCACTCCGGAGAGGCGTCAAACCAGATGCGGTGGTGATTCACTTGGGGGGGGTCATGACTTAGCCGTACTAGCCAAGTTAGCACGCCCAGCGGAGGTAATATGGTCAGAATTAATAGTGCGCAAAGCATGGAGGGGAGCTATCAACCATGGGGCAGTCGAAAAGTCTAGACGCAAACTGAACATCGCGATGGCAAGAGTATGTAGGGCAAACAGCTGGGGGTTCGCGAGGCACGGGTTAATTAACCTAAGGTCCCCGGGCTGCCATTTAGAGGACGGAGTGCACCTAACTGGGGTAGGCATGGACATATTCATACTCAACATAGTGGGGGTCCTGGAGCAGGTGGGTTTCTCTTGAGCAGGGCTAGGAGGGGAGCTGCCTCCGATCATGAAACCGTCTGCAGCGTGGCGGAAGAAACCCAGAAAAAGATCCAAAGGGGAAATACCATAGGTAGAAGAGCCGCTCACGCAGTGTCCTTGGGATGCCTCACGGCAGGGACACAGGGTGAGCGGGTGACAGCACACAGCCACAGGCAGAGTAGATGATGCTCGCACAGTGTCCTTGGGATGCGACACGGCAGGGGCACTAGGGAGCGGGCGAGTGTCCAGCAAGGGTCCAAGCAAGCAGGACGGCACTTGCAGCCTGGGCCGGTCCTAACGGATGCCCACAATAATTGGTAGCAAGGGAGGCCTGGAACCGTGAAAGCTGAAACCTTGCTAAGGGGGCACATCGGACAAGGTTAGTGCTGTCATAAAAGGTCAGAACCAAATGGAAAAGTAATGTATGATGTAAATTGACATGGAAGATATGAATGACCAACCAATAAGTTGTGAGATATATAATTCATGTATGAAATAAAACTGCGGCCTTTCTATGCACCATATCATGTTGTCACTGGAACGATTTATGGGGGAGGAAAGGATGCATGTGGGTAGGACAACTGGGAATGAATGGTGGAATGTGCCCCTTGGGAGGGGTTGGAGCACAGGCCGGGGGGAGGTGAAGCCGGACCCGATGGGGGCCCGTGCAGAACGCCTCCCGGGTGCGGGAACCCCGCGAAAGGGAGGGCGCACACGATTGGGCATCCTCTAAAGACTGGTTCATGGCCCAATCAGGGCACGAGAAAATGAGCGGCTGGTGGGGTCAAAAGGGGCGAGGGTCCCCCTGTTTGGCACAAGAAGCCCACCAGCACAGCAGGATCCCACCCACCCACACCGGAAGGAAGCGGTCGTCGCAGCCGCGGAGTCATGGGGGACAGGGAAGGGCGGTAGAAACCCAGAAAAAGATCCAAAGGGGAAATACCATAGGTAGAAGAGCCGCTCACGCAGTGTCCTTGGGATGCCTCTTGGCAGGGACACAGGGTGAGCGGTTGACAGCACACAGCCACAGGCAGAGTAGATGATGCTCGCACAGTGTCCTTGGGATGCCACACGGCAGGGGCACTGGGGAGCGGGCGAGTGTCCAGCAAGGGTCCAAGCAAGCGGAATGGCACTTGCAGCCCGGGCCGGTCCTAACGGATGCCCACAATAATCGGTAGTAAGGAAGGCCTGGAACCGTGAAAGCTGAAACCTTGCGTTAGGGGCACATCGGACAAGGTTAGTGCTGTCATAAAAGGTCAGAACCAAACGGAAAAGTAATGTATGATGTAAATTGACTTGGAGGATATGAATGACCAACCAATAAGTTGTGAGATATATAATTCATGTATGAAATAAAACTGCTGCCTTTCTATGCACTATATCATGTTGTCACTGGAATGATTTATGGGGGAGGAAAGGACGCATGTGGGTAGGACACCCAGGGTGAACGGGGGAACGTGCCCCTTGGGAGGGGTTAAAAGTTGTGACTTCTTATTGGCTGTAGGCATACACGTCACTACGTGCGTCGTGCAGCAGTAATAGCGGCTTCCTCCTGTGTGTGTTCTCCTTTGTGTATTTATCAGTATATCTACTGAAACACAAAAAAGATCTGTTCACATTGCCGATGACATACAGAGCCAATGCTTTTAGGATCGTGTGTTACCAAGCGATGTTTAGAACTCACAGCAGAGCCTTCCCATGCCTGGCCCAATCGAATCCAAATGTATGACCAGAAAGCCTAAACAAATTGAATAATCCTATAAAAAAAAGGTGGTGCAGAGCTAAGCACTGAGATCACAGAACGGGAATCTGTGTCAATATGCAGCAGAGGTCGCTGGGTCTTCAGAGCTGCAAGCCCTGTTGTTTAAACGAATCCCTAGGATACACTGGACCCCAGCCACAATGCACAGACCTGCTATGCCAACATGTGCAGAGGGAGGTTGGGAATCCCAGGTCAGTGGCTGCATGTGACAGAGGTTTGGAGAGAACCCTGATGCATGCCATCACAGCTCCAAGAAATGATGCATGTACCTTTAGGGTGCGTACATTAAAATCATGATATATGTTTTCCATTTGTGAGAAAACATTTTTTCCTATTCAACTTTTTAAAATGACACAATACTTACTCAATGCAAGCGCCCAGCCCAAGCTCAACAATAGCAGGAAATGTTGCTCATCATTCAGATTACAGCGCATGAGTGTGTCGTTGTTTCCCTTTTTTTCTCTCTAGTCTGCAGTGTGGTTGAGGATGCCCTTGTGTCTCTGTACAGTGTGTTAAAGTTCCTGGGGTTTTGCTCGGGGTAGTTCACTTCTCTAATGTGTGTCTGTACAGTGACTTTGTCTGATTACACCTTTTCCTGTGTCTCTGTAAAGGGGGTTGTCTCACAGAGACCAATAATTTGTCACTGCACATCGTGCCCAACTGGCTGCACCTGTCTCTTTTTCGTTTTCTCTTGGGTGCATTTGTTGATGATCATATTTCTCTCTCATGACGTGTCTTTTGGTGAATGAGTCTCAGTACAGTATGGTTTGCTGTGTCTTTATGTATCCACTGGTATTCCTGTGTCTCTTTGGAGTGTCTACTTGATTATTCATGTTTCTTTTACTGTGTTATGCCTGGTTAGGCCTGTTCTAGTGGTTTTAAATATTTGTCTAGGGCTGCTCGTGTGTCTGAGCTGCTGGAGTATGCCTAACTTGTTTTTTCTTGTGCCTCTCTACAGCTTTCTTCGATCTAATAGGGTCTGTCCTGGTGTCTCTGAATAATTTTAGTTCATCTGAATAGGCCTCGTCGACATTTTTTCAGTACATTTTGAGTATCACTGTGCAGTATGGCTGTCTGCTTTTCTGTGTCCCTGTACAGTGTCTCTGTTCATATTCCTTTGTCTCGACACAGTGTTCACAGTGGCGGCTCCTCGAGGGAGTGCTGTGGGGCGGGGCGGAAGAGGGGCAGGGTGGGGGGGTAGTAAACTCCGGCATACGGCCGAACGGAGTTAAGTATATAAATAAATAAATAAAACGAATTACATTGCACGCGCTGCATCGCCACTGAGTGTTCATGTGTTTACTGTCCATGTTACCAGGTACAGTCTTTGTCTACCTAAGTATGCTCTGCTGTCTCTGTTCAGTTTGAATCTGAAGACCTGTGTGTGTTGCAGTGGCAGTATGCCTCAATTGAGCGGTCCCTGTGTCTCTGAGCAGCTTTTGTACATACATTAAGCAATTAACTAGGTATGTATGTTCCAGTGTCGCTATACAGCTTAGTTTCGAAAGAGGGCGTTGTAAATGTGGTCTTCCTTATCAGAAGCATCACTTATTTTCTACTTTACCTTGAAACTGGCAGCAGGTGGATCATGTGATTCGCATGCCTTTATATAGTGCTCTGGCTTTTTTTGGGGGGCGGGGGCGTTTTATATAGCACAAACTAGACCCAAAGTTATCAGAGTGCTTTACATGAGCACCAGTTGCATTACAGCTGGACACATTTATTTTTGCTAGGCACGGGGTGATTAAGAGATTTGCCCAGAATCATAGGATGTTGAATGTCTCTGTCGAGACTCGAACCTGGTTCCTCAGCTTCGAGGTCGACCGCCCTAGCGGTTAGACCACATCCTCTCCCCTCTGTTGCATGCAGATTTGCAATTTGAAAGGTTGTAAATGGCAGCTGTTGATATTGCCTAACTGCTTGGCTTAACCTATGCTCCAGAATGTTACCACCAAGGAGAATATAGCAAACAAAGGCTCTCAGACACTTTAAACATGCCTATTTCAAAGTGGAATACTTTGCTAAAACAGTTTCCATTGATTTAAGGCTGAAAATAAGTGATTACGTGTAAAATAAAGTGCCGCAATAATGCTGCAAAATCTCCATTTTTGTGCCACAAACTTTTCATTTTTGCACCACAAAATTTGCAAATCTATGCCGCAATATCCTGGGGGTCTCTATGTCAAACTAGATCATAGAGATTCTATCCCTTGGATAATTTATATCAAAAGAACATTCACAGAATTTGGTGTTCCTAATTTATTTTATTTCCCAAATTAAAGCGATAGTAAGTCAAGGGCTATGCTAAAAACTATTTGTTTATAACCACAGAATTTCTATTAAAACTACTTAGGATCCAGGCGATGGACACGGTGCGCCGCTATATAGAGATTACGACATCTGAAGGCATAGAACCCTATTTACTATGGATCCGTAACTCTGAACCCAAATGTTATTTAACATGTTTTAGATTGTGCACAGTACATTTCCTGGCAGCTTTTCCACAGCAGAGCACTTGGTTTTCTACCTTACCCTGCTGCCCCTGAGACAACACTCGTCAGCAGTGCCTCGTTCACTTCATGTTTTTCTGTGGTTTTTACATCACACCCACACTCAGATTTCACGTCCTATCCTGCGTGCAAACAACCTCAGATCCTTTAGGTCCAGCCGTCTTTTTTTTTTTTTTACACCTTCTGGACTTACAATTTACATGTCATTAGTTATGTCCAGCAAGCATTGAAGATTAGGAGGGACGTGGATGTTTTGGCTTTGCCAGACTCATAGCTTCAATGTAAAGGCCCTTTTGGCTTCACTTCTTCCTTTTATGAAGTTTTTAAGCTGATGCCCATTCGATGCAGTGGATTGTCATGTATAAACTGTTTTTATATAAATATTTATGCTTTGTATTTAGCAAAGAGTTTTATACATGTGGTTTTGGCAGTGGAGTTAGCATTTTAAGCACTTTAAGCACTTTATGTATACTTCCTTGTATTTTTTAAGATGTGTGTTATTATTATGAATTTGTCTTTTTATGACTATACAGCCAAATAAAGTATTTTGACTGACAGACTAATTCCCAATGAATCACATACAAGTATGGGACCCTCACAGAGATCAAAGGAGGGATTTCATATGTGTTCCAACATACAAAGCAAAAGTCGGAAGTCACCCTTTAAAGCTCAGAAGAGTGACAAGGTATTGTCATCATCTAGAGACAGAAAATTTGTTCAGACAATCATCCAATTCCCATCAATGTTTGGTAAGATTTGCCCTAGTCTGAGCTTGAATAAGCAATTGAAAATCTAGTTACAGCCATGTCTACTGGTCGTTAAGATGTCTGTGAATCTCACTCTAGGATAAAAAATAATAGAGTGTCCTTGGCTACAGAGTTGTCTGATGATGCTTGGGGGGAGATCTGGCAGAGAGCGGTCCGATCGTCGATCTGTATTTATTATAAAGAGAATGCCTACAACATATTGACTCATTGGTACCTAACACCTGTTTGTTTGGCCAAGATGTTCGGGGGTTCTGCTCTATGTTGGGAGGGCTGTGGTGAGAGGGGAACCTTTGTCCATACTTTGTGGGCATGTGCTGTGATTCAGTCTTTCTGGGTAAAGATACAGAGTATAATGCGGGCCATCACCAATTTCTAACTCCCCCTCGAGCCCCAGACATTTTTATTGGGTGATCTAGGGGCTCATCGCATTTTTCTTTCAACGACCCCTCAGGGCCGCCTTATGTCCCAACTACTCATGGCAACTGTGTAAGCAACCACTTTCTCCTTCTGTAAATATGTGGTGGGGGAAGGTTTGGGCTCTCCATGCTATGGAGAAGTTGACTGCTCTTGTTCGGGATCGGGAGACCAAATTTGATTCAACCTGGCACCCCTTCACCACCTAAGTTAAGCGACTACAACGAACCGGAGGTCTCCTTATGTCAATGTGACGAACACTACGCGCATCTGATATTCATATTATGCCTTCTTCAGACTCAGACAACGGCTCTGCTGAACTGTGAACACTGTGTGGGGGATCTAGGTGGTAATTGTTTTAGCTAATGCTTCCCCATGTACACAGTTGTATGTGATTTGCTCTTCCATTAGGTGTGAGTCTGATATATTATCTTGGGTGACTTTGTGTAATGTGTTTTGTTAACTGTTTTCATTCAAAAATGCAAAATAAGATTGTTGAAAAAAAAATAATGATAATAGAGTGTCCGGTCATTTTCAGAGGTAGAAGGTAATAATAGAGATAACTCCATATAGGAAGTATTTAAAGCATTAGGTGATGGGCAGTGTCACCAGATTCTTTTTTAACAAACAGTTCTCCTTGACTTTTCAATGACCTCAATAGCATTTTTTTAATTTTAAACATAAATTCTTCCTTTTTAATTAATTCCAAAATATAAGTGGTCTGCAATTTGCCAATGACTGCAAACAACTTCAAGGTCTGCAAACAAGCAGCAAACGAAGAGTATATGTGATTACTGCTCTAAAAATCCCCATTGTACTAACAAACTGAAGTTATCCTCGCTACAGTCACATGGGTGAATTGTAGCATGAAGAGACAATGTAATAAAGGCTATGAAAAGTTACAGTCTTTATTAGACTGTTAAGAAACTTGGGTAATAAAATAACTAACTTTTGGCCCAATTGAGACCAATTTGTAGTCCGCATTTTCTTTGAGGGATTTCTATAAAATTTTAGAAAGGTTTAAAATTTGCTGTAATATAATTGTCAAGAATGGGGTTGGAAAAAACATCTCTACCAAAGGTTTAACTCCAGGCTACCCAGCATTAGTGCGAGACGGCTGGCTCCATACCAAATTTTCAGGATATCTACATGAGATAAACTTACAGGTTATGAATTTAAATGGCTTGGACATATAGTGGTTATCCTAAAGATCTGCATAGTGTCGACCCTCACTGACCCTCATTGGGTGGCTCTATCAATGGAGATAGTTTTGTAAATTTCACGAAGCATAAAGTTGTTTAATTTCTTTTTTAAGTGCAACTACCTTAGGGAGGTGAGTTGCAGGTCACACTTTATATAGAAGTAGAAACACAGATATTCACAGACAGATATGGTTCTGACATAGCCTCTTTACTTTTTTAATGCAAGGGCTCAACTTACTGTAAATCGGTTGATGGTTGACAGTCGCTTCTATGCACGGGAAGGGAATATTCAAGTCATTCGGTCCAATATCTGTTTATGTTTCAATTGGACCATTGCCTGAGGGTTTAGAGTAAAAGGGAGCTGAATTTATTCCAATGTCAGTAATAGGTTACAATCTGAAAAATTGGTTGGGAGGCCTTTGAGTTAAATTCTCTTTCATGGAAAACATTATTTTTCTGGATGAGAAACATAGAAATATAGAAACATAGAAATACAATTAGGGACCGTATTTATGACCCAGTTTGCGCCACGTTTGCACCACGCAATGTGGTACATGGGTGATGCAAACCTTAAGTGAGATTTATGAAGCCACGCATGGTCACTTTGCGTGGCCCTGAGTGGCTCCATAAATCTAGAGTAAAGCAACATAGAAAGAGGAATATGCCTCTCAGGATTGTTTTTGTGCTGGGAGGTGCTCCTTCCTGCACAAAAACAATCCTGCATGCAATAGAGGCACCCGTGCACCATGGTGAAAGGGTACCTGCGTTGGCGCGAGGCTGCCAAAAGGGCACCAGCGCATGGGAAAAGTCAGGAATGCGCTGTATTGACTTAAAGATAGCGCATTCCATCCCTTTCCTTGTCACGCAGTGCAGCAAGGTGACTTGCGTTAGAAGTTCGTAAATATACCCTTTAGTGTGGAAGAATGCTCTGTAGGCTAAATTGATCATTTTTGTGAGACTTCTTGACATAGATGAGAGAAATAAGATGCAATGTGTAAGGTGTAATTGTTTAAGAATAAAATAAAAACAAAGAAGAAGAAGATGAATTATGATATATCAAAAGGTGCTAAAGATCAGAGGCACAGGATTAGAAAACATGTAAAAATGACAAGCAGCTTTTGAAGAACAGCTAGTGGTGAAACTGCAATGTCCCTGCATGTGTCTGGTATCCAGGCTTTAAATTTTGTCCCTGGCTGGCCTCATGCTGATCTACCTTGTGCTCGAAGGCCTTGTCCTTGACATGAGTGAGTTCTACCTAGAAGGGATGCACAAAGCATGCCCTCATTTAATTTAGAGAAGACTACCGCCCTGTCATGATTTCCCATGTAGAGTGGTGGTGGCGGCATACTGTTTTTGTGAATCAGTGGCTGTGAGCAGCTTTGATCTGTGTCACAGGACTGGGGGCCTGCTGGCCCACTCGTTTAAAGTTGTGCTTTAATACATTAACACAGATCCTTGCATTAACATCCCAAGTGTGTGTCATGCATGTGCATGTATGTGGCTTGTGTGGTTTATCCAGGTTGTGTATGAACGAGCAAGAGTAATGGAGGCCTCCGGAATACGGAATCCACTGGCCTGTTTCTATGCACAAGAAGATGGGGTGACTCTGTTTTCACAGTGGATATGTATTGCTGACATTCCTGATGTTCGAGGGAGAAGCCCCAGACAATAAAGTGGGAAAAGAGGAGACAGGGTGCCTTTAAAAATGGAATTAGGATCTTTTGTGAGAGGAGCTTCTGATCATTCTTCCTGGGGGTGAAGTTCTGTTAAGTGAGAGAAGGGTACTTTAGTTGAGGTGAACCTTGTCTCACTTCCCAGAGCACTAGCAGAGTGGCTGTTTATGTGTTAGGTACACCAAACACACTCCTCTTTGAGCCTCTGTTCTGGGTGCTCCACGCTTGAGACTACCCTGCTGCAAGGAGCTGTGTTCAGAGAACAGTTTAGAGAGGACAAATGAAAAGAGAACCAACCTAAAGTGGTTCTAAAACTGCAGGCGGACATAATTCACATCCCTATCTACTTTGACTGTATAAAAGTGGGGGATTCTGACCCAATTGCTGTTCCAGTTTCAAGTTCACGTCAACTAAGGAATGTAGTGCTCTGCAAAGTACCCAGAGGACTGCTCTGCAACCAGAGCTGCTACCTGCCTGACACAAGCTTTTCAGAAGTGAGGGGACATCACCTGGAGAGTGCCTTACCTGGAAGAAGCTGAATTTCGGAACTGAAGCACCTTGAAGCCAACCTGCTGCTGAGAGAGGGATGGATCCTGCAGAGGTATGCCTGACCTGAAGCACCCAAGCAACTTGAAACCTGGTGCTCTGTGGGTTTGTTAGCTAAAAGAAGACTGAGGAGAGCAATTTGCATGCCCTGAGGCTTGAGGGTGCAAACTCTCTAGGAATCATGGACAAAAGTCATTGCCACTGTTACCAAAAAGCTAATGCCCAAGGTGGAGCACACAATTGTCAACACATTTTGTGGTGAGTCATTACCATCAAGAAGGTTTGTGCGAGGTGGAGTGTGTCACCATCCAGATGTTTCTGCTGAGGTGGTCCATGTTGCAGCCTTTCAACAAATATGTCCAGGAAGTGCTGTGCTGCTTCACCTGTGACCCCACAGTGGCTGCCCTAATGCTGCTGAGATTTCTGACCCTGGCTGCACCCTCACTGCAACTCACTGGTGTCCCAGAAGAGGGTGCTTTTCTCACTGGAGTTTACACCAGCTGGTGAGGCCATCGCCAATGCCATTCTGCTGTGGTCCTACCCAGATCGTGGTCAACTGTCCACCCAGTACATCTCTCCCGGAAGCAGGAGTGCAGTGAGATGCCTGTTGCAGGTCCCCGCCATTAATGGAATCCACGTCCGAGGCTCGAACTGTGGTGGACTATAACATCTGAGAGTTGCTGAAGGCGCTGAATGCTAAGGAACGAATTTAAGGGTAATCTGCACCTAAGCCTTGAATATTGCCTGAGAGATGTTTAACCCTGGGGGGGACCTACCTAGACTTGCCATGGAGTGGGAACGCCTGAGAGAGGGGCCAAGTGGAGCAGAATCCAAGGTGCAGTAATCCAAGTGCAAATATCAGAATTGGGCCTTTTTTATGGGCTGTGAAGTATTACATTTTAAATCGGTAGATTAAAGTACTTTTCTTTTATCAAAGTAACGCACTGGACTGGACATTCAGTTATCGCGCTGCTGGATGATTGTTGAGCGCTGAGTTTGCACCCCCTTCCCACACTACCTTCCAGAAATGCTTGTGATTGCTCTCCATCACTATCACTGAGAGTGAAACCCTGGAGGGATTTTACTAGGCCAAATTTTCGGAGCCATAGTAGAACGGGCCCTGGGGCACCAGAAGAACATATCCCACCTCACACAGATAAGGCTCAATAGTCCCTGCTTGCCCCATGGCACCCCAAACTGAGGCTGACAGCTAGTACAGGTAATAAAACAATAAACAGGGTAAGCCTGGTTCAGTCATACTGAATGATTTTGTTGAAATATGTTTGTACGTGACATTCCAGCAGGTTTCGTTTACGTACACCTTAAATTTGAAGCAAATGGGAAATCCATGTATGAAATTCCTGACCATTAATGTCAGCTTGTAATACAATGAGGATTCCAAACCTGACAACAGAGAAAGTAGCAGACTATTTTAGAGATTTTGCCTTACCTCCTCGATGATAAGAAAAGTGACTATTGAATAAGGCAGCTGTTCCCAAACTGTGCGCCGTGGCTCCCTGCGGAGCCGTTAAACCTAGCCAGGGGAGGCGCGCACCAAGCACTTTAATGCATTTAATGTTCAAGGGTCTGTTGGCTTCAGTTAAACTAATTAGACTTAAACGCATGATGTCGATGATTTGTAAGTGAGATGCCTAAAGCTGTAAACGTAGTGCTTAATTGATGGCATGTCAAGGGAGATGACCTCCATTTTTCACTGGATCCCCACGTTCCAACACTCCCAAAGTAAGCGGAAGATGCCTGATTAATTTTGTTAGACTTTTTAATAGTTTAGTTTTTTTCCAAATGCATTTTACACCAACGCAAGTTATCAGGAAAGTACAGTTGTCCTGTCTATTAAACACACTATGGGGCTGATTATGATGTTGGTCGGAAACTCTTCCAAACTGAATCGGTTTCGTAATGATTTCCGACCGAATCGGGTTCTGCGAGTCCGACCGACCGATTACGATGCTTCCCAGCATCGCTCGGTCGGACTCGCATTGACTTCAGTGGAGCCTGTGTTCCGAACAAGAACACAGGTTCCCATTGAAAAAGGAGTGGTTGGGGAAAACCTTGCACCCTGTGGCGGGCACCTCATGGTGCCTGCCACACTATGCATGGCTGCAAAGAGGGGACCCATGGGCCCCAACCGGAGGCCTTCGGGTGAAGGGGGGCCTGCTACGGGCCCCCAAAGTCAGATTCCGACAGCCGTTTCATGTCAGGCAAACCGATTCAGAACGGCTGTCAGAATCGGCCATTGTAATCGCTCGGTCGGAAACCGTGTCCATAGAGCTGTACGATTCGGCTCCGAACGACTCGGGCTGTCCGAATGCCGTTCGGAGCCGAATCGGACTGCCCGAACGGTTTCCCTGCATCGTAATCGGTCGGTCGGAAATGTATCCGATTCGGTCGGAAACATAGGTTCCGAATCGGATTCGGAGAATCCGAATCCCGTTCGGAGCCTTTCAAACCGACATCGCAATCGGCCCCTAAGTATTATTAAGTATTGACATTTGTTCTTGAATCATAGGTACTTCCAGTACACATTTCTTTCAGTACACACACATTTCCAGACAGGCTTGCTCTCTCCTTGAGCACAGGGAAGAAAAACACCATATACGGAATAATGCCAACATTTGGAAGCAAGAAAGCGGGACATTTAAAAAAACAAAATCAGAGGAATTTATTTTACTTGCATTGATTTGGAGGCAATTTTAGGGAGGAGACAGCAAAAAATAAAGCTGTGTATGTGGTTTAAAAATTCGTGAGGCACCCTGCTGAGATGGGTGTGTTGGCACTTATGACCTGGGTAGAAATGGAAGTGCATGCAAATATTCTTCAAGCGCAGAAACACTTTGGCAATGAGGCCTACATGCATAGGGGTGCGATCTAGCACTGTAAGTGGGTTAAAAAAGTTGGAGAGGGTACTCTAAAAAAGGCATGAGTAAAGAAGTGTAACTAGGAATATTTTATTAGAGGTGCCGCCTTAGTAAGACAAAGCACCCTGCTTATATGATTATAGTACCTTCATCAGCTTCATCCCAATTATTTTCAGGGAGAAAAATGCAAGTACTCCCGAGGCCAGGCTTACATCCACTCCACCCTCCAAAAAATGAAACAGTGGGGAGCCACGGGCAATGGCCAATGGGTCAAGGGAACTGCGGGTCAAAAAAGTTTGGGAACCACTGGAATAAGGGGACACATTTATTTGAGGATGTGAAATACAATTATGAAAGGTGTAAGGTTGCAGCATAAGGCACAAACAGGAGAAAGGGTAACATCCTGCCAAAGAAGAATACCATTGAGTGAGAAGAACTTGTACAGAGAAATAATAAAGCAACCGTATTCCATCATATACTAATGACTGTAACAGTCCAGGTCAGTAACGATATCGCAATTGTTAAACAAACATTTACGGAAGTGTGGGAAAGGGAGAAGGAACTGTAGATATCATAGAGAACATGGTTCCTCATGGGAAACAGTGGTAGACTTAATTTTAGAGTAAAAGTAGAACCTTGCATCCCAATTAATGTAGAATAATCGTGAAGTAGTGAACAAGAAAACAGGCCAAGACATACTAATATACAAAATTAGGGTTTCATGAAGAGGTGGAAAAATGCAACCCAATAGACATTTTATGCAAAAGTGCTCATAGGATCAGAGCACAAAAACATAGTTAACGTTTTTATGGATTCCTGTGAAAGAAATGATTATTAAAAGACTTCAGGAATTACAAATAATAGTTTGGACTAATGGTTTAAGATGCTGGGCCTGGCCAAAGACAATGCTGAATTGGGAAATGGCAAGTAGTTCATTTTAGGCTAACAAAACACCCAAATCCATTGTACAGGCTACACAGAGAAACACGGAATGAGTTTGTACAATTCAAGCAGCTTGTTGCATGGATTGTCTCTGGCCAGCAAAATATGAACTAGGAAGAACCACAAACCACACTCTGGCTGGCTATTCTCCTGCTCCATTGAAAGCACCTCCCTCAGGTTGGCATCCATTTGGTTGGTTCAAAATCAGCTTAGTCTCTTTGTTATTTATTTATTTTATTTGAAAGGTTTTATATAGCGCTGGCTAGACCCGGAGGTATCAGAGCGCTTTACATGAGTATCAGACCATAGTTGCAGGTTACATCGTTACAAAGGTTACACAGTTATTAGAGCATAGCTACATAGTTACATGTTCGGTCGAGACAAACAATAAGGGCATATGCGTAAGGGAAAAAGTAGGCAAGGGGAGCGATTCAGGGGGAGGGGGTAGGAGCAGGGGAAGTAGACAGCGAATGAAGGAGGGAAGAGGAGGGGAGGGGTGAGAGACACAGCATGAATGAAGAGGGGGAGGGTGACGGGGGCACAAACCGGTAGACGAGTAAAAGCTGCGTCCAAAGTCCAGTAAGCTGTGATCCCAGGGGAAGTGATATCATTCCCCCAACTCAGATGTGAGAGGCTCCCTTTACACAGTGGACTCTCTCAGAGGGGTCTCTGAGACTCCAAGGCCTACCTACTGGATCCTTCCCCAAAAGGGGAGAGGGAGTGCTTTGGCAAGGGCGCCATACCATGCCTCAACTGTGAGTGGCTCCCTTAGCACTGTGGACTCTCTCAGAGGGATCACTGAGACTCCAGAGTATAAGTAGTTGGATCTTTCCCCAACAAGGGGAGAAGGAGTGCTTAGTTAAAGGGCACAAGGGACAGGGGCTAGGGGCGTAGCAGGCAAGGGGAGAGATAAAGGGGGAGGGGAAAGGAGCAGGGAAGTAGACAAAAGAATGAAAGAGGGAAAGCGGTAGGGGAGGGTGAGAGAGAGCATGAAAAGAGGGGGAGGGTGCTTTACGCGGTTGACTCTCTCAGAGGGGTCTCTAAGACTCCAAGGTCTACCCTACTGGATCCTTCCCCAACAAGGGGAGAGGGAGTGCTTTGGTAAGGGCGCCATACCATGCCTCAGCTGTGCGTGGTTCCCTTGACGCTGTGGACTCTCTCAGAGGGTTCACTGAGACTCCAGAGTAAGAATATTAGATCTTTCCCCAACAAGGTGAGAAGGAGTGCTTAGTCAAAGGGCAACAAGGGACAGGGGGCTAGGAGGAGGGTCGGAACTGGCAGGTCAACAGAGGGGGAACAAACGGCAAAAGAAAATCGCATTAATTACAGAAAGATAACACATACAATACCCGGATAAATTAGCGATCCAGAAAAAGACAGGATCCATGAAAGGCAAGGGTCAGGGAGGACAAAGGGAGGGAGTCAGCGAGTTGAAGAGTCCCACAAAGAAGAGATACGGATAGCAGAAAAGGAAATGAATACGTTGTAGAGTCACTCAGGAGATCAATGCAAACGCAAAAAGCTCAGAATCACAGAATGGTGATATCAAGTACAAAGAACTACTACATATACTTGTGGTTAGAGTTTTAACTATGCAAAATAGTAAATTCACTCAGGGTTCTATTATCACAATGATTAGGATAAAAACAATTGTATGTTACTTATCCACAGAGTGAACGGAGAAATAAGACATCTAAGGGGGTAGAGAGAGGGAGGGGAGGGAGATGAGATAGGTTATAGGAGAGACAGGGACCTAGGGGGGGAGAAAGAGATAAGGCCGTCCAGCTGAGGAGCAATGTCTGAGGGTCGGCAGGATGAAGTCCGACGGACCGAGGGAGAGGACAAGAAACAACAAAATAGTGGCTCCATTCGCGCTCCGCCATTTTGCGCCATCAGTTCCCAGACACATCACTTGACCGTCAATCTGAAGCATCTCCAACTATGCGGTGATAGGGCAAATTAAGCAGTCACATGTGTGGGCTAGATGCGAAAGAACAAACTCCAAGGAGGCAATCAGTGTCTATAAATCCTCAGCGGGAAGTCAGTTCAGGCAGGCCGTTTCATACAAAAATCCTCAGGGGGTAGTCCGTTCAGGCAGGCCGTTTCAAACAAGGCCATAAAGGAAAGCCCGCACTCCTTTAGGACCCTCCGCTAGAGATCTCCCCCTAAGACGGTGGGGCTAGGTCCGGGATGTTCTATCTTGGATGCAGGCCTCACGTGGCCCAGGGACCCCAGCCAATCCTCCAGGGGCGCTGTGCTAGTCGTCTGACTCTAGAAGTCCCTCGCCGTCCACATCTCTGGTCAGTACTATAATGAGACGGGCACTCGTGGTCACTCTTGTCAAGACCGCGCCGCCTCCCAGGGCCTCATGGGAGCCCCGCTGACCGGCTCTGCAGCCCCTCCTGATGAAGAGGCTACAGCAACTCCTCGAAAAGCAACTGCTAGGAGGGCTAGGAGTAGATGCAGGGCCCCACCAGGGGCAACGACAGGTCGCCAAGAAGGAGGACACCCATTAGAGATGGGGAGTCTCCAGCGGGCAGATGGGAGTATTTTGACTGTGGACTGTGTTGTAGGGGGGGAACCCCCCCCCGCTCCTCACTGTGTCCGGTGTTATCACCGGTGCAGGCTCCCTGTGTCTTCTCCCGGCCGGGAACCCCACTCCACAACCCAGGGCACAGTGAGGGAGCACGTCCCTCGACGCGGGTGCCGGTAGCTTCAGGTGCTGTCAGATCGCAGCTGGAGGCGGCCCCCGGGCCAAGCAAGCTGCCGGGGCTTCCAACTAGGCAGCAGGCAACACGATCCTCCACAAGTCCCGGTGCAGCAGTGGGGACCTCAGCAGAACATTGCGGCGGGAGCCGCCATCTTGCATCTCTCCGTGAACTTCGCAGTCCGGGATGGTCTCGCCCCGCAGTCTTCATCAGGGGGACCAAATTCACCGTTCATAAGTCCCCGCACCTCCGGGCACATCAGGTGAGCCGACGGCCCAAGACCGCAGGTCCCAGCGCAGTGGCGAGCACTTCAGCAGGAGAGCTCAGCTGGAGCCGCCATCTTACCCTGTGCTACGGCCTCTGAAGGTAGGGATGCTCTCCTGCAAGGGGTCACAACCAGTCAGGGACGCGCTGGTTTGGGATATCGGGTGCGCTCCACAGGCAGCAGCCGCCGCAGTCACGTTCGTGTGCCCAGAGCGGGCTATCTCCATGCCACGCTGTGTTGTTGGCTGCAGCAGTGCTTTTCCCCATTGCCGGTACTCACCGGGGACACGGAGGGGGCAGTTTCGGCACTCGCTGTCCCTCCGTCATTACCTCCTGGGAGCCCGATCCTGGCTACGCCGCTCCCTCTCTGCTAACCCTTAAGGCAAGTCAGTCACGCCCCAGGTGCCATTTTGCAGCACGATCGATGGGTGAGTTTTCGGCCGATTTCTTGGCTACACAGCAGCACGGGAGATCGGCGCTCACGGCAGCAGACGCTCCAGATGTTCCGATGCCGGGAGCACTTTCTTTTAGCTGGTTTTGGTGCGGTTAAGCATCGCACTTCGTTGTTGAGCACGTTGCTTGAACGGAGCTTCTCCTCCGAGCGGCCATTTCGGTTGGTTTATCATTGTTGCTGTGAGGAGGCTCTCATTGACCCAACCACAAAGGTTGTCTGCTGAGGTCCTGGATCCCAGACAATAACATGATACAATGCCACCTCCCATTCTAATCAAAAACTGAAAGTTGTAGATGCTCATTCCATAGATTCTTGGTACTGTGTAGGATCCCCAAGGTGTCTGAAAACAAATAGGAAGAAACCCCACAACCACTGAGATCAATCAATCAATCAATCACGGCATTTATAGAGCGCGCTACTCACCCGGGAGGGTCTCAAGGCGCTGGGGGAGGGGGTAAGTTACTGCTCGAACAGCCAGGTCTTGAGCTGCTTCCTGAAGGAGAGATGGTCCTGGGTTCGCCGAAGGTGAGTGGGGAGGAGTTCCAGGTCTTGGCTGCCAGGTAGGAGAAGGATCTTCCTCCGGCGGTGGTTCTGCGGATGCGTGGTAGTGCGGTTGCGGGCGTGGCTGGTTGATCGTAGCTGGCGGGTGGGCGTGTAGAAGGTCATGCGGTCGTTGAGGTACTTTGGGCCCAGGTCGTGGAGGGCCTTGTGTGCGTGGGTGAGGAGTCTGAACGTGATTCTCTTGCTGACGGGGAGCCAGTGCAGGTCTTTCAGGTGTCCGGTGATGTGGCTGTGTCGGGGGATGTCCAGGATGAGTCGTGCGGAGGCGTTCTGGATGCGCTGGAGTCTTTTTGAAGTTTGGCTGTGGTTCCGGCGTAGAGGGTGTTCCCATAGTCCAGTCGGCTGGTGACGAGTGCCTGGGTGACGGTCCTCCTGGTTTCAGTGGGGATCCATCTGAAGATCTTGCGGAGCATGCGCAGGGTGTTGAAGCACGAGGATGAGACGGGCGTTGACTTGTCTGGTCATCGACAGGGAGGAGTCCAGGATGAAGCCCAGGTTGCGTGCGTGGTCCGTTGGCTTGGGCGCGGTGCCCAGGGCCGGGGGCCACCAGGAGTCGTCCCAGGCGGAGGGTGATGAGCCCAGGATGAGGACTTCCGTCTTGTCTGAGTTTAGTTTAAGGCGGCTGTTCCTCATCCAGTCGGCGACGTCTCTCATCCCGTCGTGTGAGGTTGGCTCTGGCGGTGGTGGGGTCGTTGGTGAGGAGAGGATCAGCTGGGTGTCGTTGGCGTAGGAGATGATGTTGAGGTTGTGTTGGCGTGCGATGGCTGCGAGGGGCTCATGTAGACGTTGAAGAGGGTTGGACTGAGTGAAGATCCTTGTGGAACGCCGCAGATGACTTCGGTGGCCTCGGATCTGAACGGGGAGGCGGACTCTCTGGGTTCTTCCGGCGAGGAACGAGATGATCCATTCCAGTGCTTTCTCTCGGATTCCGATGTTGCTGAGGCGCTTCACTAGGGTGCGGTGGCAGACGGTGTCGAACGCCGCGGAGAGGTCCAAGAGGATGAGGGCTGCTGTTTCCCCGTTGTCGGTTAGGGTTCTGATGTCGTCGGTGGCTGCGATAAGGGCGGTCTCGGTGCTGTGGTTGGCCCGAAACCCGGACTGTGAGGGGTCGAGGATCCATTCGTCTCGAGGAAGGCGGCAAGCTGTCCGTTGACGGTCTTCTCGATGACTTTGGCCGGAAACGGAAGGAGCGAGATGGGACGGTAGTTCTTGAGGTCGGTGGGGTCCGCCGTTGGTTTCTTCAGGAGGGCGGTAAGCTCGGCGTGCTTCCAGCTCTCCGGGAAGGTGGCAGTGTGGAAGGAGGAGTTGATGATGTCCCGGAGATGGGGTGCGATGGTGGCGTCGGCTTTGTTGAAGACGTGGTGTGGGCAGGGGTCGGTTGGTGATCCGGAGTGGATGGAGTTCATCGTGCGGGTGGTGTCTTCGGTGCTGATCCAAACCAAGAGAAGGTTAAATGCTCAGAGGAAATACTCTTGCCTGGAAGACTATCCTTTAAAAACCTTGGTGTGAAGTAGGTTAACCTGATGGTGTTGCTCACAATGATAAAGGTTAAGTATCTGCCTGAAGCCTAGTTTGATGTGCGCTTCAATTCCGCCTTGTAAGGTCATCTGCTATTTGCACTTTATGCAAGAGCAGAATCTTGTCACTCACTGAGAGGGAAGCAAATGGAAGTGGGCAGCCCCTGTGCTTCATGTTGTATGTTGTGAGAATGACACACCGACAGACCAATGGATGAAGAAATCCGACTGAAAGCCCTTATTAGAATGTATATTATGATATATATAATTTTATTAAAACCGAAAAAGAAACTTGGCTAATGCCAGCTCTAAAAAACAAAAGACTGGAGAAAACCACTGCTGTTTCCTTAAGTGGTCTTTTGGCAGCACCAGTGAGAGTGGGTTTTGTATGAGGCTGATGTGCAAGTTTTTTTGCAGGCCCACAATGTATATTTTTTTATCTCTCAGAAGCAGTTGTTATTTGAGCAGGCACAGTTGGCTGTGCTTCATGTCCCCACATATGGGGAAGGGATGTGTGCTGAATGTTTACTTGCTGCATGCACACTC
Organism: Calotriton arnoldi; assembly: GCA_963921515.1. Lineage (NCBI taxonomy): Eukaryota > Metazoa > Chordata > Amphibia > Caudata > Salamandridae > Calotriton > Calotriton arnoldi. The sequence goes on along the minus strand of CAWUFW010000320.1, from coordinate 379,540 downwards.
TAGCGATGCTTTCCCTTCTCTCCGCAGTGCAGAAATCTCCTTGGCAGTGTACAGTTAGAGGCAATTTAATGAAGTACCAGCTTTTCCTGATATTCCACATACCATTGTTTTCCTTAATGGTGTGTCTAAGAAGGGTGTATGGAGAAGTATAGACCTTTCAGAGCCACTGTCAATGGGGAAGAGAAATGTACATTGTTATCAAGCTTTCGCCCCAAGCATCAGCTTTTGGATGCAATGGGTGTCAATATGAGAATCGAGCAGCCATCCAGCAAAAAGCTACAAGCAATTCTCTTTACCCAGTTCTGCATCACTTACAATCACCAACAATAGGCATTCTAAAATGTTGCTTTTTGATTATGTCATATTGGACTTTGAAACCTCTTGTGACATCATTTACCAGTTTGGCCCGCACTGGCTGCAGTTTAGAAAACAGTTTGAAACACTATATGGTGATGCAAGGACTACAGTACTCATCTAATTGAAGTAATGCCACAGAGATTAATTTAACACGGCAGGGGCGCCCACTACTGCTCACAATGGCATTACTATCACTGGCACTGGTATTGTGGAATGATGCGAGGATGAGGACAATCATATGTGCAGGGGAAGAAATTAAGTTCATATTGTATGCAAAACTTCCTTTGCTACCATCTCTGAATCAGGAGTATCTTGTGGTTCTTAATTTAATTTATTGCAGGACCATGGTACTCTGTATAATTAGCTGGGGTAAAACTGAAGTACCTCACATTATCTTTTTCTTGCAGCAAGGATCACCAATCTGCACATTGAAATATGAAGTGAACAAATGAAGGAATGCTATATTTGAGCGCTAGCTTGCACATATATATCTATACTGGCATCGCCAGTAGATAGTTATAGTTAGGACCTAGTTTCCATAGGAAAAGCGTTTTTTTGACTTGCTTATAATGTTGGCGCCGCTTGACGAATCTTCACAAAAAGTGCCCTACTCTGTCTAGTTGTGCATGGAAAATTTCGGGGTGATCCATCGAGCGGGGGGCGAGAAAAAGGAGGGTCCATAAAAGTGCATGTCCTATGTTAAATCCCATAGAGATTTTAGTCACAACTACAGCCCGAACTGCTGAATGGAATTACACCAAATTTGGTCCAGAAAGAGCCCTTTTTGTGATTTGGTGCAAATCCATTCAGAAGTTTTGGAGTTATTAAAGGAAAACCAAATTTGCATATCTAGAGGCAAGGATCCTCTACGAATCTTACCAGAGTCATGCAGAGATCTTATTGGCTGCCAACACTTCAACCAGGAAGTGTTGGCAGCCATCTTGGGACATGGACTCAGCCGAGTCCGAAACAAAAACGTTCAAAAAAGAGAAAGGGGCAGAGTAGGGATACCAGGAACCCCAACAGGGCCCAAAAACATTTTTTAAACATTTTGTGGCACAAATTGCAAAGATTCGCAAATCCCCATGACATTTAAAAAAAAAAAAAACAAGCATAGTCTCCCGCACTTGTTTGTATTCCAGCCCCCGGGTGGGCCAGGTCCAGGGGCAAGTGTTAATTACACAAAAGGGGAGGGGGTGCATGCGGCCCCCCTCCCCAAGGGCAGTTTTAGCCCCAGGGACCACCACCTCCCCAGGGTTTATTTTTTATAATTAATAGGAGGGGGGCCACGCAGCCCCCCTTCATTCGCCTTTAAAGGCCCAGAGGACCACCACCTCCCCGGGGCATGTGAGCGTAAAAAAAGGGATGCCGAATGGACCCCCTCTAACGTTTATAGTTTTGTGCCCCGGGGAGGTGGCGGTCCCTGGGGCACAAAACTATGAAGAAGGGGGAGGGGGACCATGCAGCCCCCATACTGGGCCATATTTGGCCCCAAGGACCACCACCTCCCCGGGGCATGGGTTAAAGAAAAGTGGGAGGGGGACCACCACCCCCCAGGGCTGGCTCCCTATCTCCCGAGGTGGCCACCCTAGGGAGATAGCAGTTTGCTTTCGCTTAGCGGGAGCTTTGACAGCTCCCACCAAGTGAGAGCAAACTGTAAGTCCACTCACAGTGGGCGGGAGCAGGAAAACTGCTCCCGCTCGCTTGGAGCAGACTTTTCATCTGCTTTCCTGCCCGCTGTCAAGCGGGCAGGAAAACAGATGAAAGGATTGTTCCTGCATGCAGGGAGCAGCATTTTTGGCTGCTCCCTGCGTGCAGGAGTAATGTTGGCTCCCACTGGAGGCGGGGAGCTGGCAGGGGCTGCAGGGGCATTGAGTCTCCCCCCACGGTCCCCAATGCTGAAGACTGGGTGCCTTGGGTAGGCTCCAGGGCACCCAGGGTCAAAAAATACTGGGCCGCCGTCAGTCCCTCCCCTCAGGTTTATGATGAGGAAGTACCCCTGTTTGGGTGAGATTCACCTCTTTGTAGTCTCGTCGTCTTCTCTTGATGAGTGTTAGAAATGGGGGTCTCTAGTTGGCAGAGGTAGGTACCTTTGTCCATATAGGGACCCTTGCTTCTAGTTAGGGTAAGGTGGATATAAACTTTAGATAACCCCTGCTCACCCCTGGGTAGCTTGGCACAGGCTGACAGACATCCCAAAGGCAATGTGTGAAGTATTTGTACTCAAAACACACAGTGATATAGTGATAGCACCACAAATGGACATCACACCAGTTTAGAAAAATTAAGGGGCATATTCTCAAGGACTTATCGCCGATTTATCGGCACTTTAGCGCTGCAAAAGTGGCGATAGATTTATCGCCCTATTCTCAAGCTGGTGCAAACTGCCGATATCGCCAGTTTTCCTGCGATAGCTGCCGCAAAAACATCGCCACGGATGAGAGCGACAACTAACGCTAATGATATGCAGAGTAGGCGTTCCCGTGCAAAAACACACGAAAACACCACTTCACGATATTCTCAACGACCAGCCAGATCAGCGAAGCGATCCAAAAACAGGCGATAAGGCGCGTTAGCAGTAGGGATTTAACACCTGCCTATTACTGTTGTTAAGCAGGACGACAACCTGCAGTAGAAAGGGAGCCCAGCCCAGAGCCACATCTGAAGACCAACAGATGCCATGGAGCCAATGATCATGCAGCTTGGAGACCCAAGAGGGCCACAACACCCACCGCCACCACCCCCAGCACCCCACCTCCCGGACCACCCCTCACTGGACTACCACCTAGGCAGCGCAGAAGAAGACAGCGGACGTTCCTAAAACGCACCAGCCTCAGACACTCAACGCCAGAGGATGCCATTGCCCACTACAGGCTCAAAAGGACAACCATCCTCCACATCCTGACCCACATTGCCCACAGGCTGACGGTACCAACACAGCGGAGAACCAACATCCCTCCGCAGACAAAGCTGCTGGCTGTGCTGCACCTGTTGGCCTCTGATACCTTCCAACCAACAACTGCCAGAGTCGGGGGAGTCTCACAGCCAGCCCTATCAAACTTCCTCACACATGTCTTGGATGCATGTCCACAAAAGCAACAGTGGGCCCCTGTATCCGCACCACACGCTAGTTCCAATTCGTAGTGTTCCTGCGCAACCAACCCCAACGCCAGCCATTGCTTGATGCCTCTGTGCTCCAGATCCAAGATTGTAGTTACTGAAATGGGGGTGCGCCAGGTCATGAAGTCCAGTAGTCAACAGTAGTGTAAAAACAGTTCTTCATTACAAATACATAAATCAACAATACGAAAAGCTCAGCCAACGCGTTCCATTCCCAACAGGGAACTTCATCAGGGCAACGTGTGGAGTCAATTAACTGCATATGCTGCGGGAACTCCCCAATACAATTCCATATTCCGAAAGTCAGTATTAAGAAACCTGTTGGATAAATGGTGACAATGGTCAAGCGTCCGTATAGTCACAAACGTAATCTGGTACAGTGTATTGCACTTGGACAAACCGGAATGCTAACAGGTATGATAAATCCTGCATAAAAAGACAGTAACAGAAGTTCGTGTGGTCGTAACCTTCGTAGGAAAGAAAAGGAAGGTTACGACCACACAAAATTCTGTTACGGTCTTATTATGCAGGATTTATCATACCTGTAAGCATCACGGTTTGTATCAGCTTGATACCCCTGCACCTTCACTTCTCCCACACTGCGCAGGAACAGCTGGAGACCAAGCAAGGGAACTACGCCATAGCTGGCTTCCCGCACGTGTTGGGGGCAATTGACTGCACACATGTACTACTTGTGCCCCCTGCCGACACTGCACACAATAACCGCAACAGAAACCACACGCATTCCATCAATGTGCAGGCAAAAGTGGACCACTGAGGCCTGTTCACGAATGCCGTCGCAAACTTCCCAGGCAGTGTGCATGATTCCTACATCTTCCGCAAGTCCATCACCAACCAGCGCTTTGAGGATGGCACCTATGGAAATGCACTGCTCATCGGTAAGTACCAACTGAACACACCACACACCTCAACTCCACAATCATACAACTCACAACTGTGGGAATGCACACGTTACAAAATCACATACAACATGCCAATCAACATGCCCAACTACCAGACACGACAACACAAGTAACTGTGGTAACCGTGGCCAGCCATGTAGACAAACCATCCACGGCATGGCACCTCTGCCACACAATTGCAGAATGTGGGGAGAGGTGGGAACCAAGTATGTGCGAAGGAGGCAAGTGACCCATCAATAAGAATGTACACAATGCCAAGTGTGGCGGTGATGTGCTGGACAGACTTCAGTATGCAGAGCACAGACATGTCCATGTGGACATATACTGCTGGTGTTTGTAGTGTTGTGGACAGTGGACGCAAACAGGTTACCTCAGGCAGTGTGGAAGACCTTGGACATGTAGCTTTGTCGTCCCCCCCTGTAAGCGTGAGCGGAGTGGCCTTGGCCGGCGTATGTCGTGAATAAATAGCCCGGGACTCTGGGCGTGGTTCAGTTCCGGGATGGCCACCAAAGTAACTACTGCGTGTGTCTCTGTGTCTGCCATATCCTGTCCATAGGCCTACACACACGTGGCCGACCATCTTCAACGGCCAGATTTACACTGGAGACGAGGTGGCTACGTCCCAAGCCAACCCGCGCACATCTCGTCATCGCATGCAGGGTCGTGTCTGCCAGGGCGGCGCCCCCCACCCAGCCACGAGGCCGCTGCCGTGACCGGTGGTGCCTGCATGATCCTGTGCGCCTGCTGCACCGCAGCCCTGGTCCCCAGACCGGTCCGCCGCCCAGCGATGACTGGCCGCCCCTGCGCACCCAGGCCTCAATGCTCACCTGCTGCCACCGGTGTGTCTCCAAGAGGGCCCACCACGTGCCGGTGCAACCTCCTCAGCCGAATGCTGGATTCCGTGCCACAGGCCCCCAGCGCACCCTGCGGCACCGCACCGCGGAGTCATGTGTGTGCTAACTGCTGCCTTCGGCGTACACTGCGGTCCAGCAGGGCTCTCAATTCAAATCGAATCTTGATTGGCAGGACGGCGTATCGAGGTCTACGCATCATCGCAGGCTGCACACCCGCTCAGCTCTTCATGTGCCCCTACCTCAATGCACCGCAAGTCACCGTCCCGTGGCGGTAGGCCCATGCCGGCCGCAGTGCATCGGGTGCCACCAACTCTGTGCACCGCAAGTCACCATCCCGTGGCGGTAGGCCCGTGCCGGCCGCAGTGCATCGGGTGCCACTAACCCAGTGCGCCACAAGTCATGGACCATTTATGATTGAGTCTCGTGGTGCGGACGCCATCATGTCACCTCCGGCCGTGGGGAATGTGATGTGGTAGGCCCCTTTTATTGGCAGGGTCACATGTCCTGTGATGCCTGTGCTGGATGGGTGTGGTGTGGGTGTAAACCAGCCCTCAGGGAGTGGCTGTGGCATGCTGACAACTAGACCAGTGATCAGCAGATCACTACAGGGAAGACCTGGGACATGTAGCTTTGTCGTCCCCCTGTAAGCGTAAGCGAGTGGGCTGGGCTGGCGTATGCCAGTCCAATGTAGGGGTGTGAACAATGAGCCCGGGGCTCTGGGCGTGGTTCAGTTCTGGTTCTGGACAAGAAAGTAACTAATGCGTGTGTCTCTGTTGTAGTGTCGGCGCCACCCGGACCGCAATCGGCAATGTTGCACCCTGTGACTCAAGTCCCACAACATGAGCAACATGAACGTAAAGGGGAATCACTCACCCTACATTCATCCATACTTTGCATACATGAATGATCATAGACATGACACATCTGTGTGAAGTTGAATGTTTTATTCACATTCAGTGGAGTGTTGAAGCTGGAGCAGTACAGGGCCATGCAAACCCCACTTTACATTGTTGCCCCGTGGAGGGCCAGCCAGAGTCCTTTAGGGAATGACAAGTTCATCGGAAGAGGAAGAGTTCAGTCCGCAGTCTGATTGCTGTGTCATTGGTAACCAAACAGAATATGGCAGTCCATGTCGAGGTCCAAGGTGAGTGTCGCAGAGTGTATCGGGGGACAGTGGAAGGTGATGATGCAGAGGGCAGAACAAAGCAGAAACAGGCCATATGGCGGAGATGAATGCTACCGCTTCCTTCTTGCCACTAAGGCAGAATCATCCGCATCTTCGTCCTCTGATGTTTCATGTGCCTCACATGTGGGTGGTGTTGTTTTGTCTGCATCACTGTGTGGCAGTGACACATCAGTGGCCGGAGGTGGATTGTCTGCAGCACTGTGTGTCACTGACACATCAGGGGCGGAGATGTGGATGTAGAAGCAGCAGCAGCATTCATCGGCGCCAGGCCTTGTGGCGGCAATGCCATGATGAGGGTCTGCAGGGCATGGAAGAACCCAGCTACATCTCGCTGGTGTGCAGCCGTGGCAGCCATTCTTTCCGCCTGCATCCGCTCCATGTTCTCCATGATCCTCCGCATGTGTCCCAACTCCCGGCTGACATCGACTGGAGCCACTCTGACTAGACAGTTGTCCTTGTCTCAGAGTCAGGACTCCAGCGATGTCAGCCATGGATCGTTGGAGAGCATGGAGCGGACTGTGGGTGTCCGTTAGGGACTGTAAGTGGTCCCTGATGGGACTTAGACACCCACGTATGGCATCTAGTTTGGCTGCCATGAGGTCGAACCCCACCCGCACCTGATCAGCCATCTTCTCCTGGCACCCTAACACACGGCGTTGGAAGGCCATGTGTTGTTCGTGGGGGTCCTGGGAGACAGCCGTGGTGGTGGGTGCTTCCTGCTGTGTGGTCTGTGCAGGGGGTGAGGTCTCCTCGATGCAGCTGGGCTGCCCTGCTCCTGGAGGTGAGGTGCCGAAGCTGTCCATGAGCTCTTGGAGGGCGTCGGTGTCGAAGGTGTGGAGGTCCTCTTCGTCATCAGTGAAGAGATGTTCGGTCTGCTCTGCAGGAGGTGTTGATTCTCCCTCTGCAATGTGAAGGGGAGATGCAGTTTAACATTGTGTTCACATGTATGTTGACGCATTGTACAAGTTTACATACAGACTGCATGACAATGTACATTGTGACTGTTTGGGAGGAGCTGCCAATTTGATGCGGGACAGTGGACATTTCGACAACATCACGGATGTGTGTTTGTACTTGTACATTATCATCTCACATTTCCCTGCTATGCCAAATGTGATTGGCCAGTTTCTACACACAAGCAGCACCAGTTGTGTCCTATGTTTGGTGTGAACGTGTTGCAGTTTGTACCACATTGTTGTCAATGTTGATGTGCTCTGAATGTTATGTGTGTGTGCTGCATTTTGGGAGAGTCGCCCCTGCAGCTCTGATTTTGCTGCCCCTTATCCCTTTCAGGCGGTGTGCCTTTGACTTCTGTGCTTATACAGTGCTGAGATGTTGCATACTTGGGTAAATTGGGCTCTTGGTGGGAGTTGGGACTCTGGGGCATGGTTTGTCCGCAGATGTGTTGTTGACGTCAGGGGTTGTTTGTGCACGTGGATGTGTCAGAGTGTGACCTGCTCCTTTACGGATGTGGTCCACACTCAGCCACCTCAGTGTCGTGGCGTGCAACATGTCATGATATATTGACTGCAGCCATGCTATTCATCATGCAGTGTCACTTGCATTGTCAGTGTGGCTCACAGACACGCTGCTTTGCTGGGTTTGGCACATGTGCATGGGTTGGTTGTGAGATTGGTGATGTGTGGGAAGGGCCCCCTCTGGGCACATAGTCGAGGGGGGCCTACTTGCTGTTTCTAGGTGTGCTGCAGTGTGCCAAGGGGATCAGGGACATGATCCAGAGTCATTGTGGGTGTGCACTGTGCTATACTTAATTGTGCATGTGTGACATTGTGCCCATCTCCCCCGTCCCCCAGTCCCTGGTCATTACTCACCCTGTTGCTGTTGTGTCAGGTCATGTTGAGCAGTGTCCGGTCCCCCAACTCCTGCCACCGTCTCCACACTGATGACTGTGGACACCATTTCCTCCATCTCATCCAGCTCCTCCTGTGGCGCTGGACTCCCACCTCCAGTCTGCATTGCTGCCTTCTGGTTGTTGCCGAGTTTCTGCTTGGTTTTGCGCTTCACATCATTCCAGCGCCTCTTGAGCTCTTCCATTGTCCTCCTCAGCACTCCGACTGCATTCACCTTGTCCACGATGGACTGCCATATTCCATTTTTTGTTGCCAATGACACAGTGGAGGTGATGAACAGTTGTTGATGGTGTTCTATCACCTCCGTTATCAGGATCCTGTTTTCCTGCGGACTGAACCGCGTCTTCCTCTTCTTCTTCTCCTTGCCCTTCCCTGACCCCGAGGTCCCAGGCTGGTCCTCCGTGGGGCTGGTGGGGTTCTGGTTGTCCTCTGTACTTGCTCCGGCTACCTCCATTGTGCTTCGCAGTTGGTTTGGTTTTGTTTGTGTTTTTCTTTCTGCTTTTATAGTGATTTTTCACGCCTGACGTGTGTGAATTGCAGGCCTGGCGCAGCTTATCGCTGATTTTTTTATCGCGGTTGGGCCCAGCGCCACTTTTTTCACGTTCGGCTTTAGATTTTTATCGCTGTCCCGGTAATTTTATCGCGGACATTTGCAGCGTTATCGGGAAACTATCACATGTTACCGCCGTGTTGAGAATAAGACGTTAACACAGCGTTATTTTCACGCGATAGACGGCGATATGAAATATTGCGTTAACATATTTTGGCGATGATTATCGCACGTTCTTGAGAATATCCCCCTAAGTATCTTCATCTAAACTTCAACAAGACCAAAACGACAAAAATCCAACATACATGTATTAAAATATGACTTTTAAAAGGTTTCAAACAATTGGGCCCATAGGAAACTATGGATGTGTGATTCCCAAGACCAATTCACAAGACCAAACAGCCACAGAGAAGGGAAGCGTCAAATAACAAAGTGATGCGTCAGTTCCTGAGTCCTTGGGGCGGTGATGCAACAGTTCTGCTGCATGCAGGAGAAGTGATGCATCGAATCCGGACTGTAGGGGGAAGTGATGCGTTGAATTCAAGACGGTTCTGGTTCGTGGGTGATGCATCGGGAAAACTTGTTGCACAGGTACGATGCGAGGAAATCCGGGATGCATTGGCGATTTATGCAGCTGCGGCAATCGGCGCTGTGTCGGTTTCTTCAGCTGCGATCTCACAATGTGTCGGTTTTTGGAGTTGCAGACGTGGCATTGATTTCTGCCACGGCGATGCGTGGAGATTCTTCTCACACGGCAGTGCTGCGTCGGAAAAACAGCCGCAAGAAGGTCGATGCGTCGATTTTCTCAGTTCTTCAGGTTTCTTCCAGCTCCCAACAGCAGCAACAACCTCCAGAGGCCCAAAACTGGAACAGGCATCTCCTGGCAGGTCGGAACTCTCAGCAGTAGAGTTCAGGGGAGCTTGAGGTGAAGTCTTTGTGTCCCTGAGACTTCAGAACAGGAGGCCAGCACACGCAGGCCCTTGGAGATTCTTCTTCAAGCAGGTTCAAAGCAAAGTTCCAGTCTTTGTCCTTTCCTTGGCAGAAACAGCAACTGCAGGCCAACCCCACACAGCAAAGGGGCAGTACCCCTCCTCACAGCTCTTCAACTCTTCTCCTTGGCAAAGGTTCCTCTTGAATCTAGAAGTGATCTAAAGTTCTGGGGTTTAAGGTCTACTACTTATACACCATTTTGTCATTGTTTTCTTTGTGCAAGGGTCTCTGAGCCCAGTCCAAACCAGTTCTGTCCTCACTGGTGCAGCAAGCCCCATTCAGCTCAGCTCTGAGTCATCCAGGCAGGGCCAGGCACACCTCAACCCCCCCAGTGGCTGTGTACAGTAAATGCACATCCCCAGCCCCTGTCACTCCAAAACCAGATAGTCAATCCACAAACAGGCAGAGGCACAGAGAATGGTTAAACAAGAAAATGCCTACTTTCTAAAAGTGGCATTTTCAAACACACAATTTAAAAACCATCTTTACTAAAAGATGTGTTCTTAAATTATGAGTTCAGAGAGCCTAAACTTTATTTCTCCATCTTGTCTCAATGGGAAGTTATACTTGTAAAATGTTACAAAGTATTTCCCATTCTATCCTATGGCACAGTAGCCTTTTAATAGTGAAAAACAAAATTGGCAGTATTTCACTATCAGGACATGTCACACACACCAGTACATGTCCTACCTGTCACATACACTGCGCCCTGCCCATGGGGGTACCTTGGGCCTACCATAGTAGTGCCTTACATGTAAAGAAAGGGAAGGTTAGGGCCTGGCAAGTGGGTGCACTTGCCAGGTCGACATGGCAGTTTTATAACTGCACACAGACACTGCAGTGGCAGGTCTGAGATACCTTTTCAGGGCTACTGATGTGGGGGGCAAAATCAGCACTGCAGGCCTACTAGTAGCATTTGATTTACAGGCCCTGGCACATTCAGTGCACTTTACTTGGGACTTACCAGTAAATCAAATATGCCAATCTTGGAAACACCAATCCATAAACACAATTTACACAGAGAGCATATGCACTTTAGCACTGATCAGCAGTGGTAAAGTGCCCAGAGTCCTAAAGCCAACAACAACAGGTCAGGAAAAAATAGGAGGAAGAAGCACAAAGTTTGGGGATAACCCTGCAAAAAGGGCCAAGTCCAACAACGAGGATTCATGTTATCACAGATTTGTGGATGAAGATGCTCAAGGAACAATCACATTGCCGAAATTACATGCACACAAGGTCACTGGACACATTACCGCGTGATCCTTTACACAGCTGTCGTGTAGAAAATGCACTAGACATTTACCCAACGTGGTAGGACTTACTAATTCACCAGTAGGAAGTACTCAATTTTTGTCAAAACTGTGGACTCTTGTTGGAAAAATGAGGTTCCGTTATGGCCCTGATACTCATTTCACAGAAATTAAAGTCAACGGGAAGCACTTACAAATTTAAACACAGCAGGTGCCCCAGTTGAAGCTCCACTTCTGTAAAGTACAAATGATCCTAACTTCTTGGGCTTGGCAAAGGCAAAACAAGTCTGTTTCCTCTCGTATTCCACGCTGAAAAACAATCTGAAATCCTTAATGGAGGTGAATGCATCGTTGATCTATTGAAGCGTAATCTGATCTGTAGTGACTGTGACGAGTGGTTTGTTTCTTGTCTTGAGAGCAGAGTCCATGATTCTCCCTTTTAATTACCCTGAGTATGCAACTGCCCAAAATCAATCTGCAAAGTCTGCTTGTTTGGCCCCACCCCGTTTTCCTTAGTAGTATGCAAAGTTCTTCCCGCCTTTTCCCACATTGATGGACAGCTTACCAAAAGGCCTCGGAGTGCGTTTACTGCTGATTTTGGTGATGCTTTCTTGATGTAGGGGAATTTTGAGGACATTTCCACCAAACAAAGAAGCACTTACTTCATATTGGGCCTGATTCACAGACTTAATACAAAATCCTAACTTTACGACTTTCGATATTCACAAAAGGCAGTTAGGAGTTGTAAAGTTAGGATTCCTAACTTTACTACTCCTAAATGCCCTTTGTGAATACCGAAAGTTGTAAAGTTAGGATTTTGTCTCAGTTTAGGAGTAGTAAAGTTAGGAATCCTAACATTACTACTCTTAAATGCCCTTTGTGAATACCGAAAGCCATAAAGTTAGGATTTTGTCTCAGTTTAGGAGTAGTAAAGTTAGGAATCCTAACATTACTACTCCTAAATGCCTTTTGTGAATACCGAAAGTCGTAAAGTTAGGATTTTGTCTCAGATTACTTTTGTGAATCGGGCCCATAGTTAGGAGGAAATACTCTTGTTTGGTGGAGATTCCCCTCTTTTCAGTTTCGCCCTGTTCTCTAGATGAGGATTCATGTTATCACAGATTTGTGGATCAAGATACTCAAGGAGCAATCACAATGCTGAAATTACATGCACATAAGATCACTGGAGACATTTTCTTGTGGTCCATTATGCAGCTGTAGTGTAGAGTATGCACTAGTTATTATCCAACGAGGTAGCACTTACTAATTAACCAGTAGAAAGTACTACAGTTGGGTATACATTTTGTCCAAAACTGTGGACTCTTGTTGGATAAAGGGGCAGGTGAGGTTCCGTTCTGACCTAGTCATCACACAGCTACTGACACACCCACACAGACACTCAGGCATCCACACACACAACCATTCGGCCAGTCTCACATATACTCACAGACCCAAACAGCCACTCACACACCCACAAAACCACTCGCACACCCATACAGCCACTCACACACCCATTCACACATCCATACAGCCACTCACACACCCATTCACCGACCTATACACACATCCACACACCCACTCTCAAAGGTTACAGAATACAGTTTTAAATAAAAGTAAAAAAAACCTTTGAAATTCACTAAAAAACAAAGGTTACAGGGATGTTATAGTCAGGAAATAACATTCACAAACAGTAGAAATTCACTGAAAAATATTAAGGTTGCAGGGACGTTATATTTAGGCTCAGATTTCACTCATATGAAACCAGTGAAATTCAGCAGTCATAGTTACCTGAGCTCACTATAACTTACGCCCCCCCGCAATGCACTGCTTATGACCTCACATATTACATCACTCATGACATGGTCAGTGACATCACTGATGACATCTCAAATTATATCACTGAGGATATCATCCGCAGAGCCACTCACACACCCACTCACACACCCATACAACCACTCACACACCCACACAACTATTCACACACCTACTCACAGATCCATACGACCACTCACACACCCATACAACTACTCACACACCAACTTACAGACCTATACAACCACTCACACATACACACAACCACTCACTTACCAATACAAGCCCTCACACACATACTTATACATCTGTACAATTACTCACACACCTGTATGGGTGAGTGAGTGTGTGTGTGAGTGCCTGCATTGGTGACTGAGTGCATCTGAAAGTTGTTGTATGGGTGTGTGAGTGGGTGTGTCAGTGGCTGTATGGGTGAGTGTGTGGGTGGGTGAGTGGCTGTATGGGTGAGTGGGTGCATGAGCGGCTGTTTAGGTGAGTGAGTAGATGTATCAGTGGTTGTATGAGTAAGTGAAAGGGTATGTGAGTGGCTGTATGGGTGAGTGAGTTGGTGCATGAGTGGTGTATGGGTGAGTGAGTTGGTGTGTGAGTGGCTGTATGAGTGGGTGAGTGGTTGTATGGGTACATGAGTTGGTGTGTGAGTAGCTGTATGAGTGAATGAGTGGGTGTGTGAGTGGCTGCATGAGTGTATGTCTGGGTGTATGAGCTTCTATATGGGTGAGTGACTGGCTGTGTGAGTGGTTGTATGGGCGAGTGAGTGGGTTTATGAGTACTGTATGAATAAGTGAGTGGGTGAATGAGTGCTCTGTGAGTGAGTGTCTGTATGGGTGAGTGAGTGGGTGTGTGAGTAGCTCTATGGGTAAATGAGTAGCTGTGTCAGTGGCTGTATGGGTGAGTGAGTGGGTGTGTCAGTGGCTGTATGATTGAGTGAGTGGGTGTGTCAGTGGCTGTATGATTGAGTGGGTGTGTGTGTGAGTGGCTGTATGAGTGAGCAAGTGGGTGTGTAAGTGGCTGTATGAGTGAGTGACAGGGTGCAAGAGTGGCTGTATGGGAGAGTGAGTGCATGTGTAAATGGCTGTATGGGTGTGTGAGTGGCTGTATGGGTATATAAGTGGATGTATGAGTGCTGTATAGGTGAGTGAATATGTGTGTGAGTGGCTGTATGGGTGAGTGAGTGTGTGAGTGACTGTATGAGTAAGTAAAAGGGTGCATGAGTGGCTGAATGGGTGAGTGAGTGGGTGCATGAGTTGTGTATGGTTGACTGTATGGGTAAGTGAATGAGTGGGTGACTGGTGTATAGGTGAGTGAGTTGGTATGTGAGTGGCTATATGAGTATAAAACTGGGTGTGTGAGTGTCTGTATGGGTGAATGACTGTGTGAGTGGTTGTATGAGTGAGTGACTGTGTGAGTGGCTGTATAGGTGAGTGGGTGCGTGCATGAGTGCTATATCAGTAAATAAGTGTGTGTGAGTGGCTATATGGGTGAGAGAGTGGGTGTGTAAGTACCTATATGGGTGAGTAGCTGTATAGGTGCATAACTGGGAGTGTCAGTGTCTGTATGGCTCTATGACTGGGGGTGTGAGTGATTCTATCAGTATATGAGTGGGCATGTCAGTGGCTGTATGAGTGAGTGAGTGGGTGTGTGAGTAGCTGTATGGGTGAATGAGTGGGTGCATGAGTAGATGTTTAGGTGAGTGAATGGCTGTGTGAGTGGCTGTATGAGTGAGTAAAGGGCGCATGAGTAGCTGGGTGAATGAGTGGGTGCATGAGTAGCTATATGGGTGAGTAAGTGTATGAGTGGCTGTATGAATGAGTGAAAGGGTGCATGAGTGGCTATATGGGTGAGTGAGTGGATGCATGAGTGGGGTATTGGTGTGTGAGTGGGTAGGTGGGTGTGTGAGTGGCTGTATGGGTGAGTGAGTAGATGATTGGTATATGGATGAGTGAGTTGGTGTGTGAGTGGCTGTATGAGTATATAACTGGGTATGTATATGTTTGTAAGGGTGAGTGACTGACTATGATTGGCTGTATGGGTGAGTGAGTTGGTATATCAGTAGCTGTATGGGTGAGTGACTGTGAAAGTGGTTGTATGAGTAAGTGAGTGACTGTGTGAGTGGCTGTATAGCTGAGTGAGTGGGTGTGTGAGTGGTTGTATGGGTGAGTCAGTCTCTGGATGGGTGAGTGAGTGTAGAGAACATAACCCTGAGTAGGTTAAACGGGTATGCACTTCGCTGGGAAAATGTGAACTCTGGAGAGTTAATAAAAAGGTTGTGTCAAGCTGTAAAGAAGCCTTTCTTGCTTGCCTTAATGAAACTACCCTTCCTAGTGACATTATAAAAGGCTTCACTAAAATTTCAGATCACATTAATAAAGCGCTATTCGTGAAGTCCAATAAAAAAGCAAAGAGAGGAAAAGGGTGGTTTGATTCTAAATGTACCAAGGCTTATTCGAAACTTTAAAAAGTTTTACATAACCCTGTTAGAAATCGAGTGTATATCAAAGAGGCAAGAAGGGAATATAGGCAGGTATTAAAAGACCCGAAAAATGCATTAAAAGAAGAAGCCTGGCATGACCTGCACAGAGCCTCTAAGACTAGAAACATGTCAGCTTTCTGGAAAGCTGTGAATGCCCCTTTTTTGGTAAACAGAGACATAGCATCGATAGAGATAGCTATCAGCGAGAATGAATGGGTGGCACATTTCTCTAAACTGTATAATAATCCACTTGGTGATCTATTGGGAGACACAGGCATAATTAATGAGCAAGGAACACTCCCAAGTTACAACCAAAATTGGCATACATTTCGATCCTGCCGAGGTTAATCAGGCCATTACGTCAAGTGCGGGCGGGAAGGCACCTGGACCCGACGGTATCCCGGTGGACCTTTTTAATTCTAACATCTAGCTATGGGGACCGCTCCTAACCCAAGTAATTAATGCATGTTGTGCGACATGTTTTTTGCCAACATGGTCCGAATCGATCCTGGTGCCTATTTTTAAACAAGCATTTGCAATGCAATAGGTCTCGCATTTACGCGAGTTTGAGTTATTGGCATTGTAAATGACAATGCTTTTATTTATGTTTTGGTTTTTAAAACATAAATAAAAGGCATTGTCACTTACAATGCCAATAGCTCAAACAGCGTAAATGCGAGACCTATTGCATTGCAAATGCTTGTTTAGTCGCAGGGCTTGCTAGATGACTCAGCAAGTTAAACATCCGCTGTTAACATCTGTCTATGCCCTGCACATTATGAGTTCACACCCCCAGAGGACCAGCTCCACATTTCTTTCATCTTCCAAAGTTCCATGATTGTTGTACCGTGAAACTTTCGAATACACATTGACATCGCTTGCAAGCAGCAACAAGCCCATCCACTCCAAACACACACACACGTTCCTACCCACCCTCCCCCATCAATGCATCCCGTTATACAACGCCTAGATGGGTGGCCCTCCCTTCAGCTCCAGCAGGGAAGATTTCAATGTATTCATGTGGCGCAACATGCGGAAAATTGTTTATGATAGAGAGCCTGTACAGGCTGAGAAAAAAAACGAGTAAAACAGGAGGTATTTAAAATTTACTGATGGAGGCTATGAAAACAGAGGGATGATTTTAATTTGTTCAAGTGACGCATCATTGAAAAATTGGTTTTCACAATAGCGAGCGTGGACGGGCTAAGTAAAAAAATTCTGTAGACTTAGTGCCTGCAACACTAAAAGAAATTAGGATCCTGTAAATACCACGGTTTCTTTAAAAAAGAAAGTTAACTTTGGGTCAAGGGAAGTCCGTAGCTGTTGTGCCTGCAACAATAACTACAAATTAAGGCATTTAAAATGCGGTTGAGGAAGCACACAAAGAATGTACACCAGTCTCTGGGATTGGTGAGGGAAGTGTTAAGTGTAACAGCATGTGGTAACTAGTGCGGGGGGGGGCAGTGAAGGGAGGAGGCCCGAAGCAGGAGCTGTGAGCGGACACCAGGAAATCCCTTTCCATAAAACGGAAAGGTAAACAAAGCGCTTGGCAGAGGGCGTGAGGGCCGAGGCAGACTGCAAGGAAAGTGACCGAGCCCGGGAAGGTTTGGAGGGCAGGACCGGGCGGTATGGGGAAGGCCGCTGTTAAAAGTGAAAGCGCTGAAATGCGCTGCAAAGAAAAACAAGCACTGTTTATACGCTAAAAGTGAAAGCGCTTCAAATAAAAAAAAGCAATGTAAAAAACAAACCAGCACTGTTTATTTATTTAACGCTATAGTCGGGGAGCAACATGGACGGTTTGGATGGTGGGGCCAGCGGCATGGAGAAGGCTGCTATTGTTAAATGTGAAAGCACGCTGCAATGCGCTGGTGGTGGGGGCCGAGGAACTTCAGCCGGCAGACTGCAAGGAAAGTGAACGAGCGCGGGATGGTTTGGAGGGCAGGACCGGGCGGTATGGGGAAGGCCGCTGTTGTTAAAAGTGAAAGCGCACTTTTAATCAGTTCTCAGTAACACATTTCAATAGCATTCATCTTACCGACGAGGAGTCCTGGTGGGCGGGGCCTAAGGGAGACAGGACGAGGAGCGCACATGACGAGCATCAGACGAGGAGTCTTGGTGGGCGAGGCCTAAGGGAGACAGGACGAGGAGCGCGCATGACGAGCATCAGACGACGAGTCCTGGTGGGCGAGGCCTAAGGGAGACAGGGCGGACACCAACCCCGCTTCCAGAGAAGCCGGACACAAAAGCGACGACAATAGTTCTCGCGAAGGCAAAGCAGCGCATGCGCGCTGCAACGCAGGCGAGACCTAAAAAGGTGATAGGGAGAACCCGGCGTGTTACAGGCCAATTTCGCTGCTGGACTCTACGGTCAAAGTTATTGGCCGGGTCATTTTAACTAGATTACAGGATTGGGCCGAGGACCATTCGATTGTTAGTGACGTGCAATATGGTTCTCGTAAGGGTCTGGGTACCGTGTAGCAGGGTCTTAACTTAAATATTCTTTTGGGCAAATATACAAAGGCAAAAAGGGGCAGGTTGTATCTTGCTTATGTCGACTTAACTGCGGCCTTCGACTGTGTCATTCATGAAAAACTCTGGAAAATCCTAGAGGGAATGGGGGTGGAAAATTCGCTCATATTATTTATGAGGCATCTCTACGCAGAAGCAAAGGCCAAAGTCCGTTACGGAGCTGGGGGGGAGTGCACAAAATCATTTAGTATAGGGCAAGGCGTAAGATCAAGGATGTGTCCTGGTACCCTTCCTCTTTACACTCTACATAAACGATCTAGGAGCTGTAATAGCGAAAGAGTGCCAGGACCTGCCGTTAGTCGATAAACGTCCTTTACCCGCACTTATGTACGCCGGATGATGCGGTCCTTATGGCCCGCACTCCGCTGGAGCCTCTCAACGGGTAGTTAATACTTTTGTTACATTTATGTCTGATCTGGGGCTTACCGTTAATACCTCCAAAACATTTATTATGAAGTATGGGGCAGGCAGTAACAAGAGTAGACACTTTTACATAGATGCCAGAAAGATAGAATGTACTAAAACATTCTCTTACTTAGGGATTTTGTTTGATCGTAGGAACACTTGGACAGAGGCAATTAAAGCCAGAAGATTACTATTCATAAAGGCACTGGCAGCCCTATCCAACTTTAGCAGAAAATTGGGTAGACGGCCCCCGGTAGAGCTGCTCCAAATTTATAAAGCTAAATTTGTATCAATTGCCACCTATAGAGCGGGTATCTGGGGTCATGCTGATGTCAATTCCCCACAGATTGCCGAGAATACCTTTATTAGGTCTCTGTTATCTGTCCCTGATAGCACCTCCACGTATATTTGTCACACAGAGCTGGGGTTGCCATATTTAGTGGACATTATAAAGATCCAGCCGGTCTTACTATGGCACAGAATCTGGACCGTAGAGGAAGCACTTCTTAATCGCCAAATTTTGATTGACAGTAGGGGGCTAGATGTGACTTTGCAAATTAGCTGGTTAAATTATGTAAAAACATTTACATGTAATCTAGGCCACCCAGAGTATTACAATGACCCTAATACCATGAGTTCCGTTACTAGGAAAGATCTTAAAAATAGTTGCCTGTGCTTGCTGGACGAAAAGAGAAATACTACTGAAATGATAAAACCAACCGTTCAGGCGCATCATCTTATTTTAACCACATTTTATATGCAACCGTATATAAGGATTGTCGCAGGCGACTATGATAGGTTCTTGCTAACCCGTTTTAGATTAGGTATTGTACATAGAACAACTAGTTTCCCTGAACTGAACGACTGGTCGAGACCGATGAGTAAATGCCCATGCGATGATGTATCGTCACAGTCGACGTTGCATCTACTTTTCCTCTGCAAATTTTATTCCATTCACAGAAGGAGATGGATTGTCCCTATTTTAAGAGCACTTGGTTTTAGGCATTGTCATCCCGCACTTTTGGTCCTACAATCTTTAGAGAATGAATTTATTATTACTTCTGTCATTGTATTCTTGAAAAATGTGATCAAATGTAGGAATACAATTATTATGTGACAACTCTCTATCAAGATAAATCGGAAGGATCATTGTTTTACTTAAAATTAATCCTTGATATTGTATATATTACATTTTTATGAACTGGTAATTTTATTGTATTTTTATGTGCTTTTATGATTGTCTTACCCAAGAAATCGAAAAAAGTTCTTATTGATTGATTGAGGCAGTGACTGTGAGTGGCTATCAGGCTGAGTGAGTGGCTGCATGGGTGAGTAAGAGGGTGTGTGAGTCTCTCTATAGGTGAGTAAGAGGGTGCGTGAGTAGCTGTTTGGGTGAGTGGGTGCATGAGTTGCTCTATGGGTGAGTGAATGTGTATGTGCGTAGCTGTATGAGTGAGTGAGTGGCTCTGGCAGTGACTGTATGAGTGAGTAAGTGACTATGTAACTGCCTTCGGTCCAGGCCAGCACTCTCCCCAGCAGCTCCGCGTGCAGCACCACCTCGCCTCAGCTCTTGAGCCCTCCCATCCTTCTGGGTTCACGCCGGCAGTCCGCCCGCCTGCCTCAGCTCTTTACTGCTCCCCTTGTCTTCTTCCTGGGAGGCAGGTTAAGCCTGCGCTAATTTTGTTTTTTTGTGAATGAGTGTATAATTTTCACGCTTTAATTTGTTTCATTGTGTTTCAGCCATCCCGCTTTAATCTTTGACTTCTCGCCTATTGGAAGTCAGCCTTTCCTGCCGCTGCGCCCCTGCGGCCCCTCCCCCCGACCCAGCCCCCGCTCCCGCCTCCCTACCCCAGTCCCGCCTCTCCCTACTTAATGGCGGCCGCTGTGCGGTCACAGCGACTGGCGCGCCGAAGGCGCGCCTAAGGCAAGCTCCGTCTGTGCCCGTCCGTGACCCGACCGCGACCAGCGCCAGGAACCCTGGTTCTCCTAGGCCCCACCGCTACGATTCCATCACCCTCCACGCACTCAATCCCGGAAGACTCACCGACTGCGAAAGATCCTCGCCGAACACCACCCATGGACAGTTCTCGTGCAGATCCTGCCGCAGATCCTTCACCATCGACAAAGTCCCCACAACCGCCGAAGGCACACCGGATGCACGCACCGCCGAAACCCTGACATGCATCCTCCTCAACGTACGCTCCCTGCACAACACGCCGTGGAGATCTGGGACCTGATCGACACCCTCTCACCCGACATCGCCTTCTTCACGGAAACCTGGACCAACGCCACCTCCGGCCCCGACATCGTCACTGCCATCCCCGACGGCTACAAGATCCAGAGAAAGGACCGCCCCCACCGCCCAGGAGGAGGACTCGCCATAGCACACAAGACCCCCCTCCGACTCTCCACATCCAGCACAAGTGACCCCCACTCCAACACAGAACACCTCCATTTCCAGATCCAGACCAGCCCCAGAACCACGCTACGCGGCACCCTCATCTACAAACCGCCGGGACCTCGCACCCAGTCCGCAACTACCATCACCGAGCTCGCCGCACCCCACGCCATCACCTCCACGGACTACATTCTACTCGGGGACCTGAACTTCCACCTCGACAACTGCAACGACCCCGACTCCACCACTCTCCTCGACAACCTCGCCAACCTCGGACTGAAGCAGCTGGTCAACACGCCCACCCACAGATCTGGACAGACCCTCAACCCCATCTTCGCAGGAGGGACAAACATCCACTTCAGCCACACCACCCAGCCCCCCTGGACGGACCACCACTGCGTCCACTTCACCTTCAACACCACCACCACACCCAAGCCCGCCCCGTGCCTGCCACGAAGGAACTGGAGCAAGGTCACAGAGGAACACCTCAACACCACTCTCCTCCAAGACCCCCCCAGCACCACGACCGACACCAACTTCGCAGCCATAGAACTTCACCGCTGGATCTCCTGCTGCGCCGACAAGCTCGCACCCCTCCGCCACCCCGCCAAACACGCCCCGTGAAGGCCGCCTGGTTCACCACAGAACTACAAGAAGCCAGGCACTCCTGCAGACGCCTAGAGAAAACCTGGCAAAACCAGAAAACCACGGAAGCACGGAACAACCACAGGAGCGCCCTGAAGGAATACCACCAGCGCATAAGAGACACCAAATGGACCTTCATAAGAGACAACGTCCAGACCAACGCGACCAACGCCAAGGAGCTGTTCAACGTCATACAGCAGTTCGCCAAACCCCCCAGCAAAGCCATGGACATCACACCTTCCCAGGAACTCTGCGACAAGCTCAGCTCCTACTTCCATCTGAAGATCAAGGTCCTCTACGACAACTTCAGCGAACAGACGCCGGACACCACCCCCCTCCCCACCGCCACCGATAAGCCAACCATCATGACCTGGAATCCCGCCACCGTCGAACACATCACCGCGACCATGAAGAAAACCCACTCAGGAGCACCAACGGACCCCTGCCCACCGCACATATTCCACAGGGCCGCCGTCACCATCGCACCCGAACTAGGACGGACCATCAACGCCTCCTTCAGATCCGGCATCTTCCCAGACGACTGGAAGCGGGCTGAGGTCAAACCCCTCCTCAAGAAACCAACGGCCAACCCAACAGACCTGAAAAACTACCGGCCCATCTCCCTCCTCCCCTTCGCGGCCAAAGTCACCGAGAGACTCGTAAACGCCCAGCTGACCGCCTTCATCGAAGAGAACTCCATCCTAGACGCCTCCCAGTCTGGATTCCGCAGCAACCACAGCACCGAGACCGCCCTCCTTGCCGCCACTGACGACATCCGCATGCTACTCGACCAGGGACACACCGCGGCCCTCATCCTTCTAGACCTCTCCGCAGCCTTCGACACTGTGTCACATCACACGCTCACAGCCAGACTTCACGACGCGGGAATACAAGGAGCCGCCCTCGACTGGATCCAATCCTTTCTCTCCGGCAGAACCCAGAGGATCAGACTCCCTCCCTTCCTTTCCAAACCCACCGATATCAACTGCGGAGTACCCAAAGGATCATCGCTCAGCCCCACGCTCTTCAACATCTACATGGCCACCCTCGCCGCCATCGTCAGACGGCATGGGCTCAGCATTGTATCATACGCCGACGACACCCAGCTCATCCTCTCTCTCACAAGGAATCCCGAAGACACCAGACTCTGCTTCCAGGAAGGAATGAAGTACGTGGCAGCCTGGATGAAAGACAGCTGCTTGAAGCTCAACTCCGAGAAAACAGAGGTCCTCATCCTCGGACCCTGCACCTCCGCCTGGGACAACACCTTGTGGCCCTCCAACCATGGGAATCTAACCACCCCTACAGACCACGCACGAAACCTTGGCATCATCCTCGACTCCTCCCTCTCCATGAACGGCCAGATCAACGCCGTCGCGTCCACCAGCTTCAACTGCCTGCGCATCCTCCGCAAGACTTTCAAATGGATCCCCCCGACTGCAGAAGGACCATCACCCACGCGCTCATAACCAGCAGATTGGACTACGGCAACGCCCTATACGCTGGAATCAACAGAACTTTGCTACACAAACTCCAAACCATCCAGAACGCTGCAGCCAGACTCGTCCTCGGAACACAGCGTCATGAACACATGACCCAACACCTACAAAACCTCCACTGGCTCCCTGTCGAGAAGAGGGTCACCTTCAAACTCCTCACCCACGCCTACAAATCCCTCAACAACATCGGACCCAAATACCTCAACGAGAGAGTCTCCTTCCACGTACCCAGGAGGAACCTCCACTCCGCTGACCTCGCCCTGGCAGAGGTCCCCCGCATCCGCAGAAACAGAACAGGCAGGAAAGCCTTCTCCTACATCGCAGCCAAGACCTGGAACGAGCTCCCGGTGGACATCAGACGCTCCCCAACCCTGCACACGTTCAGGAAGGACCTCAAGACCTGGCTCTTCGACTGATCCGGAGCTGCCCCCTGCCCCCCCAGCGCCTTGAGACCCTCACGGGTGAGTAGCGTGCTTTATAAGCCCCTGATTGATTCATTGATTGAGAGTTGGTATATCAGTGGCTGTATGGGCGAGTGACTGTGTGAGTGGTTGTATGCTGAGTGAGTGGGTGTGTGAGTGGTTGATTGGGTGAGTGAGTGGTTGTGTGAGTGGCTGGGTGGGTGAGTCAGTGACTGTGAGTGGCTATATGCCTGAGTGAGTGGGTATGTGAGTGGCTGCATGGGTGAGTAAGAGGGTATGTACAGTCTCTGTATGGGTGAGTAAGAAGGTGCATGAGTAGCTGTATGGGTGAGTGAGTGGGTACATGAGTGGCTCTATGGGTGAGTGAATGTGTGTGTGTGCATAGCTGTGTAAATGAATGAGTGGCTGTCAGTGACTGTATGCGTAAGTGACTGCCTGAATGGATGACTGAGTTGTGTGTAAAAGTAGCTGTATGGTTGAGTGAGAAGGTGTGTCAGTGACTGTATGGGTGAGTGACTAAGTATATTAGTGGCTGGATGGGTGAGTGAGTGGGTATATGAGTGGCTGTATGGGTGACTGAGTGGGTATGTCAGTAGCTGTATGGGTCAGTGATTGGATTTGTCAGTGGTTACATGGGAGAGTGACTAACGGTATGAGTGATTGTATGGGTGAGTGAGTGGGTGTATGAGTGGTTGTATGGGTGAATGTGTGCTTGTGTCAATGACTGTATAGGTGAATGAGAGCATGTGTTAGTATTTGTATGAATAAGTGAGTGGGTGTGTGAGTATCTGCATGGGTGAAAGAGTGTATGTAAATAGCTGTAAGGATGAGTGTCTGGGTGTGTCAGTGACTGGATGAGTGACTGGGTGTGTGAATACTGTATGGGTGACTGAGTGGCTGTGCCACTGACTGTATGGGAGACTGATTGTATGTGTTAGTAGCTGTAAGGGTGACTGAATGGCTGTGTTAGTAGCTGTATAGGTCAGTAAGTGGCTGTGACAGTGACTGTATGGGTGAGTGAGTGGGTGTGTGAGTGGGTAGGTGAGTACGTGTATTAGTTTTTGTATAACTGAATAGATGTGTGAGTGGCTGTATGGGTGAGTGGGTGTATGAGTGGCTGTATGGGTGAGTGAATGGGTATGTGAGTGAGTGAGAGCTGTGTGGGTGGGGTCTGTGTGAGTGATATATGGGTAAGTGAGTGGATGTGTGAATGGCTGTGCGAGTGAGTACCTATGTTAGTAGCTGTATATGTATCACTGTCTACTTCAGTGTGTACCTTGACAGTGTACGTTTGTTGAACCAGACAGAAAGAAGAAACTAGGAAATTACATCACTCCAATAGATGGTGCCATTCATCTGTATAAAAAGAAAAGGAACATAAATGTAAGTTAGGATTACATTTTACAAAATTACAGAATAAACCTTTAATTTTTACAATGCATAAGTTCACATTATAAACAAAACAGTAGACATTTCTTATGTTGGAATAGTATCTTATTTTACACGAAAGCATTTCATTTTCTCTTTTACTGTTCTCAGCTTTCATACTTGTTCACCATAAACATTGTACTGTATAAAGATTCATCCTTGAACAGTGGGGCAAAAACAATCATATAGATTGTGGAAAAAACCCAGAACTGCACAGTGTGTCACTTGAAATAAGCAACACTATGCATTGCACTCAGTACAATTATTTCATAAATTCTTTTCCCTATAGTTACTGAACTAATCTAAACAAGCATATCTTAAAAATAACTCCTTTATTATTAAAAGTGGTACAATACTAAAAACAGATATAAAGGACATTGGAATTATGGAAACCCTTATAAAGGTATCACCCTATGTAGGCCGAATTATGTCATAAATATGGTGATCCACATGGAACAAAAACCATATAGCACTTTTTCAACAGTAATCGTCCTTAGAACTTTGGACGGAGAGACAAAAGATATGAATTTGGTAGCTTGAAAGGCAGTTTTTGTTTCAATTTAAGGTTGCTGTCATTACATTCGGTCCATCAAGTTTCTTTAAATAGAAAGTACAGTATCCAGATGTTACACTAAGTCCTTCGTGAAAGATGATAGCCATAGTAGTATAGGTTCTTCCATAAATTGATATTTGTCCAGCTTTGAAGTTTGTAATCTCTGTTTCCAATTTAATTCCATCTATCTGAATCATTGTAGCATTAATATAAGATACTTTCCACATCTTCGTACATGCAATGTTGACATAACATCTGGACCGACAATTTGGGCAGGTGTTGTTTTGGTTAACCTTTTAGATTAAACTGTCAAAAGACACAGTTTGCAATCCGGTAGTGTTAAATAAAGAAATCACTCCAAATCTATTTGTGTACTTGACATGTATTAGACCCAGCGGTTTCTGGCTGGCCGGGACACATCAAAGCCAGACAGGGTCCACCATTTTAGATAGGATGAGTGCGATACACTTGTCCGATAACCTGTGCTCACTCTTGGGCAGCTTGGCACAAAGCAGTCAGGCTCATCCTCAGGGTCAAAGTGTAAAGTATTTGCACAACACCACCCTTGCAACACACTGAGTACACTACAAAAAGACTCCACCCTGTTTATATAAATCACTGGTCTTTGTATTACACACACATTGAAATCAGAACAACATACACATTGGATATATGCTTTACAGTTATATGCAATTGTCAAACTCTCCCATTAGCAGTAGAATGGCATGAACATATATATACTAGTCATAGGTATTCACCTGCCTTCTTTTCCCCTCAGTCTTGTAAGCAACATAAACCAATGTACATACTTCTCAGAGGTGTTCACGATCCAAGCAATCACTCCCACATCAAAAGCGACAGAAACATTTATGAAGGCTGTTCAGAGGTATTCGACTTTTCCGCTAACACATTGGTATAAAGCACAACATTCCCAATATCACATACCTCGTACAGTTGTAATGGTCAAGAAATCATGGGTTTTGACTACGCCTCGTGACCCAGTCCCTCAGCACTCAAACTACACCAGCCAACGATACACATTGCACATGCTGGCAACACTTTGATTACATTGTCAGGACCACCTAAAGTGGAGGGAAATAGTTACTTGGTTTCATTCCTCCAGATTAGGCCTTCAGGCACCCAGCAGCACTTTCACGAGTGCAGGATCACTATCCTCCCGAAGGCAAAAGTCTGTGACACCAGAAGCTGGTGCGCTTCCAAATTAGAAAAATGTTTCCCCTCAGATGGAGGTGCGAGCTGCAGTTGCTCCAGGCAGCCAGCTGAGGGTGCACACAAGGCACAACAAGACCCCTTAGGTCCAGTTATGATATTCCCAGCAACAGAGTACCTTGTAGCAAGGGTCCGGGGAAAAGGAGCTGGTGACCTCGGACAGAGGCCGCAATGACAGGCACTGTCGTTCTCCCAATCTGGAGGTCGGAGACAGTCTAGGCTTCAAGATCAGGTTATGCAGACTTGGCAAACGTCCCCCAACACCTCTCTGACAACACACGCTAGGGAGGGCGAGCTAGCACAGACCTTCAGTTGCAAGCACTGGTACCTCGGACTCGGCGAACTTCCCCAGCACTTCTAGAACTCCTCATGTTCCAGTACCCCAGGTGGGCAGCTGATCTTTACAAGCACACTCCTCTGCACAGTGTGATTACGGCATACATTAGGACAGTCCTTATCCCAACCGACGATCACTTCCACCCGTTTCCACCTCACCCTGTGCAGTCCTTATGATCCAGTGGAAAGGGGGAGATCCTTTTGTGTCCCTGGGAACTCTTGGACAGGAGGCCAGCCAACCAGCCCTTAAAGAGTGCTTAGGGTCCGGGGCCACAACAGTTGGCAATTAGCTGCAGGCCAGCAACCGCCAGGCCTGATAGTCCCCTTCCTGGAGCATGACAAGCCCCAGGCCACCACAAGTCTGCAGATAATCCAGTTGCAGTCCCTGCTGCCCCAAAGGTTCCTCTTGTCGATGTCCCAGTGTTGAACCAGCGTAGTATGGTTCCAATCCCAAAAGCATCTGTAACTCCTGAGGGCAGAGCCCCAGTAGTTATACCCGCAATGGCCTTTCAAGATGAGATCAGCTCACAAGGCCACCTTTAAAATGCACAGTCCCTCTCTAAATTTTGTCTTGTCTGCCATCCTACCCTGGGAGGCTTGATACATATCTTCAGTGGGGCCAAGACCCTGCCTCTTGGAATGCAGATGCCAATTCCACCCCCTTGTATCTGTCCCAGGAAGGCCCCTCAGAGTCAGAGGTCTGCAGTTCCCTTAGGCTCCTAGTTTAAGGCCTTAAGGAATGCACAGATGTTGTACCCCAGCACCCAGCTGTGGATTGGAGACAGGCTGACAGGTACACAGAGCCACGAGCACAGAAATGCCCACTTTCCCAAAGTGGCATTTCCACATTAGTAATGTCGAATCCACTCGCACGACCGGAGAGGATTTGCCATTACTAACTCATCCATATCAAACACTATACTGCTACTCTTCTGCACGTAGGAAATACTGCTCAATAGCCTTTCCACTAG
This sequence comes from Calotriton arnoldi, assembly GCA_963921515.1. Lineage (NCBI taxonomy): Eukaryota > Metazoa > Chordata > Amphibia > Caudata > Salamandridae > Calotriton > Calotriton arnoldi. The sequence continues at coordinate 351,717 of CAWUFW010000320.1, read as the reverse complement.
TCCCCCATGTTAATCAATGTGAGAAGCAGGCCCCACTGTACCCAACACACCATCCAGTGCCGTTTACTACCAGTGTATGTAGCGCACATGTGCGCATTCCCTGCCTCTTCCTGACACCGCACCCTGCCCCCAGGGAGTACTAGCGAGAGACATGCAGAACCTTGGCAAGTAGCTTTTTAAATGCCAAGCCAAGTAACAGTAACCTGCGCACACCGGTCCCGCCAGGGCAAACCTGTGGCACGTTTGAAGAGCTACCTCCGTGGGTGGCACCACCAGAGCTGCAGGCCCATGGAGGAGCATTTGAGTTACATGCCCTAGGTATATGTCTTACCCCTAGACAAGGGACTTACAGATAACTCAAACCAGTCAATCATGTATACACCAATCACCAGTCTGTATGTGACAAGCACAGCACTTTGGCACTTAATGTCAGTGTCAAATGCCCTCAAAGTCCTAAGGCTAGCACATAGATCAGTGCAAAACCAGGAGGGACAAAAGCAAAACGTTGAGGGAAAACACCCTAAAAAGGGCCATTTATAACAACGTGAAAGAGCACATGAGTAACTCAGTCCAAATAAGTCATTAATACTTATTTCTTCTTCTTCTAAAACTCCAAGGATGACCATTATAAACTCCGGTGCATCTCGTTGAGTGTTCTGGGTAAATTGTACTGATCCACTACATATTTTTACATTATCTCGAATGCTTGAAGCACAATGTATTACTCCCCTATCACTATGTAAACGTTGCAGCAAACCACACGGTGCAGAACATAATCTCTTCTGTGGTTTCTGTTCAGTTGCTTTTACAACATGTGGAGTATATTGAGAACAACATTTGCATAGCAGTTTACACCAGAAGGGTTTGACAACTGGTAACCTAAAATATCTCCCTCATTCTCCACTTTTTTCTTCTTAACAGATTCCTTGTTCTCCTTCTTTTCCTCCTTTTGAGCAACATCCGTACAATCTTTTGTAAGATTTTGCTTTGGACACATTATCTGTTTCATAAACGGGATATTGTCCTAAATGAGGAGCATATACACTTCTTAACTAATTGTACTCTTTGACACAACTTGCATCAGGGCTTACTATGCTTTCATCAAATTTAACCAAAAACAAACTTGACAATGTTCTAACTTAAGGTAACGCTACATATGACATACTTTCTATAAATACAGTACTACTAATATTAATAAAAGCTGGTTCTACACTTAAACCTTGAGATTTATGGATATTGACAGCATATGCTAGAGGAACTGGAAACTGCTGCTGCCAAACATACAAGTCTTTTACAAGCAAAAAATGAACAGTACACCTACCAATCTGCTTTACGCCACCAATCTGATCAAATTTTATTGCTAATTATGCAACCTCATTCCGATTTGTAAAGTTAATGAAATCAATCACTTTACCCATTGCACCATTTACTAATCCTTCTTCAAAATTGAAAGTTCTACACAAAACTACTGTACAACTCTTGCAAACACTAAACATTTCTCTAATCTCACAGTTCTGGAAACAAACTTTCCTAAATGATTCCAGTTTTGCTGTGCTTTTTCATTTAGGAGTACTATCACACCCCTGTGTTCCATTTTGTCTATTGCTCTAAGTTGCAAAAATATATATTTTCTCCAATTTGAGTAATTCTTTGTTAAAACAGGAGCACTCTTGAAGTGTAGGCATTAGGCAAATAACCAATTTTTCCTCTTGAATAAAACTAAACATTAGATCTGCTGCTGTCTTGGTTGTAGGAAACAGTTTCTTAACAAGTTGACTTTCTTCAGATGCTTGCTGCATATTCCTAAGTAGTTCTTTGTATTGGAAGTTTAACCAAATGTTTACGTTTCCAAAACTTTCCAAGGAATTCCGAATTTCATCATAGAGAAATGTCTTAAACACAGGCTGTCCTTTGAGGGGGCTAAGTTGTAGTAGGTCGCCGAACACAATTAAGTGCTTTCCTCCCAACAGCACGTCATACTCTGTTTTTAAAAGCTGTTGCATTCTCAAGTGTACAAAAGCAAGCATTAAGTTTGAGACCATGCCCACCTCATCGACGATTAAATGTTTCACTTTCTTCAGTACTCTTGAGAAGTCTTGACAAGCTTCACCGGATAAATTTTGGTACTCCATTTTGTTGTCATGTTCTACATGCAGCATAAGAAGCCAATGTGAAGTAACTCCTTTAATGATGTGAGTGGCTAATCCAGTGGGTGCTGTTACTACACACAACAAATTAGAGTCTGTAGTCCTCTGATAGTAAGCGGTGAGAACTTCAATTAAAAAACTTTTCCTGGTGCCAGCTTGACCACTGACATATAATAGTATTGGCTTAAATGAGGAGCATTTACATTCATTCTTCTCATGGAGGAATCCATGCTCTATTTTCTCTTTCACCTCCATATATATTTCTTTCTGCTCGTCATTTAGTTGTTTAACTAACTGCTCCAAATCAACACTTTCTTGTCTTGCTTGTTGCATTGCAGTCTCCACCTCATTCATGGCTATGGCAGCTTCATTTTCAATAATTGGTTGTCCAAGAGGATCTTGACTTAGAGGTCCTGAACTTTGGCTGCTTTGTGAACTGTCCTTAGCTAGCTCAGCAGCAATTGTTTCCTCCTGTTCAATCTCACCATTTAATATTTTAATGTGGTTGGGAAAGACTAAACACTGAATGCTGTCTTTCACAGGGTTGAAAGAATCTTTGTAGTAGTCAAAGTGTCATAGTAACTCCAATTTAGAATGCCAAGGCTTGAACAGTTGAAGAAGTGCCACATAGACAAACTCTTTTTATCAGAAGTTCAGCAACTAAGTTTTCTGTGGTTTATTAAACTTCATTTTGTATGTCGAACCAAACAACTGTTGCAATCAACTATTGCATATTTCCCTCCCACTATGTTTTTCTGTTACATTGTTTCTATATCTATAGTGTTGAAGTATCTCGTAAAGACACACATTTTCAAGGTGTGGACTCCTTCTTGGATAGTAAGTATCCAATATATTTGTTTTAACAACATCTGTACTTTCTGGGTCAAACTCTGCTAGATGCTGAATTTCCGTGACAGACTTCAAGACTTTCGTGTGCTTGCAAGGCCTAGACTTACCCATATAATTCTCCTTGACTTTGAATACTAACTGGCTGAGCTCAACTGGTCACAGCTTTCATAGGAACCTATCTCCCTATGAGAAATCTGTACAATTTCTTTGTTAGATACATTTCTGCAGAAATCTCCTTCTACATCTCTTTCATCTCTGTCTTCTCTGATTTTGTAATGTACGAAGTGACATAACGAGCAACAGTGATGGAGTTGTTTGCAACAAATTGTATGACCATTTTAGCATTCCACATTTTGAGAATCACAGTATTGTAGTCATTAATATATTTGGAGGCCTCTGTTCTTCTGAGATTATAAGTATTTTTCAAGCCAGTGTATGTCTCACTAAGGATAAAAAACTGTTCACTTTTCCTTTGAAAATCACAGGTCTTGGAAATCCAAAACGACACCTTGTGTAAATTTTCTTTAGCCTTGTATCTTTGACAACAGTACTTGCCACATCTATGTGCTTGAAAGTGCAGAATTTGCTGTCTCAGGCCAATTTCACCACTGCCTTTAGGGATGGCACATGTCACATACTGCTCTATGAAAGGGGTACAGAGTCATAAGCATCTGTTCCTAATTCGGTGCACCTTTAATCCATAACAGCATATGAATATGAGGAGCACCTCTAGCTTGGTACTTTTTACACCAAAAGAAATTAGTTACTTCACCAAGTGGAGGATTTGTTTGGTTGCAAATGAAAGACAGCATGGCTTGAAACCTGTGATTAAAATATCTACAGACATTTGCAGGATTCAAAGAGCAAAGTATTCCTGCTGCCTCCACATTGATGTCCTCAATATTTGAGTTTGCCTCTCTCAGAAACTCAAGTAATCATTCCAGACATACTCTGCACAACTCAGAGTCACAAACCAAGTAGGTGCACCTAAGTTTTGAACATACATTTCAGTTCTCCATGACAACGATACCAATACTAATTCATCCCACATTGCCAGGCCATCATATTAATCAAATTGTATTCCAACTTTTCATCCTTACCATGACTTTTGTAAACAAATTCCTTGGCAGAGAGATTTTGTAGATTAACTCCTGTCTTCAGTATATGGTTCGCAGCATATGATAGTCCAAACAAGTCACTATCAAATAGAAGATGGAATATGTGTGGAATACACTGGCAGAATTTAGGATCCTCAGAATATAATCTGGTTGACCTGTACTCAAGCTGCTGGTATTTGTACGGGACATTCATCATAACGGCCACCAGCTCCAGTGGGATACAGTTGTGGAAAAGAGTGACCCTCTAAACATTTCTTCCACACACTCATAGGTGCTCCTTTTGCTTGTTTCATTTGAAAGACATCAATAGCATCACCAATAAAGTCTTTGGAATGCAGTGGACGGATAGTATAGCGTTCATATATTTCTTCTGATTTGGATCTACCCACTTTTTCAATCTGTCCACTTGTTAGTAATGTTTCATCTTCCATACAACTTACATCTCCAACAACATCAACATTTTTATAATAAATGTTATTTAGTTTGAGGTATAATGTAGCTTTTTCTTTACTTTATTAACATCCACTAACTCTTGTCAGATTTTTTTCTTTTTGGTAGGGACACCATTTACAAGAATGATAAGTGGTTCATCAATATCTCTCTCTACACCAACAGTTTCAATAGTCTGTTTAAAATCTAAAGGTAAGTAAACAACTCTTCCTTTAAGGCCTTTCTGTAGCTCTCTTGGTAATTTCCCAGTCTTTGGCTCAATTCGAACTATTGCTTGAAAAGGGTGTATACATTGTATGAGAATTGATTCATAAATATTTAATTCCTGAAGTTCTTCTGGAATTGATACCAATTCTAACTTGTTATGTATTGCTCTGGCTGGCATTTTGTTACCTCTAACTTATCTTAGCAATACTTACATATAATGTGCCGTGTTGACAAATCAAAGCATTCCTCTACAAATAAATACGCAGCACATTTTCCCACTTATCTCTGTTCTCTTGTTCAGTTTTTGAGAACAAAACAACATTGTGAGATTGGCTTTTGTAGTGAGAATGCCAACAACAAATACAAACACAGTTTGGTTTCTCTGAAGAAATGGTGTTAAACTTTGCAATCTCTTGCGTAAAGTTATCAACACTGTTGGAAATGGCCTTTTTGCAGAGCTATTCCCCAGTTTGTTTGCTTCTTCCTCCTATTTTTCCTGACCTGTTTTTGTAGGCTTTAGGACTCTGGGCACTTAACCACTGCTAATCAGTGCTGAAGTGCATATGCTCTCTCTGTAAATTATGATTATAATTGGTTATCCATGAATGGCATATTTGATTTACTGATAAGTCCCTAATAAAGTGCACTGAGTGTGCCAGGGCCTGTAAATCAAATACTACTAGTGGACTTGCAGCACTTGTTGTGCCACCCACGTGAGGAGCCCTGTATATGTGTCTCAGACCTACCACTGTAGTGTCTCTGCGCGCAGTTTGTAACTTCCATTTTGACCTGGCAAGTGCACTCACTTGCCAGGCCCCAAACCTTCCCTTTTCTTAGGAGTAAGGCACCCCTCAGGTAGGCCCAAGATACCCCCATGGCCAGGGTGCACTGTATGTAAAAGGTAGGGCATGTGTTGGCGTGTTTTGCATGTCCTGATAGTGAAATACTGCCAATTTCGTTTTTCACCATTGAAAGGCTATCTGTCCCATAGGCTAACATGGGAGTTGCTTTGTAACATCTTACAAGTACAATTTTCCATTGGGACAAGATGAAAAATGGAGTTTAGGCTCTCTAAACTCAGAATTTAATAACACATCTTTTTAGGGAGATGATTTTTAAATTGTGTGTTTGAAAATGCCACTTTTAGAAAGTAAAAACAATTGATGGACAGAATGCAGAACAATGTCATACATTCACCCCAGTACAGAGATCTGGGCCTGAATCCATAGTTTTTTTGCTCATCATGCCATTCCAGTTTGAACCCAGCCATATGCAAATCAGTCTTGACCCTGTGCCCAATGGGAACAGTCCAGCTCGAACTGCCAGGCCAGGTCCTCCCTGGACTGGAAACAAGCATCCTAGGACCGGTTTCGGGGTTTCACCGCTCATCAGCCAGGATAGCATGACTCCAGTGGCATGGAGAGCACGGGACCCACGTCTGGGCATACCCGTCCCACTCTGGGTGACAAATGCAAAAACAACAATTGATGGACATAATGCAGAACAATGTCATACATTCACCCCAGTACAGAGATCTGGGTCTAAATCCATCGTTTTTTTGCTCACCATGCCATTCCAGTTTTTGGCAGTTCAGGCTGGACTGTTCCTACAAGGAACAGGGTCAAGACAAATTTGCATATGGCTTGGTCCTAACTGGGGTGGTGTGGTGAGCAAAAGAATGATGGATTTAACCCAGATCCTTGTGACTGGGGGTGAATGGTTGCATTGTCCAGCAATCCGTCCATCAATTGTTTCTTTTGCATATGTCGCCCTAAGTGGGAAGGGTATGCCCAGACGTGGGTCCCGTGCTCACTACACCACTGGATTCAAGCTAGCCTGGCTGATGAAGGGTGATGACCTGAAACCGGTCCCAGGATGCTTGTTTCCGGTCCAGGGAGAACCTGGCTTGGCAGTTCAGGCTGGACTGTTCCCACAAGGAACAGGGTCAAGACTGATTTGCATATGGCTTGGTCCCAACTGGGGTGGTGTGGTGAGCAAAAGAATGATTGATTTAACCCAGATCCTTGTGACTGGGGGTGAATGTTTGCATTGTCCAGCATTCCGTCCATCAATTGTTTCTTTTGCACTTTTAGAAAGTAGGCATTTTCCTGTTTAACCATCCTGTGTGCCTCTGTTGGTTTTCTATTGACTGTCTGGTTTTGAAGTGACAGGAGCTGGGGATGTGCATTCACTGTTGACAGCCACAAGGAGGTTTGAGTTGTGTCCTGCCTTTCCTGAGTGACTCATAGCTGGGCTGAACAGACCTTGGTTGCATTTAGAGTAGTAGGAGGAGTTTCACGTGCACCTGAATAGGCTGTGTCTCCTTTGCACAATGCTGTCTCTACCTCCAGTGATTGTGCTACACCAGAGAGGACAGAACTGGTTTGGACTGGGCTCAGAGACCCCTGCCCCAAGGAGAACAAAGAGAAAATGGGGTATAAGTATTGGACCTTGAACCCCAGAGAATCAGATCACTTCTGGACTCAAGAGGAACCACTGCCAGGGAGAACAGCTGGAGAGCTGTAATGAGGAGTACTGCCCCTTTGCTGTGTGTGCTTTGCTGGGTTGGCCTGCAGTTGCTTCTTCTGCCAAGGAGAGGACAAAGACTGGAAATTTGCTGGGAACCTGCTTGAAGAAGAATCTCCAAGGGCTTGTGTGTGCTTGCCTCCTGTTCTGAAGTCTCAGGGACACAAAGACTTCACTTGCAACCCACTGACCAGCACCTGGGCTCCTCTGTAGACTCCTGCATTCAAAAGGGCGCCAATTCCAGTTCCTGAGTCCTGAGAATTGAGTGGTTGGTGGTGCAAAGCAAGAAAAACAACTCCAAGGCCATCAGCGATGCCGCCAGTGATGCCATGACCTACACCGAGGTCGGGGGCACAGCTTGTGAAATGCACAACGCTATGCCCCGCCTGCACCGCAGTTATTGGCCTTCATGACGCCAGCGCTCGCACCGACGTCGTCACTTCCAGCGCCTGCATCCCATTATCGCGGAGTCGAAAACCAACGAGGGTGACTTCACAAACTCTTTGACGTCGCAACGCCACACCGGAACCAACACCTCACTGCTGATGCTGCCTAACTTTCCCTGTCCTGGATTCAACACCTCCACTTCCCCGTGGCAGAAAGGAACCAGCCCTGCCTCGGCAACAACGCCTCACCTCCACGATGCCGTGCATCATCTGTTGACTTCGTTTCCGAGGTACTGTTGTTTGGGAGGGTCCGTGTGACTCCGTGGCTGGCCTGCGCACCTCGCGGTTGGCGCCTTACTTTGGATTTGTGCCTGTTACAACGTTGTAATTGCCCCAGGTGGAGCTATTTGTTTCTACAAGTTCTATTTTTGAAATAACTGTTCTAAAAGTCATATTTTGATACATGTATGGTTTTTGCATGGTGGATTTTTGTCAACTTGGTCTTGTTTGGTTCAGATAAAGATACTTCATTTTTCTAAACTGGTGTGGTGTCCATGTGTGGTGTTTTCACTGTGTTACTGTGTGTTTGGGTACAAATACTTTACACATTGCCTTTGGGATAAGCCTGTCTGCTCATGCCAAGCTACCAAGGGGGTGAGCAGAGGTTATCTAAAGTGTGTAACTCCCTTACCCTGACTAGAAGCAAGGGTCCCTACTTGGACAAAGGCGCATTCCTCTGCCAATTAGAGACCCCATTTCTAACAAACACTAATACCTGTGTCCTGTTCCTCTACGCCTGCACATATCAACTCCTCATTTTCCCTAGACCACTGTTCAGGACCAAAGAAACAAAACTGAACATCTTCCCAAACTTCTTTCTATCTCTGCTACTGTACCATGCATTAGAGTTCTTTTCATTTCTCCTAACCATATGGCAGGAGTTTTCAAAAAGTAAAGTCTCCTAACTAAATTTCGCATTTTAGAGTGATGAACAGCTGACATTCTGAAGTGATGAAATGTGCTTCTGCACACTTTCTTTGCCACTTAACGTGGCTTAATGCTGCCTTGTATATAAGGCACCCTTTCACGCTACACTTAGTGTGAAAGGGGAGGGCAATGAGTGTTGCGGTGGGCGTTCCACCACAACACCCATTGATTTTGACGCTGCCCCATATTTACAAGAGTGGCATAAATATGGGGCAGGGCCAAAATTAAGACCGAGAAAAAACTTGTCTTACCCTGGCGCAATGAGGAGATATGTTTAAATTCTCCTTGTTTTTGCTGATTCCATGTGTGCTGCATTGTGCAGCACACATGGAAACAGCAAAACGCCATTGATTGTTTATGTGCAGATCAGTTGACTGGGGGTGAGTGTTTGATTTGCTCTAACGCTCCGTCCATCATCCCCTTTGGTATCGCTTTGTTCGCCCTAAGTTGGCAGGGTATGCCCAGACGTGGGTCCCTTGCTCACTTTGCCACTGGATTCAAGATAGCCTGGCTGATGAGGGTTATGAACCCGAAACCGGTCCCAGGATGCTTGTTTCCGGTCCAGGGAAGACATGGCTTGGCAGTTCGGGCTGGACTGTTCCCATGAGGCACAGGGTCAGACTGATTTGCATATGGCCATGTCTGAACTGGGGTGGTGGAGTGAGCTAAAGAATGATGATGGATTAAACCCAGATCAGTTGACTGGGGGTGAGTGTTTGAATTGCTCTAACGCTCCGTCCATCATCCCCTTTGGTATCGCTTGTTCGCCCTAAGTTGGCAGGGTATGCCCAGACGTGGGTCCCTTGCTCACTTTGCCACTGGATTCAAGATAGCCTGGCTGATGAGGGATATGAACCCGAAACCGGTCCCAGGATAATTGTTTCCGGTCCAGGGAAGACATGGCTTGGCAGTTCGGGCTGGACTGTTCCCATGAGGCACAGGGTCAGACTGATTTGCATATGGCCATGGCTGAACTGGGGTGGTGAGTGAGCTAAAGAATGATGATGGATTAAACCCAGATCAGTTGACTGGGGGTGAGTGTTTGATTTGCTCTAACGCTCCGTCCATCATCCCCTTTGGTATCATTATTTACAAGAGTGGCATAAATATGGGGCAGAGCCAAAATTAAGACCGAGAAAAAACTTGTCTTACCCTGGCGCAATGAGGAGAAATGTTTAAATTCTCCTTGTTTTTGCTGATTCCATGTTTGCTGCATTGTGCAGCACACATGGAAACAGCAAAACGCCATTGATTGTTTATGTGCAGGAAGGTGTCCTGCACTTAAACAATCTTTAAAAAAAATGACGTTTTACAGCTTCTATGTTTGCTGCATTAAGCAGCACACATAGAAGTTACAAAACACTGTTTAAAGATTGTTTGTGTGCAGGAAGGGACACCTTCCAGCACATAAACAATCTTCCCCTGCAACACAGACACCCTTGCACTATGGTGCAAGGGGGCCTGCGTTGGCGCTAGGCAGCTAAATTTAGCGCCAGCACAGGGGGAAACGCCGGACTGCAACATATTGTTGGGAATATGTTGCAGTCCTGCGTTTCAGAAGTGGCGGATCTCGGCATTAAGCCAAGAAGGCTAACGCCGCGCTCTGTCACTTCTATTGTGAATATGCCCCTTATTGCCTTAAATTGCCTTTGGCTTTTTGTTTAACTGTCTGCCTTTTTTATAAGATTTATTTCTCTTAATGACACTTAGTTTTTCTCCTTTCTTAACAGATTTGAAACCTTCCTTTTAATTGCATGATTTTGCTCACTTTGTATTTTTCCACATACTATTTTAAGAAACGTTTTAGTTTTCTTGCCAGCAGCTCTTTTCTCTTTAACCACATTGTCCACATTTTGTGTCTTTTCTCTTTCTGTTGTAAGGAGATAGTATCTTTTTCTCTGTTTCTGTTCTAAGTATAAGTTGTGTCTGGAAAGAACAAAACAAATCAATACATTTAGCTTTTCATTATATACTATTACATTAGATATTTCAAGCATTTAAATACCTAAATAAACAGTTATGTCACCATGTTATAACCACTCTAAGGTGTTACTTTTCATGGTTAAATCAGTGTGTGCTTGCCTGTGTCAGCCTATGCATTAGTGTGTGACTGGGTGTATTATTGTTTGCATCAGTGTGTGCCTGGGTTTATCACTGTATGGATCAGTGTGTGCCTGTGTGTGTCATCATATGGGTCAGTGTGGGCCTGGGTGTGTCAGTGTTTGCATAAGTGTGTTAGGTGTGGTAGTGTATACATGAGTGTGTCATTGAGTGTATCCATTAGTGTCTGCTTGGGTGTGTTAGTGTGTATATATGTGTATGCCTGGGTGTCGTACTGTATGCATCAGAGTGTATCTGGGTGTGTAAGGATATGCATCACTGACTGCCTGGGAGTGTCAGTGTATACATCAGTGTGTGCCTGGGCGTCTTAGTGTATTGATCAGTGTGTGACTGGGTGTGTTAGTGTTTGCATCAGTGTGTGTCTGGGTGTGTCAGTGTATGCATTAGTGTATGTGTGGCCGTGTCACTATATGCATCAGTATGTGTCTGGGTGTGTCAGTGTATGCAAAAGTGTGTGCCTGGGTATGTCAGTGTTGAGTGGCCCTGTTATTACTGGATACAGAATTGCTGTATGAGTGTATGACTCTATGTTTAGATGTCTCTGTCTAACTGTATGGGTGAGTTCCTTCATGGTTTTGTAAATATGTGTGTGACTTGCAGTATGGTTGGGACACTAGGGGGATATGCACAAAGAAGTGGCGGAGCGTGTCGTTAGCCTCCTGGGCCTAAAGACACGCTCCGCTACTTCGGAAACGCAAGGCTGCACCATATTTACAGGAATGTGGTGCAGCCTTGCGTTTCCCCCTGCGATGGCGCTAAGTTTGACAACTTAGCGCCAACGCAGGCACCCTTGCACCAGAGTGCAAGGGTGTCTGCGTGCAGGGGAGGATTGGTTATGTGTAGGAAGGTGTCCTTCCTGCACATAAACAATCCTAAAATGCAGTTTCTTAACTTTCATGTGTGCTGCTTCATGCAGCACACATGAAAGTTACGAAAATGACATTTAAAAAAAAGGTTTGTTTATGTACAGGAAGGGACACAAGCTGGTGTGCTTGACTATTTATAAATAAAACCATATCCAAAACAGCATTATATTTCAATCACAGATCTACTTATTTTTCCTTAAGAATTACTACCTAATTTTAGCTAGCTACATATCTACACCATCCAATCAAATATATCCTTTTTTTTAAAACAGGTCCTGTCTTCCATTTTAACTGTCTTTCATTTTGAAAACTGTCTCATCCAGCTCCAGCCTTCTCCTGTGTACTACTCCTCCTTGCCTTCAAAATGATTAGAGTGTGGATTGTGGGTCATAGCTTTGTGTTTTGGGCCAGAAAGTGCGCTAGAAAGAGTAGCATTGACAGGCACTTGGGTCTGCCTAATGTGGACATTACTTGGTTTGGCCAGAGAGGATTAAAGTGGCATCAATTGCTACTTTTGCCTGAAAGCATTGCGCGATTGTCAACATACAGACCTCATGATTGTGTACTGTGGTGGTAATATCCTAGGCACACTGACTGGGATAGGACTGGAAATCCTAATGAAGGATACCTTTGGTCAATTAATGGCACTTTTCCCTCACACTACCTTGTTACGCTAACATTTACCAAAGGCAGAAATGGAAATGATCAAACGAATTCTGTCCACAGATAGACAAAGCCAGGAAACATGTCAATAAAACTGTTTCTGCATTCCTCAGAGACCACAACATGGGCTCCATCTACAACAACAATTTATGCTTTGACATGGAGCACATATATAGAAGTGACGGAGTATATTTTACAGAGAAAGACAACAGAATATTCCTTAACAACTTGAAAGACTACATCCTGTTTTATGTGTAGTCATCATCTATACACAATAAACACAAAGGCTCTCTAAGAGCCACCCATTTCTCAAACACTGGTTAATCCTTGTTTTAATCCATTTTTTTGTTTAAATTCAACTTCGCGAGTTTGCAAAGCAAATGCACACATTCTTTGCACAGAAACACATAACGGATTCCCAACTGTGTGACTGACTGTATCTGACTGGATGCATCAGTGTGTCAGTGGCTCTGTCAGTGGCTGCATGAGTGTCTGAGTCAGTCTGTGAGTGAGTGCATGAGTGTCTGAGTGGGTCTGTGAGTAGCTGCGTCAGTGTCTGAGTGGGTCTGTGAGTGTCTGAGTGGGTCTCTCAGTGAGTGCATGAGTGTCAGAGTGGGTCTCTGAGTGGATGTGTCGGTGTTGGAATGGGTCTATGAGTAGCTACTTGAATGTCTGAATGGGTCTGTGAGTGGGTGCATGAGTGTTTGTGTATCTGTAAGTGGGTGCATGTGTGTGTGGGTGTCTCAGAGTGGGTGCGTCAGTGTCGGAGTGGGTCTGAGTCTCTACTTGAGTGTCTGAGTGGGTCTGTGAGTAGGTGCATGAGTGTGTGTGGGTTTGTGAGTGAGTGTGTGAGCATCTGTGTGGGTACATGAATGGGTGCATGAGTGTCTGAATTGTTCTGTGAATGAGTCTGTGAGTGTCTGAGTGGGTTTGTGAGTGGGTGCATCAGTAACTGAATAGGTCTGTAAGTGGGTGCATTAGTGTCTGACTGGGTCTATAAGTGGGTGAACTAGTGTCTGAGTGGATGTGTGAGTGTTTGAGTAGATATGTGAGTGAGTGCATGAGTGTCTGATTGGGTTTGTGAGTGGGTGCATGAGTGTGTATGGGTCTGTAAGTGGGTGCCTGGGTTTCTATGTGAGTCTGTGAGGGGTTGCATTAGTGTCTCAGTGGGTCTGTAAGTGTGTCTCTGTGTGGTTCTGTGAGTGGACACATGAGTCTCTGAGTGAGCCTGTAAGTGGGTGCATGAGTGTCTGGGTGGGTCTGTGAGTGGGTGCATTAGTGTCTGAGTGGGTCTCTCAGTGAGTGCATGAGTGTCTGAGTGGGTGTGTCAGTGTTGGAGTAGGTCTGTGAGTGACTGTGTGAGTGTCTAAGTTGGTCTGTGAGTGGGTGCTTGAGTGTGTGTAGGTCTGAGTGGTCTCTGAGTGGGTGTGTCAGTATCAGAGTGGGCCTGTGAGTAGCTGCATGAGTGTGAGTGGGTCTTGGAGTGGGTGCATGAGTGTGTGTGGGTCTGTGAGTGAGTGTGTGTGTGGGTCTGCAAGTGGGTGCATGATGTCTGAGTGGTTCTGTGAGTGGGTGCATCGGTATCTGAATGGGTCTGTAAGTGGGTGCATTAGTGTCTGAGTGGGTCTGTGAGTGGTTGTGTGAGTGTCTGAGTGGGTGTGTGAGTGTCAGATTGGGTCTGTGAGTGGGTGTGGAGTATCTGATTGGGTCTGTGAGTGGGTGCATGAGTGTGAGGGTCTATGAGTGGGTGCATGAGTGTCCGGGGCTGTGAGTAGGTGCATGAGTATCTGAGTGGATCTGTGAGTTGGTGTGTGAGTGTCTGAGTGGGTCTGTGAGTTGGTGCGTGAGTTTCTGTGTGGTCTGTAAGTAGATACATGATTCTTTGAGTGGGGGCTGTAAGTGGGTGTGTGAGTGTCTGTGTAGATCTGTGAGTGGGTATGTGAGTGGGTCTGTTAGTGGGTCTGTGAATCTCTGTGAGTAGGTGCATGAGTCTCTGAGTGGTCTGTGAGTGGCTACGTGAATCTGTGGGGGTCTGTGAATGGGTGTATGAGTCTCTGGGTGGTACTGTATTGCAAAAGAAACTATATTGCAAAAAACAGGACATTTTTTCAGGAAAATTAGACTAAAATATTTTTTTGCCCAACATGAAACAGCGGATAATGTACCAAACCTGTCAGGGTGTAAGCCTAAATCTACATTTACCCCCACTCTAGAAATGGTGGGTCCAGAGATTGCCATATTTGAGAAAAGAGTGCCAAATGACTTACAAAAAATAACCAAACATACCTATAATGGGTACTCTAATGTGACACAACAAGAGAAATGGGCCCTAAAGAAACTACAGAACAGCTCTGAGATAACCATCAAACCCTGTGATAAGGGAGGAGGGATAGTGATTATGGACACACACGATTATAACACCAAGATTCATAGTATGTTAGCAGTACCTGAACATTATAAACCAGTTAGCTTACTAGTGTTGACAAAGCTGAACACACAAATCAACATCATCACCAGGAAAGCTTTAGAAAATGGTACTATCTGCCAGAAAGAATATGAGTTCCTTAATATAACTAACCCTGTAACACCAGCCCTTTACGGAGTTCCCAAGACCCACAAAAATGTTGACAATCCACCATTACACCCGATCATTTCATCTATCAACTCCAGCACAGAGCCTCTATCCAAATATGTTGATGCGTTTCTATGCCCTTTAACATGTAAATACCAGTCATACATTCGAGACACCGGGGATATAATTACCAAAACAGAAAATCGGCCATTCAATCCGGAACTTGACTTTTTGGTCACGCTAGACATAGAAGCGCTTTATACGAACATCCCGCAACAACAAGCAAAAGAATCAGTAGCGGCCCTGCTGAGCAGAACCACAGTGGCAAGACCAGACAAGCTCATTTTAGAGTGTCTTGAGATAGTACTCCGGAACAACTACTTTGAATTCAAAGGTGCCACTTACCACACATAAAGGGGACCAGCATGGGACCTTACTGTGCCCCCAGTATTGCCAACATATATATAACGGGAAACTGGAGGATGTGCAATTTGGCTTTCGCCCAGGACATGGGACAGAGACTGCCTTAGTGACCGTATTGGACGATCTCCGAATGCGGGCGGACAGGGGACAATCAGCAATTTTGATCTTGCTGGACCTGTCCGCCGCATTTGATACGGTCAATCATGAGGTACTACTGGCCAGGCTCGCTGGAGCAGGTGTGGGAGGGCTGGCACTGGCGTGGCTTCAATCCTACCTCTCAGGTAGGCAACAGGCGGTTGCTCTTCCCCCGTACCAATCACAGTTCATGAATGTCCAGCATGGTGTGCCACTGGGGTCTGCCATCAGCCCTATTCTATTTAACATCTATATGAGACCTCTGGTTGCTGTCATCAAATCACATAATAGTCTTGTGAACTATGCTGATGACACCCAACTGATTTTGTCTCTAGAAGGCCACCAGTCACTCTCGCTGGGAAAATTTCATGACTGTTTGCAAGAGACACTGCAGTATGGCTACAAAATAACTACTTGCAATTTAATGGGGAAAAAACCGAGATCCTGTGTTGCTCAGCTGGGAAGGTTCCCCTTCTTCTACCTACTGGGTTTTGGCCACTACCGGTGACAGCGCCACTGATTCCCGCCAAGGTAGTACGCAATCTAGGAGTCAGCTTTGACTGTAATTTGAGTCTAGAGTCTCAAGTAAACAAGATAGTTGGTGGCTGCTTCGCTCTGATGAGAGTTCTCCGAAGGATCCTCCCACTGCTCCCTAAACAGACCAGATCGTTGGTAGTAGGGAGTATCATCTTGAGCCGTCTGGATTACTGCAACGCATTGCTGCTGGAGTCTCCCAAATATCTGATAGGGAGACTCCAGAGAATCCAGTCGATGGCGGCCAAGCTAGCTTTGATGAAACCACGCCATTCATCGGCCTCTCAGGCCCTTGATGAACTTCACTGGCTTCCAGTTATGCAGAGGGTGCAGTTCAAGTCGCTATGCATAGTCTTTAAGGCTCTGCATGACCTTGGGCCCAAGCCACTACAGAGTAGATTTGAATGGTATGTCCCCTCACGTAACCTTCGTTCCTCCTCAGCTAAACTGGTAAGAGTACCTAAGTTTAGAAGAGTCAGATCAGGAGGAAGGGCTTTTAGCATTGCAGCAGCTTCGGCTTGGAAAAAACTCCCAGCCGAACTTAGACAGATGGAAAACCTGTTGCCGTTCAGAAAGAAGCTAAAGACTTGGCTCTTTCCTAGGGTTTAAGTCGGTGGACATGGCCTTTTGGCTTCACTGACCCTGTGACCTCCAATATACTCAGAGGTTGGCTGATCTCAAGTTCAAGCGGCAGGATACCCGTAGGGTCACAGTGCGCTCTATAAATGCTGGTTACAATTACAATTACAATATGGGCGAATACGAACGAAAACACATATACAATGAAGTAGCGCCATTTTTTGAGAATGTGAAAACATGGCACAGATTTATAGACGACATCTTCTTTGTGTGGGAAGGAGAAGAGAGTGCCCTACTAGATTTCATCTCATGGCTTAACTTGAGTGATACCAACCTCAAATTCACGGCACAGTACAGCAATGAAAAAGTAGAATTTCTTGACATATTGATCTCAGGATACACAGGTAAACTGCAAGTAAGTTTTTACAGAAAGCCAACGGCGGAAAATACCATTTTACAACATGACAGTTATCATCCGAATAGCGAAAAGGACTCCATACCTTTTGGCGAATTTCTAAGAGTCAAGCGGAACTGTTCAAACATCAAAGAATTTGATGCCCATGGGGCCGAACTTAAAAAAAGGCTATTGGAGAGAGGGTATCCCAAACGTCTGGTAAGAACAGCCTTTAAAAGAGCCAGATATTACAACCGAGATGCCCTTCTTTTGGGTGAGCAACACAAGAAACAAAACAAGCTTGTATGTGTCATCAACCATTCAACCCTGAATTTCAAAGTGAAAACAATCATAGACGAAAATTGGAATATACTGAACACCAATGAGGATCAGGACATCCTACCTAAACCAATAGTCGCATATCGAAGAAATGTGAACCTTAAGGATAAGTTGGTGCACACTAGAGACAGGTACAGTAGAGACCAGACTCAGAGATCCATCACTGGCCTGCCACCGATCAAAGGCAACCACAAATGTGGCATGTGCTCTGTGTGTGAGACAGCCCTGGTTACAGACCGATGGGAATACAGGGGCCGTACGGGTACCTCAAAGGACGTGACAAACTGTAGAAGTCATAATATCGTCTACCTTATAATTTGCCCATGCAAATTGGGATACATTGGTGAAACTGGCAAGGAATTTAGGATCCGATATACTGAGCACAAATCAACAATTAGGACTAGAAAATACAATTCCCCTATGGTCCAACATTGTTGTGACCATCAACACACAGAGAATGACCTTAGATGGTTACTCTTAGAAAAGGTGAGACCTAAAGCAGGACACTCAGTGTTAGAGACCCGCAAACAAAGGGAGACCTTTTGGATTTTTACACTTAACACAGTTAAAGATGGTCTGAACGAGGAAATAGTGTGGAAAGTAACGTGACTCTCATCCACTGAAGACTGTATAAATCAATACCATATAACAGTTAGATCGCTAGAGCCTCCGTTGATAATATGACCTAATGGGTACCAGTTCATATGGATATGGTGCTAGACATGACCCAATGTAGCTGACATGGAACTATGGTGACTATAGCCTTGTATGACTGGCTTATGTAATCATTTTTGCCAGTAAAGCTACTCCAGTTCATCTAGTCAAACATTCAAATAAGATCACATATTAGGTTACGATGTCAGAGGACTATGACTGTTGGATTTTCCTTGACCAGATCTTAAATGATTGGTTATAACATACCGATTATGTCAGTTTCACTGCTTATTACACTACTGATCTCTTAAATCAGGCCGCTAGGTTGGAACACAAACTTCCTGCCTCTCATATAACATGCCCGAATTGGGCATCATAGCAGTATACTGCACAGATAATATGAGTAACACCACTATCTATTCATATATGTACTTCTATGACTTGGGACTCACAAGGTCTTTTTTGGTAACAGTGCACCCTTAAGAGAAATAAGCAAAACAGGCCACAAGTTGGTGTAGAGGACACTCTTATGATAAAACGACCTATAAAATAGATCGAGGCATAATCATGTGCCTTTACTCAAACTCTTAACTAGTATGATTGGTAATCCAATATACACCATAGGCTAGCTCATAAAAATCTTTGAGAACCCATAGGGCATCTAAATATTACAGATGGAGTGAGATCTACCGATAATTCATCTATGTATCACACTCAGACAATCACATAGCAGACCCGATGGGCATATCCTTATTACTGTCTTTAGCCACTACAAGATGGCACTCATGGTCTCCTGCATCAGTAATAGCCTTTGATAGCTGGTACCATGAGACCAATTAACAGGAAGTGCATTTATAGGCCAGAAAGCTCGAACATATTCCCCTAATAGCGAGGCAGTTGGCGTGTTGAAGTGTGAAAGGTGCCCCCAAGCGAGTCTATTCAAGGTAAGAATGATCCTTCATGGCAGGGTTCTTACACGCTAAAAGCAGAATTTTAAATCAGGGGGTGTTCAGACCAATAACCAATGGGGTCGGTACAGTACACTCTCAGACGGGCTATTATCATTCAGCTTAGGGAAGGCGACATCAGTTGAGATTCATTACTGAGGGGACAGCGCGGAACTGCAACCTATGGTGTTAATTTAGTATATATTCGGTACAGACACAGAATCAGGTTGGGTAGCATAGCGCTATATTCAAATGTCCTGTGATAACATGCCTTACGGACATATTTCAGGATAAGAAACAAGTGCGATTTAGGGTATAGTTAACAAATAGGCAGCATGTAATGCATGTGGATAGCATTTAAGACATAGACCCACGTAACTAGAGCGTAATTTTAAAAATACTACATATCTAACTGTGATGCGGCCCAGCATAGACCGATAACACCATACAGGACAATCCTTGTATCGATATGGAGCTCTGCCATATACTTGGCTAGACATACGACTACAGACCGTCTATACAAGAGGACATTAAATTGTCCTAGATGCGCCTGGTAACTGCGTGCATGAGCATGTATACTCAATCCTTTTCTCCATTATAGGAAAGAATAGTATTGTTACGGGCACACTTTTAGTCCATTTCATGTTATATAAAAAATATTTTTTTCCCTTTCGAGTATCTCCAGGATGGAATGATTCCAATACACAAGAACTCACATTTAGGAAGCACTGTACCCTAAATACCACATACTGATGAACTGGCACATCTAGACAATCCTCGTTGGCCCACCGACTACGCACAACCACTAGATTGAAAGCCTCTCTTCTGTGGTTTATGGTAAATATAGTATGCTTTAGTATACCATCGTAGTACCCCTACTGGAAGACTCACCCACTCGTTCAAATCTAAAAATTTCCTCTTACAGAGTCCTTCGTGTTAGGACAGGATACTGACTCAAGGATACATCATATCACCTGAACAATCTTCAAAGGTTATCACCGAACCTTCTATATATCAACAATGCTGGCTGTCTTACGATTCTCCCAGACACTTATGATAAAGCGGGTAGCTCATAAGTGATGACAGGTTTTGCCTTTTGCCACGGGGCTTGGTGCTTATGGTTGCACAGAATGGATATAAGGATTTAACAACTGTCACTACTCTGACATATGTCACAATCACTACAATCCAACATTCGATTCTAAGGAGCCGTGGGTCTAAATGCATGGAGATGCACACTCCTTAAAGGCACATTGGGGTCGGTTCTTTCTTTCCTTTTGTACTTTTTTCTTACCCTTTCTCTCTGTTATTTTTCTTCTCTGTATTAATAATGATGGAGTTGTATTCACCATCTTATCATAAATGACAATGCAATGATAAAAAAGCTTTGGGCCACTTATATTGATGCCACATATATGCTTTGTCCTTAGATCCCCAACCACTCACCTGAAAAAATTAAATAGGAGTGGTCCTGATGAAGGTGGACAAAAGTTGAAAGTCCCCCCACCGAAACGTACGTTGAGCAGATTGACTGGTATCCCAGTTGGCAACACCACCACAGATGGTCATGACATGTCATCTTTGTGATTTCATCAGTGCATGCTGTTGCAAGCTGGGTAGTGTATGTATGTGAGTTATGTGTGGAAGTGAGCATCAGTGTGATAGGTTAGGATATGCGTGTGGTTTAATCATGGGGAAATGGCGATGATTTCTATGTAAATGTAAATTGTAACAAAAACAGAAGAAGCAGACAACATATATATTGTATTTGTATAATTGAATCTTTAACTTTTCAAAAATGTCTGGTGATTTCATGTTTTTAATATTTGTATAATGAAATGATATGTTTTTGATATAATGTTTGTAATTGTCAAAAAAGAAAAAATGAACTTAAAAAAGTATATAATGAACTAGAACCTAACTAAAAATCGAACGTGTGTGTATGGCAGTGGGTGGCCTATAGAGCTTATTTAAGCCTATGGAAAAGGAATTTAGGTCGGATGGAAGTTTTTTTGCAATATAGTACAGTTTGTTTCCCCCTTACTCCCAGACCTATGAATTATACATAGGGGGGTACCTTCAAATTGATTGAAACTGAGTCTCTGAGTGGGCCTGTAAGTGGGTGCGTCAGTCTCTGTGTGGGCCTGTGAGTGGGTGTGTGAGTGTCTGACTGGGCCTGTGAGTGTGTGCATGAGTGTCTGAGTAGGTCTGTGAGTGAGTGGTTGTGTGAGTGTCTGACTGGGTGTGTGAGTATCTGTGTTGGTCTGTGAGTGTGAGAGTGTCTGAGTAGAAAAGTGAGGTGAGTAAGGGTATTAGTGTCTCAGTGAGTGTGTGAATGTATTTTTTCAAATTTATCACCAAAGTTCTTGAATCCACCGTGACAGTATACAGGGGGGCTGCACTGAGCGTCGCAACAAGTTCGCGAATCCCCGCATGTAAAAAAAAAATTGTTTTTTTATGCCCATAATGGGTCCCTCAGAGACCCCCTACAATGCACCCATGGGATCAGGGTACCTCTATCCTGACCCCTTCTATAATTTACAAGCTTTATTCTCGTGTCCCGTTATGTAAAATTGCGGCTGCAACTTTCTACACAAGTTGCGACCAGTCAATCACCACAGGGCCGTTCGCGACACGCCGTGAGGGAATCGCAGAGGATATGGGTCCCTAGATATACATATTTGCTTTTCCTCCAATATCTCAAAAACTACTAAACGGATTTACAACAAATAACAAAAGGGCTCTTTCTCGACCAAGAGCTACCTTTCTGCCAAATTTGGTCTAATTCCGTCCAGCAGTTCGGGCTGTAGTCATGGTCAAAATCCCTATGGGAATTAACATGGGAAAGGCACTTTTTTGACCCCCCTTTTTCTCGATCCGGTCTTGACGAATCACCCCGAAAACTCCATGCACAACAAGACACAGCAGCGCACTTTTTTGGGGAAATTATTGTGACAGTGCCAAAGGTATAGGCAAGTCAAAAAACTATTTCCTATGGAAACTAGGGGCCTGATTACGATCTTGGCAGACAGGTTACCCCGTGACGGGTATTCCGTCCGCCAAATTACAATTCCATTATACCCTATGGAATTTGTAATATGGCGGACGGGATATCCGGCACAATATATATATATATATATATATATATATATATATATATATATACTTGAAGATGGAGGATCACAAGAAAACAACAGCCAGCCAGGGCAAAAATCTGGATCCCAAAGGATACAATGAGTCACAAAGAAATAAAATATCCAAGAAAGAAGTGACTCAAACAGATAGATTCACCAAAGAACAAAAATATATTTCAACTACAACGTTTCAGCTTCCGCCTTCCTCAGGTAGTACAAGATGGTTTGCTCAGTGGCTGCACAGATGACACAGCTGAATTTTCAAAAAGCATCATGAGTGAAGATTCTATTTGGAATGTGGAATCAATGCAGTCCTGAGAGCTCTTGAGATATGCAGTAATCAGGTTGTATTATCAGTAATGTTCAGTCCATCTGGATGCAGTGATTTTAAACGGTACATCCAGAAGTTTTCTCTGGAGTCCAGTAGTTCTTCCTTTGAGACATGTTCCACGGGGAAAATCTTCAAATCTGATAGTAAATGATCCACAAGGTTAAAATGATTGGCTACAGGCTGGTCAATTTTCTTATTAATTATTGCCGATTTGTGGTTCCTGAATCGTGTACGGAGGTCATTCACTGTTTGGCCTACATATTGTTTTTTACAGCTTTGCCGTTGGCACTGAATCACATAAATAATGCATGTTGAGCGACATGTAAGATGCTGTCTTATTCCATAGGTCCTTCTTGTAACAGAACTAGTTACTGATGATGTTTGTAAAAGGTATTCACACGTGATGCACCTTTTAGAGTCACAGCAATGAACCCCTGCATTTGTTACAACTTGCTTGAGTTCAGCTCTCACAATAAGAGATCAGTAAATTTGGAGCTCTGCGGTAAGCAATGACTGGCGGTTTTGGAAAACCTTTGCAATTTTTCACAAGTAGACAGTAAGGGAAATGTTTTTGCATTATATTTCTGTAGTTGGGAGCTGATGGATGATAGTCAACCACAAATGGAGTTCTGTCACTTTTGTTTCTGCCGTTGGTATTCCAAATAAGTGCTTCTCTGGGTAACTGCAAAGACTTGTCAATTTGTTGCTGTATGATATGCAGAGGATAGCCTCGCTCTTTTAAATAATGTAGCAAGCTCCTGTAGATGGTCTTTACAGGTTTCCTCATTGCTGCAGATGCGTCTTATTCTGAGTGCTTGGCTGTAGATGATGCTCAGTTTAGTGTGGTGTGGGTGACATGAAGTCCAGTTTAGATACAAATGAGCATCTGTAGGCTTGTGGTACAGATCAGTAGTAATTTTTTGTTCATGAATGGTGAGTAGCACATCCAGAAAAGGGAGATGATGCTTCTGTTTAGTATTGCTGCTGGTAAATTTGATGGTAGGATGGATATTGTTGATATAAGCTGTAAATTGTTCCAATGCTTCTACTTCCTGCATTCCATATTATAAATATGTCATCAATGTATCTTAGCCATACCAGTGGTTTGATGCTATAAGTAGCAAGTATACAGTTCTCTAGTTTGCCCATGAAGATATTTGCATAGGATGGAGCCATCCGAGTGCCCATGGAAGTCCCTTGTATCTGCAGATAGTGTTTACCATTGAATGTAAAATTGTTGGATTTAAGGATAACTCTTGCAAAGTTGGTAAGCACATTTGTTGATGGCTTTTTCACAGTTCTTTTATTAAGAGCTTCAGATAATGCCATAAGCCCATCCTCATGTGGTATATTGGTGTATAATGATGTAACATCAAATGTAGCCAGAAGAGTATCATCATCAAATGTGTAGGTTTGGTTTAATTTTTCAATAATCTGAAGGAAGTGACTGGTATCTTTAACAAATGATGGAAGTTCCTGTACAATGGGCTGGAGGTGCAGGTCGACAAATAAAGATAGTCTCTCAGTAGCTGTGTCATTGCCAGAGATGATGGGACGGCCAGGATTGTTCATTTTGTGAATTTTGGGAAGCATATAAAATCTCCCAGGTCTTGGTTTGGGATGAACAAGTATATCTTTATATATATAAAAAGTGCCTTTGAAACCTAGCACTCTTCGTGTGCGTGCTCTATTCTATGTGGAGTAGTGTTGGATTGGATAATTGTAAGTGCCGGCGGTCGGCATTTTACACGCACCACCGGTCGTTATTTTGGGCTTCTCAGCGACCGCAGTTTGGAGGAGTAGGAGCACGATAGTGCTATCTGATTAGCCCCCAGGGGTTCCGCCGGAATGAGGAGAATAGTTGACATCAGTGTGGATGGCGGAGATCTCGACGCGGGGAGGTCTTCTGGCATTCAGCGCGGGATCTTCAGCTTTCCCCTGGCTCGAAATGCCTCACACTTCGACTGTTGGATCTCTGGTGACTGGGCACCATCTCAGCCGATGCTGGTATGGTGAGGTTTGCTTGGCAAAATGGATTTTTGAACATTGCTCTCCCCCGACCCTGCACTAAGTGGTATTTTACTGAGTGCGGTTGTGTGCACTCGATGGATTTGGCCTGACATCTGTAATAGTGGTAGTGTTTCTACTCATACCCTTTTGACTTAAAGGAATCCGTTTGGGAGCCAGGATTACGAGCACGGTGGCGTAGCCGTGTTTGTATCTGCACGTGCCAGTCAAGCATTGAATCATGCCGATTGCCTGCTTGATGGGTAGGCGAGGGTTCAAGGGTCCACTAGAACGTGATTGTTTGTTCCCGACGCTTTTGACAGGCTGCTGATTATTGCAGTCTGCACGTGACTGAGACGAGGCATTGCGGGACGGGTAATCCTGTGGAGTATTGCTGATTAAGTGTGTGACTGCATTGGCGCTCTTCATCACAATTGTTGTGGCGATTTTCATAATAAGATAGACGCTTCTTCACGACCCGGCATTTCAGCACGCTCCACTCCATAACCTTGAATGAGAGCCACCGGCAGTGCTTCGTGTGGTTTCCCAATGGATCAAAGGGACAGTTATACATATATACTTCTATTTTCCTGTTGCACTACAATCGCGCAGCATATTTGATTGTTTTTAAGTGTGTTACGACAACAATGCATGCGCCAATTGTCATCTACATGTGATTCTTTCAACATCTGTATAAAAATCATTACTTAAGATACATTGAAAGCATTTGAGTTATGAGCCCAGATTGCAGGCAATTAGGGTGGGTTCTAGTACGCATTATGCGGGCCTATGGGTGCATATTATTGCATCGTGCACTACGCATTCAAGCCATCATGATCATATGTTGAAGTTACCCTTGTGACCACTTTTCCTGTCAATTGCATTCATTGTGTATGCACCTGCGGGCTTTTGCTTATTAGGAGTGTGTTTTTTAAATTGCAAGCAGTATGTTTTCTGTGTCTAATTTGGGCAGACTATAAATGTTTTAAAAAAAATGGCGCTCATTAGACTGAAGAAGGCTGCTGTGACAGCCGAAAACGCGTTCTCTCAGTGTTGCCAGGTCGGAGGAAGCCTAATGCAATAAAAAGTGCCTTTGAAACCTAGCACTCTTTGTGTGCGTGCTCTATTCTATGTGGAGTAGTGTTGGATTGGATAATTCTAAGTGCCGGCGGTCGGCATTTTACACGCACCACCAGTCGTTATTTTGGGCTTCTCAGCAACCGCAGTTTGGAGGAGTAGGAGCACGATAGTGCTATCTGATTAGCCCCCAGGGGTTCCGCCGGAACGAGGAGAATAGTTGACAGCCGTGTGGATGGCGGAGATCTCGATGCGGGGAGGTCTTCTGGCATTCAGCGCGGGGTCTTCAGCTTTCCCCTGGCTCGAAATGCCTCACACTTCGACTGTTGGATCTCTGGTGACTGGGCACCGTCTCAGCCGATGCTGGTATGGTGAGGTTTGCTTGGCAAAATGGATTTTTGAACATTGCTCTCCCCCGACCCTATACTAAGTGGTATTTTACTGACTGCGGTTGTGCGCACTCGATGGATTTGGCCTGACATCTGTAATAGTGGTAGTGTTTCTACTCATACCCTTTTTGACTTAAAGGAATCCGTTTGGGAGCCAGGATTACGAGCACGGTGGCGTAGCCGTGTTTGTATCTGCATGTGCCAGTCAAGCACTGAATCATGCCGATTGCCTGCTTGATGGGTAGGCGAGGGTTCAAGGGTCCACTAGGACGTGATTGTTTGTTCCCGACGCTTTTGACATGCTGGTGATTATTGCAGTCTGCACGTGACTGAGACGAGGCATTGCAGGACGGGTAGTCCTGTGGAGTATTGCTGATTAAGTGTGTGACTGCATTGGCGCTCTTCATCACAATTGTTGTGGCGATTTTCATAATAAGATAGACGCTTCTTCAAGACCCGGCATTTCAGCACGCTCCACTCCATAACCTTGAATGAGAGCCACCGGCAGTGCTTCGTGTAGTTTCCCAATGGATCAAAGGGACAGTTATACATATATACTTCTATTTTCCTGTTGCACTACAATCGCGCAGCATATTTGATTGTTTTTTAAGTGTGTTACGACAACAATGCATGCGCCAATTGTCATCTACATGTGATTCTTTCAACATCTGTTTAAAAATCATTACTTAAGATACATTGAAAGCATTTGAATTATGAGCCCAGATTGCAGGCAATTAGGGTGGGTCCTAGTATGCGTTATGCGGGCTATGGGTGCATATTATTGCATCGTGCACAACGCATTCAAGCCATCATGATCATATGTTGAAGTTACCCTTGTGACCACTTTTCCTGTCAATTGCATTCATTGTGTATGCACCTGCGGGCTTTTGCTTATTTGGAGTGTCTTTTTAAATCGCAAGCAGTATGTTTTCTGTGTCTATGCATTTGGGCAGACTATAAATGTTTTTAAAAAAATGGCGCTCATTAGACTGAAGAAGGCTGCTGTGACAGCCGAAAACGCGTTCTCTCAGTGTTGCCAGGTCGGAGGAGGCCTAATGCAATAAAAAGTGCCTTTGAAACCTAGCACTCTTCGTGTGCGTGCTCTATTCTATGTGGAGTAGTGTTGGATTGGATATATATATATATATATATATATATATATATATATATATATGTCACCAGTGGATAGTTATGACCTAGTTTCCATAGACAAAGCATTTTTTGTTTTGCCAGCAACTTTGGTGTAGTTTGACGAATGTTCATGAAATTTTCAAAGCTAGTAAGCAACTCACTTCAGCTGCTGCGTGGAAAGTTTCAGGGTGATTTGTCAAGAGGGGCAGAGAAAAAGGGGGTCTCAAAATGAACTTTCGCCATGCCATTTCCCATAGGGATTTTAGTCATGACTACAGCCAGAATCTCTGAACAGAAACACACCAAATTTGTCAGAAAGGTACATATTGGTGCAGAAAGTAACCTTTTTGTAATTAGGTGTAAATCTGTTCAGTTGTTTTGGAGTTATTAAAGAAAAAAGATTTATAGATATCTAGGGATGCGGACCCTCCGCAGATCTGAGGTCTCAAAATGAGATCTGACTGGCTGCCAGCCACTTCAACCAGGAAGTGTTGGCAGCCATCTTGGGACTCGGACTCCACTGAGTCCCAAAAAAAAAGATTAAAAAATAAGACAAATGGGCAGGGTAGAAATACCCTGACCCCCTAGGCTTGGTGGTCCCCATAATCTGTGCTGCGTGGTTGACATGTCACTTATTTTCAAGGCTTGGCTTGTGTATGGGTTCTCAAGAGCCAGAGAAGATCCCTGGCTCAGCTGTCCCTGTTAATTTGTTGGCTTGCCCACCTCTGCCTTGCACCATAGTGCAGGCCACTGGAATTATGCATCAGGAGAGGACCAAATTATGCGGCAGGGTTGAATTATGGGGCAAGAAAAGGCAAGTTATACAGCGTAATGCTTCACATTTTGTGATAGTATTACTTTATAATTTTGACATTTCACACATCCTAACACTAACTGTCCAAATGTTTCACCTCATTAGTAACAATTTAACACCCAAATACAACAGTAAGCAACAGAAAGGTGACCAGTCAACCTTTGTGATGGGTCTCCCACTTTGCAGCTTCACAGGTAGACCCAATTTTAGTAACTTTTCATCCATTCAAGCTAGAAACAATTTTTGGGGATTACAATTTGCAAATTATACAGTAGATCAATCAATCAATCAGGGGTTTGTTAAAGCGCGACTACTCACCCGTAAGGGTCTCAAGGCGCTAGGGGTGGGGGGGGGTGCAGGTTCCATTCCATCAAGGAGGGGGTCTGTCGAAGAGCCAGGTTTCTTGCGAAGATGGGGAGCGATGTATGTGTGAGGTGGAGCAGAAGGGCATTCCATGCTTTGGCTGCGAGGAAGGAGAAGGAGCGGCCTCCCGATCTGGTCTTTCTGGTGCGGGGGACCACGGCGTAGGAGAGCAGGGCTGATCGTAGGGTCCTTTGGGGTGCGTGGAATTTGAGTCGGCTGTTCAGGTATGCTGGTCCGGTGCCGTGGAGGGCCTTGTGTGCGTGGGTGAGCATCTTGAAGGTGATTCTCGCCTCGACGGGGAGCCATTGGAGTGTGCGCAGGTGATGGGAGATGTGGCAGTGTTTTGGCAGGTTGAGGACCAGTCTTGCGGCGGAGTTCTGGATGTCCTGTAGCTTGCAGGTGAGTTTTTTGTTTATTCCGGCGTAGAGTGCGTTGCCGTAGTCGAGTCTGCTGGTGACCAGGGCGTGAGTGACGGTCTTTCGGTGTTCGAGGGGGATCCATTTGAAGGTCTTACGAAGGAGGCGGAGGGTGTGGAAGCAGGAAGACGAGACAGAGTTGATCTGGCGGTCCATTTTGAGCTCGGAGTCCAGGATGATTCCCAGGTTGCGTGTATGGTCCGTGGGGGTTGGCGGGTTTCCGAGGGCGGGGGCCACCAGGTGTCGCTCCAGGCATCGGGGTTTGGGCCCATGATGAGTACTTCTGTTTTGTTGGTGTTTAGTTGTAGGCAGCTGTTTTTCATCCATTTGGCGACGGCTTCCATGCCTTCTCGAAAGTTGCGTCTGGCGGTGTTGGGCTCGTTGGATAGGGAGAGGATGAGCTGGGTGTCGTCTGCGTATGACACGATGTTGAGTCCGTAGGTTCTGACGATGGGGGCAAGTGGAGCCATGTAGACGTTGAAGAGCGTCGGGCTGAGGGAGGAGCCCTGGGGGACTCCGCAGGTGGTAGGTGTGGGGTCCGAGAGGAAAGGGGGGAGTCTGACCCGCTGCGTCCTGCCGGAGAGGAAGGAGCGGATGCAGTCGAGGGTCTTGTCCTGGATTCCTGCGTCGTAGAGTCTGCGTATTAGGGTGTGGTGGGAGACTGTGTTGAACGCCGCTGATAGGTCGAGGAGGATGAGGGCTACTGTTTCTCCTTTGTCCAGTAGGGTGCGGATGTCGTCTGTTGCGGCGAGGAGGGCGGTTTCCGTACTGTGGTTTTTTCTGAAGCCGGATTGGGAGGAGTCGAGGATGTTGTGTTCTTCAATGAATGTGGCGAGTTGGCTGTTGATGGCTTTCTCGATTACTTTCGCTGGGAACGGGAGCAGGGAGATGGGTCTGTAGTTTTTGAGGTCGGTGGGGTCCGCTGAGGGTTTCTTTAGGAGGGGGTTGACCTCGGCGTGTTTCCAGTCGTCGGGGAACGAGGCGGTCGCCAGGGAGCGGTTGACGGTGTGGCGGAGCATGGGTGCGATTGTGTCGGCGGCTCTGTTGAAGATGTGGTGGGGGCAGGGGTCCGTGGGGGCCCCTGAGTGGATTGACTTCATTGTCTTCAGTGTGTCTTCGGTGGTGAGGGCTGTCCAGTCGTCAATCGCTGGTTTCCGGGTGTCGGGGGTGGTTGGTGAGGGTTCAGTGTGTTGGTTGTCTTCGTCGAAGTTGTCGTAGATGCTCTTGATTTTGTGGTGGAAAAAGGTGCTGAGTTTGTCGCAGAGGTCTTGTGAGGGAGGGATGTCGGTAGACTCGCTGGTAGGTTGGGCGAACTCCTTGATGATGCTGAAGAGTTCCTTGCTGTTGTGCGCGTGGGTGGAGATTCTGTCTTCAATCGCTTTTTCCTCGTTTCTCTGATGAGTTGATGGTGGGCGTTGGTGGCGGCTCTGAAGTTGTTGTGGGCTTCTGTGGATTTGGTGTTCCTCCAGGCCTTTTCGAGGCGGCGGCATGTGCGTCTGGACTCTCGAAGTTCGGTGGTAAACCATCTGGCTTTCTTGGCGCGGGTATTGTTGTTTTTCTTGAGGGGGGCTATGGTGTTGGTGCTGTCCGAGATCCATCTATGCAGGGTTCGGGCTGCGGTGTTGGGGTCGTCGTTTTCCACGATGGTTGGGGTGGAGTTGTTGAGTGAGGAGGTGGCACATGTGGCAAATCCATACTCATGCAGAAAAGGCCACGGCCACAAAATCTTATAATGTCAATGCCTGACCTGAGTACAAGGATGTGAGTGTTCTGTCAAGCATAGCTTTTGTACTGGAATGGGATCCTTCCAGTACAAAAAATATCCTTTAAGACGTTTCTCACTGTATGTGTGCTGTAAAGTGCATCAGCCTTGCAAAGTTTGAAAAATATTGAGATTTTTAAAAGTTGTTCCACTGTCATGCCTGCTTTGAGGAGACATAGGGGAATATGTACAAGAAAATGATGCAGAACGGCGCAGCAACAAATTTTGCATTGCTGCGCAGCGTCTTTTAAAAAACGCAGGAATGTGCCGTATTTACAAGAATACGGCGTATCCCTGTTTTCCCTTGCCTTGGCACTAAAAATAGCTGCCTAGCGCCAACACAGACACCCTTGCACCAAAGTACAACGGGTGCCTGCATTGCAGGGATGATTGTTTATGTGCAGGAAGGTGACCCTTCCTGCACATAACCAATCAATAATGGTGCACACATAGAAGTAGCAAATCACAATTATTTAATTATTGTGTTTGTGCAGGAAGGGACACCTTCCTGCACAAAAACAATAATTAATGGCGTTTTGTTCTTCCTATGTGTGCTGCAGAATGCAACACACATAGAAAAAGCAAAAACAAGGAGAAATAAATGTATTTCTCCGTGTTGCGCCAATCTAACACCTGCTTTTGCATGGCGTTAATTTTTGGCCCTGCCTCAGATTTGCACATCCTTGTAAATCTGAGGCAGCATCAAAAGCAATGGATGTTGCAGTGGAATGCCCACAGCAACACCCTGCATGCCCCTTTCATGCAGATTCCTGCGTGAAAGGGTACCATATTACAAAGCGGCATTAAGCCTTGCAAAGTGGCTTAACGGCGCTTTGTAAATATGGTGCAGGGCATTGCGCCATCGGAACATTAGAAAAAGTGACATTCCGGTGGCACAATCCCCTTGTACATATGCCCCATAATGTTTTGGCTCAATTCCCTGTCTATAAATGTTATTGGATAAGGATTTGCCTCAAAACCCATGAACCACCTATGATATGCTCCCCTTGATTCAAAGTAGCACAATTTAGTTCATAGTGCTACTTTGCGTTACTGTGGGCAACTTTCCTACACAAATCATGATTTGCGTTGGAAAGTAAATCCAACCACAACACTGTGTGCTGGATTTGTGTCACTTTTGTGATGCAAACTCAGCACAAAGAGTTAATAAATCTGGATCCGAATCTCTAAACAATTACTTGTCAATATTATGAGGAAAATTTGTTTTCTTACTGCAAGCTAATGTAAGGTTACCAAATGATCAATGCAGAGCAAATGTTGCTTTACTGTGCATAATCAGAAGGCAATAAAGATGCCAAAGGGAAGGGGCCACTGAAGCATGAGTGAAACATGGTTTGCACTGAGCATGCCAAATTTCTGTAGACAGGTTCCGGATTGTAAAGAAGGCCTAAATTTGCTCCAACAGCTATCATTTAATTATGGTTCTTGAAGAGTGCTAATTCCTAAAATTTACAAACACCTAAAATTTCAGGGGTGCCTAAAAATTTAGCTATGCCAAATCACCTAACTGCACATTAGTGTTTTCATCTAAACAGTAGGTCGATTTTCACTCTCTCTGCGGCACCTCATATTTATCTGCAGCAATGTTCACAGAAGCATGTTTGAATCATATTTTTGAACTTCATGCTCCTCACCCAACATCTCTCATATAGGATACACTACATCCAACATCCTTATCAACCATGCAGTCCAAAGGGGTATCTAGAATCACAAGGCAAATCCGAATATCTCACAGCTTTGTCCAGAGTAGTAAGCACTATATAAATACAACAGGACCAAACAACCACATCAGTGCTCCTGTTCTATAGCCATCACAAGTGGTGAGGTGTGGATGAGGGCCTCTTAGTGGTAGCAAGGTTAGTGGCACCGGGCCTGGCCAAGGCTGCCTGCCCCATTACCGTTTGAGGATTCTAGAGGAGGTTAAACAAATGGGGTAGAGGAGGCAGCGAGTGCCATTTGTGATGTTAGCATGTGATTTTAGTAAGGAGTGTGACTACTTTTACTGCAGGCAGTACAAAGAACACCACAGAACATAAATGAGAGATGCCCAGTCTTCTCTGCACTGGCTGCAGTTTATTAACATCAGAGACACAAAAGGTGATGGAAGGAATGCTGGCAATAAGTCTAAACAAAGGCAGTCATTCCAAGTGGCATTTCAACCCATTCTTCTTTTGCCCACCATGTCACCTCAGTTTGGACCCAGCCATATGCAAATCAGTCTTAAACCTGTTTCAATAGGAACAGTCCACTCTGAACTGCCAGGTCCTCCATGAACCAGAACACAAGGAACCCAAGACTGGTTTCAAGCTGAGTGGGGCTCTTCAGTGAGGTGTAGCTTGGTTCCAGTGGCACAGTGAGCAAGGGGCCCACGTCTGGGCATACCCTTGGCCTCTTAGTGAGTTACATCAAACACACAAAAGGTGTTGGGAGGAATGCTTGCAGTAGGTCTGACCAAAGACAACCACTCGTGGTAACATTCCAAATGATTGTACTTTTGCAAACCAGGGCAACTCAGTTTGGACCCAGCCATGTGCAAATCAGTCTTGACCCTACTCCAATAGGAGCATTCTAGCTCAAACTGCCAGGCCAGGTCCTCCCTGAACCAAAACACAGGCAACACAGGCAACCCAGGAACGATTTTGCCCTGATTTTGCCAAGAATTGTTTTGAAGTGCCTCTCTTGGTTTAGCTCTGTGAAGTCTCCCTCTGGGAGGGGTTGTGGAAGAGTCATTGCCACAGAGAGTGAAACCGGTCCCAGGCAGGCACCAGTAAAACTCAGAATAGAGTCTACAGCGGAGCAGAGATCAAAGTTTAATTCAATGGGTTTGTGCAGGAGCTTGTCATGAGGTAGAAAAAAGACAAGGAGCCACTGTGGAAGGAGATGGATGTGGCAAAAAGACAGCAGGTATGATGAAAAACAAAAGGGTGGAATGAAATAGAGGTGGATACAATGAGGTTGGGAGGAGGAGGGCAGCTATGAAGGCTAGATATTAAGGAGGGAAAGAATGGAGGGGTGAGACTGGGATATGAAGTAGAGAGAATAAAGGAAGAGGAGAGACAGGGTAAGAAAATGAACAAGGAAACAGGAAAGAGATATTGGAAAGAAAGATTGGAGAGTAGAGAAAAGATAAGAACTGGGATAGGAAAGTAAGAAAAGGTACTGGATAGGAAAGGAGAAAAATAGGAAGGACAGAAATAATTGAGAGAGGGAGAGGAAAGGCAATTTGGGAGTGTGAGGGAGAGGGGGGATTTGGGTGTAGAGAGAAAAGGAAATGTATGGAGAGGATGAGCTATGGAAGTGAGATGGAAAGCAAGAAAGCAAGAGGAAAAGAAAGAAAGGGGAGTGAAACATAGCAAGGCGAGGAAAAAGGAAGGGAAAGAAAAACAACCATAAGGGGATAGGTAGACCGAGAGGTGGCATACAAGGAGGTTGGAGCCAAGGAGGGGAACAAGATGAGAGAAAAGCATAGTCAAGGTATAGATTTGACCGAGTGAGGGTGGGATGAGAGAGAACACGGAGATTAGAAAGACTCTGTGGGAGAGAGAAGAGTAGGGCATAGATTGAAGAGAAGAGACAGAATGAGGGAAAAGTGGAGCAGAGCGGAAATAGAGAAAGAAAAGTGGAAGTGTAAAGAAGAGCAAGGAGAGAAAAAAAACTTTAAAAAAGGGAGGAAGGCAATAAGGACAAGCTAGGAGATCGAGTGTAAATGGACAGAGATAAGAAAAAGTGTGGGGAGGAGATAAGTTTGGCATGGAGATAGCAAATAGAGAGGAATTAGAGGTAGAATGATTAGGACACAAGTTGCAGTGGCTCCCATGCTCAGGGGTGCAAAGAGACCTCTGTGCCCCAATAATAGGTGTCTTTTAATACCCACCCAAAGGTGTGTGTGTGCGGAAGGGTTCTTTTTTACTGGTTTGCATTAGGGCCCACGGCACCCTTATTATGCCACTGATTTTGGTAGCATGCACACCGCACATGCATATTAAGTTGTTGTTTATCTTCAGTGCACGCAGCCTTAGCTGCAGTGCCCGAAGCACCTTTTTGCCGCTCATAGAGGGAAAAGATTAGAGGGAATTTTGGTTAAGGTATAAGATATTGGAGCTCTAGCATGCACACACAACTTGCTAAAATTAGAGAGAAACATTGTTGATTATCTTGCAGTGCTACATGAGTCAAGTAGAAACTATAACTCATTTTCCACAGAAAGGGTAGAGTGACAAAGCTTGAGATACTTATTAAAAATCATAGAGAGAAGTGTTATTGAACATATTTAAGGTGCTCCTTCTTCGTATGCTTAACTTTCAGGAATTAGAAGTCCCTTACAAGCTGTTACTAAATGTTCCTCTCAGCCATAAACAAGCACTTTAATAAAGGATAATAAAGGATCAGAAAAGATAATAAAAGATAATACCAATTGATATTGAGAAGTTAAAATATCAGCTATAGGAATGAATTCAGTAATAATTGTCCAAACATCTTGCCACACATTTAAAATAATAGGGAAATCAAATAATAAGTGTTATAATTAACCATCTTTCCTTTTACAATGCCAACAAATGAAATTATTTAGAGATTTAGCTTTAAAAATCTGAAGGGTGTCCACACGCAATTAGGTAAGACAAACACTTTGATTGTATAAATTAATTGGAAGCCAACCTGAAATATTAGAAAGCTATATTGGCGGCCAATCTTTCAAGAATAATGATAAAGAGAGCTCATTATTCCAAAAATGAATTAAAGATTGTAAATATCAAGAAAATTAATACATGAAGTTTTTAATATATTTTGATACAGTATATTCTGATGATTAATTCAATAAACATAAACAAAGCTCTAATTGGGAGGGTTTAGCTACAAATAAGGCATTTGAAAAAGTACTTAAAATGTAATATATGGAATTTCATATTTATGATAATCCGAAGATTGAAAACTGAATTTTTGCTGCCATTCTGTAATGCATACAACAGCATATGTGTACAAACATATCAAATTGACAAATATCATCTAAATAAGAAATTCCACCATCAACCCAGTGTTTCGAAAATCTAATGTTATTGCACAGCTAAACGGAAAGATTATACCACAAGAGATCTTTTTAAACATGCAATGTTTAGTGAAAAACGAGTCAAATTGAAGAAGTACTGATGTAGTACCTTTCAGTAGTGAAGTAGGTTTAATAAGATTATTATTATTACTAGAAATTGTTAATAAGATGGGCTTTGGAAAATTCTTAAGCATATTCTGCTTAATTTGAATCCATTTAGGAGACAATAGAGGGTTGAATATGTACAAACATAAGACCCGGACTAATCATAAAAGCTTTATCGTATTTGCAAAGATCTGGTACACCCAACCCAGCATTATCTTTACTAATGTTTAGTGTATTCTATTTAATTCTTGGTGTTTTTTATTCCACATAAAATTAGAAATAATGTTATCTCTTTTTATGTGAAATGCTAATAGAAACTGTAGATAAAGCATAGACAATATACATTGCTATTCACATAGATTACTAAAACAATTAATTAAAGTTAATATAATTGGAATAGAAGTGCCTGAGTTACTAATGAACAATAGAATATCATCTGCATAAGCGGATGTTTTAGGTACTCTCTCTTTAACACTAATTCCTTTATTTTCTTCTGTGTTCCGAGGAGGCAGCTTAGAGGTTTAATGACTATTTAAAGAAGGAAGATGTGATAAGATAATTTCGAAGGAAGATGTGATAAGATAATTTCATTACTTAGAGCAAAAATTGCCAATTCACCTTATCAAAGGTTTTTTCCGCATCAAGTGCAAGTAACTCAATAGATTAGTCAAACAGAGAATTAGATTCCAAAATATGACAATTAGTCTTGCATTGTTGACTGACAATCTTCCTTTCAGAAATTCTGACTGGTCAGGTTTAATAGTAGAACTTAATGGGTTTGTCAATCTCATCGCTAGGATTTTTTAATAGATTTTTCAATCCAAATTTAGTAAGGAAATGGGCCATTAATTAGTTATTTTTGCAATATTCGTATTTTGTTTAGGTAGTACAAATGGAAGGTCACTAAATTCAGTAAATAGTTAAAAAGAAGATGTAATGTTCATTGAGTAGAGAACATTTTATAAAATTCTTCCGGAATTCTATTGTGGCTAGGGAATTTCCCTGTATTGAGGGCTATTATGACACTTTCAATTTCTTCAATGGTTATAGGAGATTTTAATAGTTGTTTGTCAGCTTCAGATATTGTGGGTAACTTATAGTTTTCCAAAAATTAATCTATGATAGTAATAGTAATTTCTTGAGGGTTATTATATAAGTTAGAATAGAATTTTTCTGAAGTCATCAACAATATCTTTAGTAGATAGTAACAAATTACCATTATTTCCAAAAATTGTTTGTATTTGGCTTCTATCTTTTTTACTGCAAAAGCAATTACAAAGTAACTTCCCAGATTTATTACAGTTAAAATAATACTTTGCTAGCCATTTGATATTTGCAGACTAGGTCGACTACTAAGCAATGAATTAAATTCATAATGTAGGTTTTGTAACTCCAACTTATGTGCATTGTTACTAGAGGATTTAAAGGAACATTCCTATTTGGCTATTTCCTTTTCATGAACACAAAGGCTACAGTAAAACTATTTATTTTTGTATGCCATTCTAGAAATAGCTGCACCTCTAAGGGATGATTTGAA
This sequence comes from Calotriton arnoldi, assembly GCA_963921515.1. Taxonomy (NCBI): domain Eukaryota; kingdom Metazoa; phylum Chordata; class Amphibia; order Caudata; family Salamandridae; genus Calotriton; species Calotriton arnoldi. Next base: position 314,689 of record CAWUFW010000320.1, on the reverse strand, counting down.
AGCTTCTCAACGAGTCATACTTGAAGTTGCATTTTCTGTATTCAAAATAAAATATTCTTCTGTATCATGTAACATGTTATCCTTATTTTCTTTATTAAAGACTATATCTGCATTCATTCTCCATCTAGATGGAAACACAGACAAATCATCAAGTCTTAAAAACATAGAAACCATACCACAGTCAGAGATGCCAATGTGCTCAATCCTGGGATTAGAAATTATTTTGGATACATTTCTTGAGGTTAACAAATAGTCAATATGGGATTGGCAAAGGTGAGATTTGGATAAGAAAGTAAATTCTTGTGGAGAAGTGAAGTTTCCATTGATCATCAAGCTTTATGTTCTTAAAGAAGGCTATAAAAAGGGAAAATGATCTAGGAAGTTCACATTTAGCAGAATATATCAAATCAAGCAATGGATCTTTAATAAGGTTTAAATCTCATCTTGCAATGAAAGAAACATAACCTAACTGCATAATTTATGAAATTATATCCCTCCAAAAATGTGGGTCATCTGCAGTAGAGCGATATTTATTACAATTTTGTAAAATATGATTCTCTAACTATCTTGCCACAGTCCAACCTACAATTTAAGTCAGAATGTTTGTCTTAGATTTGTAATGGAAGCTTATTTAAACAAAGACTTGCACCACCATTGTTTATCACAACAGCTGTGGTGGAAGAAAAGTGATCAACCCACACTTTAGTCCTAAATAAGATAATATCTTGTCATTGATATTTATTGCAGAAGAGTGGTTCCTGGATGAAATAGAGCCTGCTGCAGCCAGGAAACTCTATCTGCAATTCAGGTATGGGATCCTGCTGCTTCACTCTTTTACAGCTAACTGGCCGCAAACCACTGGGGTATTGGATAAGCGGTGTCCATCTTGCAATAGTTCCACAGAGTCAGTAGAGCATGCCTTGTTATTCTGCCCTGCATTTCAAAGTAGTAGGGAAAAAGTGGACCCTACCTCTAGGCCACAATATATGTGTCGGAGAGTATAAAGTTGCAATGAAAATGTTTAAAACTAACACAAGCCAATGTGTGGTTTTTGCAATCTCATGGTTCTTATTGACGTTTTTTGAGGCTTAGACGGAAAGGCAATCCGTACGGACGCCGCATATAATTTAAGTGCGGAGAAAACTGACCCATAGAGGTTGAGTGGATGCTGTTTCCTTTGCCGAATGGTTAAAGACGAGGCCCTGTGTACTGCTAAAGAAGTAACTCCTATACAATTACAAAGTAGGGTCAATTTTTAAACAACAAGATTAAATGGCACTGTACTCTTCCTGAGTGTGGACGAGCAAGTAAAGCCTTATTATTGGCTTGGTATTTAAACGATTCATTCCAGATTTGACGGCTGACGGTAGCAGACGCTTTAGAGTGACTTACGATTGTTTTTGCAAACTCAACTCAGGAATAATTGCTGCACCATTTGACTCCAACCGGCTGGTGGAAGTTTTGTGTGCTTTTATTTAAGACTCCAACCTGTTGGTGGAGTGCTTTGCCGGTTTGAGTGTTTATCTATAAATCAAGACTCTTTAAAGATGCCCCCTGCATTCCCATGACCTGCATTAATTGAACCTTTGAACCTACCGGCGCGATACCCCCCTCCCCGGTATTCCAACTGGATTACCATTACATCATCCTTCATTGAATGAACTATCGTTTCTTTTGGCTGTCCATCCTGTGTTTTTACAGTCCTGAGGAAGACCCGGCCTGACGCACATCATTTTGCGCTGTTTATAGGGTCGAAACGTCGACAGTACCATCATACATGTCTATACAGTTGTCTTGACCTTAACTTTGAAATATTATTGGGTCTGGCATTCATGTGGATAACCATTAGACAGGAAAAGAATAATTATGATTCTATGTCACTTGTGTATGTCTTGTATATAGTGCACCTTCGATTTCACTAGTCACCACATGTCACTTATTCACTACAGTCACATTATTGTGTTGCAATCGATTTGCATGTGTGACAGCCATATATGTTTTCTCGTAATTATTTAAAAAAAACGTAAAGAGTAAAATTCATTCTGTTATCTAATATTTCTCCTGGTGTGTTCTTGTCTAATTAATTGTTGATATCTAATTAAGAAATGTTGTTTCTTTTGTATTCAATACATGTACTAAAGTAATTACCCACACCCAACAGAACCAATTGTTTTGTATATTGGTATTTAAAAGAGCATGCATTTGATATAACATGGAGACTAAGGGGTGATTACGATGGAGGACGGACTTCTTTCCGTCTGCCAGCGTCCCGGGGATGGGGACCGCCCGCCTATAAGGCGGCGGTCCCACATATGCAATTACAATGCGACCGCCACCACGGCGGTCGCATCTTCCATATTTAACATTGCGGCGGGTGCTGCTAGCTGCAGCACCTGTCGCAATGCTATAAATGCACTCTTAACATTTCCCTGCACTACGTGGCAGGCACCATGCGGTGCCTGCCACATGGTGCAGGGAAATGTAGGGGGGCACCATAGGTGCCCCCTAGTGCTCTTTCCCTTGGCCCAGGGATTAAGGGGGGCCCGCTATGGGCCCCCAAATCCGTTTCTGCCTGCCGTTTCGTTGTGGGTTGACCGCTGCGAAATGACTGGCGGAAAAGGGATATCATAATCCCGATGGCGGTGCCTGACAGGCACCGCCGCCATGCTGGGCAATGCGGCTGCCCCGACAGGCGGTCAGAAAATGACCGCCTGTCGGAACCGTGGCCGTCGGTCTTTCCGACCGCCACATTTCCGCCCGCCATAGTAATCTGGCGGGTGGAAAACCGCAGTACGATGGCGGAGGGCCCGCCACCAACAGGCTTTTGGTGGCAGGCCTTCCGCCATCGTAATCAGGCCCTACCTAAGGAATTCAATCGGTATCAATAACAACAATTTTAAAAGAGAGAAACAAGTCGGGTCTTGATAAAGGTAGCCTAAACTTGGGTAATACCACCGAAACGCTTCCACGCATCGAATCGACTAGATCTTTTGAACATACTGGCATGCTTGATGGAAATTTTACATTAATCAGATGCCTGTTATGATTATTCACACGGATTAGTTAACAAACAAAATACAAAGTGTATTGTCGTATGTGTTCTATCTCTCTTTCTTTCTTTCAAATGAATTTGGAGTGTTCTTCTATTGTGAATATGATATAAATGTTGAAAATAATTGTTTTAGGCTTTGCTGTCTCTAAATTACAGTGGTTTTTATACTTATGGAATGTAATTGCTTGTGTTATAGAATTTTATTTACCTTTTTGTATTACATAATGATTTTTAGCATTGTGGTGTGACGGTTAGGGTCACATTAGTTTTAATAAACACAGAATATTTTTATATTAATTATTTGTTTGTTTTTGTGGCACTATAATTGAAAGTGGGGTCTAGATGAATACATGAAGTGTGATTGAGATTGGAATTGCACAATTGGCAGTGTGTGGTTAAGTTTGAAACCAAAGGGAGCACTATTTTGATGTTACAGTTTTTTGAGGCTCAGACAGAAAAAGGTTAATACAACATTACCTCTAGGTGTCAATTCTTAATTGGCACTGCATTCCTCCAGGCTATCCCTATGTCCTTTTTATATCAGTTTATATGACAAGATTTTACAGTCACACATATGTATTGTTATTGAACTGCCTATGCTTTTTTATTCTCCTCATCGTTTGATGAATTAATGTACTATATTTGTATATATGCATAGTGACATTTGTATACTATTTTATGTTTTTTAAACTCAATTTATGTATTGATGTTTTTATTTACTTGTACAAGCAGTGATGATATTTATTTCATGAAGCAAGCAAATATCATATTTATGTCTGGCTAAATTATCAAGTATTTTCTTTCATTTTGGTACGTGTCTCAACCTTTTAGCATTCAGTGGTGCAATTTCTAAATTGTACCCCTTGTTTATTGTAGACAGATAACAAACCTAGAATATCTAAGGTTTAAACTGTGTGTAAAATTATGGTAGGTCAGAAGATTAGGACAGAAAAGACAGTTAACAAAGAACATAGAACATGTACAAGTGAACACGTAGGACAAATTTGAAAAAAATTGAAACACAAAGGTATGAGCCCAAGAATAACCAATACTGCATCCCACCTATCCAGTACAGCTTCTAAGGAGGGCTTACATAATAACAACATCAGAAACAATTTAGCAACTTTTGAATATCTTCATTGTACTGAATGTCCATAGATAAAGGATGATGTAAATCATGGAACATACTAATTCAGATGTCTAATTAAAAGGATTTAGAAAAGTCGTTCTTTCATATTCTCATTGTGGAGAGATCAAAGAGATCATATTTATTTACACAGTCTCTGAGTCTGGGTGTCAACGTTGTAAATGCTCTGGGGAGATTCAGTGTTTCTCTGGAAAATTCTTGGTGGATATACATTTTATTACCTTCAACCATCAAGGAAGGACTTTCTCTTGCCGCCGTCCTTATCATAGCTAGAAGGTTATGTCAAAGCACTTTAAAAAAATCTGCCTCTGTTTAGTTTGGTTTGCCTTTTGGTGCGAAGGAATCCTTATCAATTTCAAATTTTTCTGAAAATGTTATATTAAGTAGAGCAGGTAGCATGTTTTCCAGATATGACCTGTAGTTATTGCCTTCAATACCTCATGGTCAATTGGAGATACATTAATTGGAAGAACTTTAGCTGTGATTGGAAAAATGTGATCAATCATGGCTCCGATGTCTCAAATTTTAATCTCATTGTCAGAAACTATCGTAGACAAACCTGCTAGGTCACTTTGAATACTTTTAACGTCCATGCCAATCTTGTAAGTGTTAGCTCTGATAGCATGGATTTTCTACAGAATTTTACTTAACCAATGTTCTGCTGATTCTACCATTTTAGACTTAACTTGTGGAGGTGACATTATTTGCTTCCTCTTATTTGCATTGTTTTGCAAATATTTGATCTCCATATTTGATGGAGCCATATAAGGTAACTATACTTTGCAAAACGCAGAACTGGTAGAGAATATTGAACATGATGAAATAATCAGTTCTAAGTATTAATTAGAATATATATCACCATAAAACTATATAGTGGAGCCACAGCAAAACTGTATGTAAGTCAAGGTTAGAATGCAAGGTGAATGAAAGTAAAAGGAAACTCTTGCTTAATAGTTTAGTCTTTCCCTTCAATATATTGTGGAAAAGCACACCTATAAAAGGCCTAACAATTGGCTTCTTTATGGAAACACCACCATATGAATGCACAGATTTAATATATAACTATTGACTCCAATAATGCAGGTAAGTGCTTCCTATTATTTTAATTAATTGTTAACAGGATTGTTTTTGGGTGTGTCTGCTACATTTGACAGGGGAGGTCAAATGTGGGAATCTGCACCCTTCTTACAAATACAGCTGCTTCCCGGTGAGGAGAAACCTGTAGTGAGGCATTGTGATGAGCCAGTTTTCTGTCCTCCTCTGCAGCTCCATAAAAAGAAGAGAACCTCTAAATAACGATGCCAGGCACCACACATGATAGTCAGACAACTTTGCAGGTAAAAGCGGTATATATACAAAGCCACAATTGTCATCCCAATGATCGTCATCCAACAGGTGACCAGGAGCTCTCAGTTATGGAGCCATCTTGATGTGCGCACACTCGTCTCAAAATTTCACTTTTGTAACAATAATTTACAATGCATGAATATTTCTGGCTATTTTGATAGATGTAAACAAATGAACTACAGCCACTAGATACGTTATAACACATCCTTGTCCACTTCCTGATCACAGGTGCTCTATTAAAAAAGTGGAGAGGCCCACACTCAGTCACCAAAATGGTCACATGGGCAAGACATTGTTTAATTTGTGCAGGTGGTTGGATGTGGTTGGTACCGGCACTCATTTTTGAGGACCTTCACTTATTTTGATTGTCAAAATTTGACCAAGAGCAGGAGAGGAAAAAGCAGAAGAAAAACTGAAGAAAAAGATAAGAAAAAAGTGACAAAGGGGAGGAAAGAGGGATAAAAAGAACAACCAACAAAAGTGAGATAAAGAGACAGTAAGAATTGGGTGGTGGAAGAAAGAGACATGAAGTGGAATCAGAACTATGGAATATGGCAACCCTAGCATTGGTAGCATAAGCAGTGAGCTCCTAAGAAAAATTATTATTATTATTGCTCTTAAGAGAACTTATTATTATTATTATTACAAATTATTTACTGGGCAAACACCAAAATCTTTTTTGTTGCCCCCCGTAGATTGTAAAATGAGAAAATATTTCCTCCTGTATGTCATTTTGCAATGATCTCTAAAAGTTAATGGTTTGTTTGAGAAAGAGCTGGCTACACCGTAACTCTAAGGCATCGATCTTCAGAGTTTTTAGTGTCACACCCTTGAAAAAAAATCATTTTGGCCCCAAGAATGAGATACATATTTTTTTCACAAATATATTATAACAATGGCAACTCTAAATATATTTATCAATCCAACAATAGCACTTATAAAATGCAATCAAATAAATGATTGCCAACATGCTATGGGCAGCCGGTGCCTCCTACAGCGTGAAAGAATTCACAGTGTGATTCTTTATAAGAAGTAGGGGGAAGGACTTTGTGGGTTCTTTTGAGCACTATCCCCTTTCCCAGCCAGGACATGAGTGACAAAAGACAATACTGATGGCCCATTACAGAGTGGCTCACTGCCATTCCCTTTATTTCACTAACACAGCACTGCCCCCTTAGCCAGTGCCTGCAGCCCGCCTCCCTCCCCCCAAATTCAATTCAGCCCCCCCGTTAATGGGGTCCCGCCCCAACTTGACGTCATCTGTTCAAAGAGCCTGTATTGGTGCTCTGAGCTCTGGTTCAGTAGTCTTCACTGCTCATTGACCAGGGCCAACATAGCTATAGAATTCTTGAAGAAAGCGAGCCAGCACGGCAACCTCTGAACAACATTCTCAACCTAATGAAGACATGTTTGACTCTAAAGGCCCAATTAAAAGGGCCCTGGAAGGGTTAGGCAAAATTATCATCCCAAATAAAATCCAAGACTTGGCGGGGGCACCGGGTCAATATTTATCAGGTGTAATAATTGTCCTCTATTATGTGTTTAGCCCCCTTATAGAGGGGCATACATTGGGGACTACACCAAAATCTTCTGGTAAATGCTTGGCATTTCTACCTGATGTGGGGGTATATTCACAAGAACGTGCGCTAAACATCTCCAAAAAATGTAAACGCAACTTTACACATCGCAGTCTATCGCGGGAAAATAACCCCGTATTAACGTGGAATTCACAACACGGCGATACCATGCGATAGTCTCCCGAAAACGCGGACAATGTCCGCGATACAACAACCGCGACGGTGATAAAAACCCAAACCCCAACGCAAAAAAACATGCGAAGGGCCAAACCGCGATGAGGAAATCAGGGATAAGCAGCGCCCGGCCTGCAATACACACACGGCAGGCGGGAAAATCACTACAAAAGTACAAAAAACACAAAAACACAAAATAACCAACCCCGAAGCACCATGGAGGCAGCCGGAGTAGGTGCAGAGGACGAGCGGAACCACACAAGCACCCCGGTCGACCAGCCTGGGACCTCGGGGACAGGGAAGGGCAAGGACAAGAAGAAGAGGAAGATGAAGTTCAGTCCGCAGGAGAATAGGATCCTGGTCACGGAGGTGATGGAACACCATCAAGAACTGTTCGTCACCTCCAACGTGTCATTGGGCACCAAAAATGGAATATGGCGGTCCATCGTGGACAAGGTGAATGCCGTCGGAGAGCACAAGAGGTCAATGGACGAGGCCAGGAGGCGATGGATTGACATCAAGCGCAAAACCAAGGAGAAACTTGCAGGCAACCAGAAGGCAGCAATGCAGACTGGAGGTGGGAGCCCAGCGCCACAGCTGGAGCTGGATGACATGGAGGAGCTGGTGTCGACAGTCATCAGTGTGGAGACCGTGGCAGGAGTCGGGGGACCGGACACTGCTTGACATGACACAACACAACAGCAACAGGGTGAGTAACCACCAGGTACAGGGGGGACGGGGGGAGATGGCCACAATGGCACACATGCACAATCAAGCAGAGCACAGTGCACACCCACAATGACTCTGGATCATGGCCCTGATCTACAGACTGTCACAATGTACATTGCCATGCTGTCTGAATGTGAACATGTACCATGCGGCTACATACATGGGGACACATTGTAATACAGCATCTCCCCTTCACATTGCAGGGGCACCGTCAACACCTCCTGCAGAGCAGTCCCAGCCACTCTTCACTGATGATGAGGAGGACACCACCAGCATCGACACCCAAGCCCTCCAAGACATCACTGAACTCATCCGCCAATCACCTCCAGGACCAGGGCAGCCCAGCTGCATCGAGGAGACCCCACCCACTCCACAAACCACCCAGCAGGAGGCACCCACAACCCCGGCTGTCTCCCAAGACCCCCCCGAACAACACATGGCCTTCCAACACCGTGTGTTGGAGGTCCAGAGGGAGATGGATGAGCAGGTGCGGGTGGGGTTCGACCTCATGGCTACCAAACTTGACGCCATCCATGGTTGTCTGAGTCCCATCAGGGACCACCTCCAGTCCCTAACGGACACCCACAGGCCGCTCCATGGTCTCCAACTAGCCCTGGCTGACATCGCTGGAGCCATGACTCGGAGACAAGAACACCTGTCCACTCAGAGTGGCTCCAGCGATCTCAGCCGTGAGCTGGCACACATGCGGAGGCTCATGGAGGACATGGTGCGGATGGAGGCGGAAAGGATGGCAGCCACCACTGCACATCAGCAAAATGTAGCTGGGATCTACCATGCCCTGCATATCCTCATCATGGCATTGCTGCCACAAGGCGTGGCGCAGATGAATGCTGCTGCTCCTACACCATCCACATCTCCGCCCCCTGGTGTGTCAGTGCCTCACAGTGCGGCAGGCATTTCCACTCCGGAACCTGATGTGTCACTGCCACACAGTGCGGCCGACAATCCACCTCCGGCCCCTGATGTGTCAGTGGCACACAGTGCCGCAGCCGGAACTGCACCACCCACAGGTGGGGCAGAGCACACATCCGAGGACGAGGACGTGGATGGGCTTGAGATCAGGAGGAGGCACTAGCATTCATGTCCGCCACCTGGCCTGTTGCTGCTTGGTGCCGCACATGGCCCCATGACCTTCCACTGACCCCGATACACTCTGCTGCACTCACCTTGGCCCTCGACATGGACTGCCATAATCTGTTTGGTGACCAATGACACGGCGACCAGACTGCGGACTGTACCCTTCCTCTTCCGCTGTACTTGTCATTCCCCGATGGACTCTGGCTGGCCCTCCACGGGCCCATATTGTGAAGTGGGGTTGGCATGGCCCTGTACTGCTCCAGCTGCAAAACTCCACTGGATGTGCATTAAACATTCAGAAACGCACTGCTGTGTCATGTCTTTCATCATTCATGTATGAATGTGTGGATGAATGTAGGGTCAGTGATTACCCTAACGTCAATGATGCTCATCTAGTGGGATTCCAGTCACAGTGTGCTACATTGCCGATTGTGTTCCGGGTGCCGTAGACACTACAACAGGGACACACGCATTAGTCACTTCCTTGTCCGGACATGGACTGAACCACGCCCAGCGCCCCCGAGTCATTGTTGCACGCCCTGCGCTGGTCCGGCGTACGCCAGGCCAGACCACTCCGCTTACGCTCCGAGGGGGGGGCCACATAGCTACAAGTCGCAGGTTTACACGCTAGTGGTCTGCAGGTAACTGGTCTAGTTGTCAGCATGTCACGACCACTCCCTGAGGGCAGGTTTGCACACACACCACACCCATCCGGCACAGGCGTCACAGGCCATGTGACCCCGCCAATATAAGGGGCCGACAACGTCACATTCCCCACTGCCGGTGGTGACTGAATGACGGACATTCCACGATTCTCAATCATAAAGGGCCCATGAGTTGTTGCGCACAGGGTTAGTGGCACCCGAAGCCATGCGTCCGTCATGGGCCTACCACCACGTGGTGCTGACTGGGGTTGCACAGGGTTAGTGGCACCCGATGCCTTGCGGCCGTCACGGGCCTACCACCACGTGGCGCTGACTGGGGTTGCACAGGGTTAGTGGCACCCGAAGCCTTGCGGCCGTCACGGGCCTAGCACCACGTGGCGCTGACTGGGGTTGCACAGGGTTAGTGGCACCCGAAGCCTTGCGGCCGTCACGGGCCTACCACCACGTGGCGCTGACTGGGGTTGCACAGGGTTAGTGGCACCGAAATTGCTGAGCGGGTGTGCAGCCTGCGATGATGACGTGTGCACTGATGTGGTCTCTGCCATTGATGCCTCAGGACTCAGCGTCATGTGTGGGACCTGCTGGGCCACGGTGCGGGTCCGCAAGATCTGGAGCATGCCATGGTGGCGGGACCGGAGCCTGGAGCTTGCACGGGCACGTGGTGTGCCCACTGGTGGACACACCATTGGCGGCAGGTGAGCAGTGGGGCCTGGGTGCGCAAGTGCGGACAGCCAGCGCTGGCCGGCGGGGGGGGTAGGGTGCGGCTGCATGTGTGCGCAGGGACGGACAGGCGTTGTTGCCGTGTGCAGTGAGATGGACTCTGCCATGATTGACTCTGGCCTCGATTACAGATTGCAGACCTGGTGGCTTGCAGTGTATGCCAGCACGTGGTTGGAGACACACCGGTGGCAGAAGGTGAGCAGTGGTGCCTGGGTGCGCGGGGGCGGCAGTGTCCCTCCCTCTCTCTCTCTCTCTCTCTCTCTCCCTTCCTTTCCTTCTCGCTCTCTCTCTCCCTTCCTTTCCTTCTCTCTCACTCTCTCTCTCCCTTCCTTTCCTTCTCTCTCTCTCACTCTCTCTCCCTTCCTTTCCTTCTCTCTCTCTCTCTCTATCCCTTCCTTTCCTTCTCTCTCTTTCTCTCTCTGCCTTTCTTTCCTTCTCTGTTTCTCTGTGTCTCGCTCCTTTGATGTGCGCATGACACACGTTCTGATTTGGTGCTTTATTTTCCAGGCTGTGACATCAAGATTGTCCCGGACGGACCCGACAGGAGTCTTCCGCATTGGGGTTTTGTGTTGTATTTCAATAAAGTTTTTGGTTGTTACTTCATTGATGAGTGACTGTTTCTCGTTCTTCTGACCACACATGTGTGTTTCTTGTTGTCATTGTGTGGCATCATGCGCTTTTTGTGGCTCTTGTGTCGTGCACGGTATGTGTTTGTCCGGGGGGGAGTCGGGGGGGGTGTGGCCCTGGGAGTGGTGGCGGTGGGTGTTGTGGCCCTCATGGGTCTCCGAGCTGCATGATCATTGTCTCCATGGCATCTGTGGGTCTTCAGATGTGGCTCTTGGCTGGGCTCCCTTTCATGCTGCAGGGAGTCGTCCTGCTTAACACCAGCAGAAGGCAGGTGTTGAATCCCTGCTGCTACCGCGGCTTATCGCCTGTTTTTGGTTCGCATCGCAGATCTGGCAGTTTGTTGTGAATGTGGTGTAGTGGTGTTTTCGTGTGTTTTTGCACGGGAACGCCTACTGTTCATCTCATTAGGGTTAGTTGGTGGTGTCACCCGTGGAGGTAAATTTTGCGGCAGTTATCGCAGGAATACTGGCGTTGTCTGCAGTTTGCACCCGCTTGTGAATGGGGCGTTAATGCTATCTCCACTTTTGATGCGTTAAGGTGGCGATAACTCGGCGATAAGTCCTTGTGAATATGCCCCGTGGTCTGTTTGGCTGCCTGCCTAAGGACCCCCCCCCCGCTCCCCCCGAGTCTCATGCAAAGATTGTTACTATGACAACGAATCGCAGGATGATTGAGCAAAGGCATTGATGCTATGAAGCAGGGAGGGAGAATGGTGAAGAAGTAAAGGTTTGACAAGTAGTCCTCTTTATGGTCTCAGCTAAAATTAAACGCATCACGAGGTGGAAAAATAAGACTACAATATTTGTTGATGTACAGGATGTCAGAACACATCAAATAGCAATGTCTCATTTTCAAGGCCCACCACTAAATTAACATGTGTGTTGTACTGTTTCTGAAAGCAGACACTATCAGTAAATGTGCACATTGCAGAACGTCTGCTTTCGAATGATTTTCTGCAGACTCTGCCTCGAGAATAAATTTTACCTCTGAATATTTGTTGATAATTGGATGATTACTATGTTTCACTTTTTGGAGGCTTAAACTGTGTACCATGGTTCTACAGACAATTTCTTTTCTCTCTACTGAGACACCGGTATTATAAATATGCTCCGGAAATCCCTACCACCCCAAACACAACTGTACATTCATTGTTGACCTATGATTCTTGAAACATATCTTTTAAGAATCAATGCTATCAAAATGCATTAAGATTACCTTAAATGTGGCTCCTAGTGACCTTAATCCAGTTGAATGACGAGCCAGCTTTAGCACTCGAAATATCCTCATGAGACGGAACACCTGCACCACCTTCCCAAGATTGCCAAGTTCATACCCACTGCCAATAGTCATATCCACCAAGAGTGTGAAGTAAATAGGTAAAACTGAACCAATGTCAATCAAGTTCAGTGGGTGTTTGAAAAACTTCTTTAGATCTGGGGCAAGGAGCAAGCGAGAAGATACCTCGAAGGTGAACCAAGAGATGCAGACGTACTCAAGTGCTTGGAGTACTGGATCGTCCACCTCCTTGTCGTCTTCGTCCAGTATCTGGTATTCAGGCATGCTGTTGATGCACATTGTGGCTATGGAGATGAGCACCACACTGATAGACACAAAGCTGAAGAGTTTGCTTGGAATGGAATAGCCAGGATTTTCCATTGTAAGCCAAAGTCGTTTGCGCAAATTGCCGCAGCAGAGGTTGTCGAAGTGAAGAAGGTCATGGTTAATGTCTGAGATTTCATCAGGGGTGGTGTCTACACTACTTGCCTCGCTTTCCTCATCCCAGTTATGAAAGTTGTTCTCAAATTTACGCTCATGGTAGTGGTGGCTGCAGCAAGTATCGAGGAAAAAGTCATTTATGCCCCAGTACTCAAGCTCTTGGGAGAAGGAGTACACACACAATTCCTCCATGATATGTAATTTACCCGTCTTGTAAAAATTGAGCACATAGAGGAAAAGTCCTGGGTTTCGGTCAAAATAAAACTCGCTGGCGTTTACATCGTAGTCATCACAGATCTGAAGAATGGATTCCTCTGAATTGCAGGATACCAGGCGGCCAAGTCTTGTCTCTGGAAACTTAGAGAGAGCGTTGGAACGGAGCTTCTTTTTCATGCCCCCAACATTAATGTTGACTACGTAATCCTGAAATTTTGGATCCCAGAAGTTTAAGATGTCGCGGACCATAGTTAGCTTTGGCATTCGATAATTCTGGAAACAAAAAGCGTCTTGTATTAATTCTCAAATCAATCCAGAAGTATCTTCCATACTGCCTGCCCTAAACACTGCTTGTAATGCTTTGGGACATTGAAAAAAGGTAGCCTCAGAAATAAATTCTTCGTACTCCACTGCCAATGTCTAGCAGAAGTCTAACTAAATCTATTCCCAGGAGTGTAGAGAGAGTTCGAGAACGGGAATGCCATGCAAGTTTGGGAACACACACAAATATATTTTTTTCTGGGTTTCCCCAAATTTTTGCCATCTCTTTCCCACTCTGGAAAGTACTGGAGATTTTAGAAATAAATTCCTGTTTAGGGAGGAATGTGCTAGATTCACTCCCCAAAAATAGTGAGTGCAGGAAGCTCTTGAAATGGAAAAATAAAAGTGCAGGTACTCACTTTGTACGAGCCCTACTGAGAAGTGATGGTTCTCTCCCATTAAATCTAATGCATCCTTGTTGAGAAGCACTGATTAAATATGTGTATGTTCTTAAGGTGAAAAATGCTTCAATTCTGAAATTATGAAATTGTGAAATAACTACAACGCTCCATTAGGAACGTTATATCAAACTCTTTGTAAAATATTTACCTTTATTTGTTGTGGGCTTGGAAAATGTCTAAAAAAGCTGCTAATACTTGGCAGAAGCAGCCCATGCAGTGGCTTTATCACTGTAGACTGCCCTTGATCACGCCTGCACCTGTGTGGATTTTACGACATGTGCATTCAAATCACTATCTTCAGATTAGCCCCTGATCCTGGCAACATGCATAAAAAAGGAGTCTCTTTGAAGTTACATCAAAGGCCGGTGATGGGTGGTACTGTCACCTAATTATGATTTTTTTACATGCTGGGGGCAAAAGTGGAAAGCCCGATAGGGACCTATCTCAGCTCCTGGTTTTTCGAACTGCTGTGCTGATCACCGACAGGACCCGGCCGCTGGTCAAGTTTTCTGCTAAAGATTCTAGGTGGGGGGTAAATTGATGAGCCTGTAGTATCAAAAAGAAGCAAAGAAGTTGAAAGCATTTCTTTCAAGTGCGCTAACTTTGAAGGAAAGGGATTCTTACTGAGGAGAAAGATCACTTCAATGATTGACAAAAGTTACAATGTTGTCAATGTGAAGTAGGTGATACAGTGTAAAGGTTCCACAATGGGGCAGACCTTGTGGTGCTCCTAGATGACCTCGCCTTTTCAGGTTACAACACAGCTCCCTTTCCTAGGGTGTTTGCAGCGCTCCTACCAGCGCCCAACAATACATGGACTTGCAGAGTGTGTATAAAGCCGATAGTATATAGATATGGAAAGTATCTATACATCTCCTGTGGATGGCTGTACTAACGTATGAAAGTGTAAAAGTGTGGATTTGGAGAAAACTGGAACTGCGACTCTGACTGTGTGGTTTCCGAAATTCAACCCCTTAAGATGGCGCTGCTGCTTCTTTGGCGGTGGGCAATGGCTTTGACAGGACCTTGGGGACAATCCTGATTTCCACAAGGTGAACCAAACAACCCAGGGTGAGTGAGTTAGCAGCAACAGAGAGGCACAGGAGAGGGCCTGGATGTATGCTGGATATGTACGGGGCTGTAGTTGGTTGGTGGAGTGCCCACTGTGGTTTGTGCAGCTTTATGAGCACGAACAAATGGACTGCGCAGATAGTATGCGCTGATGAGCAATCACTTCTGAAAGAGCTGTGTGAATCCTGGACAGAAGCAGTAGGAACATTCAAGCGGCTGAGGGATAAAACAGACCACCATACACCAATGCCATTCAAAACGGGCATAACCAAACCAATAAGAGGCCAACATGAATTATTTATTTCTCTGTGCACTGCAACAAGCAAAGACTCTGATAATAAGAGGGGTTCAAATGACCTTGTCTGCCCATCATGATGCAGGATGAATCAGTTCTTTTTGACCTGCTGCAAGATCCGAGAACTATCTTGAAATGTACTGCAGGAAAGGTTTCTGTTAGGAAAGAAGCTTTGCAAAGATTCATGCCTGAATCAATGACAACGAACATGACCTGGAAAGTATAAAATGCTTGGCTGCAACTACTGATCTTCAGTTTCAAGCACAAGTCAGTGTTTCATAAGCGAGGAAATTTTGTGATAATACCATCATCGCTATGATGACTTAGAAGGAATCCAAGCTAGAAGACACGAAAAACACCACAATTGCAACTGGAGGGCAAGTGTTTGATATCCCTCCAACCTGGAGTGATGAATGAAAATATTTCTATAGCGCACAGTTACTCCGAAGAGTGTCCCAGTACTTTTAGGCATCCAGAAAGGCACTACACAGAGTATTGCACCCCCAATCATTACTAGACTCTAAATAAAAATATTTTCAGTTTCAGTGATAGGGTATTAAATCCCTTTTGTTGGAGTTTTTCAGTGCTGATGATTGTGGGGGCCCCTCCATTGAGGAATGAAACATATATGGCTACCAGGATAACTACAAGAGGCTCTGAGGCTACCCCAAGTGGAATGGGCTCTATCATTGCAGACTTGTGCTCCTCTAGAAAGAGAGATGAACTGCCGAAAATGGCTGCTAAGATAAAAGGCTACTTTGAAGGACCCTAAGATTCACATTTTACCTGGTGTGCCACAAATGACTCCTCATTGGAGATGAACTTCAGATTATAAAGACAGAGATAAACGTGCTACACTCAGTAGCTTTGTGGACACTTTACCTCTTTGTTTCTGTGGCTGCCCGGAAGTCCGTGACGATGCTTCCCTATTCTTGTGCCCCTATGACGTGCCACCAAAATATGTGGGTTCTCCACTATCTCATCGTGTGACTTTGTCACCCTGTAAGTTTATTAGTATTGGGAGGGCTTTGGTTGGTGACTCTCTTTCTTTGGAGAACATTAAAACAAGAATAGATTGGGGTGCTTAAACAAAGTCTTGGCTGAGATTCTTTAGATTAGCACTGCGATTGTCCATCAATAGATATATAGAGCTTGCTCATGCCTAAGAGGACCAGAGAAATTGTGAATTAAAGTCTGGACTCCCTACTGTGTTGTATTACGCCGGGAATGTGCATGGTTCTAAGGGAAGATGGTGTATAAGTCTTTAAAACCTACAAAAATACAACCATGTTTTTATATGGGCTTCTGGCCTACTCGCTACAATGTAACATGATTGGAATACATTGGACTGATTAGTGTTTTGGCTCTAGTAGTTGTTCAGAGCCCATGTTTTTAACTTGTGTGTATGTGGGCATGAGTGTATGTGGATGGTTGAAGTCCTTTTTTTTTCTTTCAATGAATTGTATCTGCAGACAGAAAACTAATCTTGGCTGTACAGGTATATATTTAATATTATTTGCACAACTTGTTACCATTATTATATAAGAAATGTTATTAACTCAATAAATAATTTAATGATTATTTTTAAAAATCAATGTTAGACAAAAATATTTTTGTGGTGGAAGCATATCTGATGCCTCTCTGTGTAATCTCAATCACAACCTTACAATATAGGATTTTACACTTTATGCGTATCATGGCTAGTAAGGCATCCTTTTTTTCATTTCATCGTTCTGTAACTCAGTGAAACTGAGGGTGGTAGAGAAAGGATGAGTGAAAGAGTTTACCCATCCATTTGCAGCCCGCCAGCAATTGCCTGAATCCACGAAATCATGGAACAATGGCGATCAGAGCACTTCTGTTCCATAAGCTCTCCCAAGTGAATTGACTCTCTGGTGATTTTTCGATTCTTTTTTCTTACACTTAGGTCCGTGTGTTCCTGAGTTTCTACACTAGAGTTTTAAAAAGGCTTTTTTAGTGGTTCTTTTTACGTGGGCTTTCTTCTTAGTTGCACTATATTTGTGTTAAGTTGAGGATATGTGACTGAGGGCCTGATTTAGAATTTGCATCACAGGGTACTCCACCACAAATGTAACAGAGTTCCCTGTCCACCAAACCATTGGCCCACCCACTCTGTTTACTCATGCGGACAGCCAAGTTTCTGACAACAATGCCCCTGTGTGCTCCGTCATTGGAAATCTACAATGACGGCCTGACAGCGTAGGGGCAGTCGGTTTTAGAACATCAGACAACCCTTCCTATTTAGAGTAAAAGGTCTGATGTTCTTTTTTTGTGTTTGGTATTGCCAGGGGAACCTGGTGGCTCCAAACAGAATATTTGTTACTAATGACCCTCACCTCCTGGTTGAAAACGTCCAGAGTGACAGGGTCATAAGTATTTTGTTTTTCACCTTGGCGAATCCTACAAACTAAAATGGATTGGTGATGATTTTACACTAGTTAAGGTACATGTGCATATTGTTCTACATACCTTATGCTGTGCTTTATTAAAGGTTTATTTAACAAAGAAATATTTAAAACTAAACATACCGCTATTCTCCTTAATTACATATATACATGTAATGGTCAAGTGAGACAAATGTCAATGAAAGTATTCCCTGCACTGTAGTCCTTGTTGCACAAAGTTATGTTACGTGCATTTGTATAGTGTGCTAATCACCCATGAGGGTATCCTGGCAATTTGCAGGTGGCGGGCAGCTGTTTTCTGGTGATGTTAATCGAAGAGCCAGGTCTTCAGCTTCTTGCAGAACTAAAGAAGCAATGCGAAGGCTCTGATGTGGTGAGCAAGGTCGTTCCATGCTTTGTGGGAGAGATATGAGAAGGTGCAGCCTTCAGCTGTGCTTTGCGGATGCAGGGTATGTGTGCCAGTGAGAGTCTGGCTAAAACGAGTTGCCTGAGAGGTGTGTATAAGTATATGCACCTGTTAAGGTATGCAGGGCCGGTGTTGTGTAGTGCTTTGTACGTGTGTGATCAGTTTGAATTGGCTGCGTTTGTGGATTGGGAGCCAGTGCAGTTATCTGAGTTGTGGGATGATGTGCATGTGTCAAGGTAGGTTGAATATAAGTCTTGCTGCAGCATTTTGGATTGTCTGGAGCCAATTTAGGAGTTTCTAAGTGATTCTTTCATAGAGTGTGTTGTAGCAATTGGGTCTGCTGCTGATCAAGGCATGTGTGACCATTTTCCTGGTGTTCTCAGGATGTAATTTGAGGATCTTTCATAGCATCCTAAGAATGTGGAAGCAAGTAGTGGTCACTGCATTAACTTGGGCTGTCATGTGGAGCTTGATTCCAATATTTCTTGCGTGGGTGGTGGGAGTGGGTTAGGGTCTGAGGTTTGTTGTCCACCAGGTGGAGCCTCAGGAGGAGGCTTTTCCTCCAAAGATCACTACTTCAGTTTTGACCCTGTTCAGTTTGAGGCAGTTGTTTTTCTTCCATGTGCTTACTGTAGCCATGCATTTTGTGAGGTTATTTTTGGTAGTAGGGGGTCTTGTCTGACAGGGAGAGTATCATTTGGGTGTTGTCAATGTAGGAGAGTATGTTGATGTTATAGGATTTTACGAGGTCCTCTAGCAGAGTCATGTAGATGTTGACTAACATAGGGCTTAGGTATGATCCTTGGCAGACTGCACTAATGAGGTTCTTGGCCTTCGATGTGTATAGTGTGGCAGGTTAACTCTTTGGGCCTGATTCACGAAGGTAAACTTACACTCTTGTGTAAGTTTGAGATTGTTTGCTATTCAAGATACTACTTGTACATCTTTTTGTGAATAGCAAACAATCGTAAACTGACACGAAAGTGTAAGTTTACCATTGTGAATCAGGCCCTTAGTGTCATTCCTATGAGGAAAGACCAAATCCAGTTGAGAGTGAGTCCTTGTATGCCTGTCTCATGTAGTCTTTTGATCAGGGTAGAGTGGGAGACTGCAGACAGGCTGAGTAGCATAATGGCTGCTGTGTTCCTTGCTCTAGGATCATCCTGATGTTGTCAGTTGCTGTGATGAGGACAGTCTTGGTGCTGTGGTTCTGCCAGAACCCTAGTTTTTTGTTGTCCAGGAGCAGGTGTGCATTGAGGTGGTCAGAGAGTTGCTTGTTTATGGCTTTTTCCATCACTTTGGCCAGGTAGGGTAAAAGGAAGATCGGGTGGTAGTTTGACAGTTGGTGGGGGTCTGCTGAGGGTTTCTTTAGCAATGCGTTGACCATTGCATGTTTACAGCCTTCCGGGAACATCTCAGAAGTGATGGAAGTGTGGGTGTTTGTGGGTAGGCTGTAGCCGAAGGAATACGGATTCGGTTGAGGGTCGAATTTGTTGTATATGGTTTTGATTTTGTCTCTTAAGAATTCTGAGAGGTTTGATGCAGTTAGTGGTGGCGGCTGTTGAAGTGATGTCCTTGATGATGGTGAAGATTTCTTTTCTGCTTTTGGAGCTGTTGTCTATGCGTTTTGCTAAGACCTTTTTCTTTGTTTATTTGATTTGTTCGTGGTAGCATCTAAGGGCTGTCTTCTATGTTATTTTATTATTTTCTAGATGGTTCATTCTCCATTTTCTTCTCAGTTGTTTGCAGTGTTGTTTTGTTGCAAGGAGTTCCTAGGTGTATCCCCTGGACTGCTTCCGTATTTTCCTCTGTGCATTGTGATTAAGGGGTGCCAGGGAGTATGCATATTTCATGATCCAATCGTCCAGGTGTTTGACATCGCTGTTTAGGTCATTGTTGCAGGTTGATTGATTTAGATGCAGGGTGTCTACCCAGTTGGAGTCCTGGATGATGCTCCAGCTTCATTTGGCCATGTTTATGGTGGCGGGTCTTGTTGGGCGGTGTATGCAGATGAGGAAATTAATGTTGGCATGGTCGGTCCAGCTGAGCCACATGGTTGTTGTGATTTCAATGTTGTTGAAGAAGTGTTTGAGTATGCTGACATGTTATGTCAAGTCCCAGATTCTCTAGGCTCTCTGAGTCTGGTAGTGTTGGGATTGCTCTTGCCTTCAAAATGGAAGTTGAAGTCTCCTAGTAGGATGTAGATGCTGGGGTTGATGGCTGTTGTCTGCAAAAGTGACTCTGAGTCTCGGTGGTCAGTATATGAGGGTTCCACTAAGATCGCATTTAGCTGACGTATGTAGCTTGAAGTGCAGGTGCTCCATGTAGGGGGTTGCGGCTTCTATGATTGTTGTACAGTTGAAGGATTCCTTGCATATATTTGCGATTCCCCCTGTGGTGCTGGGCGCATTCCAGGTGTGGACGGGTGCAGACAGGCCTGGCTTTGCGTGTGTCTGCAGAGCGGCTGCGCTGCTGCCCCCAGTAACTTGCCCTGGGATGGTGGAGGAGCGCAGGAGGCAGTGGGTGGGCTATTGTGGTGCGTGTGAAGGAGCGGTGGTGCGGGAGGGCCAGGTAAGGATCAGGGGAGGAGGGAGAGTGCGCTGGAGGTGGAATAACAGAGCACTGGAGGAGGCCCAGAAATGCAACAAAAGGGTAAGAAAATGCGAGAGACTCAGAAAGGCAAAAAAAAGGGTGAAAATGGCAGAAAAGGGTGAAAAGAAGAAAGGCACAAAAGGGTGAGAAAGAGTACGGCAACGGAAGGGTAGAAAACAAGAGAGCAGAAATACAAACAGACAACAGAAAGGTAAGAGTGGGAGAGAAGAGAAAAGGGCAATAGAAGAGTGCAAAAGAGTGTAAGAAAACAGAAAAAGGTAACAGAACGGTGAGCAAGAAAGCCAAAAGTCAGAAGACAAAGGAGTTCAAAGCCAGAGGTGGCACAGGCATGAGAGAGAGAGTGTTCGCTGGAGAGGAAGCAGGAGACTCAAGGTACTGGAGCCGGGTCATGAAGGCCTTGACCAATTTGAGGACTGTTCCAGGGAAGTCAGGGGGCAGGGCCCGGTGCACCTACTTAATGGCAGGCCTGCGCTGCAGCTGCATTAATTAGGCCCCGGGAGGTGGGAGGAGTGTAGGGGGCGGTGGCCGAAGACAGAGGCAGCCCAGGCACAAGAGAGAGTGTGATTGGGAGAGGAGGGTGCAGCCTCAAGGTGCTAGAGCGGGTCTGTGAGGGCATTAACTAGTTGGAGGACGACAGGTCCAGGTAAGTCTGGGGCAGGGGCCCGTGCACCCGCACAAAAATAATTCTTGCCTCCAGAAGTCTGTATATTGCCATAAAATTGGCTGTGACTTCCCAATTGTGCTCCCTGGAGAGCTATGTCCATCAGCAGTGAATTATAATGTTCAGTCAATGAGGCTTCTTTATAGCAGAAGAATTTTCCAAAATGAGTTAAATCCCCAAGGCACTTACTACAATACATTGTTGTGTCTTAATTGGGAAAGTGATGCTTGCTATTATGTGTTTTATAAATAATTCACAGAGATTTTAATGCATTTTTAATTTCATGGTTTTAAATGCACAGGTCTCTTTTTATGGACGTTGGATTTCCGATCTTAGACGTCTATCATATATTTATTGCTATTCAACGAGACTCGGAATTTAATGACCAGAGGCCTGCGTATCCCTGTTTCTTTCCACTCTGGTGAGTATCACGGACTACAGAGTAAAAACTGAGGGTTGTTGGTAGTCTGAAATTATATTTATTAACACCCAGAAGCACATATTATCGGTTTCCAACAAAACTGCCGATGACGGTTGTCGATGGAACACAAAGATTTACTTATCGCCAATGGGTAGGAGTTCAGCGCATCACCTGGGCAAAGACACATGATTTCTCCTCCTCCTGTAACAACATTTTTCTCTAACTAAAGCAGCATTATGGTGTGACCTTGGAACTTGTGTTTATAGGAGAAAAGTCCAAGCTTTAGCAAATCATCTTCTGCGGAACAAAGTTGATGATCTTGCGCTATTTGACACAACACAAGCACAATCCTATTCCTTGAGAAAGGGTTCACTGGGAAAATTGTTTGAGGTCTTGACATTACATCTTTGCAACTTTATGATCCTTAATTATAGGGAAACATGCATGTGTGTGTTTTTTTCAGGGCGGTTCAGGCAGAACTTCAATTTGCCCAAGTGATTGTCCCAACATAATGATAAGGTTGGTCACTGAGCTCATCGGGCGGCAAGTTCTCGTAAGTGAGTGTATACCAAGATTCGTATCTGTCTGCATGCCGCCACTGAGATCAAGAGACTGAAAGGTCACAACTATAAAATAGTAAATGGTAAAGTGGTCTATATGCAAAACAAGAATGAATCCAAATAGAGAAGGACTGTGCTGCATAAGTCAAGAAGGAAAATTTTGCTGTGACCTGATTACTCTTCTCGGCTGGGGCGGTCATTATATTTCATGCGGTATCTCGCATGGCAAAAATATTCTATCCACTACTACTACATCATCAATGTGGGTAGATGTGGAGCTAAGAATAGTAAATAACACAACAAGGTCCCACCTCATACCACTTCTATAACGGACCGGACATATCAACACTCTTCATTTATCTTCAAGAATGCTTTATCCACCCATGAGGAAAGAATGAACAAATGAATTAAAGAATGAATGAAAACCAGCAATTTTATAGCTTCACTTTCCTTTACCCCATCTTTCTCTAGTATATTCCTCTCATGTCAGCATCCAATCCTGTTTCTTTAAGTGCTCTCTATGTTCCTCCTATTTTCCACCCTTCATTTAATCTTCTCTTGCTCTCTGGTCCCCCTTCATTTCTAGAGACCTAACATACCCATTTTCCCCTGTTGTCCGGAGCCCCGTTACATGTTCTTACTTCAGTGGTAGCAGCAATGGCCAGATGTGCACCTCCATCCCATGCTGGGTGGTGAGTCCAACCCAGGGCAGCGGAGCCATCTCTCTTCGTACTGTAAGAACGCAGTAGGCCGCCACCTTTGTCAGGAGCCTCCCATGAGTTTGGCAGGACTTGGGCAACCTGGTAGGAAAAGCAAGTTATGAACAGTGGGAGGAAGGAGGGACGAACAAACGAAAGGCTGATGAAGATGGGCATAGACATGAAACAAAGAAGAAAATTACACATTAATCCAAAAAACCATAATTCCTACAAAGCTCATTTACCATACACTTAACACAGACATTTTCCTGTTGGGTAACATCTACTAATGAAAGTACTGTAAATCAAAAATATAAGAAATAAATGGCCACAATTAAAAAACATGGAAACCAGTAACAGGATCCTCTTCTTTAAGAGGTGTTAAACCACTATATTGTTTTAAAAATATTGTTGGTCATTAATATTGTTGCAAAAATACTATGATGTCCAGAATATTATGGGACATATATCACAGATAATAATATTCTTTATTTAATTTTATTAATAATATCAAAGTATTCAATGTTGTGTTATTTAATATCACTGTATAAATTATTGTATTTTTAAAATGTTTATTAGTTTGAGCGTTTTAAGTTATTATTTTATTGTTGCTTATTTGTAGTTATTTTTAGTATTGCTTATTTTTTTGGTGTGGTTGTATATATAAAGAATTATTATTTTGTCTTTTTGACTTGTTGATGTGTTGTTGGATTTGTAGGGGATAGGGAGGGAAGTGTGTTATATTTTACACAGTTAATAAATTGTTAAACAATTTTTAGAATGTTAATTGGTTGATTAGATTATTATTTAGGTACAATAACTAATTCTAATATGTATATTATCGTGCATTTTATAATATATGAATTTTCTATTTCTTAGATTAGTACACTTATAAATATTATTTGGGTTGTTGGGTTTTGATGGTAGTAGAATGGGATGTGTTTTAAATGTATATATTTTAAATTTCTTTAAATAAATGACGTATTTGTAATTAGGTAAATAATTTATTAAATAACCAGATTATTACAATTTTTTATTTTGAAAACCATATCAATATTTGGTTGCTTTGGAAAAAATAAAGATTTTTAAAATTATTTGTATTAATTAATATTGTACTTCTATTGTTTTTGAGTTTAATATGTTTGTACATTTTTTAAATTATTACTTTTTTGTGCATTCTTGTGTTTGCAAGGAAGTAGGATTGGTAGTATTTGTAAATATATTTTGTATTTTAATGGTTGAAATTGGTTATTAATTTTATGAATTCTATATTAAAATATTTCATATGGAGTTCCCATGTCAGATTTGATGTGACATGCACCCAGGTGGCTACCTTAGCGGTTGTCCACCTATTTGCTCCGACCTTTCCTGTACCCTGGCTGACAGCCTGCAGCTGCTGCCACCAAGACAAGAATCTGACCCCCTGCCAGGAGGTGTGAACACTCCCAGGAGTCAGAAACAAAGGCCTGAACGGGAAGGAGGTGGCACCACCCTCCCTGACAGGATGGCTAGTGAAGTGGCACACCAAGACATTGAGCTTTAAAGCTTACACCGCCTCTGATATGCATCCAGGCTTCCTCCCAAAGAAGGAAACAGCCCACCCCCTGCCCCCGGCACATTTGTACCCGGGCAGGCATGAAAATTATGTCACCAGAACGTGTACACCCCCAGAAGGCTAGCCACATCCCTAGGGTGGGCTACCTGGTCTGTACAGCAAAGGAAGGTTTCTGCCATTTTTTTAAGTGGCAGAATAGAGGGTTCTGGGTAGCAAAGGTGGCACCCCCTCCCCACCGGATGTGGTCACCTCAGGGGCAGATTAGCCGCTGGGGCTAGTTGCTCATGGGCTACTTGCACCCACACCCCTAACACCCCTAAATCTAGGATTTAGGAGGCACCCCTAGCACCAGAACCTCAGTTCTGATTCAAATTGCAGCAGAGGACAAAGAATGGACCCGAGTCTGAGACTTCAGAACCTGCACAACACAAAGGAGCGATACTCCGCACCTGTGGCAACCACCCTGCAACTGCATGACTGCAACTTGTCCCGGACCAAAGACCGGCTCCCCCAGACAGGGGGATTCCTTTGAGAGCCAAGTGCAACTCCAGACACTCTTGGACTAGTAGCACTAGTCCCCTGCAGCCCGCAGGTAAAAGCAACCTCACGGAACTAAAGAATCGTGCATTGTGGGAAATGTAGTCCTGACCTCCAGCAGGTTTCAGGTGGCTACCGTTTTCTCCCGGACCTCCGGATGTCAAAATATCTTCATGCTGACCTTACTGCTGCCAAGGCTTGTTGGTGGCCAGTCTGGCTACCACTGCCTTCACTCGACACTGCAACCAGAGGGAACTCCACAGCTCTCAGTGGCCTCATTACTGACTTTTTGCATCCGTTTTCTCACCAGCATCGTCTCAGCTTCCTCCGCGCCTCCTGCTTCAGCACCAGGGACAGCCAGGGACAGTCAGAGCAACTCGGCATCTGGAACCTACGAGCCCGGTAAAATCCAACTGATTGTCGTGGGCTGGTCCAAGGACCCGTATCACCATACCCCCAGTGGGTTCCACGCAACTCGACCTGCAGGTGACCGATTGTCACTAGTGCTTTTTACCATGCACCAGAATATTAAAGTTTTGCAGATTTAGTTTTCCTTCTAAAATCCATAATTCCTGTCCTACTCATTTGATTGTCTTTGTTTTGGCGTCTAAATGTATATAAAAATCTGCTCTATTTTTATAAATTGGTGTCGGATTTCTCCTGAGTTGTGTCAATTACTTATCGTCTGTGTTGGTACTCTGAAACGCTTAACACGTTCTTCTAGTAAAGCCTGACTGCTCTGTGCCACACTAACAGGACTGAGCTAGGGATTGATTAGAGTGATTACAAAGGACTTATTTTGGGGCATTGTGAGAGTATGCATAATGAAGCCTAACGAGCTTTACTGCATAATACTCCACTTTCCTACTGTGTTTCATATGTTTTAGAGTTAATGTTTTTGTAAATATTTTTCATTTCTTTTCCATATTTATTTAGTTTGATTTTAAGTCATTTTCCTATTACTTTTGATTGGGAATATTAAATGTGAATCTTTCAAAATTCTAAACTTTTTATACTGCTGGTCCAGTTAGATTGAGAATAGTAAATATAATCCTTCAAAAGTTCAGCATTGTTCCTACTGTTGCTCGGTTTGGAGTTGGAACAGTAAATTGACCCCTTTAAAGTTCATCTCTTTCCCTATTGTTGCTCAGGTTGGAGTGGGACTAATAAATCTTACTCCTCCGAATTCTAACATTTTGCCTACTGTGGCTCAGATTCGAGTGGAAATAGTAAATCTGAGCCCTCCAAAATCCAACACTTTCCTTGTATTGCTCAGGTTGGAGTGGGATTGGTGAATGTGGCCCCACCAAACAGTGGTGTTCTGAACCCTTCTTTAGCAGCTAAAGTGAGGCTTTCGACTTGAACTGATAATCTGGGTCCTACTGAAACATTTGTTAGGTTTACATGGGCCACTTTCTATTTTCAAAAGGCTCATGAAATGCTCTAACGAAATACCTAGGCAGTGCTGAGGTGGGTAGAGGTCAGGGGCTAATACGTGGATTTCAGTGAAGGAGAAAAAGAAATTATGTAAACACAGAAAATGACAGAGAAATCTCCAAAAACAATGAGTAGGACAAAGAAATCTAAGAAAGAAAAAATAAGGTGAGAAAAATGAAAGAATAATGGCTAAGTAAGAACTGATAAAGAGGAATGTAGGCAGCATTGGTGAAAGGAAGGAATGGTGAAAGAAGTTACGTTGAAAGCAAGGGTTAAAACGTCATCGAAAAGTGAGTGCAATGTTGGATGGCCATATAGATGAAATGTTGGATGTAAGGGTGGGAGGTTCACTTGGTACAAAGATGGATGGAAGGAAGAATGGATGACTGAATGGACGGATGGATAGGTGGAAAGAAGGATGGATGGAAAAGTGAAAGGATGAAAGGATGATTGGTTGATGTATCAGTTTGTGAACAGAATAATCAATGCATGAGATGTTGAAAAAATGTCTGGTGGGGGTAGATGGACAGAAAGATGGAAAAGTGAAAGAGTGACGGATTAGTGTTGGACTGTATAGATGGATTGAATGGTCAGTGGATGGATGGAACAATGAAGCAATGGATGGATGGGGTGAATTGATGGATGAAATGATAGAAGGATGGATGGTGAAGGTGGATTGTGATTGGGAGAATGAATGGATGGATGAGCAGAGGTGAAGATCAAGGAAATAATTGAGCATACTTGTTTTGTTCACTCGGTGTCATTACAGGTTTGGCTCAAAGTGGGGGATATTTCCATTTTTTAGCTAATTCTTTGCATCTAAAGTCCAACATTTTCCGTGCTCTTGTTCAGGTTGGAATGGGAGCAGTAAATCTGACCATTCCAATGTCCAATATGGTCTTAATTGTTGCTCAGGTTGGAGTGGGAATAGTAAACCTGACCCTGCCAAAGTTCAACAAATTCTCTGCTGTTGCTCAGTTTTAGTGGGAATAGTAAATTTGATTTTATTTTGTGCATTTTTTATTTTATTTTTGTTTAAATGGAGATATGTATTTTTTTAATATGTATTTTACTATTTATTAAGTTGAAGTTAGAATTGTAAATATTTCCCACTTACATACAAGTTGTATATATTTTTATTAATGTTTGTGGGATATAATTTATAGTAGTATTTGTGAATACTTTTAAATTATTATTGTTTGAATTTTGCTTACTGTTTTGTATTTGTGATTGTGTTTTAGGTCTATGTTTTGTAATTTATTTTAAAGTACTTATCCAGCTAATGGTCATACTTTTGTCCACTATTTTTTTTTGGCCAACATTTTGGTACTTTACATAGCAGGTATGTAAAGTAAAAAATGTTGTCCTCTGTATTTTTGCAATGATATTTTTGTATCACAATACTTTTGATCTCGATATTAGTCACACAAGCCAAGCCTTTAAATAATGCATGCACCTTCCAGCTGCAAAGATATCAACATCAAGACTGATACAGTAATCATAAATATATATTTCTCATTAGTATGAAGTCAGTTCATTTGAGGAAATGGATAGGTACTAACATCATGTTATATAATGTTAATAAATATAGAGTGTAGTTGATTTAGCAATTGTTAAAAGCACACATATTTGGAGCCAGATAGTTACTGTCAGTGCCCCACAATTGCCACCATTTTACCAGAAAGAGACACCAATGCACCACTGGAGACTTCAGCTTCAGGGGCCTGCCTCCCTGTCCCATTGGTACCCTATACATCCACATGCACTAGCCCTAATTTGCCAGCCTCTGCCTGTGGTAGCTCAGTGACATAAGTGTAGCATCCCAAAGGGAGTGACATTCGTGGTGAAGGCTTCATGTGGTGTGCATTAAGTGACATGATCAGCAGTGGTGCAGCCTCAAGCTAACCACTTAATTTGTGCCGGTGCTTGCAGCCGGTGGACACGAGCATTCATTTTTGTGGACAGGGACTTAATTTTCATCATAGACTTTGCCCCAGATCAAGAGAGAGAAAAGAAGAAAAGGGAGAAAGAAGGAGTAATAGAACAACAGCAAACCCGTTTCAAAGGGAGAAAGCAGGGATGGAAAACCTGCAATTTTGGGGTAGAGACAGGAAGTGTAGGGAGGTGGAAGAAGGAGGCATGAGGTAGAATCAAAAGTAGGTATTCTTGATGTTCTGTAACCTGGGCTGTCAGCAGCACCGCCTGCCATGACAGGTCCTAAGAAAATCTTTGGGAGCTTACACATATATTATTTACATATTAAACTCTGGTTGATATTTCAATATGCCATGTGGCATAAAAAGACATTATACCTTTTTTATTAAGTCTTGGCCGCTGTTTTTGGGAGAAAATCTGCAAGTCTCCTTAGGAGTTGGGCCAATTCCACCTCATCGTTATATAAAGAGTTAGTATATTGAGTATCAATTTTCTTGGAAAATTGATACTCTATACTAGCTCTTCACGTTTTAAGTAATCTGGGCCCTGTATCCTGTTCCAGCTCTTCTCAACACGTTACTATGAGCCCAATGTACGAGTTTTCCATTTACAAAAAGTGTCTGCAAATTACGCACTGACTTTTGTGAATGCAAAGGAATTCTGCAAACCAAGCTATGGACTAATAGGTTGGTTCACAAAATTCTAAATCGTAGTAAATGGCAACTCGACCTACCCCAATTTTAAGCATGAGACAGGTCGCACATTACAACCCACTACAAATGGCTAGAGTCGCATGCATGATAGCCTGTAGGGGTCAGCAGACCACCATGTCTGTAATTGCTTTTACATAATGCAATTTTTTTTTTAAAATGTAGCCTGTTTTCCTAAGAGGAAAATCCGACTAGGGCCAAGGTTGGAGAAGCAATACCAATTGTATTTGAACTGGCAGGGAAAAGAGAGCACACTTTTTAGCATCTGATATGTTGGCCAGCAAATGAGAACCTATTTTTGCAGGTTTATCTATAGTGCACTCGGGCAAAGGGAATTGGAGCGCTTTATATGAGCATCAGTTACATTACACAAGGTCAGATACATTTTTTAGGCACAGAGAAAATAAGCGATTTTGGCCAGAATCACAGCATGTTGAGCCGACGCTGGGATTAAAACCTTACTCCCCAGTTCCAAAGTTGTCAACTTTAACTGTAATGCCACATCCTCTCCACTAAGGGTGGGCGGAATTTGCGTAATCGCGTTACGCAAAGTTCCGCGAAATGGTAAAAAATCTCCGCGAGCACGCAAAAGTTTGGCGAACACGCGGAATTGCTTGTTCCGCCCGTTCGCAATGCTTTTTTCCTGTTCGCGAAAGCTGTTTGCGTGCTCAGGGGGAAATCTCTCGCGAACACGCACTTTGAAAGCGCGAACAAGCAAAAAATTCTGCGAAGACGCGGATCGGGGAATTTTTGGCAATTTCGCGTTCTCCGCGGAACGCGAAATTACCCAAATTCCGCAAATTCCGCGAGCGGAACGGAATTTACTGCCCAGGCCTACTCTCCACACCTTTCACAGCAGCGATATAACACCCACTGAGGGTGCCGCCATTTAGTTCAGATTCTGTCTGTATTTTTAAGTTCTAATTTCTAGCTCCTAATTTCATGTACTAATTGACAGGTTATTTTAAGATTTGACTGTGTTTTGCTAAGCATGTTCATACTTACACCGCAAAGCATCCTGGTAAAAGAATGGGGCCCCAATCCTTTTTAGTTGTATCATGTGCTCACGATGCACAAGTAGGATTGCTAATTCTGGCAGGAAAAGGAAAAAGCAATAACCGTCAACATGACCACTCATTCACCAACGTTTAGACCCATAAAGCATAGATGGCACATGCGATATTCGAACATAATCAAACGATTGAAGGGTTTTTTCATATTAAACATTTTGCATTAAATCGACATTAACACGTAAACATGCAATTGTTATTAACTGTGTATTAGTCATGTTTAGGTTGACTATAGCGAATGGATGCCCGCATTTTAAAATGGCTAACATTGGTTGCCATCTTGCTTCATGACACGTAAACCTTTATTTCTAGGCAAGCTGAATTAAATGCTGTTGAATACGGTGTTCTGTTTCTTTCTTTCTCATGAGAAGACATGTTTTATTTTGTTGTAATCATTGAGGAATGTTATACCTGCTATCAAACCGCGAAAACACCTGCAGAGTACAGGCTGGTCCAATGTATCTCGTTTTGTTGCAGGTAAATGTAAGTTTGATGGACATTGAGAAAAGTTGTATTGTTGAGGATCGCGATCTTAATAAGCTCATGAACTCAAGATTGAATCTTTTTACTCTAACCTGATTGGATCATTTTATGGGAACTATGTGTAGGTGTAGTAAATGTTAGAATTGTGTGATTTAGTGCAGTTTCGAATGCATATGGACATACTTTGGGGTCGATTCCGATTCGGGCCGGAAATCTCTCCGACCGAGCCGGACCCGGAGAGATTTCCGACCGAATCGGACCCGTGCAGTCCGACCGAACTAGTCCGATGCATTCGTATGCCACCGGACACGAGTCGGTCGGACTCCCATTGAACTCAATGGGAGCCGGTCGTACAACGCGTACGCGGGCTCCCATTGCCTCAATGGGTGCGAGGCGGACAAGGGCGCCCCTACAGCGAGTACGCCGCGAAGCGCTCCGCGGCGTACACGCACAGGTAGGGGGGACCCATGGGTCCCCCTGTGTGCGCCTCGCACGGGTACGCGTACAGGGGGTCCGACACGGACCCCAAAGTACGGCTCCGACAGCGAGTTCGAGTCGGACGGCGCGAGTCGGTCGGAGCGGTCGAGGTGCGCATCGTACTTACCCGGCCGGAAAACGTCTCCATTGCGCGGTGCGAATCGGGTCCGAGCGAGTCGGTCGGAGCGGTACGATCCGGGTACGAGTCGGTCGGAGCGGTCGGGTCGCCCGGACGAGTCGGTCGGCGAATTCGCATCGTACTCGCTCGGCCGGACCCGCGTACGATTCGGTCGGGAAAAAGGGCTCCGAATCGGATCCGGTAAAGCCGAATCCTATTCGGAGCCCTACCGGCCGAGATCGGAATCGGCCCCTTTGTCTACTGTCGAGACAGCTTAGAGTAGGATACTGTCTTTATGGGCGAACTGACTTTTTAAACTCTTTTATTGAGGTGACTCCTTGCTAGTTCCTCCTCTTTCTTTCTTTTAGGTCCTTATCATTTGCACTTCATATTGATTGATGTATTCATAGTTTGATGATTGATTGATACTAACTTGATGATGTGCCTTCTGTAAACTTTTGACCTTTAATAAACCTTTATGGTATGTAAACTTAGGGGCATATTTACAAGAGTTTATCGCCACAGGAACGTCACTTTTTATGACATTCCTATGGCGATTAACCCTTCGCCTTATTTACAAGGTGGCGTTAAGCCACTTAATGTGGCTTAATGGCACCATGTGAATAAGGCCCCCTTTCACGCAGCACTTAGTGTGAAAGGGGCGGGCACTGGGTGTTGTGGTGGGCGTTCCGCCGCAACACACATTGCTTTTTTGATGCTACCCCCTATTTACAAGGGTGGCGTAAATTTGGGGCAGCACAAAAATTAAGACCAAAAAAAAACCTGGTCTTAACATGGCGAAAAGAGGAGGAATGCTTAATTTCTCCTCGTTTTTGCTGCTTCTATGTGTGCTGCATTGTGCAGCACGCATAGAAACAGCAAATCGCCATGGATGATTGTTTATGTGCAGGAAGGTGTTCCTTCCTGCACATAAATAATCATTAAAAAAATGACGATTTGCAACTTCTATGTGTGCTGCACAATGCAGCACACATAGGAGTTACAAATCACCATTAGTGATTGTTTATGTGCAGGAAGGGACACCTTTCTGCACATAAACAATCCTTCCCTCAATGCAGGCACCCTGCACTATGGTGCAAGGGTGCCTGTATTGACGCTAGGCAGCTGAGTTTAGCGCCAGGGCTAGGGAAAATGCAGGGGTGCGCCGTATCATTGTAAATATGGCGCATCCCTGCGTTTTCAGAATGGCGGAGTGAGGCGGTAGCAATTTTGGCTTAAAGCCGCGCTCTGCCATTCTCTTGTAAATATGCCCAATAGTCCTTCTCTGTCTTCACTGTAGAGCCTAATATGCTTCATATTATTTAACTGTATTGATTTGTTGACCAGCCTCATTTGTGAACTTTGATTCATAAGATAGTGCTCTGTGGGCCCCATTTGTGTACCAAGAAAAGTGCTAACACTATCAAAGTAAAAAAGTTATTACCACTTTGCTTACTCCCTTATCACAGACCTAACAATTTAAGATTCAGCCAATCGCTAGGAGTCAGGTACTTCAATATTCTTCACTAAAAACTCTTTTCCCCTCCCTGATTTGCCTGTCTCTGGAAGACCCTGTGCCTCTTTTAGTCCCCTGTGAATACGTTGCTGTGGGCATCCACTCGAACTCTGGTACAATCTGCTCCTCCAGAAATCAATGCTGTGCCTTAGGAAAGATACAGGCTTGCCCTTCCTAATTTTTTATCCTCAAAATTTTGTTATAAGTGTGGATTTGACGGTCCTTATTGCTTACGCAGCCATTGACTTATTGTGGGAATGGCTGTAAAATGGGACACATCTAAGTTCAGGCAGAATTTTACGTTCGAAACGTTGCACAAGTTACATGGATACAAGTGAGACATCCTCAGAAATACAGTGATATATAGCAACAGATTGCACTCTGCAAGATTGACTTCTCTTTAAAGTTTAGATCCCGTCACGAAACGGATTTCGGAAAGTAACACAGTAAATGACGCATGTAAAAATTTACCGATAAGGGACTGACGTATTGCCTGCATTGATAAATTACAATCCACCTTACTAAATTCAATCACTTTGTGTCCTCAGTGCCTTATCCACCCATACCTCTTATGTTCGATGGACTATCTTTGGGCTGTCTTTAGCTCTTCTCAAATAATGTACTAAGGTTCTTCAAAAAAGATGGCTTCCTTCATGTGGTTGCAATCTATTCCCTTTCTGACACTAAATTACTTTTCACGGGTTACACAATCTGGCTGTAACAGATTACATCCTGAGGTATTGTTTTGCAGATCTGCATCAACAATTGGTTGATATAAAGTTGATGACCTCAAGGTACCTTGCAAGGGGAGGTAATTCTGCATGAGGGTACACAAGAAGGGCCCCAAGGATAAGCAAAACACAGGATCAGGTCCCCAGCAACCTGTCCAGAATAGGAAATTACACTTTCTCAAATGTTCTCCAAAGTTCTGATAAGCGTCATGAATCACAAAAACCCTTGGGTCCAAATGAAGGGAGGCAACTGGATTTGGGTGTGCCCAAGGGTAAGAAACAGCCTAATTTCCAAAGTTCTAAATGTTGCACTCAGTCTGTCACATTCAATTAAATGAGATAGTATCAAGACCAGTCTAGACAAACATCCCAGCAGTAGCATGGCTAGTGCTGACTGCCTGAAGATTGGTGGCCTGCTGGAAACAAGGAGGGTGCAGAGGTCACCTTTTTCCCTGGTTGGAAGCTGATTGGAGGTTGACCTTTAGATCATGGCCAAGAGTCCATACAATATTCGAAAATATTAGCAGAAACCTCTGTAAGTTGCATTCCTGTGACTGCACCAAGGGATATTGGTGGAGCATAACTTGCTAGGACTAGAGCTGTCTCTCATCGTGGAGTAGTCCCATATAGGTGTCAATGTGTGACAGCCTCATGACAGAGACACAGAGGGAGGTTGTTCACAAAAGAAGAGAAGCTGTCTGCTATAGTCTGCTGGGAGAAGGAATCCTAGGTACCTATATTTAGGTAATTATATGCCTAACTCTTATTTAGCTGCAGTAATCACAAGCCCACCCCCCCCCCTATTGCTGATAAAAAGAGGTGTGGGTGTTCTGATGCTGAAACTGTGGAGCAGAACATTTTAATTCAGAACAAGAGAATGGAGAGGAGGCAGTGCGCCCCAAAGTTGTGAAACACAAACCATTGGAACAGGAGTAGCCTGATTACCCACGAGAAACATCTGAACTACAAGGTGGGCATTGCACAACTGATGCTGGGTTGTATGTCAGAATATTGCCTCAATAATATTGTGCTACCAGAATAGCGTACGCAAACTATCAAGGCCCAAATTGCATATACGTAAGTATAGATTTACTATAGTGAACTGCACTTCCCATAGGTAAGCATAGATTTACTATACTTAACTCCATAGAGTTAAGAATAGTACATTTATACTTACCTTATGCACTTACCTTCTTGATAGTTTGATCCTTGATAATTTGCCCATGATATTCTGGTAGCACAATATTATTAAGATGGTATTCTGGTGGAATACCTGAGGTGGACTGTCTCAGCTACATTAGACTGAATGAAGTTCAACCCATGCAGACTTATGAAAGATATATAATAAATGAGCCACCTCTGAACGCTGCCACCTGGGTGTAGTAATTCAAGAAAAAAAGAGTAGTCCAAGAGGCTGAGAGCAACTGCACATGGAATCTAAAAACGTAAACCAAATTGTGACTACAGCCCAGGTTTAAGAAGGTTTTGTGCTGGTGCAGAGCCATGTAAAGACACACAAAGTCTTGCAAGTGTATTTACTTTCCAGAACATAAGCTATTTTGTGCTTAAAAGGTGTTCCTTCCTTCCCTCAAAAAGAACTTTGTACTCCTTTGTGTCACTTTGCGTCAAGGGGCGTTACTGGGTTATTACTGGGGTGGATCAGCGCAAACACCCACAGGCTTACATGCAAACAGTACACACACATAGGTAGCTAGACTGAGCTTTGCATCAAAAACTAACACCTCCTTGAAGCAGGCGCTAACATGGAGAAATGTTCCAATTTCTCCTCGAAAACCTGTGCATTGCATGTGTGCTGAAGTGGACAGTACACATCCAGTGGATGGGCTTCTTCTATGTTTTTCTAGGCATAGCAATTTGTATGGAAGGGTATGCTTCCAGTGCAAAACCAGTGTTAGACAGAATGCACAGACTTCTGCGAAGTTGCGTGTCACACAAGGCAGCCTTTTAGAGCGCCAGCACTGAGGATGACACTAGCAGCAGGCCAATCTTAATAGATATGCCTCTGCACTGTGCTTTCCCTAGTGGCGTCTGGCTTGTACCGAGGGTGGTGGGGCAAGGAGGGCACAAAAATAAATAAATACATTCACTGTTAGAATTGGGGGTCTCTAGTTGGCAGTGGTATACACCCTGTCCTATTAGGGACCTTTCCTTCTAGTCAGAATGAGTAAAGTACACACCTGTGTTTGACTGTGCTCACCCTCTGATAGCTTGGCACAGAGCAGTCAGACTAAACTACAGAGGCAATTGTATATAACCAACAGTAACACAGTGAAAACACCACAAATAGACATCACTCCAGTTTAGAAAAATAAAGTATCTTTATCTAAACCAAACAAGACCAAAACGACAAAAATCCAACATACAGTTATCAAGGTATAATTTTTAAAAGATAAAAACTGTTCTGTCCATAGGAAACTATGGATGCGTCACTTTCCACACAAAGTACCTGGGATGTGTCAAAATCACAAGCAAAACAGCAGCAGGGAAGGTGATGCATCAGTTCCTTACGCTCAGGGAAGGTGATGCTTCGGTTCCTTGCTCCAGGGGAAGTGATGCGTCGGTTCCTTACTGCCACGCAGGGAAGGTGATGCATTGGTTCCTTCCTGGAAAGGAGGTGATGCGTCAGTTTCTTACTGCGGCCCCAGCCTTGATGAAGAAAATGGCGCACAGGTACGATGCGTTGCGCACCGGAGGTGAGGCATTGCCTTGTGAAGCTTTGCGTCATCCGGCGTTGGTGCTGGGGCCTGCACAGCGAGGCTTGGCGGGGCTTTGTGTTGTCCGGCATCGGTTCCGAGGTGCGTGCAGCTGTGCGGCGGGACTCGGCGAGGCTTTGCTTCGTCCGGCATCAGTTCGAGGAGCGTGCAGCTGTTTGGTGGGACTCAGCGAGGCTTTGCGTCGTCCCGCGTCGGTTCCGAGAGGCTGTGTGGCGAGGCTTTGCAAGTCTTCGTGTTGCTTTGCTCCGGTTCTTACAGAGATCAGCTGCAGAACCCACGTCTGAGGCCCTTTGACTGGAGGGAGGCACCTCAGGCAAGGGTAGGACTCAGAGATGGCAGGGTCCAGCAGCACCAGTAGAGTTGCAGGAAGTCTTTTGTATCCCTGAGACTTCTTTACAGGAGGCAAGCACACACAAGCCCTTGGAGATTCTTCACAAGCAGGTTCACAGCAAAGTTCCAGTCTTTGTCCTCCCCTTGGCAGAAGCAGCAACTCCAGGCCAAACCAGCAAAGCACACACAGCAAAGGGGCCATCTCCTCCTCACAGCTCTTCAACTCTTCTCCTTGGCAGAGGTTCCTCTTGAGTCCAGAAGTAATCTCAAGTTCTGGGGTCAGGGCCCTAATATTTATACCACATTTTCCTTTGAAGTTAGCACAAACAAAGTTCCTCTTGCCCTCATAAACCAGTCCTGCCTGGCTCAGGCCAGGTTCCGTACAGGAGGTGGAGACAGCTTTGTGCAAGGCAATCCCAGTCCACTCAGGTGCAGGCGACAGCTCCTCCCACCACTCTAAATGCAGACAAGGTCTTTTCAGCATGGCTATGACTCACCCAGGAAAGGCAGGACACACCTTAACCCCCCCTTGTGTCTGTCTAGTACGAATACACATCCCCAGCTCCTGTCACTCCAAAGCCAGACAGGGAATACACAGACTGGCAGAGGCACACTGGATGGTTAAACAAGAAAATGCCCACTTCCTAAAACTGGCATTTTCAAACACACAATTTAAAAACCATCTTTACTAAAAGATCTGTTGTTAAATTCTGAGTCCAGAGAGCCTAAACTCCATTTCTCTATCTTGTTCCAATGGAAAGTTACCCTTGTAAGATGTTACAAAGCAGCTCCCATGTTAGTATATAGGACAGACAGCCTTTCAACAGTGAAAAACTAAATACACAGTATTTCACTATCAGGACATGTCACACACACCAGTACATGTCCTCCCTTTCACATACACTGCACCCTGCCCATGTGGGGAACCTTGGGCCTACCTGACGGGTGCCTTACATGTAAGAAGAGGGAAGGTTTGGGCCTGGCAAGTGGGTGCACTTGTCAAGTCAACATGGCAGTTTAAAACCATGCGCAGACACTACAGTGGTAGGTCTGAGATACATTTACAGGGCTACTCATGTGGGTGGCACAATCAGTGCTGCAAGCGCCCTAGTAGCATTTGATTTACAGGCCCTGGCACACACCGTGCAGTTTACTAGGGGCTTACCAGTAAATCAAATATGCCAATCATGGTTAACCAATCATATTTACAATTTACAGAGAGCATATGCACTTTAGCACTGATCAGCAGTGGTAAAGTGCCCAGAATCCTATAGCCAACAAAAACAGATTCAGAAAAATAGGAGGCAAAAGGCAAAAAGTTTGGGGATAAACCTGCAAATGGGCCAGGTCTAACATTTACTTACCTGCGCAGCACGACGTCCTCCTCCCTCGGGTGTCTTCCAGGAAGTGCCAGATACAGGAACCTGCACTACCCAATTCAGGAGAGACAGCAATTTTGATGGTGAAGAGGAAGGGTCTGCAATGAGTGACCTTGACCTTGCCTGGGGTCAAAAAGGAATTATTCCAAACCCTAGGCTCCATTTTGAAGAAATTAGACACAGTGGAAAAATCCACCACTGTGATGGTGATGGGGATTAAAGAAGGTGGAGTCCAGGGCGATGGAGGTGGAGTAACAGACAATAGCACAAGGTGCACTTCCTGGAGATCATGTCAGGTAAGTGCAGAGAAGCATGCACAGGGGAATTATTATTCAGGAAAAGAAGGACGACAATAGGCAGCTAATTTGTGTGTCTTGGACTTTCAACCTGTTAACACTGAGACACCTGCCTGGGAGTTAGCCATCCATTCTTTGGTGACCACTTGAGACACCCAGAGGGTGCCAATAAATAGTTAATAGGCAAGGCCCATAGACTCTCATCCAAAATCCCAGACTATGCTTGATGACTCAGACCATTATGATGGCTTGGAATGACCCTAATCTCTTGGAGCTTATTATTCAAAAAGTAGCCTCTATGAAGGTATAGTCCCAGGTAGAATGTATGACAATCTTGCGCCTTCCAGATCACAGAGGAAATACACAACAGAGGAGATAGGGATTCCCAGCACCGCAAAAGGATAAATTGGACATTGATGGCAGTCTGGAACCCTACCAAGCTCAAGATTTATCATCATAACAAGACTTATGCATGCTCTTTTCTAGAAGGTCTTAAGCTGTACAATGGCTCTTCCATCCAAGACGGTTTGGAAAATGAGACTCTAGCAGGGCCAGACTTGCCATTCTGGTACTCTGGTATTTCCCGGTAGGCTGCAGGCTAATGGGCTGCTTTCAGAGCTGGGTGGGATGACACGACCCAGCAATGCCCCCCATGGCCCATTCTAGTCACAGACTCCTGCAGTGTGGAGCTTGTTTGAACATTTTTACCATGGCTGATTTTGGGTTCCAGTTTGTCCCTGGACACGAGACACTGTTTGAACCTTCTTTTTGTCAAGAGTATAGAGAGACAGAGGTGGTAGAGGTTTGACGGGGTCAGGGTCCAGGAGCAATGGATTACATAGGGTTGCCTCGCTCTCTCTGTGCGTCACCCCAAATTAGCTTTTTCTTTCTAGTATTTCTCCCTTCTCGGCTCTTCCCTTTCTTCTCTTGTTGTTTGACTTTAGTTTGGGAAGTTTATCTGGATAAGGTCAGTTTTCCTGGGTCATTTAACAGCTTAACTTTTGGAGAAATACACGTTGTGAGTTGTGTGATTGCCAATCTTGTGTATTTAATTTATGAAGGTATGAGATTGTCCTTTTAACTCAACAGATTATACGCACTTTCTCACTAAAAATATACTGGACCTTCGCTACACATTTAAACATATGCAAAGCGACAACCCACCATAAGAGCAAAACTCTGGAACTCCAGCATAACATCAACACAATATTCACAGAGGTCAGACACCAGACATTCTTGCATCACAAGCACTCCCGCAGAAAGCATCCTACCCATCCATAAATGTGCCTTGGTGCCTCGTTAGATGTAAGAAGCGCTATATGAACGCAACCACAGTACACCGACAATGTCCTGGCCTGCACGTAAGAGCACCTGTGGGAGGGGAGCGGTGGGTGCTGGGTGATGAAGCTGGGAAATGGTCCACGAAATTAGAAAACATGCCACGGTCCTGAAACTGGGGGACATAACATGATTCTGAAAATGCTGGATAAGGTAAGATTATGAGTTTTAATATCTTAGGTTTCTGAAAGTGTGGAATCATTAATGGTTCTGAAACCGCGTGTCATGTTGTGATTCTGAAAAGGATACACAGGCCATGAATCTGATCTTAGTAGATGTTCTATGATCCGCAACATGGACATAACCAGGTAGGCTAATACCGCGATTAAGGAACAGGTTTAGTTGTGTTATGGATTGTGTTGGAAAAAAAACTTTTAAAACCCTTGGGGCTTATTTACAAGCCCCTTTCGGCACATTTCCGCTTAAGGACCATCACTTTTGTGATGCTCCAGAGGCGCAGTGTGCAGACCCATATTTACGAGGCCACGCAAAGCCTCTTTGTGTGGTTTTTCATGGCCTCGTAAATATGGTGTAAGGCAATGTAGCGCAAGTTGCTGCGTTACCTTACACTGCGTCAGGGATGCGTTGCATGGGCGCTGTGGTGTGTGTTCCCATGCAACACCCATGGGTTTTGACGCTGCCCCTGATTTACAAAATCAAGTAAACCTGGGGCAGGGCCAAAACCCCACGCCTTCCCGTAAGCAGTCATAACGAGGAGAAATGTTTTCATTTCTCCTCGTTTTTTCCTCTTTCCATGTGTGCTGCATCCTGCAGCCCACATAGAACAATGAAAAAGCCTCCATTGATTGTTTTTGTGCAGGAAGGTATCTGCTCTTTTTATTTTTCTATTGCAAGCACTGACTTTAGGGAATATTTAGCAATGTGATCCTGCTTTCAATTACCTGTGTGTGGATATTTTCTATGGCTCCTCTGAAGACATTTCATGTATTGATTGAACGAAACCAATAATGTATGGCAAATATCAAATTAAGCCATCTCAGAATATTAGAGACCTGATTCTTGGAACTCTGCTCTAATTTCAACAAACTCCTCAAATACTTTCCATAAATTATTCAGTGCCTCGCTCCTGTAAGGTAATACCTTTGGCAAGGCTCACACAAAGATATACTCGGAGGAGAAAGGTGATCTGTAGAGGAATGAGGGGCTTAGCCATGAAAAGGCAGCTCTGTGAAATGGTGAAAAATTACCCAGTGAAGCCTTGAGCGTGGGGCAGAGCTCTGTGTGCAACATGCAGGGCACAGGTTTGAATTCTGATGAATAAGCATCATTGGGATGGGGTTACAATTTTTGCTGCAATTTAAGCAGCAAAAGTCAATGGCTCAGATTTACAAAGAGTTGACACAAGGCGAGCAGGAAGCAAAGTTGCAGCTCTGGATTATCTGAACTGGAGAGAGCAGAACTGCACCATATCTACAAAGAAGCAAAACAGTTCTGTACTCTCCCTGCTCTGGTGCAGTTTCAGCAGCCATGCGCCAACAAAGGCACCCTTGCGCCATAGTGCAAGAGTATCTGTGTTGTGGTCAACATAGATTTTGTCCAGGAAGGGTCCTTTCCTGGACAAAAACTGTTTGTATGTGTGTGGCAGAATGCAGCACACATGCAAAGATGTAAAAACTAGGAGAAATAACAATGGGGCTTATTACGATGTCGGTCAGATCGCAACCGACGGCCTGTCAGTTGAGATCCGACCGACATCTACCCCTGCATTCCGCACGCCGCATTATGATGCGGCGGTCGAAGGCAGCATACGGAGGGACCGACCGCTGCTGTTCTGATGGGTTCAAGGAGCCCGTTGGCCCAGCGGTTGGAATGTAATCCCTACAATAAGGGGGGTGCCTTCTCAAGCACCGCCGTAGGGATTACGATGTCCCTTTCGGTCTGCCTTTCTATGGCCATCCGACTGCCATAGAAAGGCAGACAGAAATAGACTTTGGTGGCCCCTAGCAGGCCCCCGTCCCTCTGCGGCCTCCGTTAAGAGGCCTGGGGTGCACCTGTGGTGCCCCCCAAACATCAATGCCCTGTGTGGTAGGCAAAACATGGTGCCTGCCACACAGTGCATGGATGTTTTTAAAGTGTATATTTTCTATTGTGGTTTGTGCTGCAGCACGCAGCACAAGCCGCAATAGAAAATATACACTTTTCGACCTCCGTGAAGGCGGTTGCATCATATTCATGGGAGTGGGACCGCTGACTCCTTTTCGGGCTGCCCCTTTCCGCTACAGTGTTGCTCGGATGCTTGTCCTACCGACATCGTAATAAGACCCAATATTTCTCAGGGAGGCACAGGATTTTGGGATTTTGGCATAAATCCAAGTCTACAATTCTTTGTAGACATGGATTTGTAGCACAGCCCATGGGTTGAGGCACAAGAATGCCCAAGCACCACCCATGGAATGCCCCCCTTGATGCAAAGGAACATAAGGCAGCACATTACACTGCACCATGTTACTTTTGGTTATAAACCAATGCAAATCACCATTTACGTTGGTTTGTAAGCACCAACTTCAATTTTGCGTTGGGACTGCATTAAAAAAGGTAATGCAATCCCAGTGTGAAATCTATGTAAACTTAGCCCAAGCTTCTTGAGACAAGGGCTTTATACATGGGCAATTGTCATATTTTTGGAAAATGGATTGCTCCGATTGGCCAAGTGCTGGAAGGTGAGGAGCTGATGAAAGATACAATAGGGTCTCAAGCAACACGTAGATGACCACAAAAGTTACAAACACTGTGGCGCATATTTATTAATGAGTAGCATCGCCTTTGCACCATGCAATGAGGCGCAAGAGGGATGCATCTCTTAAGTTAGATTTATCAAGCCATGCAAGGCCACCTTGCCTGGCCTTGCATGGCTTGATAAATCTAGAGTAATGCAACGCAGTGCAAATTGCTGCATTGCGTTACTCTGCCGCAGGGAGGCGTTCCATGGGTGGAGCGTGTGTGCTGCCACGCATCCAGTCATGTATTTTGGCGCATTCCCAGATTAACCATTACTGGTAGACCAGGGAATGCGTCACAAAGCTACGCCTCCCCTGGTGAGGCGTAACAGGGAGAAATATCTTTCTTTTTCCTCACTATTTCCTCTTTCTATGTATGCTGCATTCTGCCTGGAAAATGCCTCTGACGATTGTTTTTGTGCAGGAAGGTATCCCTTCGGCTCAAAAACAATCCTGTTTGCAAGGCAGGCACCCTTGTGCCATGG
Source organism: Calotriton arnoldi (assembly GCA_963921515.1). Taxonomy (NCBI): domain Eukaryota; kingdom Metazoa; phylum Chordata; class Amphibia; order Caudata; family Salamandridae; genus Calotriton; species Calotriton arnoldi. The sequence goes on along the minus strand of CAWUFW010000320.1, from coordinate 271,878 downwards.
TGCAAGGGTGCCAGCATTGGCACAAAACATTGTGCGCCAGCGGAGGGACAAGACAGGAATATGCCATATTATGTTAAAAACGGCGCATTCCTGCCCTTTCCCTATCATGCAGCTCAGGATAGCAAGGTGTCTTGCTGTGCTGCGTGATTTTTTACTATAAATATGCCCCTAAAACTGAGCAGAACAAAAGGCACATGGACCTATATGCATGGCCTGCATTACTGAGAACTCCCCAAAGCTTGACACAACATGTATGGAACCCTAGAATATATTTTGGTTGTTTTCATTTGTTATGTTCTGTTTGTAAAGCGCACTATCACCAGTGGTCCCTCGGAACTGTTCCAAATGGAAGCAAGAACAACTAACACAAGCCCTTCTAAAAGGTCAACAAAAGCCTGCTTGAACAGCCAGGTTTCCAGCTGTCGTCTTATTCCGTTGGCAGAGAAACAGTGTCCTCCTGATTTAGACTTGTGGAATCTAGGAATAGGCATCAAGTTAAAAGATGATGATCTCAGAGTCCTACCATGAACATACTTTTGATGACTCCTTTGAATGAAAGCAGGAGCATCCCTCGATCGAGATTTATAAACAGTCCTCAAGTCTTTTAAGTAGATGCACTGTCTCACTGGAAGCTTGGAATGCACAAAATGGGGAGCAGCTACTCCAGCCTGGCTGCAATATTCTGAATGACTTGAAGTTTTTCCAACAGGCATAAAGGGTATTTGCAACTAACGAGCATTAGCGTAGTCTAGCGGAGACCCTATCAATGCAGCAACTGTGAGCCCCTATCAATTCTGCGACTGTGTAGCATGAACTTTCCTGGGTCAAATATTGGATAATTTTTCTCAATATTTGTATTTACCAAATGAGGGTTGGCTCCACTGCCGGGACTTGGGCAGATATTGAAAGGCAGTTGTTGATATTCACTTCCAAACTCTTCACAATGTTAGCAGGTGTTGCAACAGTGCTGTAGGAAATTGGGTTATTAGTTGATAAGGGCTAGAGCCCCATAATAATAAACACAATCCTTGTCACAGTGAACCACAAAAGTCAGTAATAAACCTGCTCTTAACCCGCTGGTAGCTGGCAAAAAAGCAGTCAGGCTTAACTTAAAGGCAATGTGTAAACTATTTATGCAGCACTCAAACAGTAATAAAGTGAAAACACAACACAAGAAAAAGCCCAAACCGATTCAGAAAATTAGAGTACATTTTATTAAATAAAAAGACACCAAAATGTCAAAACTCCAATTAGTGGAACCGGAGTAATAATGTTTTTTAATTTTTAATTTTAATAGCGCCAAGAATCATAATGCTCCAATCGCCATTATCTGGTCCTGCTGGACCAGGTCAAAGTCAAAGTTCGGGGTGACCTCAATGGAGCGCAGGTTGGATACAGGGACCAGGTTCATCGTGGTGGAAAGCGTACCTACTGACTTTGTCCAATTCCATGTGAGGAGCCTCAGGTTACAATTTTGTGGGGGACAGCAAGTAGATTGCTGTTGGAGTGAGGATCTGGTCGCCGGGCAGACCTTTGTGTTGGTGGGGAATGCGAAGCAGTTGTTGTCATCACGAAGAGCACTGTGTGAGTGAAGTCTGGCCGCTGTAGCTGGGAAAGTTGCATTGGCCGTCATATGCAGGTCCCATATTGGCCTCTGTGAAGTCCGCTCACGTTCGTGAGGAGACCAGGAGCAGTTCTTTTTTATCGCAGAGTACAGAACCTCTGGATTTTCACCAGTAGTCAAGTTCTTGAAGTTTTTAGTTTGAAGGGATACACTCTGACACCAGCCAAGGATCTTGGGGGGGCACCTCTTGTGAGCTAAGACTCACTCCTGCAGATGCAAGCAGCAGGGTCAAGGCAGCAGGGGCGGCTCTTCCACTAGGGCGGAGGAGCGTCGCCCCACTGCTTTCTCACAGTGCGAGAGGCAGAGACATAAAATGGTGAAACTACCATTTATGTTTCTGCTTCTCGCACTGCAAGAAAGCAGAAGTGTTTGGTTGCGGGTGGGCAGGGTTGCTCTACGAGCAGGGCTGGGCAGGGGAGGAGTGGTGTGCCCACTCCTGAGTGAGCATGACTGGTTTGGTCAGCCGTCTGGGGCCGTCCAAACCAGTCATGCACACTCTGCCCTTTCTGCATGCAGGCTGCAATGCAGCTTTCATGGAGAAAATGGCCTCCCCGTAGGCGCCTGGCTGGGCTGTGATTGGCTTTGGGGAGGGGAGGGAGGCTGCCTGCTTCCTGTTCCTGCCGGAGGCAGGAGAGGAGAGCAGGAGCCAGAGCTGTAAAGAAAACATGGGACCCGGCCGGCAGACAGGTAAATTTTTTTTTAATTATTAAATTTACACCGACCCCCCGCCCCCCACCCGCGATTAATGCCGGCCGCGACTGCAAGGCAGTTTTAGTTGGTGCTGGTCAGCTGGGCAGTTGCAGGGAAGGATCTGGAAGCATATTTTGTCTCTGTAACTTAAACTGGAGGTCAGCCAACTGATCCTTGGCGTCACTTCTGGAATCCTGGGTTCAAGGCAAGCAGGTCTAGTCTTGCTTCAGGTTTAAGACAGCATTGCAGTCCTTCTTCTGAGTCTCCACAGGCACAGGAGTGCTCTGATGAGAGGTTCTGAGAGTGCCACTTTTAAACCCAGTGCCAGCCTGTTTGTAGACGTCAAACCCCTTTGTCTAACCCTGGACAGGTTCTGGTCAGTTCTTCCCCTTCGCCAGGGTCTGGCTCTAATCCGCTTAGGGTAACCAATGGCAGGCAGGCCCAGTCATGGGCTTCCTTTGCCAGTGACAGGGGTAGGCATCTTCAGTAGAAGTTATAAAGGGGTGGGTACAGCTTTCAGGCTACCCTTTGAGGCTCAGGAAGGGCTGAATACAATCGCAAGCCATCCTGATCAGGCGAGGAACACCCTTCCCCACACCCAAGGCCCTTTGGTCCCCTGTCTGGAAGAAAAACACATCACACCACAAGAGAGCCCTTTGCAGTCATGTGACTCTGGACACTGGCAGAAAGGCACCTTTGGTTAGACACAAAAATTCCAACTTTCTAAAAATAACATTTTCAGAACAGTAACTTAAAATCCGACTTTATCATTAAAGAGGATTTACAATTACAATTGAAATAAATGGAAGAAGTATTTTTCTATCTGCTCCCATACTGATGTTATCACTTACTAAGTGTAGCAAGGTAATCTAGTGTTAGTCAATGGAAGAAATAACCTTGATACAGTGAACAAGGGCTCTCAGAGTTTTTCACTGTCAGGACATGTACACTTTACGTACACATGTCCTACTTTTGTGTAATACCTTGCGTCCTGCCCTATGAGCCATAAGGGCTTATAATTATTAAAAAAGAAGGTTTAGGCCTTGCAAGAGGTTTTTAACCGGTTAACATGGCAGTGTAAAACTGCACACACAGGCAGCAGAGGCAGGCCTGGGGGCACATTTTACAGTGCTTATTTAGTAGGTGGCACAATGAGTGCTACATCCCATTTGAAGCATTTAATTTACAAGCCCTGGTTACATGTCGGACTATTTAGTAGAGCATTATAAGTAAATTAAATGTACCAATCAGGTGTAGAGCAGCAATTTGACCATGTTTAAAAGGGAGAGCACAATCACTTTATCACTGGTTAGCAGAAGTATGGTGAGCACAGTCCTAAATGTCAACAAAAATAGATTCAGGAAAGGAAGGCAAAAGTCTGGGGTGACCCTGCAGAAAGGGTCAGGTCCAACACGTGACCATACCTACTTGTCAGTAAGCGTAAAGCCATTCATTTCACAAATAAACTCTGTTGTAAAAGAAAGCTACCTTCAGTCCACAGACTTTACTAGTCGTTTAAAGAGAGCACCACGTGCAGCTAACAAGAATACTAGTGATGGTTGGACTCAACAAAGGGAATGTTGTCTACACAATGTACCCAAAAAGTCTACTGAAAAAATGCAGGGATCCTCTGTGCTTGCTTGTTGGTTGCTGGACTATCTGGGGAAGGACTACACATAACACACTGTAGAGAAGGGGGACGGGGAGCTATTAGAAAGAAACTAGGTCCAGCACCATTGCTCCCAAGGACTAACGTGGTATACACTGAGGGGTAGCTGTTCCTAAAAAAGAAAAGAGAGTGGCAACCTATTCTGGTTTGCACATAAGTGTAGGAGTTGTCTGTCTCAATAAAGTTGGGATGTTTTAGTAAAAGGGGGAATTTCTCCTTTTGTATATAGTGCCCTCACACACCCTTACGAGTGTCATGCTTCATCATCGGGCGTTGCTCCTCGTGGGGGTGGCGCTGCTGTCCCCCACGGGCCCCGCGAGAGGGCTCTTTATCGGAGATCTTTTAAGGAGACGCTGCAGTTGTGCATGCGGGTGTGTGGGCCTAGAACAGTGAGTGAAAAAGTGAGTTAAAATTACCAGCCGGTACCCCAAACCCTAGTTTTATTCGGGGGTCCGGATGATAAGGTTAAAAATACAATGGCTATGGAGCTCCTCTTGGAAAAAAATGTAGAGGGGGGGATAAATGTGAATGTAATCCCGTCGTTCTCAATATCTGTGAGGGTGTATAAAAAAGGATAGGGTCAACATGTTTCACGCATCGTAAAGGTCCCTAAGGGATCCATGGGCGCTTCGTCAGGACCAAAAAAGGTGAAAATAATAATTATGGAAAGGAAAGTGACCAGGGATCAGGGACAAAAGAGACCCCTGTATACCTGTGATACCTATAATCAGGTGCAGATGCGTCTCAGCGCTAGTAGGAACGTGTACTTCAAGTTCCTTTGCCCAACCTAGTGATATGGAGAAAGGAAGAGAGAGACATACAAACATATAAAAAATTCCGATGTGGAACACACTTGTTTCATTTAAAATGCTAGCACTCACTAGGACTCAAATGTGCTTGTGGTATGATATTCGAGTCCACAAGCATACTGGATGGGCATGCTTTGAGAGGAGTGCCAATGTAGACTTGTTGCCAATGAGCAAACACACTCGCATAAGGTGCGTGGCTACCTGTGCAGTGAAAGTCACACAGGGGTGGTGTCATTATCAAAAAGCTGCGCTTAATCAAATGCGACGGGGTACAAACACTCACACCACTGATATTATTCTCTTGCGGTTGGAACAGTGCAGTGTTGTTGAAAGTGGACAGAAGCTATGCGGAAGGCTCTACTCATACGGAGTTATAGTGGGGATTGTGTCGCCGTACTAACGAATTCGATGCACAATTCACATACAGTGCGGTCGTTGCTACGACGATGTTAAGAGGCACCAAATTAGTGGAGGGGCGTGTTTATAGCTCGAGGCTGATGTCTGCAACAACCACGTCTCACGTCTCACAAATAAGGCAGAGACGCTGTGTTAGTCGTAGCGCAAGGTTATGAAAACGCTCGGTAATTTGTTGTCATGCAGTAAGGATAGAACACCTACCCCCGATTTGGAAGCGGAGGGCCGCATCGGCGTTCACAGCGGCTAAGAAGGAGAGTATCTGAGGGGGTGGGATGGGGGGAACAAAAAGAAAAGGGAAAATAACAGTTGGGTGCTGAAAATCCCATCCTACCCAAGTAGTCACGAGCCCTTTACCTGAGATCCAGGAAGAGTGTCAGCTGGGAGGAAACTTACAGTCACTCGTTCCCTCTGATGCCCGGTACCTGCCCGTCCGTCTGGGAATCGCCTGTGTGAGCTGGGGAGCCCCGGGTGCCGTGTTATAGCGTCCGGACTCAGACTAGGTGGAAGTCACGTGGTGGGGGGCAGGACTAAGGTTACGTGACAGCGTGGGGCACGGTGGAATAGTAACACCTGGCCTGCTCATGTGTTAGGGAAAGGAAACTTTCTCAGCGGCCATATTGGAATGGTGCAAGAACGTTCAGTAACTATCTAGGAAACACAGTAGTCCATATAAATGAGGAATAGGGAGATGGATTGGAAACACAACGTAGGTTGTAAATTCTTAGAAAAATACCTTGGATTAGACATGTGTAACCACGGGATAAAAATGCTCGTAATAAAGGCAAAAGTGTAAAAATTGTTTTGTAAAAACATAAACTACTGGGATATGATAGAATTCCTTAAAGATTTCATTGCCCAGTTGTAATTCATATTGACGACGATGATGATAGTGGAGATGGTATGCTGCTCATCTGGATAGAGGTGAAGTGGTAATCCAGTTGTGGGATAGAGGCAGTCATCAGCTGATAAAAATTGATTGGGGAACAGTGACACGCCAAAGAAGTACATCAGAGATGACCATGTTAAGAGGGTCTCAATCCTGATGTCGGCTATGGAGGGGTAGGTCACGAATAGAGCGAGAGAGGAGGAGTATACCTCTGAACTAAGGGCGGTGTGGATCTGCGCAGAAGTCACTGAGTCACACCCCCTGCTAATTAATGTTATTGGAAGTGAGCGTGCCAAGGCAGTAGTTAGCGTCAGTGATGTCAGGGAATGGGTCTAGGAACGTCCATTGGACCTAAGACATTAGTTCCACCCACGGTATTTCATCATTTAGCCCCTCAGTGTTGGTCTTCAATCTATGGACCCAGCGTTGTTCCTGTCTGAATAAAGTGCTGTTTGTCCATCGGGGGTTGGACTCAATAATAGTCCATCTTAGACTTTCAGGGTTATGGTTTTTAGCGGAGAAATGACTCAGTAATTTGGTGTTGGTTTTCCTACAACGTATTGTGCTTTTGTGCTCCCCAATCCTGATCTTAACTGGCCTGGTGGTCATACCCACATATCTTTCACCACAGGGGCACGTGATAGTGTAGATACAGTTTTTTGTGTTACAATTTGTGTGTCTTGTCTGATGCCAAGGTCTAGCCAGACCAAGGTCAATCTGTTTGGAGGCCGAGATGAGTGGACACACAGAGCAAGAACCGCAAGGGAAGTGTCCTTGCACCGGTGGTAGAGCCCACAGGGTCGGTTGAGTGGTGGGGGATGTTCTTGGACGTGTATGGACCAACAGATCTTTTAGGTTCTGGGTGCGTTTGAATGCAAATACTGGCGGTGGTCCAGGAGTAAAGGTGCCTGTTTCCAGGATGCCCCAGTGTTTCCTTATCATTTTCTGAATTTTGTTCGAGCTGGGCGTAAATGTGGTCACACATGTGAGTGCCTCTGATTTGGGTCTATCCTTTACTTCGAGGAGGGCCTCTCTATGGTTATTACGGGCTCGTTTGTGTGCTTGACGTATTATTTTCCTCGGGTAGTGTCGGTTAGCCAGGTTATTTGATAGAATTTCTGATTGTTTTTCGAACTCTGTAAGGGTATCACAATTCCTGCGCAGTCGTAGGAACTGGCCCACTGGTAGGTTGTTCCTCAGTGCTTTAGGATGATGACTGCCGAAAACAAGTAGACTGTTTCTGTCTGTGGGTTTCCTGTAGTTTGTTGTGTGTAGGACCCCATTGTCTAGAGAGATCAGAAGGTCTAAAAAGGGTATGTTTTCTTGTGACCTGGTACTGGAAAATCGTAAGTAGGGATCTAATGTGTTAACCCAATCACAGAATGTGATGCATTGTTCTTCATCACCTCTCCAGAAAAGCAGAATGTCGTCGATATATCGACGCCACATCTGTATGTTGTTTCTGTGGGGATTGTTCTCTCCTAGGATGTACTTGTCCTCAAAACTAGCCATATAGAGGCAGGCTAGACTAGGAGCGAAGGTGCGCCCCATGCTGGTACCCTGGATCTGGTGGTACAACTGTGTGTGGAAGGCAAAGAAATTCTCTTTGAGGGCTATGGAGGCACATTCGCGAATGAAGGAGATTGGTGTTTCATAAGGCCATGGTTCAACATTCTGCAGGGTGGACTCAAGTACTTCCAAGGTGGCATCTTGGGGAATATTCGTGTAGAGTGCCTCTACATCTAATGCCACTAACAGGTCTATGTTTTCTGGTTCGGGGAAGTCTCTTATGAGGTTGAGTACCTCAGTAGTGTCCCTGAGATACGATGGCATTTTCGTGACCAGTGGGCGCAGGTAGAAGTCGCAGTATTTGCTGAGGGGTTCCAGCAGAGATTCAATACCGGACACAATGGGACGTCCAGGTGGTGGGTTGGTTCATTTGTGGATCTTGGGTAGGGTATAGTAGTACGGAATCCGGGGATCGTCATTGATGAGGAAATCCGCTTCCTGTCGAGAGATCCAGCCCTCTGTTTCCGCCTCATTGACTATGCCCTTAATCCTGGTGGTGATGGGTTGATAATATTTTGTGTCATTGAGTTGACGGAGGCATTTTGCATCGTATGTGCCTATGTCCTGTATTACAGTGGCACCGCCTTTATCGGCTGGTTTCAGAATGATACTGGTATCATCTGTGATGGCTTTGAGTAGAGTTCTTTCTTCATTGGACATGTTGTTAAAGGGGCGTCAATTGGTCATGGCTCCGACATCCTTAAAAATGGCCTGTTCGAAGGTGAGAACTTCATTGGGTGTCATGGCTGCTGTAGGAGTGAATTTGGATTTTTTTCTTAGACCAGTTTCAGTAGTAGGGTTCTCCGGTTTGTACTGGAAGAAGGCCTTAAGCCTTATTTTCCTAAAGAATTGGTGAAGTTCCTGGTGGAGTCTAAATGAATCTTCAGAGGGGGTGGGGATGAAGCCCAGGCCCTTCTCCAAGAGCTTGGATTCGCCCTCCGTTAGTTGTCTGGAAGATAGATTCACTACTAAGGTTTCTGCCCCATGGTTTTGCTCCGTAGTGTCATTGGTTCCGGATCCTGCCACTGGACCGTCTTGAAACCTCCTCTTCTTCTGCCTCTTCCTTTGCCCCTCCCTCTGTTGTGAAAAGGGGGGTTCGGGAATTGGTGGTATTGTGGTACCTGTAGGTGGTGTCCTGGTGGCATGTTCCACATTGGTGGGGGTCCCATCCACTGTCCAGGGTATAGCGGTGGTTGGAATGGTTGTGATGGGAAATTATGGAATAGGGGTGGTGGATGTTGTTTCTGTGTGCCCCTTGAACGAGGTGTGTAGTTTTTGCCCTCGTAGCTAGAGTCGCTGCTTGTCGATCCGGATCTCTTTGAGTGGTTGCTGCTACCTTCGTCAGATGACGTTGTCTCATAGTTCCGGATCACATAGTCCTCTTTGGTGTATGGGTATACTCTTTCTTTGTTGAAGCGTTTGACATCCTTCTGGAGCTTGGTGATCTTTTTTTTTGTAAGTAACTCCTTATGTTCGTTCATTTCCTCATTAATTTCAGCCAGTCGTGATTTAAATGCTGTAACTGAAATCCCTGCTCTGAGTCCATTTTCAGCTAAGGTTATTTGTATTAGGAGTTCATCCGATAGCCGCTTGTTTGTATTAATTTTTAAAACGAGCCAGTCTCGTGTGCATTTCCATGCTATCTTAGACCATTCTCTGCGGAACATCAGATCTTCCAGAAAAATTCTTGGGGAGAGGGTCACAAGGAGGCCATTGGGGGCTATATTAGATACTCCGTCATGATTATCCCGTGTAGTGCTGTTTTAATCTGTAGTTTCCTGAGCGATTGTAGGGCTTTCCAGTCATCGTTCTTGCTCCCTGTAGCTGCGCTACCATCCTCAGCCAAGAGAGAGGGTGCTCTAAGAATTTCTGCCACTATATCATCATCAAAGCTCAAGCCCGGGTTGTCCATGGTCAGTGGTGTGTGTGCCTAAATAAATACTCAATGGAATGAGTGTAGTGGTTATGATGCCAAGAGGTGGCAGTGATGAAAATAGCTAGAGGAAAGATAGATTATATGTCCCACGGCTGGCTGCCATACTAAATCACAACACACTGTAGAGAAGGGGGACGGGGAGCTATTAGAAAGAAACTAGGTCCAGTACCATTGCTCCCAAGGACTAACGTGGTATACACTGAGGGGTAGCTGTTCCTAAAAAAGAAAAGAGAGTGGCAACCTATTCTGGTTTGCACATAAGTGTAGGAGTTGTCTGTCTCAATAAAGTTGGGATGTTTTAGTAAAAGGGGGAATTTCTCCTTTTGTATATAGTGCCCTCACACACCCTTGCGAGTGTCATGCTTCATCATCGGGCGTTGCTCCTCTTGGGGGTGGCGCTGCTGTCCCCCACGGGCCCCGCGAGAGGGCTCTTTATCGGAGATCTTTTAAGGAGACGCTGCAGTTATGCATGCGGGTGTGTGGGCCTAGAACAGTGAGTGAAAAAGTGAGTTAAAATTACCAGCCGGTACCCCAAACCCTAGTTTTATTCGGGGGTCCGGATGATAAGGTTAAAAATACAATGGATATGGAGCTCCTCTTGGGAAAAAATGTAGAGGGGGGGATAAATGTGAATGTAATCCCGTAGCTCTCAGTATCTGTGAGGGTGTATAAAAAAGGATAGGGTCAACATGTTTCGCGCATCGCAAAGGTCCCTAAGGGATCCATGGGCGCTTCGTCAGGACCAAAAAAGGTGAAAATAATAATTATGGAAAGGAAAGTGACCAGGGATCAGGGACAAAAGAGACCCCTGTATACCTGTGATACCTATAATCAGGTGCAGATGCGTCTCAGCGCTAGTAGGAACGTGTACTTCAAGTTCCTTTGCCCAACCTAGTGATATGGAGAAAGGAAGAGAGAGACATACAAACATATAAAAAATTCCGATGTGGAACACACTTGTTTCATTTAAAATGCTAGCACTCACTAGGACTCAAATGAGCTTGTGGTATGATATTCGAGTCCACAAGCATACTGGATGGGCATGCTCTGAGAGGAGTGCCAATGTAGACTTGTTGCCAATGAGCAAACACACTCGCATAAGGTGCGCGGCTACCTGTGTGGTGAAAGTCACACAGGGGTGGTGTCGTTATCAAAAAGCTGCGCTTAATCAAATGCGACGGGGTACAAACACTCACAACACTGATATTATTCTCTTGCGGTTGGAACAGTGCAGTGTTGTTGAAAGTGGACAGAAGCTATGCGGCAGGCTCTACTCATACGGAGTTATAGTGGGGATTGTGTCGCCGTACTAACAAATTCGATGCACAATTCACATACAGTGCAGTCGTTGCTACGACGATGTTAAGAGGCACCAAATTAGTGGAGGGGCGTGTTTATAGCTCGAGGCTGATGTCTGCAACAACCACGTCTCATGTCTCACAAATAAGGCAGAGACGCTGTGTTAGTCGTAGCGCAAGGTTATGAAAACGCTCGGTAATTTGTTGTCATGCAGTAAGGATAGAACACCTACCCCCGATTTGGAAGCGGAGGGCTGCGTCGGCGTTCACAGCGGCTAAGAAGGAGAGTATCTGAGGGGGTGGGATGGGGGGAACAAAAAGAAAAGGGAAAATAACAGTTGGGTGCTGAAAATCCCATCCTACCCAAGTAGTCACGAGCCCTTTACCTGAGATCCAGGAAGAGTGTCAGCTGGGAGGAAACTTACAGTCACTCGTTCCCTCTGATGCCTGGTACCTGCCCGTCCGTCTGGGAATCACCTGTGTGAGCTGGGGAGCACCGGGTGCCGTGTTATAGCGTCCGGACTCAGACTAGGCGGAAGTCACGTGGTGGGGGGCGGGACTAAGGTTACGTGACAGCGTGGGGCACGGTGGAATAGTAACACCTGGCCTGCTCATGTGTTAGGGAAAGGAAACTTTCTCGGCGGCCATATTGGAATGGTGCAAGAACGTTCAGTAACTGTCTAGGAAACACAGTAGTCCATATAAAAGAGGTATAGGGAGATGGATTGGAAACACAACGTAGGTTGTAAAGTCTTAGAAAAATACCTTGGAATAGACATGTGTAACCACAGGATAAAAATGCTCGGGACCTTTACGATGCGCGAAACATGTTGACCCTATCCTTTTTTATACACCCTCACAGATATTGAGAGCGACGGGATTACATTCACATTTATCCCCCCCTCTACATTTTTTTCCAAGAGGAGCTCCATAGCCATTGTATTTTTAACCTTATCATCCGGACCCCCGAATAAAACTAGGGTTTGGGGTACCGGCTGGTAATTTTAACTCACTTTTTCACTCACTGTTCTAGGCCCACACACCCGCATGCACAACTGCGGCGTCTCCTTAAAAGATCTCCGATAAAGAGCCCTCTCACGGGGCCCGTGGGGGACAGCAGCGCCACCCCCACGAGGAGCAACGCTCGATGATGAAGCATGACACTCGCAAGGGTGTGTGAGGGCACTATATACAAAAGGAGAAATTCCCCCTTTTACTAAAACATCCCAACTTTATTGAGACAGACAACTCCTACACTTATGTGCAAACCAGAATAAGTTACCACTCTCTTTTCTTTTTTAGGAAGGACTACACATCCCAGAGTCCCGAGGGGTCCAGGAGGGGGCCCCGTGATTGCCCGCACCTGCTGCTCATTCTAAGTGCTACAAAGCGCAGTCAACTGGCCCACTGCGCGGTATCCACTGTGCCTGCTTGTCGGTTGCTGGACTACCTGGGGAAGGACTACACGTTCCAGAGTACTGCAGAGTCCCAGGAGGAGGCCCCGTGATTGCCCGCACCTTCTGCTCGTTCCAAGCACTACAAATCGCAGTCAACTGGCCTGCTGCGCAGGATCTTCTGTGCCTGCTTGTTGGTTGCTGGACTATCTGGGGAAAGACAACACATCCCAGAGTTCCGCGGGGTCCAGGAGGCGCCCCGTGATTGCCCGCACTTGCTGCGCATTCCAAGTGCTACAAGGCGCAGTCAACCGGCCCGCTACACAGGATCCTCTGTGCCTGCTTGTTGGTCGCTGGACTATCTGGGGAAGGACAACATGTCCCAGAGTACTGTGGGGTCCCAGGAGGTGGCCGGTGATTTCCCGCACCTGCTGTTTGTTCCAAGCGCTACAAATCGCAGTCAACCGGCCCGCTGCATGGGGCGAAGCCCAGGCCAAGGGAAGGCCCGTCAATGCAAGGTAGAGCCAGGGCAAAGCCCCCCCCCTTCATTTATGGTGAGAATAATTGGAACTTATCTTGAAACGTAACTGGTATAGTTTTTTTTTTTTTAGCTCATCCTGCCATGCTGCCTATTTCTTGCATAAAAACGGATGAAAATAGCTGATGTGTAAAAGTTCCCAGGTAAACTGAAACGCTGACATAGTGTGTGTGGAATTGTGACATTCTCTGCACTTCTACACAAAAATAAAAATGTGTTATCTAGGAGGTGGTAAATTAGAAACAACGGGGATTGGAGGAGGAAAGACTAATTAGCCCTACCATGTGCTGTTGCATAATATGTAGATATAAAAGTTCACCTCATCTCAGTAATATGTTATGTTATTGCAGTTTGTAACATGCGCAGCTACTCCTAGGAGTGTCCTGGCGCGAGCCTTGAGGAATGAAATAATGATAATCAGTTAAACAAAAATGTTTTAAGCTGTTTTTTTAAATGAGCATGATCCTGAATACTGTGCAGGGTGAATGGAAGAGAATTCCAGGCTGTGGCAGCCCTGAATGAGAGAGAGCTGCCCCCCATTCTTTGGAGGCGAACACGTGGTATCTGGGCAAGAAGCTGGGACGCTGACCTCAAGTGTCGAGCTGGGGTATAGAACTTGAAGCGCTTCCTTAGCTGGACCAGAGGTGTACAAAGCATGGTGTGCCAGGACCAGGGCTTGAATCTGACACGTTCGAGAACAGGCAGCCAGTGAAGTGTGCGCAGATGTTGTCTGACGCTGCATCTGATGGGAATATTAAAAAGAAGCCTGGCTGCCGCATTTTGGACTACCTGCAGTTTGTTAAGAATGTAGCCCGGTAGACCAATGTACAGAGCATTGACGTAGTCGATACGTGACAAAATCAGCACCTGTGTTACTGTTTCCTTCGCTGCCCTGGGAAGAAGCGGGAGGAATTTCCGAAGGGATTTTAACAACCCAAAACAGCCCCCGGCAAGCTTTTTAATCTGGGTCGAAAAGGATAAATTCTCTTCGAACCAGACACCCAGGTTCTTAACAGGTTGACCTGAAGACGATGGAAAGGTATAATCGGGTGGCCAGAGTGTTTCTTTAAAGCGAGGAGGGAAATTCCCATAGAGGAGGATTTCCGATTTATCCTCATTACATTTGAGCTGAGCTGCCGAGAGCCAATGAAAGACAGCTGTCAGACAATTTTTGGCCTCCAAGGTAGAGTACTCCTATTTGCCCCAGGTAAACAAGAGCTGGGTATCATCAGCGTATGCCACAATCTTGGCTCCAAGATCCTCCGCCAACCGGACCATAGGTGTGACGTAAACGTTAAAAAGGAGGGGGCTCAAGGAAGACCCCTGCGGCACTCCAGTGGTCACCAATTGGGGTGGTGATGCAAACGGAGGGAGCCAAACCTGCTGGGTACGACCCTCCAGAAAGGATTTCAGCCAACCCCAGGCCGTCCCTGAGATACCTATTTCCGCCAAGCGGGCCAGAAGCATCGAATGGGGAACAGTATCGAACGCTGCCGAGAGATCCAATAATATAAGAGCAGCCCTTACGCCAGCGTCCAGACATTCCCCCATAGCTTCGGCGACTTCGACTAAAGCAGACTCCGTGCTATGCGAGGCTCTGAACCCAGATTGGGCAGGATGAAGTAGGGCCGAACTTTCAATATATTCGGTAAGTTGTTTATTAACAGCCTTCTCGCAGATTTTAGCCATACTAGGTAAAAGGGAGATAGGGCGAAAGCTCCCAGGATCCCGTGGGTCCAAAGAGGGTTTCTTTAAAAGTGGCAGAATCTTGGCCTGTTTCCACGCCGCCGGGACAAGAGCCTTGTGAAGGGACAAATTAACAAGCCTATTGATCTCTGGATTGACTGTCTCTGCTACCGCGGCCAAAAGCCTAGCAGCGCAGGGATCCGAAGGGGAGCCTGATTTCAGGGCCATGAGAATCTTGAGTGAATCTGGTAGATCAATGGGAGTAAAGGCCGCTAACGAAGGAGCTGAAGCCGATAAGGCCACTAAGTGTGTAGCTACAGTAGGGAACTGGCTGCAACTGGTAAACGTTGTCTGGTAGAGCGAATTTTATTAATAAAAAAGTTGGAAAGTTTCTCGCACCAGGCGTCTGAAGCTGGGAGCTTGATAGACTCCGCTCTAGGAGCCAAAAACCCTTGAACTATAGAGAAAATTTCCTTAGAATTATTTTTAGCTGAATCAATACGATCCGCATAATAAAGGCCTTTAGCCTGTGCTATAGTAGTATAATACATTTTCTGGGCTTCTCTAAGTGTTATCTTTGCTAACGGACAATATCACCTGCACCAGTGATTAAATCCCGAGGCTGGATCTAGTAACGCCTAACTTGTTGAACGTGAGGGTTACAATTGACAATGGTTAATAGGAAGTTAATTAAAGGCCCCATGGGGAAAAGACAGAAGAAAACTACTAATGCAATTACCAACTATCTAACGGGTGTTATGGGCCTAATTGAAAGCGAAATATGTAACGTGGAAGAAAAGCTCGCTGCAATGAAACAAGCTGTAAATGATGTTCTATGTAACACTGTCGTGGAACCTGTGGGGGATACCATCCCTATAGCGCCATTTGAATTACTAATACCCTCAAAAAGTTCTTTTACAGGCAAATACTCCCCATGTGTACTTAATCAATCATTAGACCTAATCGAGCTCTCACCTACCCAGAAATCGAACTCAGCCCCAGCTAAGAAAAGTAAGCAACCGGGGGGATCATCAACTGCAATTTCTAATAAAACGAACAAGGCCCCTAGTATTGCAGGAAAGAATGATACCCCCAAGGGGGCCAGGAAATCACAAGATTGAATCATAACCAGGAATTTGGAGGGACTCATCAAAAAGTTACACACGAAATTTGATAATGTAGAGCAGAAGGTCCTTGTGGAACTCAAAGAAATTAGAGATAGGGTGGTAGCACTTGAGATTATAACTAGGAATTCAGTGAAAATATTACAGAAGGATGCTGCCGCTAGTACTATTTACTCTACTGAACTTAGTATGAACAGAGCAGATGAGCCTACTAGGTCCGAACATCCTTCGATAACGCAATTGGCTCAAGTGCCTTGCTCCTCAGCCACACAAAGACCTTGTAATAGTGAAACTGGCATTGTAGAGGGCCTATTGCTTCTGTCCTCACAGGGAAGAGAAGCAATATCTTACCATCATAAAACAAACAGGTTCGGATCCTGGTCGTCTACCCCAGCAACATTGCATTTATCCCCTGATGCTACTCCCTATGTCATTGTTCTGGAAGGAGTCCCTAAATTAGAACCACACATTAAAGAAACCTGGACAGGCTTAAGAAACACAGTGACCCACTGGAAGTTGAACTTTGGCTCAAACGTTAATCTTCTCTATGATGATATTATCATGGTCAGAAGGGTGAACTGGGTGGGGCCCACCCAATAATTAGGCCGGGGCCCACCCAAAAATGAGGCCACGGGTATTGCGTTACCATAAACGTTTGGCACCTGGATGTGGTTAAGTACTTTTTGACTAATATTCAGGCCAGACAATAACATTTGATTGGCCCTGAGGAAAAAATCATCCCTGTCCCTCTAGGTTTCTTCTACAAACCACCAATAATGAATTTAAGACCACAGGGTATGCTGCTGTACTACCAACACGGTAACCTTAGCCCGTACTTACCAGTAACATGTTGAAATTCCTTTGCCCCCCTCTCAAATCTCAGTGACCAGGACTGATTTCGGGGGGAGGGGAGCGGAGAAGAGGATGTACCTAGAGTAACGGGAAATGTAAATATTGCGAGTAAAGACCATGGGCAGAATATAAAAAAAACGTTTTGGGGCAGCTTATTGAAAATTAGATCTAGGAATATTGTGGGGATCAGACATTAAATTGAAAATAATGATTGGCAGGGCTATATAGAATCTGCACAACTGCTGTGCCTACAGGAAACCTGGCAGCCACAACCACGTAATAGCAATGGTTTTGTCACTATATCCTCACCAGCAATACCATCACTACATGGACGGGCCAAAGGAGCCCTGGCGATCTTGATATTCACAACAGCTCCAGTTTCACTAAAGAAGGTTTATACTGAGTCCCCTGTTTTCCAACTAGCCCTTTTGAAAGTGGACAATAAGCAACTCTTTGTACTGATAAACTTTTATAAAAATATTTTCAACACTACAAGATATCTGTTGTGGAGGAGCTTGGCACTGAGCTTGTTGATTTGGTAAAGGGATACGATCCTGATTGTGTTTATATCTGAACGGGGAATTTGAACATCTGCAAGTGTTGTTACTCAGGGCTGAGTGTGTGTGGCTTTACTGGCACTTTAGGGAACTATCAGGCCCACTTCCCACATGATAGATATGGGGAATTGATCAGTGCACTTTTGTGTAAATATAATTAAGAAATGCTGGTGTCAAATGAAGATGAAGAAGAATATACCAGTACCCACTTTTCAAGAGAACGGAAGTTCATCTTGTGTTGACCATATAATATTGTCATCAAATGGCATGGAGCTTTTTAGGTCTCTTTTTAGGAATTTACTTGTTTTAGTGACCCGCTTCTCTTACATTAACTATAAGTATTAAAACAAGGAAACACGAAGCCGCCCCATTGGTACCCAATATTGCTGTAGCAGGAAATAACAGAATAAGTATCAAATGGACTGGGATTGATGAAGAGTCCCTGCTGGAAAGGGTGGTAAAGGCCAACAGGGCAAGTTTCACTGTCTGTACCGATGTTGAATCCTCCCCAGCATGATAGTGGCAGCATTTGGAAAGATTACGTCGCTGATAGCTTCTAACCTAAAATGGGTTAATAAGGGTATTAAGAAGCGGAGCACAAGATGGTTCGACCACAAATGTACACAGGCTAACCAAAATTTAAGAAAGCTTTACAGTTGATCCCTAGGAACAAAGCTGAAGTCAAATGGCTCAGATTTATATATAAACAGACCTTAACCCAGAGAAAGGAAAACTTACAAGAGTAAGCATGGGCTAACCTGAATCAGGCAGTGGGTACTAGGGATTCCACTTTATTCTGGAGGGTAATAAATCCACCTTTCCTGAAAGACATTTAGAACCAAGAGTAGAGACATTGTTGCTCCAAGGGAATGGATAACTCATTTAAAACATATTTTTAATGTGGGAAGTAAAAACGCAGATTTAATCGCAGGTGAAATTACCTTTAATTCCATCATCCCCCTACAGTGGATTAGTATTGAGGAGGTCACACTTGCAATTGACAACACCGCACTTGGCAAAGCCCCAGGCCCCGAAGGGGTTCCAGTGGATGCGTATAAAGCGCATATGACACTATGGGTTCCAATTTTAACACAGGCCTGCAATGCAGCTGCTCAAGGATGTATTCCACCTACCTGGACAGATAACATAATCGTCCCAATCTTTAAAAAAGCTAAATGCTACCGCTCTATATCCATCCTAGATTCATTCGCTAAGATAACGGGAAGAATTGTACTTGATAGGCTGGAGACCTGGGCAGCAGACAACCTTGTACTAACAGGCTCCTAATATGGATTTAGTAGGGATATAGGGATGGTGGAACAATGTATTAATCTTAATCTCCTTATTGATAAATGCACACTAGCTAAGAGGGAACACATTCATCTTTGCTTTACTGACTTAAGCAGTGCATTTGATTGTGTTATTCATGCCAAATTATGGGAAACTATGATCAAAATGGGCACCTCTGCTGATATAGTACCACACCTGTTACAACTGTATTCATCTTTGACTGCACCGGTAAGATCCGGGATAGAAGGGGAGCCTTAAGTTGTGAGGCTTCCAGAGGCATCAGAGAAGGCTGTGTCCTTGCTCCCTTTCTTTTCTCATTGTATATTAATGGTGTAGATAAAACGCTACAATAGGTAAATGCAGGTTTCCCCAAAGTTAGTTCCCGCCCAGCCCCTCTGCTCTTGTATGCAGATTATGCGGTATTAATATCAAGAACCGCAAATGGTCTACAACAGCTGATCGATGTTGTTGTCGCAAAAATGGAGCAGAAGGATTTAAAGCTTAACTTGATTAAAACCTTTGTGATGGTCTGTGGGCAGAAGAAAGTCAAGAAAAAGAGTCATTATGTGAGGGACTTCAAGTTTGAAAAGTTCAAAGATTTACTTATTTAGGCATACTTATCCCCCTTAATGGTAACTGAGGTCCCCATATAGAAATGGCAAAGCTTAAGTTTATTAGATCTGCGGAGGCAATATTTATATTTTCCAGGAAAATAGGAAATACATCTATACGTGACATGGTAAAACTGTATAAGAGCAAATGTATCTCAACCGTATCTTATGGGACAACTGTGTTGGGTATGGCCGATGTCTCCACATTACAATCATATGAAAACTTCTTTCTCTGTAGACTTTTGGTTGTTTCTCGTTCTACACCTGTATACTTCACACATAGACAAACAAATTTAACCTATCTCGAAGATATAATATATGCAAGGGCAATCACCTCTTGGTAGGGATATCATTGAGGATTGTCTAGCTCTTGAGCATTACGACAAGATCCCTTGGTTGGTGTATATGGACGACTTACTTAGAGAATTTGATGAAAACATATTAGTTAAGAACCCTGCTAGTATACTACAGTATGGAACAAAAGAATTGAAAATAATATTCCTAGAGAAACGAGGGTATGACAGAGAAAGAAGATAAAGTAAAAAAACATGAGTGTGTCGAAATAGATGGCTGGACCAATTCAACCAGGTTTACAAGATTATTTAATAAGGGTAAAGAATGTACAAGAAAGATTTTACCTAATTAGACTGTGGATGGGTACCTTACACAATTTAGTTGCATTCCCAGAAAATGAGGCATGGAAGAAAAACATCCCTAAATGCCAATGCGACTGGAAAGCTACCCAGTCCACAGCTCATTTTAGGCTTTTTTATTTAGGTTTTTATGATGATATTAGACTGACATTTTTACGCCCTCTCTTTGTAACGAAGAAACTCTTTACATTTTATATGTAAACTGGAAAATTGTGTTGTATGCCAAACATTCGCAGGCTATATCTTTCAGGCAATGAAGAGACAAAAATTACTTGCCCATTTGGATGAATCGGTCTATGAAGAAAGTAATTTATTATTAGGAAGTGGTTGCTAATGACTGCACAATAATATTATTTGTTTGACTTCCATGGATATTGTATCTGAACATTACTTCTCATGGTTAGTGCTAGTTTTTAACAAGTTATATATTTTTATACATATTCCGGCACACTTAACTTGTTACATAGAATAAAACAAATGTTTTGGCTTTTTCTAGTTGTGTTCTCCACACCTTATATACATCAGGAAATATTATGCATATTTTGTACATTAGTGTTTTGCACATTGGTTAGCATTGGAAAATGTAATAAGAAGACATATTTTTGCACATCTATGATTTAGATAATGTCTTAATTTTATAAATTTGATATGTAATGCACAAATTATTTTAAAGTTTTAAATTTTTATGTACTTTTATGGATTCAAAAGAAATCTGAATAAAGTTTATTTTGACTGACTGCAGCGATGACTGAGGTAGAAAATGAGGTTGCTTCTCAACTGGAAGAAAGAGAACCAGATCAATCCACCTTAAAAATTCATTCAATGTTTCCTGTAGAAGCTAGGATTAAAAGCAAAGTCATGTATGGAACGAATAAAGCATGCTGGAATATGGGACCAGAGTGTATGCAGTGAGACACCTGATATGTTGACTGGGAACTTGGGTGAGCAATAGCAAAGATCATCCATAAGGAAGAAAGCTTCCAACTGATTGAGCCCAGTGTTCCATTCCTGCTATTGTTCCTTTGTTCCCAAATATCCCTTGTGTTTTGTGTTCCATGCTGAGGCTGGTGGTGGGAGGGCTCACCTTCCACAAGGTATGGGCCGAGGTTTGATTAAACCTGTATAGTCTGGTGTATTCCTAGAAGTTAGAACTTAAGGAGAAGTATGAAGATTCCTGAATATAGCAGAGGTTTGGATAGTTTAACTTTACCCCTGCTACAGCTATAGGTGTCGCCCAAGATGGATTGTGTGAAACCCTTGCCCAGGTAGTGTTAACATGTGTTAAAATGACAAAATACAGAAGTAACACTATCACAAAATGTGCCACATTATGCCACATAATCTGCCTTTTCTTGCTGCATAATTTAATCAACCCTGCCGTATTCTTTGATCCTTTCCTGCTGCATAATTCCAGAGGCCATGGTCATAATTCTGCACGGACTTCTTTTCCACCCTGTCACCGGAGTGGCAGTTGGGAAACACGATGGTCGTTGCCCGACCCTGCCATCTCCTTTCCCTGATTCCAGAAGGTCCGTCCTACAATTTCCACCATTAGGGACTGAGACAGAGAGTGAGGGAGACAACGAAGGTGGCTTATGTTGTCAGCCCCGCATGGCAGTGGGGAAGCTCTTGGCCTAGCGTAGAGCCCTGTTTTAGCCGCTATTTTTTGGGGGGAAGCTCACATAGTTTAATATATATTTTATGAGGTTGTGACCATGCCATCTTTGTAGTTCCACACAGACCGTCCACCATCTTAAAATGTTGCTAAACATTTTTTGCCAAAATTAGGCGTAGGCCAGGGGCAGCTCCTCCGCTAAGGCAGAGGAGCGTCGCCCCACTAAGTACAACAAAAAAAAAGAAAATTATAATAACGCAACGTTAAAAACGTTACATTATTATAATTTTCTTCTTGGAACCAGCCAAGTTGGGACGGGGCTGAGCTTGCCTGGAAGAGGGAGGAGGAGTGGTTCCTGCTACACTTAAGTGCACATGAGGGTTTGGCCAGCCGTCTCGGGCTGGCCAAACCCTCATGCGCACTCTGTATGTTCTCCACTAAGGCTGCATTACAGCCTGGGTGTAGAACATGCCCAGCCTCCCAGTCCCCGTCTGAGTCATGACCAATCACAATGCTGCCTTAGCAGCGCTGTGATTGGTCATGGGATTCTGGGAGACTGGGTGCTTCCTGTTCCTGCGTCGAAGGAGGAGAGGCGGCTGCTGGCGATAAAGTAATTTTTTTTCTAAACCCCCCTCCCCCGCCACCTCCCCCCCCCTCGCTACAGTTCCCCACCAGCTGCCAAAGGCCTATGCGTAATTTTAATTTCAATAGCGAAATTCCTGGTTTTCACGTTAGATAATTTTGCGTAATTTTTGGCCCGAGAGAGACCAGTTAGTGCAGAACATATCTCACAAAAGAGAAACCTTCTGCTTGAACCAGTCTCTAACCAATATCTTGTAAGACTTTTTTATGCAAGGTGCAAGCCTCCCGTAAAAGCTAACCTGAGTTACCAGCAATCCTTTCATTTTGAAAACGTAATTCTATAAAATGTTCATGGAATTTTGTAAAAAAATAAAAATGCGATTTTGCATACCCTAGTCTAAATGCTAGATTGTAACTAAACAGCTAGCTAGCCTTTTGCAACACTATCACACAGGTCGGACACAGTCACCCCATTTAACTCCATCCTGTTCCTACTCTAAACTCTACTAAAAACGCAAGAATTTCAAGAGCACAAACCTATCACAACTAATGTAAAAAAAAAAAAAGCATTTACTAATTTCCTATTAATACCTAATCTTGGGTTCCGAACTGCGTGCTACTCGCCACACAGCGCTTCAACGCCTCATCGGGGGTAGTAAGCGCTATATAAATAGCATTTACAATTACAGTACTGCGATGTACGCAAAGGATCCCAAAGAGGCCGAAAGGGGGGCGTCTTATAGCAATTAAGAAAATGAATGAATTATGAATATCGTAAATAAATTTGAAAAAAGATTCTAGATATGCGGCGTGAAAGAGCACAAGATAACTTTTTTTTTTGACATAACTGGCAGGCTCAAACCAAACTAATTAAATGCGATCACAATTTATTTCACCCTAGAAAAATATACTTTTTGTCTTTTGATTTTCGACTTGTTTGGGACGATGGCTTGATTCACTGGAGCAGCCGCATTTTCGCACCCCTGTTTTTTTCCTCCAGAAGCAAAGAGAGGTTAACAACCGCACAACGAGTTGAAGAGTAAACAGAATCCTGGAAAAAACACGGGGCTGGCGCAGTGTGGTGCTTTCCGAACGGATCGATGGATTGTCCATTAGCGGGCACGGAAATACATCAGCGCGTCGGCTTCCTGGATTCCCTTTCATCCTCGCGCTGATCGAGGCACGGCTATTTTCAGAACGCGTAGATTCCACCGCCCGGGCCGCTGGTGGATTTAGGGAAAGTCTTTTCTTTTCTCGGTCCCTGTTCCTCGACATGAATCAAAGTCACACACTCTGAGCATGAGAGATGGTATCCAAAGCAATGCAACTTTAAAATCGTTAAACAAATACATTTTTGGGAAGAGTAGGCTATTTTGTTCCAATTCTTTTTTTGCAGCGGTAAGTGATTTTATAGCAGCAAAAATGAGCCTTCATATTTTCCTTACTCAAGAGCACATAAGTCTACTACCACGTGTGTAGTGCGTTGTATCTCACATTTGAATTTTTGAAGCACCTTATATGAAAGCTACCACTCCTGACAACGTAATCTAGCCATTTCACCAACCTCAGCCGAATGTAGGCTGAGGTGGTCATAACAGGATTCACACGCCTTACCTGCAGGTCACAGCAGATGTCAGGAGCGAGCATTTTACTCATTGAGCTGTCATGCCTGCAAAATAAAACGTATCTCTTAAAAATAGATGTAAGAAAGTAGCTCACCTTTACACATATCAGATTTGCATTAAACTGATTCTAATATCTTTTTGCAACAAATATGTAACACCGTTTTGATGTATTTAATGTTCCACTAGATATTCCATTTTTATTATTCTTCATGTTTGCAAACAGCCTCTTTTTTCATATGAAAGAGCTACACACCAAGGATTTAAGTGGTTGTGGGAAAGGTGATGGTGTGACCATGTATTATAAGAGATAAAGTACCCCCTACCGTTCAGGATAAGGATATTGCAAGTCATTGAGGAGTTCCATAACTTTATAGAGGAACTCTGCCTTTGGCCTCGTTCCTCTGTATGGCCATGGAACTCCTCAGTGACTTGCAATATGCTTATAATGTTCAGCAGGGGTATTTTATCCTATATATAGCTCTTGGAGCATGATTTAGAATGAGGTGGTTAGGGGGTATTCTAACTTTTTGGTGAATAATATGTGGGATTCAGATTTTCAGTTCTGACCCACCATGTTTTTTTCCTAGTATTTGAACTGGAGAATTTGCCTGCTTCCAACACATTAAATATCTGGGTGAAATACCACATGTGGGGGAATATTTACAAGCCCCTAATGCCACTGGAGTTTCACTTTTTCTGATACTGAAGTGGCGTTGCGCCATTCCCCATATTTACAAGGTGGTGCTAAGCCACTTAACGTAGCTTAAAACCACCTTTTAAATATGCCCCTTTCCACCGAAGTCTGCTGCGGCAAAGGGGCGGTCAATGGGTGTTGCAGTGGGCGTTCCACCGTAACACCCCTTGCTTTTTGATGCTGCCCCAGATTTACAAGGCTGAGGCAGTGCCAAAAACTAAGGCCAGGTAATACCTAGTCTTAAAATGGCGATACCAGGAGAAATAATTAATTTCTCTCAGTTTTCTGCTCTTTCTATGTGTGCTGCATTCTGCAGCACACATAGAAAGAGCAAATCACCATTATTGATTGTTTATGTGTAGGAAGGTGTCCCTTCCTGCACATAAACAATTGCCCCTGCAGCGCAGGCACCCTTGCAACATGGCGCAAGGGTTCCTGCGCTGGTGTTAGGCAGCTTTTTTAGCGCCAGCGCTAGGGGAATCGCAGGGGTGCGCCATATTTTTGTAAATATGGAGCATCCCTGCGTTTTGAAAAAGTCCGAGCACGGCGTTGTCAAATTTGGCGGAACACTGTGCTCCGGCATTTTCTTGTAAATATCCCCGTGGTGTTCCTGATAAACGTATAATTTCAATGGGTATGGTAAGTCCTGTTCCACACAGGCAGGCGCGGCCCGTGGTAGGAGTGCCGGTCGGGCGGTGACGTGGGGCGGGGGAGGGGCAGGGTGGGGGGTAGTAAACTACAGATTAAGGCCGAATACAGGTAAGTGAACATTTAAATAAATAAAACGAATTTCATTGCGCGCACTGCATCGCATTTGGCGATGCAGCACTCACAACGAAATTCGTTTTATTTATTTAAATGTTGACTTACCTGTATTCGGCCTTAATCCGTAGTTTACTACCCCCCACCCTGCCCCTCCCCCGCCCCACGTCACCGCCCGACCAGCACTCCTACCACGGGCCGTGCCTGCACACAGGAATTATCAGATCACATGTAATAGATGCCAAAGTGCTTCAGACTTACCCACGAGAGGCAATGTAGCACAATGGGGGTGCCCCAATTCATACAATGTGACCAAGCGGAAAAACCATGATCACAATTCAGGCATACAGTTTCCAAAATAGACAAGATAACGAAAACAAAAATACTCGCTGCTCCACAGGGAGGAGTGCACATAAAGTTCAGCCAGAAATGAGAAAATGTGAAGGAGGAAAGCATCTGCTAAGAAAACTAGTTTTATGATATTTCTATAGCCCGGTCCACTGGATTTATGCAACAGTGGTAGACGTAATTATGAGGTAGGTCGGACTAAACTATGCAGCAAATAAAAACAAAACATATGCAAAATATACAACACTATTTCTATTAAAAAGAGCCCTGCAGTATAGCCCAATTCAATATTTGTATGTGCCTTAATAGGCACATTCCAGCTCAAGACATGAGATCCTAAAAAGCAATCCTTTGTGTTTGGTTCTTTTAGAGATTGGGTACCCTGCTGAAATACTTGCATATTTGAGGACAATGTCTGTGATGTGATTATGAATTTGTGTTAATAATAAAACAAAATAATCATGGCAAATAAGGAATCATTCTTTCTCTGCTCTTTTAATTGCATTTAAGTGTATAACTATTTTGTGTTCTGCAGAGAAAAGTCATCATATCATTTCATCAGACGGGGATGTTAAGAGTACCTGAGCACAATTGTAACCTCTTTAGATACCTGATCTTAATAATCCAAAAAGAACAATTGATGGACAGAATGCTGAAACAATGTCAAACATTCACCCCAAGTACACAGATCCGGGCCTAAATCCATCGTTTTTTTGCATAGCATGCCATTCCAGTTTAGACCCAGCCATATGCAAATCAGTCTTTTTTTTTTATAAATCTTTTTATTAGATGTTACATAACAACAAATAACGTTTAGCAGCAAATGAGCACAGTGCATTTATACAAGTAGAATTATATCTATACAATAGACCAACATCGTCAAATCAATCTTTACAGGGTCAATCTTGATGCAAACGTCAAGCTATCGAGTTTCCGAGATCATGCAAGGAAGGGTCAGTAAAAGGGGCACAAATCATACCTCTACTTTTATTCCACGCCCCCCAAATTTTGGTCCATTTTTTAGGGCATCCTCTTCCTTCATATATCACTCTCTCCACTAGCATGCACCAGTCCATATCTGCTTTCCATTCTCGCACTTTGGGCCTAGTTTCACCCTTCTAGGTTTTTGCTATATTGCGTTTTGCCACCACACATCCCAGGGAGACCCAGGTTTTCTCGCTGGACGTCAAATCGGTTGCATCCCATATATTGAGGAGACACCATCGGGGTGAGATCTCCATGGTCTTCCCACAGATTCCTAGCATTTTTTGGGCTATTTTCTCCCAGTATACCTGAAGGATAGGGCATTCCCACCATTGGTGTATGTATGTCCCCTCCTGGCCGCACCCCCTAGGGCATAGTGAATTATCCAAGGCTCCCATCTTCGCCAGCACCACACTGGTATAGTATGCTCTGTGTACAATGTTGAGTTGGATTAGTTTGAATCTGGAACGGATCGCGACCTCTCGGGGGGGAGGGAGGCGAGCGCTTCCAACCATTCTTCGTTGCTTATTTCACCTATTTTCTCTGCCCATTTATCTCGTGTTTTCACCCCTTTGTCGTGGTGTATTATTAAGTATCTTTATATAAGTCAGAGAGATCCCTTTCTCCTTAAGGTAGTCGTCTAGGAGTCTATCCTCCAGAGGCGACGAGGCCGGGAGGACCGTGTCTTTGGGGATTACTTTATATAATGCGCTACGGACCTGAAGATACCGAAAGGTTTCCTTTGCGTTTAATTCGTAATCTCTTTGGAGATCTTTAAATGGGGCCACCTTCCCCCCCACCCATACGTCCCCAACCTTAGACAGTCCAATAAGATCCCATTTATCAAACCCTGAACTTTTAGCCAATAGTCCTAGGCAATCAGACTCTAATAGGGGGGTGGCC
Organism: Calotriton arnoldi; assembly: GCA_963921515.1. Taxonomy (NCBI): domain Eukaryota; kingdom Metazoa; phylum Chordata; class Amphibia; order Caudata; family Salamandridae; genus Calotriton; species Calotriton arnoldi. Next base: position 244,762 of record CAWUFW010000320.1, on the reverse strand, counting down.
AGTGTGATTTTATCTTTCCATCCCAAAGCCGTTGTTGCGGTGTGCCATAGCGACACGGTAGTCGAGGTTGGTGTATATTTTGGTCTATTTTTCCTCCCACCATAAATAGCTCTTAAATAGTCCCTGGGGTCATATTATATCTATCCATTCTGTAGGCAGGCTCTGTATCTGGCCAGTGCGTCCAATGATTCGTGACCACCAATTGAGAGGCCCAGTAATAGCTTTTGACTGCTGGAAGGGGAATCCCACCGTCATACAACTCTTTATAGGTTTGGTCAGTGCTATGCGTGGAATGCCGTTGTTCCAAAGAAGTGTCCGGACTTCTGATTCTATATCCTTAAAATACTTATCAGGGACCAGGTATGGTGTATTTTGCAGTGCATAGACGAAACAAGGCAGTGCCATCATTTTGTATAAAGAGGCTCGTCCTAGCAGCGTGAGGGGCAGGGTCTTCCAATGCTGCACGTCTGTTTGTAGACGACGAAGTGGGGGGGCCAGATTGTTATCATAAAATACCGCAGGATCTGTCGTGACATAGATCCCTAGGTATCGAAAGCCTTCGGTTACAACCTTGGCTCCGCATTGGATGGGTAGTTTGGGGCTCTCCCCATGTAAGACATAGATAAGAGATTTATCCCAGTTAATGGTATAACCGGAGTACTTTTGGAAGAGTGAGAATATATGTAAAGTTCTATGTAGTGAGGAATATGGTTTAGCCAAGTAAAGTAGGATATCATCGGCGTAGAGGGAGATTCTGTTTTCCCATTCCGCCGTCCAGTTTAAGCCCCTTATCAAAGGGTCTCCTCTAATCCAAATTGCCAGAGGTTTGAGAACAAGTGCAAATATCAATGGAGACAATGGGCACCCTTGTCTCGTCCCTTCTTGTAATTTAAAAATCGCGGATCTGCCCCTATTTACCGTCACCCGTGCCAGGGGCTCGGCATAGGGTAACCGTACCAAGGACGGGAATTTTCCTCCGAATCCGTATCTTTCGAGCACTGCGAATAAGAAGGGCCACTCAATCATATCGAAAGCCATTTAGCATCGAGGGATACTATTATCGCCTCCTCTGTTATAGTCCCTGCCCTGCCCAAAACCCCATTTAGGCGTCTTAGGTTTAGTGCGGTGTTCCTGCCCGGCATAAAGCCGGATTGGTCTGGGTGAATCAATTTATGCAGTATTGGTGTCAAACGTATGGCTAATATTTTGGCTAATATTTTCACCTCAGAATCTAGGAGGGAAATGGGTCGGTACGAGCTGCATTGTTTGGGGGTTTTTCCTTTTTTGTGAATCACTACGATATTAGCCAGTCTCTGGGTTTCAGGTAGCCTCCCGCTGATAAAGCATTCGTCATACATTTCTGTCAAGTGTGGAGCAATTGTGGATGCACATGATTTGTATAATTCTATTGGCAAACCACTGGGACCCATCTCTTTACCGGATTGCAGCTCCCCAATCGCCTTGGTCACCTCTTCCTTAGTTAGGGCTGCATCTAATTCCTCACTATCTGCACTGTCAAGTGTGGGGAGTCTAAGTGTAGCCAGCAACTCTTGTGCTTCTGTGTGCGTGGAAGACCCTGTGGATGTGTAGATCTGTTTAAAATGCTCTCCAAACGCCTCCGCTACACTTTGCCTACTTTTAAGGCGAGCTCCATCTATCGTCTCAATCTCGAATATCCATCTAGAGGCTTTTTCCCGCTTATCTAACCACGCTAGTAATTTGCTTGTCTTATCACCTATCTCGTATATGCGATGTTGAGTGGCCCGGTATTGAGCTTTTATCGCGTCTTCTGCCAGATCTCTATATTCTTTCTGCTTTAGTGATAGTCTATGCTTAGTGTCTGGGGTGTTTGAGTTTATTAAATCCTGTTCTTTTTCTTTCTCCTTTTTTCTCTGATCTCTTTGTAGCGCCGGGACACCGCCGTTGGTGGTAGCCGAGCGCTTTATAAATGTCTTGGTATGGTATGGTTCTAGTCGACTGATTTCGCTTTCTACTTCTTGTATTTGTTTTCTCTTTTCCTTCTTATATCCAGTTATTGCTGAGACTCCCTGTCCTCTGACCACCGTTTTATATGCTTCCCACAGTGTTAAGGCCGAGTCCACCGACCCTTTGTTTTCGGTGAAATAGTTGGTAGTGGCCTCTATAAGCCCGTCTCGTATGGTCAGCACTTTTAAGTACCAGGGATTAAGTGCCATCTCGTACCTTTTGACAGTGAGGTTTCTTCCATAGAGCGCCACGACCGGTGAGTGGTCGGAGATGCCCCTGGGGAGGTGCGTCACTTCTTTGAACATGGGAAGCTGGTCCCCCCAATCAACAACTCTCCCTCAGGCAAATTAAGTATATGTGCCCCCAAATCGGCAATGGTGGAGGAGTGCAGTCTGGGTGGTACATAGAGGGACGTTATGTTAAGGAATCTACCCTCCCAACTTTCTAATAGGGTCACAAACCTGCCGAGCGTATCGTGGGTCACATTTTGCATCCGCAGGGGGGATGAGTTGCGGATGAGAATACCCACCCCCTTTGACCCTTTAGTGAACCCAACATGAGCAACCAGCTTGTATCCCCATCTATTGAGCGCACAATAGGAGGTCCCTTGTATATGGGTTTCCTGCAATAACACCACGTCGGGTGATTGTCTTTTCAGATATAGTAATACTATACCACGTTTAATTCTATCCTCCAACCCGTTGACGTTCCATGAGAGTATTTTTATACTGCCCATCCGGGGATCCGCACTAGGGTCATCATTCATTGAAGTACTTAAACTTATGCCTAAAGGGGTTGGAGATATTGTATACCGTTGTCCATCCCTGTACACCCTGCTGAATAACCCAAATTTCAACGTTCCATTGTTCTATGGTTTTGGCCTTTAAATCACTCCACGGAACTGGGGCCCCGTACCTCAGGAAAAGAGTACAATTCTACCACCCGCGTCGTGCTCTGAGATCCGCTGCGCTCCAGCTAGCGTGTACCCCTAAATTTCTCCGCGCACAAATTGGCAGTCGCTCCTTTCAGGTGCAAGCAGCGCAACTTTGGAACAGTCTCCCTCTGGCTCTCAGACTGGCACAGGACCTCCTCACCTTTAGGAAGTCACTGAAAACCTGGTTATTCCAGCAATAGCTCACTACTTAGCTAGTTAAGAGCCCGCAGTCAGTCACGCTCAGGTTGTTTAAGCGCCGGGACACTCAATTGAGTAGCCGTGCGCTCTATAAATTCCTAGTAACATAACATAACATAACTTGTCTCGAGATTGGTCTTCTACCCGCCACTATATATATATCTCCTGCACTGTAACACATTCCGTCGCTCAGTATAATAAACGATAAACAATTAAATAACAATCCCACATATATATTTCTCACTCCACCCCCCGCCCTGCCTCCCTGCAACGTGGACTCTAAACTGCCCACCCCCCAACTACGCAGAGTGCCTGTATACTCTTGCCCTTTAACCATTACGTAGGGGAACGTGGCCTAGTCGAGATCCTGCCAAGAGTCGTTTTCCCCCCCAGTTCTTTTCCATTTTGGCCCATATCTACATTGTATATTAAGCAACTCAATTTGTGCCAGGTGCACTACATGTAGCTTTACTGTAATCTCAGCTTCGTTTCAGGAGTGAGGGGCCAAACGGACACATTTTCTTATCTTCAATATTTAACCCCCTCCCTCATGGTATTATACTTAGCAGTCTTCGGGTTTCTCAGCGTCCTTTGAAAAAAAAAAAAAAAGGAGATGTCCTCTCCACCTTGATGTCTCATTCTCCATATGTGAATTGTCGGGCAGACAGTGTCTTTTCTTGGGTGTGTCCTTTTAGGTCTGTTCCTTTCGGTGGCCATCTTTGAGGTCATGGGTGTCATGTCGACCTTCTTGCCCTTGTATTCATTTTTGCACGTTGGGTCTGTAGGTTCCCGATGCTCTTGATCCTTCAAGCCAGTCCCAGGTCTCCTCCGGGGTCGGGAAGAACCAGGATCTTCCCTCAGCAATCACTCGCAGTTTTGCTGGAACTAACATGGCGTATTTGATATTGCTCTCTCTTAGATCACGCTTCACTTCCAGGAAGGACTGTCGCATTTTCTGGACCTTCACCGTAAAGTCCGGGGAAAAGGTTATCGTGGAGTTGTCCAGTTTGAGCGGTGGGGCCGTGCGCGCCGTCTGTAGTATTATGTCTCTGTCCATATAGTTGAATATTCTGGCCAGGATAGGGCGGGGGGAGCACCCGGTCTCGGCAGGCCTCCCGGCACTCTGTGGGGGCGCTCCACTGAGAGGTATTAGGAGAGGGTGCGGGGTTGCAGATGATTCTTTATCAGGTCTTCTACAAATAGATCCATGGCCGGTCCTTCCCTCTTCTCAGGTACTCCAAAAATTCGCACATTATTTCTTCGTGCGCGCCCTTCATAGTCTTCAAGTTTTGCTTCCAAGTCCGTTGTCATAGCTTGAAGTTTCTTCACCGTTGCTTCCAATGTTTTCGCAGAAGTTTGGAGTGTAATGACAGAGTCTTCCGTGCTTTTCACTCTTTCTCCTAAGTTGAGAAGGTCGGCGCGTATTAGCGTCACTTCAGTTGTGACTGAGTCAATTTTACTTTCAAGCGTGGTGCGTACCCCTTGTATTGCTTCCATAATATCCTGCAGCGTAGGAGCGACCTCGTCTGACTGTTGTTTGGCCTTTGGCGCTTCTGTTTTCTCCTCCCCAGTGTCCACCTTGGAGTGCGCATATTTATCCAGTTTTGTTTGGTGTGTTTGTTTGGTCCCTCTTGGTGCAGACATTTTAGCGGAGTTGAAAGTGTGGCGTCCCAATAGAACGATTGTTCTACGTCCGACAGCGGGCGGGTCGACCCGGCACTTCTTCCTGGCGTCGTCTATTAGGCGTCTGCAGTGCGGGGGATGGTGTGCTTATCTGTGTTTCACAGATTCAGTAAGTACGGTCACCCGGCGCTCCCTATATAGCCCCACGTTTGACTACACCTCGTAGGGGGCACAGTCTGAAGTTTTCCTTGGTTTTTTACTTTTTCTTTCTTTTTCTCTTTTTGCCTTCTTTTGTTCCCCTTCCTCTTTTTTTTCCCTCTCCCCTTAAAAAAAAAAAACCACAAAAAAAACAACCTTTTTTTTCCCCCTTTCTTTATGTGCAACTTCTTACGGGATCAATCATGGTCCCTCGCAATCTCTTCCCTATCTCACACCCTCTTTCAGACGGGCTGGGCAATCCTTGACATGTCCCTTTAAATTAGTGTCTGCACACCGCTTACAGCCCTTTGACGGTGTCTGCTCCTCACCTCAACAACAGTCTTAAACGGAGTAACGGGCCGCTGCAGTGCCCCAGGGTGCTGTAAAGGGGGGGGGGGGGGGGTGACTCCCGTCTCAATCCGCGGTCCGCTGTGTCTCACTGCGTGTGTGAGATCCTAAGCTGTGCGCCGCTGGTGCCGCTGGGCCTCGAGCGCCCCCTCACCTCCTCCAGCCGATCTCGCCCATCAATACCTCGGGCAGCCGTTGTTCTTTGGAAGAACGTCCTCCCTGGCCACCGCTCCACTGTGGGTGCAGTCCAGGGGGGGAAGACTGGAGCCAGCGAGCCCTGTACCCACGGGGTACAGCACGCCGACCGCTGCCTTTGTGCTTAGGTGGATCCGGGTCTCCGCACGTCGCCGTCCCGGGCCTACCGCCTCTCCCTCGTATCCCGGCGACGGCATATCCGGAGACCGCGATTTTCGTATCGAGTCCTCCCTGTGGTCTCCCGACCATGAGAGAGGTATTTCTGATGAGCCTTGTCCGGATAAGTGTGGTGGATTTTGGGGATTTATCTACTGGTTTGCGGAGCTCTACTCCGCTGCGGCCATCTTAGGTGCCGGCTGGCCATGCCCCCCCCTATGCAAATCTGTCTTGACCCTGCTCCCCAAGGGAACAGTCCAGCCCGAACTGCCAGGCCAGGTCATCCCTAGACCGGAAACAAGCATCCTGGGGCCGGTTTCAGGGTATCACCTCTCATCAGCCAGGCTAGCTTGACTCCAGTGGCATGGTGAGCAAGGGACCGACGTCTGGGCATACCCTTCCCACTTAGGGCAACAAATGCAAAAAGAACAATTGATGGATGGAATGCTGACACAATTTCAAACATTCACTCCTAGTAAAGAGATCTGGGCAGTGGCGGCCGGCATGGCTCGCGGGTGGTGAGGCGGGCGGGGGGTCACGTGGGAGGGTCGCACGGGGGGGGGTCATGCAGGAGGAATAAAAAAAAAACTACCTTGAGGCCGGGTCCTGCGTCTACGCTCCTACTCTCCTGCCTCCTCCAGGAACAGGAAGCAGGCAGCTAGGCTCCCTCCCCTAAGCCAATCACAACGCTGCAATGCAGCATTGTGATTGGTCTGAGCCCTGTGACATGGCTCTCAGCCAGGGGCTGGAGGGGTGGGCGTGTTCTCCATGCAGGCTGTAATGCAGCCTGCATGGAGAACGGGGAAGGTACGCATGACTGGTGTGGGCGGCCCGAGAGGGCCGACCAAACAGTCTTTGTGCACTTAGGAGTGGGCAAACCACTCCTCCTTCTTCTGCTCTGAGAGCAAAGCAGCCCCACCCACCCACCTGCAAAGCAGCAGTACACGAAGATAAAATGATAATAACTCTAAAATACTATCATTTTATGTTTCTACTTAGCACTGCTTAAAAGCAGTGGGGCGACGCTCCTCCGCCATGGCGTAAGAGCCACCACTGCATCTGGGCCTAAATCCATCATTTTTTTGCACACCATGCCATTCCAGTTTAGACCCAGCCATATGCAAATCAGTCTTGACCCTGCTCCCCATGGGAACAGTCCAGCCTGAACTGCCAGGCCAGGTCCGCCCTGGACCGGAAACAAGCATCCTGATAATATAACAGGAATTATTGTTAAAACCTGAAAGTCATGCTGGAGAGGATGGATTATGTAGCAAGAGCGGAAAATTCATTTATGTGGAAAAAGCTTCAGCTGCACAGCCACATTTTCCAGTGGCCCAGTTTATAGCTTAAGGTACTTTTAAATTAGACATGCAATAGTTTTTAGGAGATATGTGTGTGTATCCGCGGGTCAGAATTTCTGTTCTCACTGGTGCTCACTCAGAGGTACATTCTTCAAAGATATATAGCGTGAGTTCCATTTCGTTGGATAGAAGTCACTTCTGTTATTCAGTGTTGTGAAGCCACAGATTGACGATTGCCATTTTGAACAAATACTATTTATTAAAACAAATCGGTGTTTCTATTGAAGGCTGTTGTGGTATTAAGAACGTGATCTGCTGGACCCCGGATCATAGGCACTACTTCATAGAGAACATACGAAAGAACTTAAATCAAAGAGTAACAGTAACATGTAAGTTGGAAAAGAAGGTTGTAGCCTTGCTAGTGGATGTATGCACCATTGAGGTGGGAAAAATTTGGTTATGAGGGTTTTTGAATATCCCTTTAGGTCTAAGCACTCTATTAAACATTAGTTATAATTAAGACTTCCAGTTTTCCACTTTTACTGATTTTTACAGATAAATACAGACTGGAAACAATATATTTCCTGTCTGTATTTATTTTTAAAAGCAGAAAAATAAAAAAGATTGTGCTTCTTGTAAGTGACTCTCTTTGTTGTCATTCATGAATTCCAAACCAACTGCTAAGCAGATAGACAGCATGGGGATTTAAAAACAGGATCAGATCCCCTTAAATACAGGCATATGTTAACATATATTTGTATATAGTGTTTGTTATATTTGGCTGTTTAATTTGCTAAAATGCAACAGGCATCAAAGTATGAGTGCATCTTTATCAGTGTAGAATATATACCATTTTATGACTCAATTTATTCTAAACACATAAAATGAATATGGATAAATACCAATAAAATGGCCAAAACATACATATGGATAAATACAGATGGAGATGTTAAAAAAAAATACCACAAAACTGGGAGCCCTAGTTATAATTCTACATTATTTACTAAAGTATAAATGTCCTTTAGTTAAGCAATCATACCAATATTGATCCTTTGCGAGTGAATGGAACTGCACCCTGTTCTCAGATTATTTTACTTCACCCATTCAATACCCAGGATTTACAATTTATTTTGAATATGCATTCCCCTTCTATTTCCACGTTTATTTACATGGAGAGCATAATTCTCAATACAAAGTGTTTGTAATGACATGTGGACAATCTTAAACTTTAGAACAACTAATGAATTCGTTTTTTTCTCAGATTGTAACAGTATTTGTATAGTGGTGACCACTAAACTGGGTTTCTTGGCATCATGGACCTCAGACTGCATAGAGTCTGCATATTTTTGAAGTATTACATGTTCTGAGTTACTTAGGCAGTGTTTTGTCAGACGAGTATGGGGAGCATCCAAGGATACAGGAACCTATTTTATTGATGATATATTTTACCGCCTCCTTTTAGACGAATTTGTGGCTATGACAGATCATCTTAAATGTGACTTGGATGTTCATGGGAAGTTAGAGTATTGATTTTGTGGTTGGGAATATCCATCTCATCTGTTAGTCTTGGCTTCAACATTCTGGACCACTTGGAGGAGGAGATTTTGTTTCAGAAGGCAGAAGTTGAGTGAATATGCATAACTGGGTCAAGGGGTAATGGTAGGTGGAACTGCCACAAGGCAGTCCTCAGAGGGCGGATTGGAGGATATATAGAAATAGGCAGGGCTGTCGTGGGATGTGGGGACCATAGACGCAACATGGGTGTCAAGGATTGAATGACATAGTTTAATGGAGAATTATTTGTTGGTGCATTTCTCAGTCTGGTGGCTAAAATATCCACTGGATGGATCTGGGTTTGACCCCATGGTCATAAGATTGAATATTGGTAGGTCCATGCACTGTTCTATTTCACCGAGCGCAATAAAATGACTGCCAAATGAGCGCTCCGATAATCCTGATGGGACCTGTAACAGGAGCTACTGTTCCCATTGTGATAATGAGATCCGCGAAAATCAGCCTGAATCTCTGAGTGTAATACCCAGGCAAAACATGCTGAAACCAGTGCGAAAGCACCAATTCGCATATGATATTCCTCAAAATCCCATCTGGAGAATTTTTTCTTTCCCCCACATCTCCGAGTTACCAATGCTACTAGAGTAACTCCATGAGGGAGAGAATGCCAGGTAGGAAACTGTCCAGCTTGAAATGTCCTCTAAAGCTGGGTAAGAATATGCTTAGTTACCTTTTACAAGCACCAAGGCTCACCCATTGAGGTGACAGTGCACTCTACAAATGCTCAAGCTATTATGTTGCAGTTCGATTATATATCCCTTAGGTTTCGGATAGATCTCCGTCGTTCATGATTCAATTCGATGCAGCGGCTTTCTAGTGAATGGTAATGGTTCTGCTTGCTGGTGATACACAGACAGAGTTCCATGCATCAGTGAATGAATGGAAGAGATATGTCACATGCACTGGTTTTGAGCTTTTGTGCAACAGATGTCAACTCTTCCTAATCAGAAAGTGACAATAATAATGGACAATCCATTGCTTGGGATTTTATTTCCACAGCCGAGTTCAGTGAGTATAATGTAGAGCAAATCACCTCAAACAAACAGAATTAACAGGGGTTTTAAAGATACATTGCTTAACACTGGTCTCTAGTTGACTTCTAAGTTCTCATAATATTGGGAAGCATGTGCTGGAGAGTATCAGAACTGCTTCAGCCCTGAGGGTCGCGATGAATGGCTTTAGAGGAGTAAAGTCTGATGCACAGGGAGTGGTGCTGTGGTGACCACTCATGGGGAGTGGCTTGGGCAGCTCCATCTGCTCCTCTGCTTTCATCCACCTCTAGCGAAGGTACAGTGAAGCTTGTGGTGCTTGAGCCTCGAGAGGACAAGAGACCTCCAGGCGGCATCGATCAGTGATTTGAAAGAGTGACTTGGGGACATACACGATTTTCATACTATGATGTATGGAAGCAGCTGCTGGGAGTAATGATGCCAGTGCTCCTTCCATTGTCACACTTCAGGGTTTCTACTTCATCTGGAAATGCCACAATGGCACCAAGATCATAGGGCTCACACAGAGTGGTACAGGCAGTAGTGAGGCTCTAGGAGGGGTGCGGTCCCTAACTGGTGCAAACCCCTTCTTCCTTCTGACATCATCAGTCTGAGAGGAGGGTAAGCTCCTTGGTAGCAGATGATCTTCAAGAAGCACCTGTAAATGCTACCATGACAAAAACATGATGTTTGTATTTGTAGTATAATAAAGGTGTAATAACATAAAAAATAATAATAACATATAAATAAACTGACAATTGGTTTGAAGGAATGTTTTAGAAGGTGCCAGTGAGGAAAACGTTATAGGACACACAAATATTATCATGCAGCATATAAGTGTGTCACACAAAGCTGTTTAGAGTATGACCCTGTACAATATGAGCATACCTAAAAGGGTTTGTTAATCAGAAAGTCAACAGTGTTTCGATCCCATTGAAATGTTGGATCATCATCAGGACACAAAATGGAAAGAGCCCGAAACGAAAATGGTAAAAATGAGAGCACGCAGAGAAGAAAAATCAATAAAGTACATATTGAATGATGAACTATAACACATATGAAGTGAAAACACACTATGCTATACTCACATAGGGTCAAAAAGACGGCTGAAGAGAAAGGAGACAATGAAAGAGAGTATAATGATTAGTGAGTCATGTAATTGGAGGCATGGGTGGAGTAAAACTCGCCACAACTGTATTGGGTCTGCGAAAAAGGGAGGCAAAAAGTTACTTGAGAGGATGTATGGACTGAAAAAACGAAATGATTCCTGAACGTCATCATAGTGAACCATGAACTCTGGCTTCAATCACATGGAGGATTGGCAAACTGTGTGCTAACCTCCTTATTCCTTGTACACACCATGTATAATAACAGCCACTTAATCTGGATCTGTTTTGGACCCTAAAGTGGAAATATCAAGCTGAAAACTATGACTTAAGGGCGGTGCCAGATCCATGTTGCTCTGTCTCTGAACTTCATGACTCCACCAACAATTCAACCAAACCTAATTTGTGGGAAGAACCACTGTTTATGCTTCTGTCCTTATAGAAAAGGCTACTTTATTCAAAGCAAGCAGAGCTCTTGCTATCATAACCTTCGGCTAAGCTGTACACTCCAAACTTCCCAAGATATGATCTAATAATAACTTCCTAACTCTTGCGCCCTACCTCTACCTCTAACCATTACCCACCCCTCAGTCACTCCCTCCCCCCGGAACATAACGTTGTCACTGTTAAAAATGGGGTCTCTAGTTGGCAGAGGTTTGCACTCTGTCTAAGTTGGGACCACCATCCTAGTCAGGGTAAGTTAGATACACACCCTAAATTAACCTGTGCTCACCCTCTGGTAGCTTGACACAGAGCAGTCAGGCTTAACTTAAGAGGCAAAGTGTAAAGTATTTGTGCAACACTTAAATTATAGTAACTCAATGAAAACACCACAAAAAGACTCCACAGAGGGTTCAGAAAAACAGAGAATATTTATCTGAGTAAAACAAGACCAGAACACTCCAAATCCAATAAGTAGAAGTCGAGATATGAATTTTTAAAGATTAGATGTGAAAACCGTGCTTAGAAGCTACTAGTGGCCTAAAGGTTACTTGATGTCGCGTAGGACCGATGTAAATTCAAAGTTCAGGCCAACTGCGATAGAGGGCAGGCCGGCAACAGGACCCAGACAGGCCCGGCTGAAGAAATACCTTGGATGGAGCTTTTGTCAATGTAGAGAGCCTACTGCGTCATCGTCGAGCCGTGCAAAGGGGGTCCCATGTTGTCATCAAGATCCCTGGAAGTGAATGCTATGCATCATCGTCGAGGTGTGCAGAGCTTCGTCATTGAGCTGCCCAGGCTGTGGATCCGATTTCATTGAGAAGCCTCTGCATCGGCGTCGAAGGGCGATGCAGCGGAAATTATCACGCAGTTGAGTCGGTTTTTACAGAAATCAGCTGCAGAACCCACCTCTGAGGGCCAGGACTGGAGGGGCACCTCAGGCAAGGGTAGGACTCATATATGGCAGAGTGTAGCAGCACTAGCAGGATTGCAGGAAGTCTTTTGCATCCCTGAGACTTCAGAAAATAGGAGGCAAGCCAGCATGCTACTGGAGTCACTCTGGGTTCAAGTGAGATGGGTCCAGTCCTTGACCTCGCAGGTCAGAGATCAGCAGGCAGCAGGGCAGCTCAACAGAGCAGAGAAGCAGTTCCTCAGAACAGTGAGTCACTGCAAAGTGGCAATACTTACAGTACAGCAGGCTTTACTCCAGCAGAGTTCTTCCTAGGTCCAGTAGTGTACTGTTTTGGTAGGGTCAGAGCTGTTGTACCTATACCCAAAAGTGCCTTTGATGTAGGGGGTGACTTCAAAGGGGCTCCTTGAAGTGCACAAGAATCCCTTTCAACCCAGTCCTGTCTGACAAGCTATCCGTGGGGGGAAATCAGCCCTTAATGTGAGGACAGGACACAGCCTATTCAGATGTAAGTGTGAGCCATCGCTCCCCCTTCATGCCCAGGAAGGCTATGAGAATGTAGATGAATGCAGATAAGTCCTCTGTCACACCCAGCCCTTCATGTGCTGGTAGCTGTCTAGAGTGAATGCACAAAGTGTAGCTGTCACTCAGCCCAGATGTGTATTGGAGACAGGTTGCAGGCACACAGAGCAAAGTTAAGAGCGGAGAAATGCCCCCTTTCTAAAAGAGGCATTTCTAAAATTGAAATCAAATCCAACCTTACCATTAAAGAGGAATTATTACTACCATTCCAAAGATATGAAGCATGGAGTAGCTACTCTTTTCTGGTCAAGAATTACAGCTTCAAAAGTGATTTAAGGAATTCCCAGTGCTAGCCTATGAGAGGATTAGGCCTCACAGCAGTGAAAAAAGAATTTAGCTGTTTGTTACTGCCAGGACAAGTAAATCTTAAAAGTACATGTCCTGTTTTTTAGTTACACAGCACCCTGCCCTTAGGGGTGATGTATGTGCAATAAAAGGGGAGTTTAAGCTCGGCAAGTGGTTTAAAAGTACATGTCCTGTTTTTTAGTTACACAGCACCCTGCCCTTAGGGGTGATGTATGTGCAATAAAAGGGGGGTTTAAGGCTCGGCAAGTGGTTTTAAATGCCAAGTCGAAGTGGCAGAAAACTGCATACACATGCCTGCAATGGCAGGCCTGAAACAGGTTTGAAAGGCTACTTGTGTGGGTGGCACAACAGATGCTGCAGGCCGACTAGTAGCATTTAGATTACAGGCACTGGGTATATGGCATACAACTTTGCAAGAGACTGGTAAACACAGGAAACAGGTAACAGGTTTACAGGTAAACTAAATATGATAATGAGGTATTCACCACTGTCACCATGTTTAGGGGAGAAGCACGTGCACTTTAGCACTGGCCAGCAGTGGTAAAGTGCTCAGAGTCCTGAGGCCAACAAAAAGATGCAGCAAAAATTGTAGGTAAGCAGGCAAAACGTTGGGAGACCACCCTAAGGATGATAGGTCTAACAGTCACCTTGTTTATGTTTATGATTTGTAAAGCGCATGGCTGCCCGAGGGCTTCCCCACACTGAGTGCTATTGTAAGAGCTATGATCATGAGTAAACTTAACGGGGAAACAGCCAAGTCTTTAGGATTTTTTCCTAAAGGAGGTTTCATTCAGTAATGATCTGAGGTCAAGTGGGAGGGTGTTCCACAGCCTCATTTGCCCTTAAACATATTTTATCCACCCAACCTGTTTGGATTCCCATATTTGCTTCCACCTTCCTGCACTCTCCCAGGCTGTCATACCCTCATATTGCCATGATAGCTCTCCCTCCTTTTTCACTTAAACTTACCATCTCTTTCTCTGCCTTGTCCCAAGATCTCTTTTCTGCCACTTCCATCGACAACAATCAATGCAATAAACCAATACTTATCTTTAACATCCCTCCTCTGTCTCCCTCCAGCAATGCCATCCTCCTTTCATCTGTACAAGGGGTGGCTACTCCATTTGAGCGGAGGAGCATCGACCCACTTAATTGCCCCCCCAAAGCCCCAGAGATGTAAACAGATGGCAATTCATTACCATTTTATTTTTCACCGTCCCGTCCTGAACCGAGCTTCAGGACGGGATGGGGCCTGCTGAGTGACAGCAGGGAGGAGGGGTTTGGCAGAGGGCAGCCTTTGCACTGTTTAAAGCGCGCATGTCTCTTTGGCTGGCCGTCGCAAGATATGCGCACTCTAACCCTCTCAACCCAGCTGTCTTAAGACAGCTAAGTTGAGAGAAAATGCATGCCTCCAGTGCCCTTGGGAGCACCGAGAGAGGCCGCTCTCACCAACCAGGGCACTGCTCACATGCTGGTTACCAGCACGTGAGCAGGCCAGGATTGTTCAAGGGAGTTTGCTGGGGCCTGCAATGCAGTCTCAGCTGAAGAGGTCGGAGTGAGGAGGACGTCGCCCGTCACAATCCAGTAAGTGTTTTACTTTTTTTTAATTTTTTTATTTTGCTTCCCCCTGCGCGCACCCACTCATTTGCCCCCCACCCCCTCAGTAGATGCCAGCTGCCACTGCTCTGTACCACGGGGGTAGGTAGGCCATATTGATATGCTGTTTCCCTCTGTGCATGTGTCGGCAAGTGCAGGTCGACATCATCCACAGGCTGTGCGCCCTTAGGTCTCCCCCAAACTCCTCACGTGGAGACAGTGGTTCTCTCCCCTCTGCGCAGGGCATTCCTTGAGGGAAAGACCAGTGGTAGAAAAGTTTACTCTAATGAAAGCAAACAGAGCTCTGTCTATCATTACTTTTGGTTTAGCTGCATACTCTAAACTTCCCAACATATAATATAACAATTAATTCTTAACCCCTGTCCCTGTCCCTACAGAAGTTCATATAGTTCTCGTCTGGTTCAGAATGTCTCCCAACATTCCCACCAAAATGGCCCTCCATCAGTGCTTTGCTGGTCCCCGCCGTGCGGCTCGAATCCACAAAAACATTTCCTGTAAACAGCCACGTCTGCCACTTTTCCAGCAATCGTTACTGTAGATAATCTTTTTTCTGCCAGGGTCATCACATATTGTATCGTCCGTCTTTCCATTCCCTCCCTGCAACTTTTCGTCCTCATTGCTGTGCTCTGCACAGTCCCCATCAGTGAGTTGTGCTCATAGATGGCGCCAATGAACCTTCAACTATGCGCTAAGCTCTCATCTACCTAGCTCCCCCAGTTCCTCTGCCACCTTCTCCCCGTTCCGCTCTACGTCTGGCACCAAGCCACAAAACCTCGACCACTTGAATAGAGACTAAACATCCTCTAGCTCATTTTCCAATCCTGGTAAGTGTCTTGCTTGGAACAACCCATGTAGTCAAAGGCATCTCAGCACCAGTTACATCAACAATGTCAACATCCACCAGTCAAACACTGACAACTTATTAATCACACTCAATACTGCCTCATTGTACATCATGAAGATCACACGCCTGTTTGCCAGGTTACGTCCCTATAGCTCAATTGCCAAAAAGCACTGGAAAGATTTCCAGGAACGCAATGCTCTGTTTTCATCTCTCCCAGCCTTCTGGCCTCCTCTCAACACACCATCAGCAGTCCCAATAAAATCCAAATCCACCAGTCCGTGAGGCGTCAAAGCATCAAAAGAAACTCTTACAAGCCATTCATACTGCTTGGGGGCATGCACAGAATCACCTCGCTGTAGTCAAAAAATCTCCTGCAAATTCTAAAGTCCAGCCTCTCCCCTCCTGTCAGTCAGAAAATCTTTATTCGGTTTATAATAAGCCATAAAAGCGTACATGAGCAAAAAGAACTTGTACACATCACCAATTAAAACGTAGACACAACGTCATTGATCATGAGCGCAAATCCTAGAGCCAGTATACATATTAAAATGCATCCATGTGCAAGAAATTCATTAAACAATTATACTTTTTGAATTTTGAAATTCTAAATGGAATGATTAAAATAACTAAAGTGCAATAAAATGTTCAATTTCATCTAGGTCAGATGCTAAAGTGCCATAGTGCATAATAAAATACAGACATAAAGCGTAATTAAGAATACATAGTTAGTTAGGCCGGTCACAGATCTTCAGCACCTATCTACCATAATCAGTTTAGGAATA
Organism: Calotriton arnoldi; assembly: GCA_963921515.1. Classification (NCBI taxonomy): domain Eukaryota; kingdom Metazoa; phylum Chordata; class Amphibia; order Caudata; family Salamandridae; genus Calotriton; species Calotriton arnoldi. The sequence goes on along the minus strand of CAWUFW010000320.1, from coordinate 228,674 downwards.
AAGTGAAGTAACTAAAAAATAACATAAGTACAGAGCTCAATAGCGGTGATTACCTCTTTCAGAGTGATCAGTGGAAGATGAGTACAATCCAGACCTATGTCGCACAAAGCACTATTTCCGCCCAAATCTGTTGCGGGTTTTTCATACACCTTAGAAAAATGTTCCACCCACTGATGGGTAAGTAATACAGTATCCACAAGGGTGGTGTGGCCATCAGTGAAAAAAGGCACCTTTACCATTTTCCAGAAGAAAGACACATCATTCCTGCTAATGGCCTCACATCATTGTGCCCAGGCACCGTGCCTAATCATTTTCTTTCTCTCCTTAATCACCTGTTTGTATCTAGCTCTACATAACTTTTTTTTCTTCAAATCTTTGTTCGGTTAAAACCACAAAAGAGCTGGAACATAAAATCAACAATACATTGCATCACAACAATTTGATTTCCTGTTTAAAATGATGTATCCATACAGTTGTTCAATCATACAAACACCCTCCTCAATAATTAGGACATAGAGGGGCATATTTACAATAAAGTGGCGAAGCATGTCGTTAAGCCAAGAAGGTAACGACGCGGTTTGTCACTTTAGAAAGGCAGGGCTGCACCATATCTACTAGAATTTGGTGCATCCCTGAGTTTCCCCCCTGTGCTGGAGCTAACTTTAGCTGCCTAGTGCCAACACAGGCACCCTTGCACCACAGTGCAAGGGTGCATGTGTTGAGGGGAAGATTGTTTATGTGCAGGAAGGTCCTCCTTCCTGCACATAAACAATCTTTAAATGCCGTTTTGTAACTTCTATGGGGGATATGTACAATGGAAGTGATGGAACGTGTCGTTAACCTCCTTGGCTTAACGACACGCTCCGCCACTTCTGAAACGCAGGGCTGCACCATATTTATAAGAATATGGTGTAGCCCTGCGTTTCCCCCTGTGCTGGTGCTAAGTTTAGCAGCTTAGCGCCAACGCAGACGCCCTTGCACCATAGTGCAAGGGTGTCTGCGTGCAGGGGAAGATTGTTTATGTACAGGAAGGTCCCCCTTCCTGCACATAAACAATTTTGAAATGCTGTTTTGTAACTTCTATGTGTGCTGCTTAATGCAGAATTATTGTTTATGTGCAGGAAGGGGGACCTTAGTGTACATAAACAATCATTAGCCTTTTTCTGTTTTCATTTGTGCTGCACAACGCAGCACACATAAAAACAGCAAAAACGAGGAGAAATTAAACATTTCTCCTCGCTTCGCCAGGTTAAGACCAGGTTTTCCCTGGTCTAAATTCTGGCGCTGCCTCCTATTTACGCCTCCCTTGTAAATAGGAGGCAGCGTCAGAATCAATGGGTGTTTCGGTGGAACGCCCACCGCAACACCTATTGCCCTCCCCTTTCACGCTAAGCATAGTGTGACAGGGGGCCTTATTTACAAGGCAGCATTAAGCCACGTTAAGTGGCTTAACACTGCCTTGTAAATAAGGTGAAGTCCCTATCGCCACAGGAACGTTGAAAAAAGTGACGTTCCTGTTGCAATAGGGGCTTGTACAAATTCCCCTATGTGTGCTGCTTCATGCAGCACACATAGAAGTTGAAAAACGGCATTTCTTTAAAATGATTGTTTATGTGCAAGAAGAGAGACTTTCCTGCACATAAACAATCATAGGTAATTTGCTGTTTCTATGTGTGCCTCCTATTTACGCCACCCTTGTAAATAGGGGGCTGCGTTAAAATTAATGGGTGTTGGGGTGGAACACCCACCACAACACCCATTGCCCACCCCTTTCACGCTAAGTGTAGCGGGTAAGGGTGCCTTATTTAGAAGGCGGTGTTAAGCCTCAATAAGTGGCTTAACGCCGCCTTGTAAATAAGGCAAAGCTCCTATCGCCACAAGAACATTGTTACAAGAGACGTTCCTGTGGCAATAGGGGCTTGTAAATATGCTCCCCAGTTCCACGTGACAGAGAAATAGGGAGAGACTGTTAGTTTGTTAGGTACAGACAAAAGCCTTCTCCGAAACACATTTCCATTGACCTGTAAACTGGAAGTGTCACAATATCCCCAGCTCCATTTATCACAATAGAGCAGCAGAGTGCAATATAAATATTGATCATGACGTCCAAAGGTTTGCTACCATGTGCCTTTACGATCCAACAGTATTCCTAAATAGGTAAAAGTTGGGACATAAAGAAGTTTTTCACCATTAATGTTGTATGACCTCAGGCTTGTGCATGTATTCCCTACTACTATGACGTGTGATTTGGCGGTATTTGTCCTTAAATCCAATTCGTTCATAAATAAAACAAATCTATTCCACAACTTCTGCAGACCCACACCAGTCCTTGACATTAAGACTCAGTCATCTGCATAAAGCAGGGCAGGGAGCTTTCTGGAGCCCACATTAGGTATGTCTGCCTCCCCAATATTTAGGCAGGTATCCAAATTGTTGAGGTATAGACAGAAAAGGAATGGCACCAACACGCACCCTTGCCTCACACCACCCTACATTTTAATGGGAGCAGTGCATTACCTGTTTGCCCCATACCTTATGCATTCCATCACATCTTCATGCATCTGGTTATTCAGACCCTGTGATGGGGGTCTAAAGCTCCTTTCATGGATAGTGCTATTTGTCTGTAGAAAGATCTCCTGGGGCCTCCACCTGCAGGCAAAATTCAGAACTTGCTGCATTTTCACAGGTCACATTTCTCTTTGCCCAGGCTCTCTCCCAGCAAGCCTTGTAGGTTTCTCAACTTCTCCTTGGGCAGTCTGAATACAATGGCCACCAAGTCTTACTCAATCCCGAAAAAGGTCAATGATGTGACCGGGCTCTTAGTTTTTCTCCTTCTCCAGTGGCACGTCTAGCTTTCCAGCCACTTGCTACATCACTGCCATCAACCTGGCACACTCCTCACAGCCTCCTGCCATTCCTACAAAAATAAAATCATCCATGTAACAGATTAGATACTCTGAGCCCATCAAGCTCTTCACCACCCACTCCAGGAATGTGGTGAAACACTTGAAGGCTGCACAGGCCACTAAACACCCCATGGGCATCACTTTGTCAATGTAATGCTGCCTGCCAAACTGTATCCCTAAGAGGGAAAGTCCACTGGTAGCACCAGTAACAGACAGAAAGCTGACTCTGTGTCTGGCTTTGCCATCTCTGCTCCAATGCCACAACTCTGCACCAGGGCCACTGCCTCATTCAAATCCTTGTAATCAACTATTCACTCTTCCTTATCAATATAATCGTTCACCAACTCAGCCGGCAAGTGATGGATCGACCTGAATACTATGGATGTCTTTTTTAGCACTATGCCTAGTGGTGATATCATCAAAATTGAGATTGACATGTCCTGGAACTGCACAACCAGCCTGCCTACATTAGTCTCCTATCTTAATTTGGCCTGCACCATCCCCTCCTTCATTTCTGAGGATCTCATACGGTCAGCTTTGGGCTGAATGCATGGTTCATGGTATGGAATACAAAAACTGTCAGTGATAGCTTTCCCGAGAAATTCTGCAGGTGCCCTAATCGGGTATTTCTTCAGCTACTGGGCCATCGCCTTCCGCCCTTTCCCACAATTCCTTTTGGCTCCTCCTACCCCTACCTCCTCCACGTGGTCCTTTCCCCACAAAACCTTACAACACTGTCACAGCACTCATGCCTGAAAAGACACGGTGTTCTATAAGAGACCCCCTTTGTGTTAATTCAAGCACGCCTCCCTGCAGCTCCTGTTTCAGTCTCCACGAAATGGGGTTTGCAGCATTGGCAGACAATTAGCTGTGTGTGCCGACATTATCAGCCTGGTTGGTGTCTTGTATTTGAGACAGGGCTTGTTGTCCACTCCTCGCCCTCGTTTGATGGGTCCAATCCACTTCCCGCTCTGAACTCCTCATCATATCATAACCAGGTCAAATCCCCAAAGCTTATTTGAGCCATCCTGATCCATACATTTTTATAATGCCACACTACGTTCAGTGTGATCATCTCATATTATGCTGGCATAAAGAGTGAACAACACTCTACATGTGTCAATGTTGATAGGTACTCTGGAACACTTTGCCAACTCCCTTTCTTCCTCCTTAGAGCCCTCTTTGCTGCGTCTTTCCCCGTGCAATCATTTGAAAATGTTAAAATACTCAGGTAAAATGCACATATTTTTTCTTTTGTAGTGGTCTTCAAGTGACTGCCAAGAGTTGTCATTTTCCCCATGTAGGGCATCTTAGCTATCCCTTCCATTCTCTTTTTCTGTATGTCCTTCCTGTCACCTTCACTTTTGTCCATCTGCCACCCCTACTTTAGCTACCCCTGCTACTGTGTCATCCCCACTCACTCCACCATCCACATTCTCCCCAGTCAGCACCCTCAGCGCAGCACCTCCTTTTACTACCCCTAGCTCTCCCTCTCCCATTTACATTACCATATCATGTGTGATGCCTAACTTTGATTCTTCACCCTTTTCTTTCCAAAAACGTCTCACAGTTCGCCCACCATTTCTCATGAAATTCGCATCAATGCACCCCTGAGCTTACCTCCTGCTCTCCTACAACTCCTTCCCTCCCACTGTACTCCTTTTCCACATTGTCATGCGGACTGCGATCTGTCATCATGCTTACTTGTTGAATCCTGCACCTTGGCCTGCAGCAACACTGTTCACTTCCTCCTTTTATCACCATCACTGGCGCAACTCTTCTCCACATGTCTTCCAAACAACAGTGGGCGCTTAGCCCTCCAGGCCATTCTCCATAATACCCAGGGTTGAGTCTCTCCCTTCTTCTCTCCCAACCCATCTTATGGGTCCCCTTGTGTCTGTTGCATGCTCCTTCTCCAGCATGCTCACCACTAATGCCTTACCTTGACCGTCGCTAACAACCCTTATGATTGGCACCTACATGCTCCAACCCATGGTGCCATCATCTAAAGATGTCCCAGACTGCTCAACAAGATTTTCTTAGTCACTCGCCACACACTCATTTCCCACATTCCTTACCACCCACCCTACGGTAGGCCTCCTGTCCATGCTCCCTGTCCCCTGGACCCACTATGTATTTCTGACATTGCCCTGACAATTTTCATGTCAGGCCTTCTGGTGCTTCTTCATGCCCAATATATGCCCCACGGCATGGCGCTGGTCAAGTCCTGCAAGATGTCCTTCACAGTGATGGTGGCACACTCCCTCCTCTCCTGGACCCTTGCCTCCACCTGTGGAATCCATTTTGATTCAGGTTCCATTTTGTGACACTCAATAGAGAAGCCTGCAGAACGTGCACAGGCCTGTTGGTCACTAAGTGAACTTGAACTTGTGTTAATGATAAAAAAGACCCTTTATCTGAAATGTCTTAAGTCGTCTTTATTAGCACTCACACACTGGGCAGGCGGAAGAGTAAAACGGTACAAGCACAAAGAACTTAGAACCCCCATTGAACCATAACACTCCATCAACCTGTGCACAAGCTAATGCAGTACAATGTTATTGTAGCCTATGACAACACAAGTAAACACATCATGGCCGGATGTCGAGATGTCTTCGTCGGGTGGCTCATGGTAGACAAACACTTCACAGTTTTGAAGACTGAACAGGCAATAGCAGCAAGGGACACTTATCGCCGCACCACTACGTCTGTTTCCTATTTTAGACCACCAGTTTGGCCACTTAATCTTCGAGAATTGCCCACCTCTAAAGGCATCATTATCCTTTCATTAATCAATATATATACAAAAACAGAGAGGCAACTCTCAAAAGAATTCAAACAACTAACAGTCAATACTGTAATTGATAGCATGAAGACAATTCGATAGGTCTTTGTTCTTTTTATCTTGTACTTCTTTTATTCATTTACTTGTCTACAGATATGAACATTTCCTTTTTTTTTTAAAGGGTCTTGTTGTGCATGGAAAGTTTTGGGGTGATCTGTCAAGCGGGGGCTGAGAAAAAGGGGGTGTCCAAAAAGTGTATTTCCCATCTTAATTCCCATAGGGGCATTGAACAGGACTACAGCCTAAACCGATGGACGGAATTACCCCGAATTTGGCAGAAAGGTAGATTTGGTTGCACAAATCCCGCTTTCATTTATTTGGTGTAAATCCATTCAGTAGTTTGTGAGAAATTAAAGGAAATCCAAATTTGTATATTTACGATCGCAGCTAATTCACGAATAATGAGGAGCTCATGCAGAGATCTACAGAGTGCTGATTGGCTGCCACCACGGCTTCAGCTGAGTCCCCCCCAAAAAACCATGAAAAAAATAAAAGGGGGCAGGGTAGGAATACCCTGACCCCCAAGCCATGGTCTTGGGGTCCCAGAGGACTCCGGCAGGGCAAAAAAATCTTTTTTGTTTTATTTGCTGCGACTTTGTAAAATTCACGAATTTGTTGCAAACATTTTTTTTTTTAAAACAAGCACAGCCTCCTGCGCTTGTTTTCAAAAGGGCCCCAGGGGCATTTTTTTTTTGTAAATGGAGGGGGGCCCGCAGGGCCCCTCTTTTAAGGCTCTTAGAGCCCCGGGGACCACCACCTCCCCGGGCTTTATTTTTATAGCGGAGAGGGGGATGCAGAACCCCCTGCTGTGCTTCAAAGAAGCCCTGGGGCCACCACCTCCCCAGGCATTTGTTTTAAATCATGGAGGGGGGCTGCGGGGCCCCCCTCCTGGGCTTCAAGGAAGCCTCGGGGACCACCACGTCTCCGGGGCAAAAAGATAAATTGGTGGGGGGCTGCAAGGACCCCCAGACCCTGGGGACCACCACCTCCCCGGGGCCTAAATAATCAATAATACTGGGATATACCCCGGGGACCACCACCTCCCTGGGGCCAGCCCATGCTCAGAGAAGGAGTGGGGCTGTGTGGCCCCACTCCTTGGAGCCATCTGTGGCCCTGGGGACCACCACCCTCCAGGGCCAGCTCCTGCTATGTCCTGGGGTGCCCACCCCGGGGACATAGCTGTTTGCTCTGGCTTGGCGGGAGCTTTGACAGCTCCCGCCAAGTCAGAGCAAACACAAACTCTGCTCTCAGCAAGCATGAGCTTTGAAACCGCTCCCGCTTGCTGAGAGCTGAGTTTTCATCTGTTTCCCTGCCTGCTGTCAAGCAGGCAGGGAAGCAGATCAAAGGATTGCTGTCACAGACATGGAGCTGCATGTTTAGCAGCTCCCTGTCTGTGAGAGCAATGCCGGCTCCTGAAGGAGGTGGGGAGCCAGCAGGGACTGTGAGGGCCTTGAGGCTCTTCCTGTGGTCTCCAACGGTGGTGACTGGGTGCCCTGGGTGGGCTCCAGGGCACCCACAATTAAATTGGCCTGGGGAGGGGAGCAATACAGCCACTCACACACAATCACTTACCAATACACACATTAAAACAGCTACTCACTCACCCATATAACCACTCACACACCCACTCCCTCACCGTTACAGCCACTCCGTCATCCATACAGCCACTCACACACCCACTCACACACCCATACAGCCACTCACGCATCCACTCACACACTAATGCATATAGTCACACAGCCACTCAGATTAGATATGTTAGAAATAGGATGACTGTTTACTAGTACAGAAAGAATAGTAATTTAACTTATGCTGTATCTTAGTATATATCTTTAAGTCTCAGAAACATTTATGAAACACTTACAGTCACAGGATGATGTAATCAGTGATGTCATTTGAGATGTCATCAGTGATGTCATAAGTGATGTCACTGACCATGTCATGAGTGATGTAATATCTGAGGTCATAAACAGTGCATTGCGGGGGAGTAAGTTATAGTTAGCTCAGGTAACTATAACTGCTGAATTTCACTGGTTTTGTACGAGTGAAATCTGAGCCTAACTATAACATCCCTGTAACCTTTGGCCTTTTATATATGCTGGCAGTCGCCAGTAGCTAGTTATAGTTAGGACCTAGTTTCCTTAGGAAGAGCATTTTTTGTTTTATCAATAACTTTAGCGTCGTTTGATGAATCCTTGTGAAATTTTCAAAACGAATACAACGCTTACTTCAGCTGCTGTCTTGAAAGTTTCGTTGGGTTACGTCAAGCAGGGACCGTGAAAAACGGGTGGTCCCAAAATGCATTTTCCCAATGTTAATTCTCATAGGAACTTTAGACAGTGCTACAGCCCAAACTGCTGAATGGAATTTCACCAAATTTAGCAGAAGGTAGATATTGGTCCAGGGAAGTGCCTTTTTCTGATTTGGTGTAAATCAGTTTAGTAGTTGCAGAATTAATGAAAGAAATTCAAATGTGTATATATTGGGATGTGAAGGCTCCGCGAACTCTCCCGATCTCGGGCTGAGATCTGATTGGCTGCCAACACTTCAAACCAGGAAGTGTTGGCAGCCATCTTGGGACTCGGCTTGAGCCGAGTCCCACAAAACAAATAAAATAAGAGAGAAAGAGGCAGGGTAGGAATACCCTGACCCTAGGCCTCTTGGGGGAGTCCTGCAGGGCAAAAAAAGCATATTTTTTAAATTTTTGGCAGGAGCCACGCTGGATCGGCAGCTCCCGCCAAAAATTACAAAACAAAAGAAGTGCGGGCTCTCGTGCTTCTTAAATCTTTAGCCCCTAGGTGGGCCAGGTCCCGGGGGCATTAACACATATAAATATAAGGGGGTGCCGGTGCGGCACTACTTATGCCATCACCATAGAAATTCACTTAAAAAACCAAAGGCTACAGGGACGTTATAGTTGGGAAATAGAATTTAAAAAAACTTAGGAATTCACTGAAAAAAACGTTATAGTAAGGTTCCAATTTCACTTGTACAAAACCATTGAAATTCAGCAGTTATAGTTACCTGAGCTAACAATAACTTATGCCCCCGCAATACACTGCTTATGACCTTACATATTACATCACTCTTGACATGGCCAGTGACATCACTGATGACATCACTGATGACATCATCCACAGAACTACTCACTCACCCACTCACACATCCATACAACCTTTCATATGCCCACTCACACACCCACATAACCACTCACAGACCCATACAAGTTCTCACACAACCACTCACTCCTCCATAGAGCCACTAACACACTCACTCACACAGTCACTCACACAACCATCCACTCACCCATACAGCCACTCATACAACCAGTCACTCACCAATACAGCCACTCACACAGCCATACACTCACCCATACAGCTACTCTAACACAGACATATTCACCTATACAGCCACTCACACACCCATACAGCCTCTCAATACAGCCACTCACTCACCCATATAAGCACTAATACACTCACTCACACACCCACACAACCACTTACATACCCATTCATACATCCATACAAGCACTCCCATATCTGCTCACTCGCCCCTACTCGAGCAGACCAGCTGGATTCCCCCGGGCTGTGCGAAGATGATTCATTGAGACGCTGTGGGCGATTTTTCTCACCCATTGATTGAAGGTAAACTGCTGTTACCAAGCCGCAATTCTATTGCGGACCTTTAAATCCATAACTAGGGGCGGCACTTTTACTGTGCATCACCCATGATCAGTTGCTCCCCCCATCCCTCCTTTCTGTCTTGAGGAAGACCCGTTCGCAGAGGATACAAACTGCCCTCATTGCACTAGGGTCGAAACGTCGACACTCTCCCCTGTTCGGGGCCTGTACTGTATACTATCCCAGCCCTACTTGCTTACAGACGAACGTTGTTTGCTAACTTTTGAGAAAGAACATAAAGAATAACTATGAATTAACCATTGGACAGGCCCTAATGTAGAACTGGTGCAATCATGAATCACGACCAGTTTTGCTTATGAGATTGTAATGTAAATAATGATGAATCATTGTTTTGCTTGATTGGATCCCCCTCTTGTTTATTCTATCTTACTTCACGAGCACTTTCTTTCTTCACATTTTTCCTTGGAGCAACCACCCCTTTATCTTGAACATTGAATATGATAATATGTTATGAAAAGTGACCGAATAAAATACGAGTCACCAAAAAGCAATAGTGTGTGCCTTCTTTGAATTTTGAGGATATATTTGAATGCTCTTTAAATAAGTTAATGGTACATTATTGATTTAAACTATATATGTACCTCATGCTGTTTATGATTGTTTCAGACAACTAAAATTTAACATAAGTCTAGGACCATTGTTTTTCTATACCAATTATTACCCAGGTCCATTGACTTCTATGGGTTACCCCATTATATCTTAATGGTCACTCGCCCATACAGTCATTCACACAGACACTCACTCTTCAATACAACCACTCACACACCAGCTCACTAAACCAAACACTCACTCAAACAGTCACTCACTCACCCATACAGCCACTTACACACCCAGTCACTCACTCATATAGCCATTCAGACACCCACTCACTCATGCACACAGTTACTCAGATACCTACTTATACACCCATACAGATACTCACACAGCCACTCACACACCCATAAAACCACTCACACACCCATAAAGCCACTCAGATACTCATTCACACACCCATACAACCACTGACACAACCACTGACACACCGAGAGACCTAGTCAGAAATGCACTATTTCACCCATACAGTCACTCATGCATGCACTCACACACAAATACGGCCACTCACACACCCAGTCACACACTGATACAGACAGTCACACATCCACTCAGATTACACATGTTAGAGATAGTATCAATCATTAGTAGTGCAACTAGTATACTAATCTAACTTTAGTAGTAGGTTAGTATATATGTTTAACACCCATAAACTCTTAAAAACACTTACACTCACTTCATGTTATCATCAATGATGTCATCAGTGATGTCACTGACCATGTCATGAGTGATGTAATATGTTAGGTCATAAGCAGTGCATTGCGGGGGCGTAAGTTATAGTAAGTTCAGGTAATTATAAGTGATGCATTTCAATGGTTTTGTACGAGTGAAATCCGAGCCAAATTATAATGTCCCTGTAACCTTTGGTTTTTTCAGTGAATTTCTAAGGTTTTTTTAATTCTATTTCCTACCTATAATGTCCCTGTAACCTTTTCAACAGCAACCACCACACATGATGGTGGAAAAAAAAATGACAAATGCAAAAAGAACAAATGATGGACGGGATGCTGAACAATGTCAAACACTCACCCCCAGTACAGAGATCTTGGCCTAAATCCATTGTTTTTTTGCTCCCTAGTTTGAACCTAGCCATAGGCAAATCAGTCTTGAACATACTCCCCTTGGGAACTGTCCAGCCAAACTGCCAGGCCAGGCCCTCCCTGGGCCGAAAGACAAGCATCCTGGGACTGGTTTCAGGGTACCACCCCTCATTAGCCAGCCTAGCTTGAATCCAGTGGCACAGTGAGCAAGGGACCCACGTTTGGGCATACCCTTCCTACTTAGGGCGACTCAGCAATACAAAAAGATGATGGACAGAATGCTGAAGATTGTCAAACATTCACCCCAAGTCACAGATCTGGGTTCAATCTGTCGTTTTTTTGCTCACCATGCCACCCCAGGTTGGACCCAGCCATATGCAAATCAGTCTTGACCCTGCTCCCCATGGGAACAGTCCAACCCGAACTGCCAGGCTAGGTCCTCCCTGAACCGGAAAACAAGCATCCTGGGACCAGTTTTGGGGTATCACCCCTCATAAGCCAGGCTAACTTGAATCCTGTAGCATAGTGAGCACTGGACCCACATCTGGGTATACCGTTCCCACTTAGGGCGAATATAGCAATACACAAAGATGATGGACGGAATGCTGAACATTGTCAAACATTCACCCCCAGTCACAGACATCGTCCAGCATTCCATCCATCCGACTGTACTATATCGTAAGGACACTGCAGGCAACAGTATTTTACACTACAGTAGTTTCCATATAGTGCCACTTAAGAATAGTATCCCTTATAGAAAGTTATTACGTGCAAAAAGATATTTAAGTACTATAGTGGCTTTTACGAAAGAGCAGGATGCAATGTTAAGAAAATTCAAAGATCAATGGTATGATGAAAGAACAAAAGAAAGGTGGCACTCCCTAATAGAAGCAAGCTCCTTTTTGGTCCTAAAAAAGCAAAACAAAATTCCCACAATGCTCACTTCATTACGGCATACAATAGAGTGCACAATGAGGAATGTCTGATGCTATCTAGGAATTGGAATCTATTAAAATTGGATCCAATTATTGGGAGGAAAAATGACACCAAAACAAAGATGACCTTTATTAGGTTGAAATCACTTGAAGGTAAACGTACATTAAGTCACCACTCTAAAAATAAAGACATAAGGTTGCCTTCAACCTATGAAAGGTTTGAAGAAATGCACTAAATGTAAAGCCTGTTGGTATTTCCTGTACTGCATATACAAATTCAATAATGAAAATGATGTAGAAGATCACTAAATGCCTGACATGTAATGTTGAGTTTGCTGTGTACATCATTTTCCCTATATCAATGAAATACCCTGAAAGTAAAATCTTTCAATCTTGAAAACGTATTCTTAAACATTTAACAGCAATATCCAATAAGGAGAAAGATTATTCTATAGCCCAGCATTTTGAGAGATTTCATAAAAGTGATGAGAAGTAACTTAGATATTTTGTAATCGACTGTATTCCCACAAATATCAAATTAGGTAATAGGTAACAGAACAATAGTGTTGAGACAACTTGAAACTAAGTATATATTGGAGCTTGACATCATGGAGCCACACGACTTGAATATGAGTAAAGAACTAACTGTGCACCTAGGTAGAGACTGATCATAATGAATATGATTGTGATATGATAATTCAATGTTTCCTCAGGGGTTAATTTTAAGATCTTAATATTATATACATATATATATATATTATCTACTGGCGGTCGCCAGTAGATAGTTATAGTTACAACCTATTATCCATAGGAAATCCGCGACATTCTATTTGCAATAACGTTGGCGCCGGTTGACGAATCTTCGCGAAAGCTTCCAACTTGTTGGGGCGCTCCGGTCCGCTCCTACCCTGAAAGTCTCGGGGTGATACGTCAAGCGGGGGCCGAGAAAAAGGGGGTCCCAAAACGCGTTTTCCCCATTCATTTTTCCATAGGAACCTTTAGTCGCAGCTACAGCCCGAACTGCTGAACGGAATTACCCCAAATTTGGCAAAGAGGTAGCCCTTGGTTCAGACTGGTGCCTTTTGCTAAAATGGTGTAAATCCGTTCAGTAGTTCCTGAGAAATTCACAATTAAAATCACATATATATCTATGGGCGCGTCGGATCCGCGTACCCTCCCGATCACGAGCTGCATGCTAATTGGCTGTCAACACTCCAAATCAAGAAGTGTTGGCAGCCATTTTGTCCCTCGGTAGAACCGAGGGACAGAAACAAGTGCGCAAAGCGCAAAGGGGGCAGGGTAGAAACACCCTGACCCCTAGGTCTGCTCAGGGGTCCCACAAGGACCCCCTGGGCAGAAAAAGATTTTTTTTTTTTAAATCGGCGGGATGCGCTAGGGTGCGCGTATCCGCCGAGAAAAAAAAGAAACAAGTGCGCAAACGCACAAAGGGAGCAGGGTAGAAACACCCTAACCCCCTAGGCCTGCTCAGGGGTCCCACAAGGACCCCCTGGGCAAAAAGCATTTTTTTTTTAAAAATCGGCAGGATGCGCTCAGGGTGCGCGAATCCTGCCGAAAAAAAATCGAGCGCGGTCTCCCGCGCTTCGATGCTAATTGGCCCCGGGTGGCCCAAGTCCCGGGGGCATGGTGGGGGATAATTTAATGTGTGGGGGCCTCAAAGGGCCCCCAAGCCCGGGGACCACCACCCCCGGGGCTTTTTAAAAAATGGTGCGGGAGGGCTCTGAGCCCTCCCGCAGCCCCGAGGACCACCACCTCCCGGGGCTTTTTTAAATTAAAAATAAAACCAGTGTGGGGGGCTCCAGCCCCCCACACGCCCGGAGACCGCCACCTCCCGGGGCACTAAACATTTTAATATGGGGGTCCGTTACGGACCCCAGAGCCCGGGGACCACCACCTCCCCGGGGCTGTGTACTGAATGGGAGGGGGCCGCGCGGCCCCCTCCTGGAGCCCTTGATGGCCCTGGGGACCACCACCCCCAGGGCCGGCTCCTGCAGTGTCCCGGGTGCCTACCCCGGGACACTGTAGTTTGCTATGGCAGGACGGGAGCCTCGCGGCTCCCGTCCTGCCATAGCAAACTGCTTTGAATATTGGAAGAGAGAGCAGGAAACCTGCTCTCTCTTCCAATATCCAAAGCGATTGCTTTCCACATGGGGAGCAGCATGTCAGCTGCTCCCCATGTGGAACTAGCAATGCCGGCTCCCAAGGGACGTGGGGAGCCGGCGGGACTGTGGGGGATTGGGGACCCCCACAGTCCCCAACGGAGAGAGCCAGCCCGGGGGATGGGGTCCCCGGGGCAAGTAGTGGCCCGGGAGGGGCCACGCGGCCCCCTCTCCAAAAAAGAGAAAAAAAAAGTTTTTAAAAAAATGGAAAGGCCGGCCCCGGGGATGGGGTCCCCGGGGCCTTAAAATGGCCAGAGGAGGGGGCCACGCTGCCCCCTCAAAATAATAAATATAGAGGCCATGCCCCGGGGGATGGGGTCCCCGGGGCCAATACAGGCCCAGGGAAGGGGGCCACGCGGCCCCCTTCCCGTTTTTTTTTAATTAAAAATTAAAAAAAGGGGTAAGGCCCTGGGGGATGGGGTCCCCAGGGCATAAAAACAGGAAAAAGGAAGGGGGCCACACAGCCCCCTTCAGGGACAACATTATGTTTTTTTTTTTTAAACGATCGGGCCCGCAGGCCCCGCCCCCTTCCTTCACCACTCTGCAAACGCACCCCTGGCGCGTTTGCAGAGAGGGAACAATTCCCCTTGAATACTGGGGGTCCCTGGGGGCCAACTAGCCCACCAGGAACCTCCAATATGCGCCAGGGGCTGCGTTGCAGAGACGTGTAGAGAGGCCACACCCTTTTACACCTCTCTGCAACGCAGCTCTGTGGCGCTTTTGGAGGTATATGGTGGGCTAGTTGGACTCCGGGACCCTCAGGATTCAAGGGACTTAATCCCCAACTTAAAACGCGCCACGGGCGCGTTTGCACAGTGGTGAAGGGAGGGCGGGGCTTCAGGTGACATGTGTGCAAACAGGCACCGTGGCGCGTTTTAAGATGGGGAATTAAATCCCCTTCAATCCTGAGGGTCCCTGAGGGCCAACTAGCCCAACAGGTACATCCAGAAAGCGCCACAGAGCTGCGTTGCAGAGAGGTGTAAAAGGGTGTGGCCTCTCTACACGTCTCTGCAACGCAGCCCCTGGCGCATATTGGAGGTTCCTGGTGGGCTAGTTGGCCCCTAGGGACCCTCAGGATTCAAGGGGACTTAATCCCCCAACTTAAAACGCGCCACGGGGCGCGTTTGCACAGATGTAACCTCAGGCCCCGCCCCCTCCCTTCACCATTGTGCAAATATTCCTCTAAAATCAGCCGAAATACGAATTCCGATTTACTCACCTGTTATCAGGAGAGACCTCAGTGCTGTATCTTTCAGCCCAGTACTGGTCCTGAAAAGTAATTCTAACCATACTTACCAGTAACTTGAATTTCCTTCCATAGGCTAACATTGACTGGTTTCACTTGGAAATTCTTCTAAGTGTGGAGTTTTGGAACTTTAAAATATTCCTCTAAAATCAGCCGAAATACGAATTCCGATTTACTCACCTGTTATCAGGAGAGACCTCAGTGCTGCATCTTTCAGCCCAGTACTGGTCCTGAAAAGTAATTTTAGCCGTACTTACCGGTAACTTGAATTTCCTTCATAGGCTAACATTGACTGGTTTCACTTGGAAATTCTTCTAAGTGTGGAGTTTTGGAACTTTAAAATATTCCTCTAAAATCAGCCGAAATACGAATTCCGATTTACTCACCTGTTATCAGGAGAGACCTCAGTGCTGCATCTTTCAGCCCAGTACTGATCCTCAAAAGTAATTTTAACCGTACTTACCAGTAACTTGAATTTCCTTCCATAGGATATCATTGCCTGCTTTTTGCTGAAAAAGTTTCTAAGTGTTGATTTTTGAAACATACAAATATTCCTCTAAAATCAGCCGAAATCCGAATTCTGATTTACTCACCTGTTATCAGGAGAGACCTCAGTGCTGCATCTTTCAGCCCAGTACTGGTCCTGAAAAGTAATTTTAACCGTACTTACCAGTAACTTGAATTTCCTTCCATAGGCTAACATTGACTGGTTTCACTTGGAAATTCTTCTAAGTGTGGAGTTTTGGAACTTTAAAATATTCCTCTAAAATCAGCCGAAATACGAATTCCGATTTACTCACCTGTTATCAGGAGAGACCTCAGTGCTGCATCTTTCAGCCCAGTACTGATCCTCAAAAGTAATTTTAACCGTACTTACCGGTAACTTGAATTTCCTTCATAGGCTAAGATTGACTGGTTTTCAGCAAAAAGTTTCAAAGTGTTGATTTTCACAAACTACAAATATTCCTTAAAAATCGCCTGTATGACTTAAACGCATTTTTTCAACTGTTTACAGGAGATGCACCAGTGCTGGATCCAGGATCCAACACTGAGTAAGAAAAAGTAACGATAACAGTTTTTACCTGCTAAGTGAATTTCCTTCCATAGGATAACATTGGTGATTCTATGAGAAAAAGTTTCTAAGTGTCAACTTTTAAAATACAATAATATTCCTTAAAAATCACGACTGTAACCAAAACGCTTTTACTCAACTGTTTACAGGAGATGTACCAGGACTGAATCTAGGATCCAGTCCTGTGGTTACAAAAGTAATCCATAAAGTAACTAATTGCATTTAACTAGAAATTCACATTGAGCTGAATGTTGCATTGTGTTTGAAAATGTGTTGCCCATTGCAACAACTGTAACTACTGTACTTAAAAGTCTATTGCCTATCTGCAAAGTATTTAAACTAAAGTAATTCATTCTGAGAAAGTATTTTTTGTAATGTAATGTATAATGTAATTACAATGTAATTTAAAAAATAAAATATGTAAAAAAATTGTTTCTAAAAATGTAGTAAATCAGTATGAAAAAAATTAATATAACAATTAATACATTTAAAAATTGTCATTTACAAAACCTTTGAAATTCACTGAAAAAACGGTAGGTTTCAGGCACGTTATAGTTAGAAATTAGCATTTAAAAAACCTTTGAAATTCACTGAAAAAACCATAGGTTTCAGACACGTTATAGTTACAAATTAGCATTTAAAAAACCTTTGAAATTCACTGAAAAAACCATAGGTTTCAGACACGTTATAGTTACAAATTAGCATTTAAAAAACCTTTGAAATTCACTGAAAAAACCATAGGTTTTAGGGACAGTTTTAGTTACTTGGACATTGCACTCGTACAAAACCCGTGAAATTCCCCCGTTATAGTTAGTTCAGCTAACTATAACTCGCGCCCCGCAATGCACTGCTGATGACGTCACATATTACATCACTCATGACATGGTCAGTGACATCACTGATGACATCACTGATGACATCTCAAATGACATCACTGATGACATCATCCACGTGATAATCTGATGCACCTCCTCACACCCTAATATAACCTTTGATACACCCACTCTAAATTACAGACTGCCATTCGCAAAACCATAGACACTCCAACACCAATAACTACATACCCACTCACTGATTCTTAGGTCTACACACACACATCCACTCACTCACCAGTACAGTCACTCATACTTACGGTCACTCAGTACAGGACTATCATATGCACTCTTACTCCTATATAGACACTCAAACAACGCCACTCATCCATAGAGATACTCACACACCTAGTCAGTCATGCAAATAATTAAACACACTGCCATTTACTCACCTATACAGTTATACACACACCAGCTCACTTACTCATACAAATAGTAGCACATTGTTACGCTCTTATACAATCACAGATACAAGCACACACTCATCCATACAGCCACTATCACAATCACTCACTCTTGCTTATAGCTATTTATATACTCCAACACACATATATACTGCCTTTCACATATGTAGTTACTCACACATGTACCACTGGGACATACATTCACTCACTAACACACTCTTACACACACTTACCCACCCATACAGTCTATCACAGATGCACTCTTGAAACCATCCACCCAGTGAATCACCCACTCACACATCTATGCACAGAGTTGCACACACCCCTCCCACACAAACACTCAGGCACCCATACAGATACTCAGACAAGCATTCAATAACTCATATAGACACTCATTTAGCTATTCACAAACACATGCAGCCACTTACACAGCAACAGACAGACGGATACAGACATTCACCCAGTTTAGTCACTAACCCATGCATTCAGTAAGATACGTTAAATCACTCACTTATAGAGTCAGTCACGCACCTACTAAATCATCCATACAGACACTTACACACCCACTCATTCTTCAATACGTCTTTTCCTATATATATTAAAAATATTTAAACTTTACAGAAACACACAGACACTGGATGATGTCATCAGTGATGTCATTTGAGATGTCATCAGTGATGTCATCAGTGATGTCACTGACCATGTCATGAGTGATGTAATATGTGACGTCATCAGCAGTGCATTGCGGGGCGCGAGTTATAGTTAGCTGAACTAACTATAACGGGGGAATTTCACGGGTTTTGTACGAGTGCAATGTCCAAGTAACTAAAACTGTCCCTAAAACCTATGGTTTTTTCAGTGAATTTCAAAGGTTTTTTAAATGCTAATTTGTAACTATAACGTGTCTGAAACCTATGGTTTTTTCAGTGAATATATATATATATACACCATTTTAGCTATATTTGTTGGCCAGTTTACTGGTGTAGTGCCGACAAATGATAAGGATGCTGACATACCTTACTGAGATCATGCAATTATGTCTCTCATTATTGCTATATATCATTGAATCAAATGCCCCCTGGGGCTTGACAGATTTACTATATGTGCATTGATTTTGACAAAACATTGGAGATGTGGCCCACTTGGGCTGCATTTTTTCTCCACTTTTCTGAAAAGATTTTTTATGAAGAGGATTTTTCAGCTTATTTTTTTGTCACATTTTCCATCTAAAATGGCAAATGGAATTGCATTTTTGTGAACATGCTAGAAATATTTAATTTGACTTCAGTGCCATTTGGGATGGTGATGTAGGCTTTTCCCACCGTTTTCTCACTTAAAATGTTGCCTGGAGAATTACAAATGTGGTTGTAACCAAGGGTTTTGCCGAAATATTTTAACCTGTACCTGCTGCTTACAGAATAGTAAAATAACCTGGATTGCAAGAATCCATGATTGCTGCCTCTCAGCTATGAATTAGTCCATCTTTGGTAGATGATTAGGGGGGCATACGGATTTCTCCTTTAGGTATGCACTACCATGCTCCGTGTGGAGGTGGTAGAGGGCCTGGCCTGTGGCCGAGCCCTGCGCTCAACACTGTGCAGGAAGCCAATCCCCCGCCTCACATGGCCTTTGGCCGTGCATGGAATAGGTTTGGCCAAAAGGGCCTGGCCTGAGGCCAGGTCCTGCCCTCAACACCCACGGGCAGCCAACCCCCCTGCCGGACATGGCCTGAGGATGTGCCCGGCATCAGTTAGACACAGGGCCTTTTGACGGCCAACTCACCACAGACACTCAAGCTCCCCCTTTTTTTAATCTCGCAAGACTGCACAGGAGCAAGTGCGGACCCCCGCGCTTCGGAGAGACTCTTGTATGAGCAGAGGGAGCATTGCTGGCTCCCATGAGAGTCCCACTGGATCGCTGAAACTCTCCTCATTTTTTTTATTTGACCTAAAGGGGATTCCTCTGGAACTCCCCAAAAGGTCCAGGTGGTTAGGGTACCCCGATCCTGCTCTCTTATACCTTATATTTTTGTATTTTGAGGACATGGGGACCGAGTTTGAAATTGCATGATTGGGGGACTGTCGCAAGATTCATGTTAATCCAACCGTCCGAATGTGCAAATATTTTGAACCTTCATTTCTTGAAAACTACAGAACGGTTTCACACCAAATCACAAAAAGCACACTTTCTGCATCAAAATCTAGCTTTCTGGCAAATTTTGTTTAATTCCGTTCAGGATGTAGCACTGTTCAAATGTCCCTATAGAAATTGCATGGGAAAATTGCATTTTGAGACTCCCTTCTTCTCTCTGCCCCCACTCGATGGATCACCCAAAACTGTCGAGGAAGGAGCTGAGGAGGATGAAGTTTGGTGAGGATTTGTCAAACAGAGCTAAAGTTATGAGCAAACAAAAACGCTCTTCTTATAGTAACTAGGTCCTAACTATAACTACACAGTGGCAACTTTCACTGTGTTTCATATATATATATATATATATATATATATATATATATTCACTGAAAAAACCATAGGTTTTAGGGACAGTTATAGTTAGTTGGACATTTCACTCGTACAAAACCCGTGAAATTCCCCCGTTATAGTTAGTTCCGCTAACTATAACTCGCGCCCCCGCAATGCACTGCTGATGACGTCACATATTACATCACTCATGACATGGTCAGTGACATCACGGATGACATCACTGATGACATCTCAAATGACATCACCGATGACATCATGCAGTGACTGTGTGTTTCTATAAAGTTTAAATATGTTTAATATATATGCCAAGGTGTATTGAAGAATGAGTGGGTGTATAAGTGTCTGGATGGATGATTTAGTAGGTGCGTGACTGACTATAAGTGAGTGATTAAACGTATCTTACTAAATGCATGGGTTAGTGACTAAACTGTGTGAATGTCTTTATCCGTCTGTCTGTTGCTGTGTAAGTGGCTGCATGGGTTTGTAAATAGCTACATGAGTGTCTATATGAGTTATTGATTGGTTGTCTGAGTATCTGTATGGGTGCCTGAGTGTTTGTGTGGGTGGGGTGTGTGTGACTGCGCATAGATGTATGAGTGGGTGATTCACTGGGTGCATGGTTTCAAGAGTGCATTTGTGATGGACTGTATGGGTGGGTGAGTGTGTGTATGGGTGTGTTAGTGAGTGAATGTATATCTCTGTGGTACATGTGTGAGTAACTACATATGTGAAAGGCAGTATATATGTGTGTTGGAGTATATAAATGGGTATAAGTGAGAGTGTGTGATTGTGAGAGTGGCTGTATGGATGAGTGTGTACTTGTATCAGTGATTGTATAAGAGCGTAAGAATGTGCTAGTATTTGTATGAGTAAGTGAGCTGGTGTGTGTATAACTGTATAGGTGAGTAAATGGCAGTGTGATTAATTATTTACATGACTGACTAGGTGTGTGAGTACCTCTATGGATGAGTGGCGGTGTGTGAGTGTCTATGTAGGTGTATGAGTGCATATGATAGTCCTGTACTGAGTGACCGTAAGTATGAGTGACTTTACAGGTGAGTGAGTGGATGTGTGTGTAGACCTAAGAATCAATGAGTGTGTATGTAGTTATTGGTGTTGAAGTGTCTATGGTTTTGAGAATGGCAGTCTGTAATTTACAGTGGGTGTATCAAAAGTTATATTAGGGTGTGAGAAGATGCATCAAATTATCACATGGATGATGTCATCAGTGATGTCATCAGTGATGTCATTTGAGATGTCATCAGTGATGTCATCAGTGATGTCACTGACCATGTCATGAGTGATGTAATATGTGACGTCATCAGCAGTGCATTGCGGGGCGCGAGTTACAGTTAGCTGAACTAACTATAACGGGGGAATTTCTATGGTTTTGTACGAGTGAAATTTCCAACTAACTATAACTGTCCCTAAAACCTATGGTTTTTTCAGTGAATTTCAAAGGTTTTTTAAATGCTAATTTCTAACTATAACGTGTCTGAAACCTATGGTTTTTTCAGTGAATTTCAAAGGTTTTTTAAATGCTAATTTCTAACTATAACGTGCCTGAAACCTATGGTTTTTAAGTAAATTTCAAAGGTTTTTTAAATGCTAGTTTCTAACTATGCCTACAGAGGTAGGACGTGAAGAAAGAAGAAAAAACGCACAGAAAGAAGCAAAAGAAATGCAGAAAGAAGCAACAGAAGTCCACAAAGACGAAGAAAAGTGCAGGAAGAAGCAAAAGATGTGCAGAAAGAACCAACAGAGGAGCAGAAAGAGGCCTTGTTCCAAAATCACCCTGTGCCCACAACTTTTCCGACGTGTACTGGTGGTAACTGACTCTGACTAACCAGAGCCAGTGCTATGCTAAAACACACTTAGAATACAGTGAAAACACCTACATACACTAGGGAACACTATGCGTTGGGGTACCCCTGTGATTAGCATGACCTCCTCTGTAAGTCCCTAGTACATAATAGGGCAGGGGGATTAAAACTACCTCTTAAAACGCGCTACAGGGCGCGTTTGCACAGTGGTGAAGGGAGGGGGCCTGAGGTGACATGTGTGCAAACGCGCCCCGTTGCACGTTTTAAGTTGCGGGATTAAGTCCCCTTGAATCCTGAGTGTCCCTGGGGCCCAACTAGCCCCCAGGTACCTACAGTTAGGACCACAGAGCTGAATTGCAGAGAGGCGTTCCGAGGCCACGCACCTTTTTCACCTCTCTGCAACGCAACTCTGTTGTGCTTACTGAAGGTACCTGGTGGGCTAGTTGGACTCCAGAGACCCTCAGGATTGAAGGGGACTTAATCCCCCAACTTAAAACATGCCATGGGGCCTGTTTGCACACATGTCACCTCAAGCCCCGCCCCCTCCCTTCACCACTGTGCAAACGCGCCCCGTGGCGCGTTTTAAGTTGAGGGATTAAGTCCCCTTGAATCATGAGGGTCCCTGGGGTCCAACTAGCCCACCCTGTACCTCTAGTATGCGCCAGGGAGCTGCGTTGCAGAGAGGTGTTCAGAGGCCATGCCCCTTTTTACACCTCTCTGCAACGCAGCTCTGTGGCGCTTTCTGGACGTACCTGGTGGGCTAGTTGGCCCCCAGGGACCCTCAGGATTGAAGGGGATTTAATTCCCCATCTTAAAACACGCCACGGGGCCTGTTTGCACACATGTCACCTGAAGCCCCGCCCCCTCCCTTCACCACTGTGCAAACACGCCCCGTGGCGCATTTTAAGTTGGGGGATTAAGTCCCCTTGAATCCTGAGGGTCCCTGGGGGCCAACTAGCCCACCAGCTACCTCCATTAAGCGCCACAGAGCTGCGTTGCAGAGAGGTGTAAAAAGGGGCGTGGCCTCTGTACACCTCTCAGCAATGCAGCTCCCTGGCGCATACTGGAGGTTCCTGGTGGGCTAGTTGGCCCCCAGGGACCCCCAGTATTCAAGGGGAATTACTTCCCCTTCTTACAACGCGCCAGGGGGCGCGTTTGCAGACTGCTGCAGGGAGGGGCGGGGCCTCCGGCACGATGCCGGTCTTTTTTTTTTTCTTTCTTTTTTTTTTCTATGGGAGGGGGCTGCGTGGCCCACCTTCCCTCGGCCACTTTTGGCCCCGGGGACCCCATCCCCGGGGCCTGAGAATTTTTTTTTTTTTGTAAAAAAACGGGAAGGAGGCCGCGTGGCCCCCTTCCCTGGGCCTCTATTGGCCCCGGGGACCACATCCCCCGGGGCATGCCCTCTTTTTTTAATTATAAAAATATTTGGAGGGGGGCTGCGTGGCCCCCTTCTCAGGCCATTTAAGGCCCCGGGGACCCCATCCCCCGGGGCCGGCCTTGCCCTTTTTTTGGGGGGGGGAGGGGGGCTGCGTGGCCCCCTCCTGGGCCACTAATGGCCCCGGGGACCCCTTCCTCCGGGGCCTGGTCACCAGTTGGGGACCGTGGGGGGTCCCCAATCCCCGCACGGTCCCGCCGGCTCCCCGCGTCCTGCGGGAGCCGGCATTGCTTTTCCATAAGGGGAGCTGCTGACATGCAGCTCCCCTTATGGAAAAGCAATCTGCTTTGCTTCATTGAAGCGAGAGCAGGTTTGCAATAACAGGGTGGGAGCCGCGAGGCTCCCGCCCTGCCATTGCAAACAGCAGTGTCCCGGGGGTAGACACCCCGGGACACTGCAGGAGCCGGCCCTGGGGGGTGGCGGTCCCCAGGGCCATCAAGGGCTCCAGGAGGGGGCCGCGCGGCCCCCCTCCCATCCTCTGCACAGCCCCGGGGAGGTGGTGGTCCCCGGGGCTCGGGGTCCGAAACGGACCCCCACATTTTATTATTTAGTGCCCCGGGGAGGTGGCGGTCCCCGGGGCGTGTGGGGGGGCTCGAGCCCCCCCACACAGGTAATTTAAAAATTTTAAAAAGAAGCCCCGGGGGGTGGCGGTCCCTGGGGCTGCGGGGGGCCGTGTGCCCCCCGCCACCATTATTTTGATAAAGCCCCGGGGGGTGGCGGTCCCCGGGGCTTGGGGGGCCTTAGAGGCCCCCATGTTATTATTTAATAAACCCCGCATGCCCCCGGGACTTGGCCCACCCTGGGGCCAATTAACCACGAAGCGCGGGAGCCCGCGCTTCATTTTCTTTTTTTTATCGGCAGGATCCGTGCACCCAGCGCGTTTTTTGCCGATTTAAAAAAAAAAAAAATTGGGGGGCCCTGGGGGTCCTTGTAAGACCCCCTGAGCAGGCCTAGGGGGTCAGGGTGTTTCTACCCTGCCCCCTTTTTGCGTTTTTTGCGTCTGTTTTCGTCTTTTCTTGTGCCTCGGTTCTACCGAGGAACAAGATGGCTGCCAACACTTCCTGGTTTGGAGTGTTGACAGCCAATTAGCATACAGCTCGTGATCGGGAGGGTACGCGGACCCTACGCGGCCATAGATATATATGTGATTTTATTTTTGATTTTCTCAGGAACTACTGAACGGATTTACACCATTTAAGCAAAAGGCACGACTCTGAACCAAGGGCTACCTTTTTGGCAAATTTGGTGTAATTCCGTTCAGCAGTTCGGGCTGTAGCTGAGATGAAAGGAGCGGACCGGAGCGGGCCACAAAGTTTGAAAATTTCGCGAAGATTCGTCAACCGGCGCCAAAGTTATTTCAAATAGAATGTTGCGGATTTCCTATGGAAAATAGGTCCTAACTATAACTATCTACTGGCGACCACCAGTAGATAATATATATATATATATATGACAATGCTGAATGGACTCTGAAGAAATCTGTGTTGTCCACCAATTCAAAGGTATAAGAAAGCACGACGTGTGGGCGCCTCATGCTTGAGAGCAAATGTCTTTTGGAATATATAGCGGCCCGGTCGCGAGGAAGCCCTGCTGCACATCATGCAGATCCAGAGCGCTGGGGAAATTGAGCGCTTAAGGTACGACGAGCACCGTTGGTTAGGACATGAAAAGACACTGCTTTCCAGGACGACATTGAAGCAATCCACTATGGTTTTGAAACGGCGATTATTTGTGGGGCACGGCAGCACACACTGTTGTTAATACGGACTGCAAAACTATGTTTACCAGAATGCAGTTGGTGAACACGCCCATTGGGGCGGGATATTTAAACCGTGCAGGTGCGTGGTGAACTTTGCTGCTGTTCCTCATTTTGCCCGTGTCAGTGAACAAGGGCTATCAGAGCCCGAAACGCGTTTGGCGAAACATTAATTTTGAAAGGGCAAAGCTGTGATAATGCTGAATGGACTCTGAAGAAATCTGTGTTGTCCACCAATTCAAAGGTATAAGAAAGCACGACGTGTGGGCGCCTCATGCTTGAGAGCAAATGTCTTTTGGAATATATAGCGGCCCGCTCCGGTCGCGAGGAAGCCCTGCTGCACATCATGCACATCCAGAGCGCTGGGGAAATTGAGCGCTTAAGGAACGACGAGCACCGTTGGTTAGGACATGAAAAGACACTGCTTTCCAGGACGACATTGAAGCAATCCACTATGGTTTTGAAACGGCGATTATTTGTGGGGCACGGCAGCACACACTGTTGTTAATACAGACTGCAAAACTATGTTTACCAGAATGCAGTTGGTGAACACGCCCATTGGGGCGGGATATTTAAACCGTGCAGGTGCGTGGTGAACTTTGCTGCTGTTCCTCATTTTGCCCGTGTCAGTGAACAAGGGCTATCAGAGCCCGAAACGCGTTTGGCGAAACATTAATTTTGAAAGGGCAAAGCTGTGATAATGCTGAATGGACTCTGAAGAAATCTGTGTTGTCCACCAATTCAAAGGTATAAGAAAGCACGACGTGTGGGCGCCTCATGCTTGAGAGCAAATGTCTTTTGGAATATATAGCGGCCCGCTCCGGTCGCGAGGAAGCCCTGCTGCACATCATGCAGATCCAGAGCGCTGGGGAAATTGAGCGCTTAAGGAACGACGAGCACCGTTGGTTAGGACATGAAAAGACACTGCTTTCCAGGACGACATTGAAGCAATCCACTATGGTTTTGAAACGGCGATTATTTGTGGGGCACGGCAGCACACACTGTTGTTAATACGGACTGCAAAACTATGTTTACCAGAATGCAGTTGGTGAACACGCCCATTGGGGCGGGATATTTAAACCGTGCAGGTGCGTGGTGAACTTTGCTGCTGTTCCTCATTTTGCCCGTGTCAGTGAACAAGGGCTTTTAGAGCCCGAAACGCGTTTGGCGAAACATTAATTTTGAAAGGGCAAAGCTGTGATAATGCTGAATGGACTCTGAAGAAATCTGTGTTGTCCACCAATTCAAAGGTATAAGAAAGCACGACGTGTGGGCGCCTCATGCTTGAGAGCAAATGTCTTTTGGAAAAAAAAAAATATATATATATATATATATATATATATATATATATATAATATAGATAGATAGATAGATATGTGTGTGTACATTTTTTCTATATGGGTCCTTGCATTTTTTGTCTCTAAGAAGCCTGTGAAAGATTGGACAAGGGTTGGTCAAAACGTGTTGATAGACATTTTTAGCTCTTGAATTTAAATGAATCCAGTTTAAATTCGGAGTATCATTATATACGTACTGTTAAAATTAATGCCAGCCTTCCACAGCAATTTAAATACTAGACTTCATTATGGTGCACTCTTGTTTTGATTAATTATAGTGTTTAGAGGAGCAACAGTTGTGTAAATATGATATTTTTATGACTTCAATCACATTAACATAAATCACTGCTTGCTAAATAAGATAATAGATATTTCTATATATATGTCATTCAGGCATGTGATTCATTTTTGAACACTCACTTTCCGTAAAATCCTTTATAAATATACCTATCAAAAGCAATGTTGAGTAACAATGACTAAGGCAGCAATGTTCTTATATAAATAACTCTTTGAAAGCGCGCTCCCGTCTGGGAACATTTTGTATTTTTAACACAATACAATACGTCACAAATATCTATGTATTCCCTGATGGAAAATCTATCTGACTACTTACAAATGTTTTGACTTGGGTCAGTTACAGAGCGTGAGATTTACATGGGAGTAAACTGGAAAATCCAACGGTATAAACAAAAATACCAACTGTGATCAATAGACCCCAATAACCAGTTGCAAGATGCAATGTCCCCCCCAGGAGGACAACAGGTGTCCAAAAACCAATATGGCAGCTACTAGGTCCAGCAGAAACTCTTTGGAAACGGCCAACGGGGATGTTCACTAGGATTGTGAAAAGGCACCATCAGGTTCAATCAATGAAGCTCAGAGAGCGAGGAGTCCACGGGCTCTAAAAAAAACACAAACCGTGGCCGCCCATCAAATACTAAACTCCACACAATATCTCCAACAGGAGCAAATCATAAACACAAGCGTTAGTTCACACTTCCTATAGGGGCCAATACCAGCTGATGAGGAGGCACAGTTTGGCGAAGCGGCCATGCAGACTTCAAGGTCACAGTGTGCAAAGGCCAGTAGGGAACTGAAGGGCACACTAGGCTAGAGCAATTACTATGACGGCTACTTTCAATACCGCAACATACAAATGTCGCGCTCGCCTGGTTTTAGAATGCCCGACGTGCACACTGTTAGTACACAGACCAGGGAATAGGTGCACCCTTTCTTTACACGCCTATTTACCCCACACAACTCCTTCCTCCCACGCTCCCCGATGCACATGTGCACCGTGCTGTGCTCTTTTTGTTTTCTGCAATGCCGTTTTACCAGGATTACATGCCTATGGACTCGGCGCATGGCGATGAATACTTTGAATAAACTGTTACATGGACATGCTGGCTGCATCTATAGATCGATCCATCCATCCATCAATCCACCGCACACCCCAAGTTGCTTACATTTGTTAATGATGTCATTCGTGCACTCAGTTTAAAATTGTCACCAAAGTCACAAGTTTTGTATGCCAGTCGTTTTTACGCTTTCCCCGACGGGCGCGCTGAAGGGATGTTAACAAGTCGACATAAAATAAGAACCGTACTAAGACGGATTATAGACTTTTAGGAACCACGGTTGACTCTTCCTTAGCAATCGCAGGGCATTGCAGACGTTTCGACAAGCTTCGTTTGTGAGTGAATTAAGACCGGAAAGCGCTAAAGGCAATTTCACACGCATTTTAAGAGCGCTGAGTGGATTTAGACACCGGCGTGCAACAATAATGCAAAACGTTGAACTGACACAGCAAAGTTATGGTATGGGTATTTTTATAGCGCTTATTACCTATAATGACACTCTGAGCCGCTTTATCACGCACATAGATAGCAACTTTTGGTTGGAACGAAGCTGTCTGTTGGGAGAGCACGCAAGGTGTATTGCGCCACCGTGGCACAATATTTTCAATTAGTCCAAATAACACGATCGCGACCCAAGACGTCTTTAACAAATGTAGCGCTTTTTGCCTTAGGACTCACACAACGCGCTCTGCAGCGCAGCGCCTTTTCCTGGTTATCGTTCCTTCTCGAGAGTTACTTGTGTCAACATATATATGAGAAGGTGGAAACAAGCGCCCGAGCCCAGACCCCAGGCTTCCAGAACAGCCACCTCCGCACCACAATGTCCCTGCCCTCTGTCTGCAACCAGAGCAACACAAACACAACTTGGCACACTGAGCTCAATTATTAAACAAGCCTGTGGGCAGACACAAAGTAGTGTGCGTTCTTACACGAGTGCTTACCTGAGGGCACCGAAGACAACTGGCGGGCAAGGTGGCAGCGAACTTCTGCTCGCTTGCCTGGCTCTGCTCGTGCTGTC
The DNA here is from genome assembly GCA_963921515.1 of Calotriton arnoldi. Lineage (NCBI taxonomy): Eukaryota > Metazoa > Chordata > Amphibia > Caudata > Salamandridae > Calotriton > Calotriton arnoldi. The sequence continues at coordinate 199,677 of CAWUFW010000320.1, read as the reverse complement.
TGTTGGTCTTAAAGGCACAGTGCCGGTTTGTCCATGTACGGGAGAAGTACCCCGTCTCTGACTGAAGTCTGGCTCAGAAGTACCTACGCAATCTCAGTCAGTGCCCGCTCTCAGGCCGGAAACCTGCAGTGGAAAACGCGTCACTGTTTTTATCCTCAGGGGATTCCGTAGCGTATCTATTTAGACAGGTAAATAGAGGGCTAACAAGTGTAAATTCGGCGAGCCACACGCCCTAAACACTATTCAGAGCTTCTGACACTGGATCACTAGTGAAATAATATCTCACATTTTATAACCAATGTCACAACTGCTGACTTCACATAAGCCATCAGACCTCATCACTGATGACATCACACCATGCTGCCTATAAATACATTCAAGACCACAGGAACTGTCTATGCAGCAGGGAGGGCCAAATTATGCAAACGCCTTAAATAATTTAAGGGCAGGGGCATAGCTTCAAGGGGGCGGGGGGGGGGGGGTGTTTGGGGTGTTACACCTTCCCAATAAATGTATTTTCTGATAAATAAAAGGCTTCAGGTGCTTTCAGTCAGGTATTGTAAGAGGTCAATCGGATTTCACCAGGGATTTTTACATACACAGAGACAACAAGCATTTGCAATGCAATAGGTCTTGCATTTGTGGGAGTTTAAGCTACTGAGATTGTAAATGACAATGCCTTTTATTTATATGTTTTGATAATTAACACATAAATAAAAGGCATTGTCATGTACAATGCCAATAGCTCAAACTCTTGTAAATGCGAGACCTATTCAAAGAAGCAGCCGCCATTGTCCTGGGCTGCTTAGAAAGTGAAAGGGTGCATGACGCGCTGAATGTTGCAGGAAAGGATGTTGTGCCTGCAGTAGGAGAAACTATTTAGAGAAAATAGTGCTTACAGACTAAAAGAGACTCACCGTGTAACAACAGAAGTAAAAGGGCCAGTCCTCATGGGAGGTTACAAATGAAGACAAGGCGGTACTAAGGAGGGACTAACAAGCCTATTCACGAATCGGAAGCCAGCATTTGCGAAGGACAATGACACAAGCCAATGACAAATATGGGCGGAGAGTTGGCGGGGCTTCTATTCCATACTCCAATACAGCATGCCTCGCAGAGCAGCGCATGCGCTGACCAGGCTTGACCTAAAAACGTGCACACACTGTCTCCCTCTCTGTTTTGAAAGTCTTCAAAAATATTGGTTACTTTACATAATATTGTGTTTTTTCTCTTAGCACTCCTACCAATCTGCATTCCTCTCCCTTTCCACTGCCCCTTAGGCCCCTCTCATTCACCCAGATTACCGTATAATGTATTTAAACATTATACGACAGTCTGATTGTCAGACAATCTGAAGCTCACACCCCCAGTCACCCTGTGTAAGGGGCTAGAAAATATATATTATGTGGCATGTCGATACCATTAACAGGACCAAAAGCAGCACCAAAGTCAGGACCAGACGCCTGAAAACCATCTCGCCCATGACTATTCTTCTGAATACACTTTGTTTGAGCCATCATCAAAGGAAAAATTGATGATGGCTCAACATAGTTCATAAGTCCTATTTATACTCACGTATTGCAACTTCGGACAACTTCAGACATATCAGTACATCAGCTTAAATCATGCGATTCCAGGATCCCTTGACTCCAACAATTTTTGGAGGGCAAATTCCAATTAAAATTTGCCCTAAAGTTTTCACAGGTTTACCATAACCATCCTCTGCTACCAACATTTTTTGCCACTTTCTGCTAATAAAAGAGCCGATTGAACCTGGCACCAAAGGACAAGTACTCTAGGCAAATGAAGGAAAATCCACATAGGAAAACCCACGGAGGAAAAACTTTAAATTTAAAGTCCTCACTATGATGGTCTATTTAAAAATTGGGAATCATTACAGAAGGGAAAAGGCAATTAATTAGTCAATTTAAATCAGCATCAATAATAATCATAAATAAAGAGAAAAGTCCAGGTCTAGAAGCAACAAAAGGACTGACATGCAGTCTGCTACTCTGTATTTCTAAATACAAAGTAAAAGAACAGTTCGTCATAAAGACATGCTCAACAGGAGTCTCGAAAAAATTCTGGCACATATCCAAAAACAGCACATTTATAGTTTCACAGCTGCAGAGAATCATGCCCTTTGCATGGTGTGAAGTGGCACCTAGGGCTGCATTGATAAAGATACATTGACAGATACAAAACGAACATTGTACAAAGTGTGGGCCACATGTATCAAGCATTTTTGCATTCGCAAATGGCCTGATTCACAGAATCGGCCCGTTTGCAGATGCAAAAAAGGCATTTTCCATGTATCAAACCCTATTTTGCGATTCAGTAATCTGTTACTGAATCGCAAAATGGGTTAGCTATTCGTTATTTGGAAGGGGCGTGTTTAGGGCGTCTCTTCCAAATATCGAATCGCAGCTGTATGTATGAATGTTTTGTGACCATGAATGCGGTCGCAAAACATTCGCAATTTGCTACCAACTTCAACTTGGTTGTAACCCATTTGCAAATGGGAAGGGTTCCCGACAGGACCCATTCCCCTTTGGGAATGGTGGCCAAAACGTTTTTTAAGAGCAGGCAGTGGTCCCACGGAGCACTGCCCACTGTTAAAAAATGAAAAGGAAGCTTTAAAAAAAAATAGATTGATTATTGAAAACCAATCACGAACATGGTGGTCTGCTGACCCCAGCAGGCCACCATACCCATGATTTTAGCAATTCCTAGGGGGCACAAATTGCAACCTACCTCGTTAATATCAATGAGGTAGGTCGATTTGCGACCCCCTATGAATCGCTAAATGAAACTCTTGGAGTTTTTCATACATTTGGAATAGTGATTACCTAATTACGATTCGCTGAAAATCGCAATTAGGTAATCTCTATTCCAAATGTTCATTCATGTGGCCCAAAATTATGTAAAACAGGCTCACTCTAGAAAGCCTCCTAAAGTTAAAAATCTAGGAGTACCTCCAACCAACATACAAGGGTAAGTGACACTGATTTCCTAAACAATTATGTTCTGGAAAAAATAATGTAATCCAATTTAACCAGCAAGCAGTTGTGGCTCCTGGAGGAGTTCCGTCGGGCGGTGACGTGGGGCGGGGAGGGCAGGGTGGGGGTAGTAAACCGGAATCCGGCCGAACCGAGTAAGTTAGCAAATAAATAAATAAAACGAATTTCGTAGCTCGCACTGCATCGCATTTGGCAATGCAGCGCGCGCAACGAAATTCGTTTTATTTAATTATTTGCTAACTTACCTCGGTTCGGCCGGATTCCGGTTTTTACTACCCCCCACCCTGCCCCTCCCCCGCCCCACGTCACCGCCCGGCGGAACTCCCTCTAGGAGCCGGTACTGCCAGCAAGCACCATAAACCTTGAACATTTGCGACATTACAATGCAGGCTTCCTCGGAAGCACGAGTTGTTATTCACAATTTTGTCTATTTTATGACATAAGGGAAAACACAGAACAAGAGGGACATCATAGCCACTGTGCAAGTTTCAAAAGCCACAATTCTTCACCTATCGGTGAGGCCCAGTAAATTAGCTTTGCGGGTTACTTATGCTAACCTAAATGCACTGAAATGAACATTAATCTTTATTAATAAATCTGCACTCATATCCTTGATACAACATCATTCCTAGATGTCTGGGGAACATGTTTACTTCATCTCTGTGCATCTCTGTCTTAACTGTTGCACAAGGCTGTATTTGATGGGGAGAAGTGTGATGACATTCTCCTATGTGGTTCAACAGCTACGCCTAGCATGGACATCTAGGGCTTGATTATGGGTGTACTGGAGTTTACTTATTCCTGCACAAACCCCTATGTGCGCTGGAGTCAGAATTCAGGGTTCACCCATTAACTACCGGGTACAATAACACCGATCCTTAAATTTGGCAGGTCAAACAGGCCAGAATTTAACAGTGAAAAGAATACAATATTTACAACGACATGCAAATGTTGGTGCAGTAAGCAATAAAATCTGCATGTTATTCTGTAAAAAAACAGAATAGGTGCAAATTATCACACCCAATAAATTCCAAACCCTGGGAGTTGGATTTCATCAGATGCAATATATAGCACCTACCCCTCCGTGGCACTCAAAGTCAGATGAGAGATCATGAAAAATTTTCTGATTCCTAGTAGACCCAGTAAACCTCCATTGGGGAGACTGCTCAAAGCAAAATTACGACTGCCATATTCAAAAGCAATGGTAGTAATTCTGCCACGGCAAATAAATTGGTGCAAACCAGCTATTAGTGGATTACTGTATTTGCAAGAAATCGGCAGATTTTATATTGCTGTAATTCTCTAAATCAGCAGGTCTATCTCCCTGCTAAAACTCCTAAAAAGGCCTCATTGCGTCGTGTAGTTCCTATATATCCTATACAGGATCTGCGCGTTTGGATAACATAAACTGTGGGATTGGTGGCGGACGGATTCCGAGCACCCCCACCGGATACGTTAGCCTGTTTGTATTAGCTAGCTCACAGTGCCACTATAATCTCCTCTTATCACGGAGAAAATAGATTCTGGCCACCTCAGAACATGACAACCCTGATCCGTCAGGATCGTGGAAACAATATACTACTTTTCGCTCAGCCACTCATGCTCACTTAGTTTGTCTCAGAGAGATACACAGAATAAACAGTCTGGGCGTTTCAATATATTTTTAAATATATTTTATTTTTTTATTTGAGGTTTTATATAGCGCGAACATGACCCGTTAGGGTATCAGAGCGCTTTACAGGGATAAACACGTTGCGTACAGTATAGGCATAGGCAAAATACAAGGATGGGGTTAGGGAATTGACTACAGTAGGACAAATGTCAGAGCTGAATACAATAAACAGTACAGTATCAAAATCAGCAAGCGACATGTCAGCAGTAAAACAAGGGGAACAATTGATACATGGAGAGGGCCAAGCGATACAGGAGATTGTGCACAGAAACATAGGTCATGAAAAGGCGGGATGCGCAATAAGGAGAGTTATTGGAGGAATTTGTTCATTAGGAAGGTTTTCGCTTCCTTTTTGAAGCGCAACAAAGTAGGAATTCTTCTGATGGAGGGAGGTAGCGAGTTCCAGATTCTTGGTGCGGCCCCAGAGAACGCTTGGTTATATGTTTTTACATTGCGGAAGCGGGGTGGCTGGAGCACACGGTCTCTGGCAGACCGGGAGTTTCTGGTTCTCCCAGATATCACAATTTTCTGGGCGAGATACTTTGGGGTGTTCGTGTACAAGGCTTTGTGAGTGATGTAGGCCAGCTTGAGCTGGATTCTTCCTTCAAGAGGAAGCCAGTTCAAGGCCTTCAGATGTGGTGAAATGTGGTAAAAAAATTTTGAGCCAGATAAGAGTCTAGCTGCTGCGTTGAGGCAAGCTTTTAGCGGGGCCGTCGAAGTTTTTGGAAGGCCAGATAGGGTAGAGCAGCCGTATTCAATTCTGGAGATAACTAACGCCTGAACTGCGGTTTTTAGGTCAGCAGTATCAAGGAAGGGTTTTAGTTTTCTCAAGTAGCTCAGATGGAACCTGGCAGTTTTGGCCATCGAATTGATGTGTTCACGCATATTCAGGTTGCTGTCCAAAGTTATCCCGAGTGATTTGGCAGAATCCACTATGGTTGGCGTGCAGTTGAGTGCTGTGATCGAGTTAATCCATTCAGGGACGTCATTGGATTTTTTTTGGAGGGAGATGAGAAGGAACTCCGTTTTTTTGGGCATTCAATTTGAGCTGGTTGTTGGCGAGCCATTGAACAGTCAGATTCAGGGCATCATTCAGATAGGTAATCTCCTCAAGAGAAGAGATTTTTATGTATATCTGAGTGTCATCGGCATACATGTGGAAGGAGATGTTGGCTGTTCAAATAATTTCAGCTAGTGGTTCAAGGTAGAGATTAAAGAGGGTAGGGGACAGAGTAGAGCCTTGAGGGACACCGATAGAGATCGGGGAAAGAGCAGATAGGTTGTTGTTGACTAAGAATCTCTGGGTGCGGTTCTGGAGGAAGGAACCAAACCATTTGATGATGGTACCTCCTAGGCCCATCCTGTGTTCGAGGCGTTCAAGAAGTTTCTCATGGTTGACTGTGTCGAAAACTGAGGAGAGATCTAGGAGGATCAAGAGACAGGTTTGGTCAAGGGCTAGGAGAGCATCGCCTACGATGTGAAGAATAGTGGTTTCAGTGCTATGCCCAGGCCTGACCCCAGATTGGAAATCGTCAAGTAAATTGAAATCAGCGATGTGTTGGCTTAGTTGTAGCTGCACACATTTCTCCAGCACTTTCGCAAGAAGAGGAATATTCGAAATAGGTCTGAAGCTGTCTGGAATTTCCGGGTTTAGAGAGGGTTTTTTTAGGATGGGGATGACTTGCCCGGTTTTCAGGGAGTCAGGTATGGACCCTTGAAGAAGGGAAGCGTTAATAAGTGTAGTCCAGATGGGAACGATGAGTGGGGAGGTCGCAGCCAAGCAGTTGGCGGGGAGAGGGTCATTGAAGTGGGTGTTCGGTTTTAAGGAGGCTAGAATTTTAGAGATGGACTGGTCATCATAAAGTTCGAAGTTGGACCAGTGAGCCTTGTTTTTGGCTGTTGTTTGGAGGGGACGAGAGGGGAGAAGGGCTCCAGTAGGAGGAGAAGGGCAGTTTGAGGTGGCATTGAGTTCGTTACCAAGCGAGTTGATTTTGGTTGTGAAGAAGGAGGAGAACTCATCGCAGGTTATTAGGGATTTAGTTGTTTCTTTTGATGACTTCGCTAGTTTGTTTGATTGAAGTTTGACTATTTCGAAGAGTTTGCGGGGTCTGTTCTTGGCATTTTCCAGTTCTGATTTGAAGAACTCTTTTTTGGACAAGAGGATATTCTTGTTGTAAGTATTTCTGGCCTGGCGGAGAAGTTTAAGATGGGAGGCTGAGGGGTGCTGTCTCCAGTTTCTTTCTTTAAGTTGGAGAGCTCTCCTTTCGCTATTGAGGGATCCGCTGAACCAGGGGTTTTTGTCTTTGATTTGGGACCTTTTGAGCTTTAACGGGGCCAGATCATCCAAAATGTTAGTCATAGTCGAATTGTAGTGCTCTGTGAGGTCGTTGACCTTAGAAAGATTAGGGGGGGTGAAGGTCGCTCTCGCAGCGAGCTGTCAGCTTCTCGAGGTCAAGGCTCTTAGTGTCTCTGAGCCAGCATTTTGGTTTCACCGGTTGCCCAAGACATTTCAGGCGGTAGTCAGGTATTGTGAAGGTGATGGCGTGGTGGTCTGACCAGTCGCATGGCTCAATTAAATTCAGCCTGACCGCTGATGCCTTAGAGATTATCCAATCCAAAGTGGTGCCTTTTGTGTGGGTAGGTAGGGTGCATGCCTGGGTGAGTGATTGGTCAGCGAGGAAGACTTTGACGGCGTTGACTTGGGAATCATTGGGGTCATTCCAATGCAGATTAAAGTCACCAAGGAAAATGTCATTGGAGTGGGGGGAGACCTTAGCAGTGATGATTTCCATGAGGAGATCTGTGAAAGTGTCGTTCTTGCCTGGGGGTGGTAGAAAATGTGCAATTTGCATAACTGAGAAGTGTTGTTACTAATGGAGAGAGCAAGATATTCACAGGAGTCCGTGGGTTCTGCTTGGAGTTCTGTGACAAGGAGGTCTGAGCGGTAGATGCATGCAATGCCTCCCCCTTTTTTTATTTGTCTATCAAGTCTAATGATGTTATAGCTAGGTGGGACCAATAAATCAAGGTAAGGAGATGAGGAATCATTGAGCCACGACTCGGTTAGGATAGCTACATCCGTATTATGGCTTAGGATGAGGGCGGCGATGTCCGAGGCGTGTCTCGCAGCTGAACGACAGTTAATAAGGAGGCCAGAGGGTGGAGCACTGGTACGAGTGGGCCAGAGAGTGGAGCACTGGTACGAGTGTTGTAAGAAGGGGAGGTTAAAAGTACTTGTGTTAGGTTGTTGCTGTTTACCCCTCTATTATGGAGGGATGATGATCTATTGGTGTTGATTGCGATAGTGGGAATCAGGCAATCGACTTCCTTGTTAGGAGGACGGGGGCGTCGGGGGAGGTCATGTAGGATGTAAGGAGGGCTAGAGTTTCCTCCTCCGAGAGGTAGTTTGGAAGTTTGCGAGGGCGAAGGTGTCTGCTGGCCAGCAGCATGGGCTGGAGGGTGGGAATGGTGAGCAGGGGAAGGGCTGAGGTAAGGGAGGGCTTAAAGGTGGCGATAGAGTGTTTAGTGAGGAGAAGGATGTTCTTCAAATCAAATAGGGATTTCTGGATTTTCTGAACTATGATGGATGCTCTGGTGTTCAGGGTTTCAAAATCCAGAGGTGTAGGTTGTGCTTGCGGGCAAGGGACCAGGGGGACAGGACAGGGTCTGGATGCATGAGCGGTCGGGGAGGCGGGGAAGCTCGACCCCCCTATGGTTAGGTTACTGGGAGGAGGGGGAGAGGAGGGCTCGGCAAGTAATAAGTAATAAGCAATAAGTATTTATTGAACAGTTGTTATTCTAGTGTAGAATAGATGTGCTGCAACAACCATTAGACGGTAGCAGAGATATATGATTAGCAATACTACGAAAGTAAAAGGATGGTATAGTTCTACCATCTTGCAGAAATCATGAATATATACAAGTACATAAAACACATGATAAAAGGTGCAACCTAAAAGTGCGTACTCCTACGATGTCTCCCTAACTAGTTGTACCTAAATGTACCTAGCATCTGTGTAGGTGTTATGCCAAGAATCCCTCTAGGATCTAGTCCACCCCATTACCTGCGAGTTTTAGAGAATGTGGGACCCCGTCCTGGTCTCGAGTTGGACACCCTGCGAGGGATGTTAGACCACTGCTAGCTGGAGCGTCTGCATGCAGGAACCTCAGCGTCTCTGGTCAGTGTGTCAGCCGGGAAGTCACGGTCTCCTCTGTCTCTCTAAGCAAGACATGACGTATATATACCCATAGGTCTCCCCAGGGGTCCTACCTTGCTGTGTTACTGTGTCGGCCTAAAGGATGACGTTGGGCCTGAACTTTATACAGAGATATTATACAGGAGATGGTAATCCTACTGTTAGTCCTGCTGTGCTTCTAAGAAGCCTCATGCATAATGTATGACAATCGAACCAGGGAAAAACCCGCGGTCCGAATGCAGTGTCATATCTGGGTAAAAGGTCAGTGCCTAAGAACTGTTATGTATGCAATGTAGGGAATGATGTAGGTGAAAGGTTGCAATATTACCTGTGCCTATATAGGGTACCTATATGGAATATAACAATTGATAAGCCTTACAAGAGACAATAGAGTGGTAGGGCCATGAAGGGCAATGGCTGAGGCAGCCCAATGTATCTTGAAAGGAGGGAAGGCTTTTACCCTTACTGTGAATTGGCCTTAGGAAGGCCAAATTGCTCCCCTGGGAAGGCCTGGCCCACCTAACTCTCCATCTAGTGCTTCGCCTGCCTACAAGACTAGCTCAATGGTTTAACACACCTGCTGTAAAACTCGGTGTATCCTGCAAGTAATAGAAACAGAGTCCAGCCATTTGAGCAGACCAATTCTCATGTCCGTCAGAGACCATTACATTTAAGAATAATAAGATGACAACTTGTTAAATGGACCATCCAGATGCTTTAATGCTGATATTGAAGAATATCAGCTAAGGGCTGTGTCCTAACTAATGGGACATGTTCTGACACAGACATCACTCTTTCATCAGACTTGATGTTTTTCATATCCAGTTCTACCCTCTTGAAGTACTGCACGAGCATCTGTCATAATTCTCAGATAACAGAAGGTTACCTTTCCAGTACAAAACCTATGCTTGAAATCATGCACACCCTTGCACTATGGTACAAGAGTATGTGCGTTGGCAGAAGACAACCTAAAGTTAGCCAGCACTTGTGGAGAGTGCAGAATGCAGCACACTTAGAAAGAAGAAACAACGAGGAGAAATAAAGATATTTCCCTGTCGTTACCCCTCTGGTGGTGGGAGTACAATTCTGATACATTTCCTTGTCTACCAGTGTTGGTGAATTAGGCAATGTATCAGACTGCATGAGTGGATCCGTGAGAACGATCATGCTCCACCCATGGCGCGTCTCCCTGCCACAGAGTAACGCAAGGCAGCGATCTGCGCTGCCTTGCGTTACTCTAGATTTATCAAGCCATGCAGGACAATGCAAGGCGGCCTTACGTGGCTTGGTAAATCTCATTTAGGCTTTTCATATCCCATGTGTCCCCTTATGTGACGCAAGGTTGACGCAAAACCTTGATAAATATGGGCCAAAGTGGGCAGATGTTTCTAATTTCCAAGCTTCTCACAGCATCTGACATAGTCCTGGAGCACTGGGACTTGCTGACACAAGTATGGACTGGACAGCAGTCATTACTAGACAGCACCACAGAGGCTGCTTCGGCACTGAGCAACGTCAATGGTGCAGCACTATAGATGCAGCTTGCCTACTCATCCTCCATAAAGGAACAGTGTGCAGGGAGCTTCGAGGTGTCCTCCATGCAGCCAGGTCCTCACACAGCACCTCAATGGAGTGATGATTTGTGAGAGACCGTGATGGTTCCTTTGCCATTTGGACATCTGTGAAAATATATATGCAACCCGCAAATGAAAGTCCAGGTGCAGCATCTAAACCACATACGTAATTGAATGACACTTCAATCAGGGTCATGACCACAGGCGTAGGGGCCAAGCAGCCCCATAAAAATAATTTGCCCCCAATGCCACTGGTGGCGGGCAGGGCACACACTTGAAGGTGATGAGACAGTATTTGAACAAAAGCTTAGCTCATAACACTTTCTTCACCTCTGAATATGTTCATCATGCAAATTGAAAAACTCTGCACTGAATTGTGAAAAAACGTCAAAACCTTTATATAATTTTCAAATGATAAGTAAAACTGCTCCTGCTATGGGGACAGTAATAATGCTGCACGAGTCACTATAATGTAAGCATTAGTAAAATGCATATTATACTTGTTAACGCTACCTTTTTAGGTCTGGCCTAATGACAGCTTTAGCTGTTCGGCTAGCCTCATATTTTCCACAAAAATATCATACAAATATAGTGGTTCCCAATGATCACTCTTTCACCAGTGTGTTGTTGAGATGTTACTCAAATTATGCTTCCTCCCACCACAGCACAGAATATAGATCAATGGACCAGTTCACTCCAGCCATTGGATGCTTTCGCTTTGAGCTACTGCATTTTGCACGTGCACATACCTACATAAAAAAAATAGGGCTCTACAAACCGAACATTTTAGATCAGTGATTGCTAGACCCTATGTCTGGTAGGGTTTCATCAGCTATCGCCATAGCTCTCAAATTATTTATTGCAATTTATTGCAATTCACAATGTTGATTCCTCACTATAAACCAGCTTTGGTATATTTATATATCGTACAGAAAATTGAAACAAATCACTAGAGTGTATCTGCAAATTTCAAGGTTGAAGTCACAATTCTTCAGGTTTGTGACTGACATTTCAAGCACTTGTATCTGACTTGAGAGGGACCTCTGGTAACCACTACTGGGCCTGCAGCTTCAGGAATTTATTTTCCTGCTTTGTATTGGCCATCTACACCTGGGGTTTGTCTCCTCCTGCTCCTTTTAACTAACATGCACTCCTCCTGCTATTAGAGTGGATGCACACTGGGGCTTGTCTCCTGTGAACATCCATGATTAGCAAACTACAACACAACACTCACCCAAAAGTACTTTTTTTATAGGCACTTGTGCTTACCAATGAATGATAGTTCTTACATATGTTAATTTATTGAAATCTGTCACTTACTCTATGTTACAAAACAGCTTTGGTAATGCAACTGGTGCTCATGTAAAGCTCTCTGATAACTTTGGGTCGAGTAGGCGCTATATAAATCTGCAAAAAACTAATAATAATAATTAATTAATCATATGGAAAACAAGCACAACATTTTAAGATAGCAAATGTATGTATGCACATTTATTTGTTAAAGCCACACCTACTTAGCTTGGTGAAGGTCATTTAAAGCAGTTGCATCTAGACTGTAGTAATCACTTGTGGAACTGCTGCTTCATGAACGAATCTCAATGCTTTTGTATTTGACTCAAGAGGGACCTCTAGTAACAACTTTTGGAACTGCAGGTTCATGAAAGGATTTCAGTGCTTTTATATCTGACATGAGAGGGACCTATAGGAATGCCTTGAGGAACTGCAGCTCTGGGAAAGAATTTTGAACATTTTACCAAAGGTTAAAGTAGTTGTATAGTTAGGTGAATATGTCAGTGACAACCTTAACATTCTGAACTGAAAAAAACACACAACTTCACCAGTTATAGTTAGCAAAGCTAACTTTAACTTGCACCCTGCCATGACATGCTTATGACCTCACGCATTATATCACTCATGACATGTTCTATGACATCATTTATAACATCACTCATAACATCTCAAATGACATCACTGATGACATCACTGATGACATCATTCAATGAGTGTGCTAGTTTATTTTATACCTTACATAGTGGCGGGTAACTACCATATTACTTTTCTACCTAATTCTGTACAGCCTGTGTTGAGCGAATGGGTGTAAGTGTTTACAAAACAGATGTGCTTCTAATTCATCATAGGTGTGTAGAGGTACTGAACATGTTATAAATCTTTGTATTGAAGAATAACTCTGTGTGCAGATGACAGTTGATGACTTGTGTCCAGTATGTTCCACACATGTTTTTTGGTTCTGCAGGAAGAGCAACAGGGCAAAGATTCCACATAGTAGACTAAGTATTGTAAGCAGCCTAGAGTTATTTGACAGAATTGTCGTAGCATGACCATTTCTACATAACATAGAAGACTGTGTGCGCCAGGCACCAACCCATGTACATGTGCTTGTTTAGCTTAAAAAAACGGACTATCTGTAAAGTTTTCACCACAGCATTAAGGCTGCAGGTAGTAATGATCTTTAGCACTTTCCGAACTCGGTTACTGTAAGTGAATAATGTCCTTTTTTTAAAGAATTGCACTGAGTGTACACTGTTCTAAATAGAAACTTTTTTAATACTCTGCGGTGTATTTCTCATGCGAGTTTCACTGTCTGCAAACTGGGGGCCTGATTCAGAAAGGGCCTCCGCACTTGTGGCGGAGGCCTCACAGTCGTGGAATCTCCGCAATGATTATTATTTTTTTTTTACATAGGGGTGCCTAGCTTCAAAAAGTTTGAAGACCACTTCTTTAGGGAGTTGTAACTGTGATTGCATTAATGATGCTTCATATTATTCTGAGCTGTTTTGTACTTACTTTCAGGTTCCAATGCCATACTAGTTTATAGAGTAATGTTCGCAAAATAAGCTTGGAGGATGTCATCAATGATGTCATTTGAAATGTCATCAGTGATGTCATAAAAGATGTCATAGAACATGTCATGAGTGATGTTATTTGTGAGGTCATAAGCAGTGCATAGTGGGGGCGCAAGTAATAGTTAGCTGTGCTAAACATAACAGGTGAATTTCTATCTATTTTTTAGTTAAAAATGGTCATGTTGTCACTGACAATTTCACCTAACTATAACGTTACTTTAACCTTTGTTTTTTTCAGTGAATTTCTAGTTTTTTTAAAATGTAAAGTAATATTTTATTACCATACGTAAAGCCACACCCCGGGGTTTGTCCGCAGGGCCTGGCCGTAAACCCTCCACAGGCCGACAACCCCACACTGCACATGGCCTTTGGCCGTGCACAGCAGGTGGATGGCAACAGGGCCTGCCCCCCAGCAGGCTGCCAACTCCACACTACGCACAGCCTTTGGCGTGCGCATTGTAGGGTTAACCTTTGGGCCCAGGGACCCCATCCCCTGGGCCAAAACCTATATATTAAGAGACATGGGCATGCAGCACCCCTCCACGAACCCTAATTGGCCTAGCGAACCCCATATTCCAGGGCCAAATATAACAAAACAGGGGAGTAGGAAGTTTAGCACCCCTCCCTGAGCCTTAATAGGCCTCTGGAACCCCATCCTGTGGGGCCAAATAAAATAAAAATAAGAGTGGGGGGGCTGTGCCAACCCAAGCCCTAATAGTCCCTGGAGATTCCATCCCCCTTGGCCAAACCAATAGAAGAGGGGAGGAGGCATGTGACTCACCTCCCCGAGCCTTCATAGGCCCCAGGAACCCCATCCCCTGGGACCAAAGCCATTCAAAAAGGGAGGGGTTATGCGGCCCCTTCCCCAAGCATTTCTGGGCCCCGGAACCCCATCCTCATCAGCCAAATTTATTAAAAAAGTGGAAGAGGAAATGCAGCTCCCTCTCGAACCTTAGTAGGCCCCAGGCACCCCATCCCCCTGGGCCGAGTAATTAATAAAGGGAGGGGGAGAGCAATCCCCTCCCTGGGTGTAATTAGGCCCCCTGGAAGCCATCCCCTGTGGCTAAATATAATAATAAAGGGGAGGGGGGTATGGCCCCCTCCCTGAGCCTCATTAGGCCCTGGGGACCCTATCCCTCAGGACCGTATTTATTTTAAATGGGAGGGCAGCTGTGTGACCCCCCCTCCCTGAGCCTCATTAGGCTCCGGGGACGACCACCCACCAAGGCCATATATATATAGTAAAAGGGGGGACTGCATGGCTCCGAACTTATTATGGCCCATGGGACCCCATTCCCTGGGGCCTGTCTTTATAATAAATGGGTGTCTCAGTGACCACCCAGGGCACCCTCCATACACATGTTGGGGGCTGTGCTCGGATCCCCAGTGCCTCTGGACCCCAGCAGCCTCCCCGCTTGGTGCGGGAGCTGACACTGCTCCCGCCCTGAGGAAGCAGCTATTTATGCTGCTCCCTCCGGTCCGGAGAAATCTCTTGGTCTGTTTCCCTGCACGCATCAGTGCAGGCAGGGGAACAGATCACAAGTCTGTTCCCAGCTGGTGGGAGAATTATTAAAGCTCCCGCCCACTGGTGGCAGACTTTGTGTTTCTCCTGTTTGGCGGGAGATGAAAAAATGGTGGTGTGGGCAGGGAAACCACTGTGTCTCAGGGTTGGGCTCTCCGGGACACAGCAAGTGAGCTGGAACCTGGGGAGGGGGTTTCTGGGGCCATGAAAGGCTCGGGCAGGAGTGCTGCGCAGCTCTCTGTCTTTAAACTTAAATGGGGGCCCCAGGGCCTTTTTAAGGCTTGGGAAGGGGGGACGTGCAGCCCTAAATGGGCTTTGAAGAGAGGCCATATTCAACCACCCCTGTTCATATACAGGTAAATAATGGCAGCTGCCATTTTTGTTGCTGCAATAACGCGGGAGTCATGCAGGAGCGCAAACAAGTTGCCATTTGTTCTTAATTTGGTCCCAGGGCAGTCTCTCTGGCTCCCCCCAATGGGGATTAGGGGGGCAGGGTATCCCTACCCTGCATATATATATATGTATATATATATATATATTCACTGAAAAAACCATAGGTTTTAGGGACAGTTATAGTTAGTTGGACATTTCACTTGTACAAAACCATAGAAATTCCCCCGTTATAGTTAGTTCAGCTAACTATAACTCGCGCCCCCGCAATGCACTGCTGATGATGTCACATATTACATCACTCATGACATGGTCAGTGACATCACTGATGACATCACTGATGACATCATCCATGTGATAATTTGATGCATCTTCTCACACCCTAATATAAACTTTGATACACCCACTCTAAATTACAGACTGCCATTCTCAAAACCATAGACACTCCAACACCAATAACTACATACCCACTCACTGATTCTTAGGTCTACACACACATCCACTCACTCACCCGTACAGTCACTCATACTTACGGTCACTCAGTACAGGACTATCATATGCACTCATACACCTATATAGACACTCACACACCGCCACTCATCCATAGAGGTACTCACACACCTAGTCAGTCATGCAAATAATTAATCACACTGCCATTTACTCACCTATACAGTTATACACACACCAGCTCACTTACTCATACAAATACTAGCACATTCTTACGCTCTTATACAATCACTGATACAAGTACACACTCATCCATACAGCCACTCTCACAATCACACACTCTCACTTATAGCCATTTATATACTCCAACACACATATATACTGCCTTCACATATGTAGTTACTCACACATGTACCACTGAGATATACATTCACTCACTAACACACCCATACACACACTCACCCACCCATACAGTCCATCACAGATGCACTCTTGAAACCATGCACCCAGTGAATCACCCACTCACACATCTATGCACAGAGTCACACACACCCCACCCACACAAACACTCAGGCACCCATACAGATACTCAGACAACCAATCAATAACCCATGTAGACACTCATGTAGCTATTCACAAACCCATGCAGCCGCTTAGACACCAACAGACAGACGGATACAGACATTCACAGTTTAGTCACTAACCCATGCATTCAGTAAGATACGTTTAATCACTCACTTATAGAGTCAGTCACGCACCTACTAAATCATCCATTCAGACACTTATACACCCACTCATTCTTCAATAAGCCTTTCCCTATATATATTAAACATATTTAAACTTTACAGAAACACACAGTCACTGGATGATGTCATCAGTGATGTCATTTGAGATGTCAAAAGTGATGTCATCAGTGATGTCACTGACCATGTCATGAGTGATGTAATATGTGACGTCATCAGCAGTGCATTGCGGGGGCGCGAGTTATAGTTAGCTGAACTAACTATAACGGGGGAATTTCTATGGTTTTGTACGAGTGAAATGTCCAACTAACTATAACTGTCCCTAAAACCTATGGTTTTTTCAGTGAATTTCTAAGGTTTTTTAAATGCTAATTTCTAACTATAACGTGCCTGAAACCTATGGTTTTTTCAGTGAATTTCTAAGGTTTTTTAAATGCTAATTTCTAACTATAATGTGCCTGAAACCTATGGTTTTTTTAAGTGAATTTCACAGGTTTTTTAAATGCTAGTCTCTAACTATGCCTACAGAGGTAGGACATGTGAAGAAAGAAGAAAAAACGCACAGAAAGAAGCAAAAGAAATGCAGAAAGAAGCAACAGAAGTCCACAAAGCCAAAGAAAAGTGCAGGAAGAAGCAAGACATGTGCAGAAAGAAACAACAGAGGAGCAGAAAGAGGCCTTGTTGCAAAATCATCCTGTGCCCACAACTTTTTCAGACGGGTACTGGTGGTAACTGACTGACTAACCAGAGCCAGTGCTATGCTAAAAGACACTTAGAATACAGTGAAAACACCTACATACACTAGGGAACACTATGCGTTGGGGTACCCCTGTGATTAGCATGACCTCCTCTGTAAGGACCTAGTACATAATAGGGCAGGGGGATTAAAACTACCTTTTAAAATGCGCTACGGGGCACGTTTGCACAGTGGTGAAGGGAGGGGGGGCCTGATGTGACATGTGTGCACACACGCCCTGTGGCGCGTTTTAATTTGGGGAATTAATTCCTCTTCAATCCTGAGGGTCCCTGGGGTCCAACTAGCCCACCACGTACCTCCAGTAAGCGCCACAGGGCTGCGTTGCAGAGAGGTGGCCCAGGCCATGCCCCTTTTTACACCACTCTGCAACGCAGCTCTGTGGCGCTTACTGGAGGTATGTGGTGGGCTAGTTGGACCCCAGGGACCCTCAGGATTGAAGAGGAATTAATTCCCCAACTTAAAACGCGCCACAGGGCGTGTTTGCACACATGTCACCTCAGGCCCCGCCCTCCCTTCACCACTGTGCAAACGCGCCCTGTGGCGCATTTTAAGTTGGGATAAAGTCCCCTTGAATCCTGAGGGTCCCTGGGGTTCAACTAGCCCACCAGGTACCTCCAGTAAGCGCCACAGAGCTGCGTTGCAGAGAGGTGTAAAGGGGCGTGGCCTCTGAGCACCTCTCTGCAACGCATCTCCCTGGCGCATACTGGAGGTACCTGGTGGGCTAGTTGGCCCCCAGGGACCCCAAGTATTCAAGGGGAATTAGTTCCCCAACTTTAAACGCGCCAGGGGGCGCGTTTGCTGAGTGTTGCAGGGAGGGGGCGGGGCCTAGCCGCGATGCCGTTTTTTTTTTTTTAAGAAGGGGGGCTGTGTGGCCCCCCTTCTCTTGCCTTTTTTTGTGCCCTGGGGACCCCATCCCCCCGGGCCTGCTCCTCTTTTAAAAAAAAAAAAATGTTAATGGGAGGGGGGCCGCGTGGGCCTTCCTCCCGTGGCCAATTCCGGCCCCGGGGACCCCATCCCCCGGGGCATGGCCACACATATTGTTTTTTATAGGAAGGGGGGCTGCATGGCCCCCCCTCCTAAGGCCTCTATTGGCCCCGGGGACCCCATCCCCCAAGGCCCACCTTTATTTAATAAATTTTTTGGGGGGAGGGGGGCTGCGTGGCCCCCCTCCTGGGCCACTTCTGGCCCCGGGAACCCCATCCCCCGGGGCCTGGCCATCCTATTTTATTTTTTTTTGTGAGGGGGGCCGCGTGGCCCCCCTCCTCAGGCCAAATATGGCCCCGGGGACCCCATCCCCCGGGCGCCTGGCCTCTCCTTTTTAATTTTTTTTTTTTTTAATACACAGGGGAGGGGGGCCACGTGGCCCCAATCCCGGGCCAGTTCCAGCCCCGGGGACCCCAACCCCCGGGGCCTGGCCTCTCGTTGGGGACCGTGGGGGGGTCCCCAATCCCCCCACGGTCCCGCCGGCTCCCCACGTCCTGCGGGAGCCAGCATTGCTTTTCCACATGGGGAGCTGCTGACATGCAGCTCCCCTTGTGGAAAAGCAATCTGCTTTGCTTCATTGAAGCAAGAGCAGGTTTCCCTGCTCTCGCTTCAATGAAGCAAAGCAGTTTGCAATGACAGGGCAGGAGCCGCGAGGCTCCCGCCCTGTCATTGCAAACAGCAGTGTCCCGGGGGTGGGCACCCCGGGACACTGCAGGAGCCGGCCCTGGGGGGTGGCGGTCCCCAGGACCATCAAGGGCTCCAGGAGGGGAGCCGCGCGGCCCCCCTCCCAACAATTGCAAAGCATGGTGGTGGTCCCCGGGCTCGGGGTCCGTTACGGACCCCCAAATTTAAATATTAGTGCCCCGGGGAGGTGGCGGTCCCCGGGGCATTTGGGGGGGCTTGAGCCCCCACACACAGGTATATATATATATTTTTAAATGAAGCCCCGGGGGGTGGCGGTCCCCGGGGCTGCGGGGGGGCAGTGTACCCCCCGCTATTATAATTAATGAAAGCCCCGGGGGTGGCGGTCCCCGGGGCTTGGGGGGGCCTAAGAGGCCCCCCCAAACTTTAAAAAAACAAGCCCCGGGGGGTGGCAGTCCCCGGGGCTGCCCCCCGCAACTCATTAATCAAGCCCCGGGGAGGTGGCGGTCCCGGGGCAGTGTGGGGGGAATTGGGGCCCCCCCACACTTTTTTTTTCACTGCCCCCGGGACTTGGCCCACCCGAGGGCTAATTATTAACAAAGCGCGGGAGCCCGCGCTTCGCTTTTTTTTTTGTTTCGTGGCCGGATCCGCGAATCCGGCGCGCATTTTGCCGATTTTTTTTTTAAATACAAAAAAATGCTTTTTTGGGCCCTGGGGGTCCTTGTGGGACCCCCTAAGCAGGCCTAGGGGGTCAGGGTGTTTCTACCCTGCCTCTTTTCTTTTTTTTTGCGTTTCTTTTTATCTTTTCTTGTGACTCGGTTACCGAGTCACAAGATGGCTGCCAACACTTCCTGGTTTGGAGTGTTGACAGCCAATTAGCATGAAGCTCGTGGTCGGGAGGGTGCGCGGATCCACCGCGGCCATAGATATCGAAACTTTTATTTTTTTAATTTCTCAGCAACTACTGGACGGATTTACACCATTTTTAAAAAGGATGCTTTCTGAACCAAGCACTACCTTTTTGCCAAATTTGGGGGAAATCCATTCAGTAGTTTCGGCTGTAGCCTTGCATAAAGTTTCCTATGGGAAATTGATTTTTTGACTCTTATTTTTTGAATTTCTCTGGAATTACTGAACGTAATTACACCATTTAAAAAAGGGCGCTTTCTGAACCAAGCACTACCTTTTTGCCAAATTTGGTGTAATTCCGTTCAGCAGTTCGGGCTGTAGCAGTGGCTAAAGTTTCCTATGGGAATTAACATGGAGAAAACACGCTTTGGGACCCCCTTTTTCTCGGCCCCCGCTTGCCAAATCACCCCGAAACTTTCAAGATAGGAGCGGACCGGAGCGCCCCACTAGTTTTGAAAATTTCGCAATGATTCGTCAACCGGCGCCAAAGTTATTGGGAAAAGAATGTTACAAATTTCCTATGGATAATAGGTCCTAACTATAACTATCTACTGGCGACCGCCAGTAGATTATATATATATATATATATATATATATATATATATATATATATATATCCACATAGGCTGCATATGATTAAGACACTGTTGTGTTGAAACGCGTTATGCTTTTACTATTGAGCTGCCTGTTGGAATAAATCTGCTTTACTGACCTCTCGACTGGATGGGCTTGTATTTTCATGCTGGAAGGAAGCGTGATTCTTCATGTGGAATATATATATATATATATATATATATATATATATATATATATATATATATATATACACATATATACACATATATATGCAACCACCGGACATTCCGGAAACATCTGAAAACTTGGCTATTTCCATGATTCCACCAATCCTCCTAGTCACCTCCGCAGCGCTGGGATGCCTCTGGGTAGCCATGCGCTATACAAGAGCCCGTTTCATTCATTCATTCATTATATTACCTACTGGCGGTCGCCAGTAGGTAGTTATAGTTAGGACCTATTTTCCATAGGAAATTCACAACATTCTATTTCCAATAACTTTTGCGCCGGTTGATGAATCTTCGCGAAATTTTCAAAACTCGTGGGGCGCTCAGGTCCGCTCCTATCCTGAAAGTCTCGGGGTGATTCGTCAAGTGGGGGCCGAGAAAAAAGCGGGGTCCCAAAACGTGTTTTCCCCATGCAATTTTCCATAGGAACCTTTAGTCGCAGCTACAGCCCGAACTGCTGAACGGAATTACACCAAATTTGGCAAAAAGGTAGCCCTTGGTTCAGAGTCGTGCCTTTTGGTTAAATGGTGTAAATCCGTTCAGTAGTTCCTGAGAAATTTGAAAAAGAAAACACATATATATCTGGGCGGAGCCTAACCACACATGTCATCGTGAGATCTGATTGGCTGTCAGCACTTCATCCTGGAATTGCTGGCAGGCATCTTGGGAACAATATAAATGATAGTACCCCATTGAAATGCATTGTAGTGAATCGAAGATTTTGAGGGTTACCAAAAGGAAAACTATAAAGGGTGATAACAGACTTTAGTTACATTAGAATTCATTTGTTGATGGTACCATACTAATTTCAGGAATTGTGGTGTGTTCTAAGGTGATTTTACCCTGTGAAAAACCTTCTGCTGGGATATCATGAATCATGTTTGAGAGAAAACTATTTTCACATGCTTGTCCCATACAGTTTTGGAAGGTGCTCCAGAAGCTAAAATGAGAGCATATTTTCTGTAAATTCACATTATCTTTCTCAGTCATGTGAGAATGAAGTCTGACATTCTCAGTAAAACATGTACATCCAACAAGGGCAGAGACTGTCAGTTGATTCCTTTGTGTTCTACTGCAGCTTCCCAGAGTGTTCCAAAGAACAACTAGAGTGCTAACAGCCTTACTTATGACAAAAGTATGGCACACCTGAAGCCATCTTGATTGGAATAAACTGGTAACACTTAAAACATTTAATTTAAAAAGGAACAAAATGAGGGGGTTCATTTTGTCATAGAAATTATGGTTAGTGATGTAGAAAGAAAAATTAGGACATGTTTCAAGTGTGATCTCAAATATCTTCCTGTTATATTTCAACAGGAGCAGCCTGTCAGTTGATGCCTTTGTGTTCTACTGCAGCTTCCCAGAGTGTTCTAAAGAACAACTAGAGCGCCAACAGTCTTACTTATGACAAAATTATGGCACACCTGAAGCCATCTTGATTGGAATAAACTGGTAACTCTTAAAACATTTAATTTAAAAAGGAACAAAATGAGGGGGTTCATTTTGTCATAGAAATTATGGTTAGTGCTGTAGAAAGAAAAATTAGGACATGTTTTAAGTGAGATCTTAAATATCTTCCTGTTATATTTCAACAGGAGCAGCCTGTCAGTTGATGCCTTTGTGTTCTACTGCAGCTTCCCAGAGGGTTCTAAAGAACAACTAGAGAGCTAACAGTCTTACTTATGACAAAAGTATGGCACACCTGAAGCCATCTTGATTGGAATAAACTGGTAACACTTAAAACATTTAATTTAAAAAGGAACAAAATGAGGGGGTTCATTTTGCCATAGAAATTATGGTTAGTGCTGTAGAAAGAAAAATTAGGAAATGTTTTAAGTGAGATCTCAAATATCTTCCTGTTATATTTCAACAGGAGCAGCCTGTCAGTTGATGCCTTTGTGTTCTACTGCAGCTTCCCAGAGTGTTCTAAAGAACAACTAGAGTGCTAACAGCCTTACTTATGACAAAAGTATGGCACATCTGAAGCCATCTTGATTGGAATAAACTGGTAACACTTAAAACATTTAATTTAAAAAGGAACAAAATGAGGGGGTTCATTTTGTCATAGAAATTATGGTTAGTGATGTAGAAAGAAAAATTAGGACGTTTCAAGTGTGATCTCAAATATCTTCCTGTTATATTTCAACAGGAGCAGCCTGTCAGTTGATGCCTTTGTGTTCTACTGCAGCTTCCCAGAGTGTTCTAAAGAACAACTAGAGCGCCAACAGTCTTACTTATGACAAAATGATGGCACACCTGAAGCCATCTTGATTGGAATAAACTGGTAACTCTTAAAACATTTAATTTAAAAAGGAACAAAATGAGGGGGTTCATTTTGTCATAGAAATTATGGTTAGTGCTGTAGAAAGAAAAATTAGGACATGTTTTAAGTGAGATCTCAAATATCTTCCTGATATTTTTCAACAGGAGCAGCCTGTCAGTTGATGCCTTTGTGTTCTACTGCAGCTTCCCAGAGGGTTCTAAAGAACAACTAGAGAGCTAACAGTCTTACTTATGACAAAAGTATGGCACACCTGAAGCCATCTTGATTGGAATAAACTGGTAACACTTAAAACATTTAATTTAAAAAGGAACAAAATGAGGGGGTTCATTTTGTCACAGAAATTATGGTTAGTGCTGTAGAAAGAAAAATTAGGACATGTTTTAAGTGAGATCTCAAATATCTTCCTGTTATATTTCAACAGGAGCAGCCTGTTAGTTGATGCCTTTGTGTTCTACTGCAGCTTCCCAGAGTGTTCTAAAGAACAACTAGAGCGCTAACAGTCTTACTTATGACAAAAGTATGGCACACCTGAAGCCATCTTGATTGGAATAAACTGGTAACACTTAAAACCTTTAATTTAAAAAGGAACAACATGAGGGGGTTCATTTTGCCATATAAATTATGGTTAGTGCTGCAGAAAGAAAATTTAGGGCATGTTTTAAGTGAGATCTCAAATCATCTTCTATTTCATTAGAAAATTCTGACATGCAGACTGAAACAATCACTTTCAATACCAGCAGTAGACTTCCAGTTAAATCCCTGGTGAGCAGTAGCTTTACTACAGTGATCTAATGAACAACTAGAGTGCTAACATTCTGAATTTATGGCAAATGTGTGACACATCTGAATGCCTTCTTGATGGAATCAAAGTAAAAAACTGAAAGCGTTTCCTACTGAGGAGACTGCAGTAAATGACGAAATTAGGAAACTTCATAACAAATAAGTCTCACAAGATGGCCACCAGAGAAAAAAGAGCCCAAATGTAGCACAAATATCACCCAGATGTAGCCCACATATAGCCCAATGACAGAAGTGTGCAAAACACTTTTTATTTTTAGTTTTTCTGCAGTTTTATATAGTGCAAACTGGTCAGGTATTGGAGCGTTACATCTTACTTGGACCCCTTATTGCGTATTTTGCACGAAGTACATGAGATTGATCTTGCGAAACATTGAACTTTACGATTCTGTTAACCTGAAGTTGCTCTGAACCGGGCTTTGTAACACCCGTTTTTACCTACTGGTTTTAATTAATTCTCACTGTATTGTATTAGGAAAGAGGATTTACTGTTTTTATGTACACTTTTATGATCTATGTTTCTAAATCAGATCAAATAAAGTTTAATGAATTCTATGGCAGGACGGAGGCGAGGATTATGCATATCTTTCCTCACTTTATTTGCATAGCAGTTCAAAGAAAACGTAACACAACAATCATTAAACAAAAGACTGCACAACCCATGAACCATTAGGGGGGTAGTCTCCAAGGCAACTATAGTCCAATCATATCACAGTCCATCGTATATAATATCGTGACGTCCCTTCCGCTTCCTCTTACTTCACTGCTCGTCAGTTAAGTGCATTCCTTACGTTCTTGGCTTAATCTGACGTTGTTGCTGTTTGTATAGCGGTTTCTTGTGCACGTTATTAGCATTATTGCCTTGGTATTTTTTCATATTCCCTGCGCAGCAGGCTCTTGCCCGAGCGCGTTCTCCCCCTCGCAGTTTCTCCCGCTGTGTGCTCTGCGCGTGGTGAGATCCTGTCAGGCGCGTCTGGTCCGAGCGAGGCAGCTCCGTCGAGCGCTCCCGCTGGTCTTTACGCGCGTTTGGGAATCCGGTCACTCCTTTAGTGTCCGCTTGATTCCCGACCAACCCTCGCCTAATTTTGACTACCGCTACGCGGTGATTTTCCCACACGGCCACGTTAGTGACCAGCGCCACCTGGTGGTGGTAATTGGTATTGCGCCTCAGTCTATTCTTATAACAGCTTCGGGGAAAGCCCAGCTGTTGCAGCACCGGCGAGGGGGCTGTCTTAAGGATTTTAAGGGCATTTGTTCTGTGCTCACACCCTCTGCTATCATGTCTTCTCCAGAAGGCCATTTTTACTCCTCCTACCAGGAAGTGGAGGAGGAATGGTCCCCCAACTTCTCCCTCCAGCAGTGGACCAAGCCCTCTCTCTGGCTATTTCTAGGGCGCTGGCTCCTCTTAGGGATCAGGTTGATAAGCTGGCGAAAAGCATCCCTGGGGTGTTCAGTGACCCAGATCTGGTGGTGGCGGGTCCAAGTAGCTCCCAGATGGGGAATAAAAGGGCCGTTAAGCATAACGCGGGGCACTTGGAAGGATTTGATAAACTTACGGAGACCTTCCTCAAGAGTGCGCAAACGCTAAAACATGCACCCTGCCGGGAGGAGGAGGGGCCCTGAGAAAATTGCGACACTGTCACCACTATTGTAGACCCCGACGGCGGGTTTCCCTTAGAGGGAGAGGGTGTATCGAAGGACAATTTCTCCTCCGATGAGGATAAGGACTCGGGGCGTCCCTTGCGTCCAGAGTCCCACTCCTCTCAGTCCCCGGTTGGGGACGGGGTCCACTCGGACATGTTCGAGCCTACCCAAATTTACCATCCTAGGTCGGCAGAGTGGACACCTGACGCCAAAGTGGCAGAGTATGTGGTGGGGAAAATCCATCAACCCCTTGAAAGGGAGGTCAGGAATAGGATGAGGGGAGAATGCCCCAGGCCCTTACTGAAGGGGAAGGTGGCACACACGCCTGAAATTGATGAGAAACTATGTACCTTTTTCTCCAAGTATATGAGGGATCCCAAGAAAGGAATTGATAGGTCTTGGACGTGGTAGGGCCCTTGACCCAAATTATTCAATTGACGGAGCGTTCCAAAGAGTCAGGATCCCCTTTGTCCACGGATATTGTGGCTGGTTGGGCGCACTACCCTAAACCCTAAAACACTACCCCCTCCACTACCCAAACACCACTGCACTACCCTAAACCCTAAAACACTACCCCCAGCACGACACCCTACACTACCCAAACATAACTGCACTACCCTAAACCCTAAAACACTACCACCAGCACGACTCCCTACACTACCCAAACACCACTGCACTACCCTAAACCCTAAAACACTACCCCCAGCACGACTCCCTACACTACCCAAACACCACTGCACTACTCTAAACCCTAAAACACACAGCCCCAGCATGACCCCCTACACTACCCAAACACCACTGCACTACCCTATACCCTAAAACACGGCCCCCTACACTACACAAACACGACTGCACTACCCTAAACCCTAAAACACTACCCACAGCATGACACCCTTCACTATACAAACACCACTGCACTGCCCTAAACCCAAAAACACTACCCCAGCACTACCCCCTACACTACCCAAACACCACTGCACTAACATAAACCCTAAAACACTACCCCCAGCACAACACCCTACACTACACAAACACCACTGCACTACCCTAAACCCTAAAACACTACCCCCAGCACGACTCCCTACACTACCCAAACACCACTGCACTACCCTAAACCCTAAATCTACCCCAAGCACGACCCCCTACACTACTCAAACACCACTGCACTACCCTAAACCCTAAAACACTACCCCAGCACGACTCCCTACACTACCCATACACCACTGCACTACCCTAAACCCTAAAACACTACCCCCAGCACGACCCCCTACACTACTGCACTATCCTAAACCCTAAAACACTACCCCCAGCATGACCCCCTACACTACCCAAACACCACTGCACTACCCTAAACTCTAAAACACTACCCCCAGCACGACTCCCTACACCACCCAAACACCACTGCACTACCCTAAACCCTAGAAAAGAAACCCCCACCCCATGCCCAATCCCCCTTACCTCTCACTCCTCATGGTTCCTCTCTCCTCGTGGTTCTTGCTTTACGTCATCTCTGAGGGGCGGTGCACGTCGTTGTGAGGAAACGGAACAGCCTCTGTTTCCTTACAACGACATGGATCGTCTACATGTTTTTTAGAACGCATGGTCATTTACCATACATACCTTTACAACAAAATTTGTTGTAAAGGCATGCGTGGTAAATGACCATGCGTTCTAAAAAAATGCGTAGTAATGACTTCGTGATGTACAACGCATGCGTGGTAATGCCTGCGGTGTAATGGTATCGCAAAGTAAAAAAGTCGTTGTAACGGCTGTTTACCGATTGAAGCTGGCCCCTGTTCTTCAGAGAGACGTTTATTTGATTAATTAGGAGGAAGGAATGTGTTTTTTTTACCGAAAAGTGCATTCCCGGCTGTTGTATTGTGAAAGTGTCCGCGTGGCCTGGTTTCACTTCCGGTGAGAGAGTGGAAGAGTCTGTTTGGATCTAAAGGAGTTCTGTTGTTGGACGGGGCCGGCGCGACATGTCATCAGAAAACATAGTTAATGGAATGCGTCCTCCCTGAAGTGTGGAGCAGTGCCATGAGAGGTCAACGAGTGTGCGTCCCACCGCAGTATGACCGTACCGCATGACCCATGTGCCGCCTCCAGGGTACGGGAGGCAGAAGCGGCATCGCAGGTCCTCTTGAAGACCGTTGTAGCACTAATTCTACATTTTGGTACTAGGGCATTTTAACTTCGTTGTTCCTGCCAGATACAAAGAGAAGATCCTGTGTTATTCAGTGCCCTCGTTACCTTTTTTGTGGGTTGTGGTGCTTGTCACTTCGCTGCCCCGCCGGTGCACACGACTGGGCACCCCACCTCGTGTGCCATCTGCAGGGCCTCTGCCCTCGGATCACTGGTTTCGGTTTCTGGAGTGGCAACACAAACAGTTGCTCCCAAAGGACTAGCCTAAACACTTAGGTGAATATCCCCTGCACCAGCATTCCACGGAAATTCTTTCCTAGCTCTCCCACGTCAACGAGCACGGCTCCGCTCGCGACACCGTATGACGTCATCGGAGCCATAAGAGGACCTCGTCGGCGTGCTGAGGTCAGTTCCACCCATTTTTTCTGTGCCACCGAGGCAAACAGGGGACCGAGACATTTTCACATGTATACATAGTATAATAAATATATATATATATTCACTGAAAAAACCATAGGTTTCAGCCACGTTATAGTTAGAAATTAGCATTTAAAAAACCTTAGAAATTCACTGAAAAAACCCATAGGTTTCAGGCACGTTATAGTTAGAAATTAGCATTTAAAAAACCTTAGAAATTCACTGAAAAAACCATAGGTTTCAGGGGCGTTATAGTTAGTTGGACATTTCACTCGTACAAAACCATAGAAATTCCCCCGTTATAGTTAGTTCAGCTAACTATAACTCGCGCGCCCGCAATGCACTGCTGATGACGTCACATATTACATCACTCATGACATGGTCAGTGACATCACTCATGACATCACTGATGACATCTCAAATGACATCACTGATGACATCACTGATGACATCATCCAGTGAATGTGTGTTTTTCTGAAAATTAAATATGTTTTATATATGTATATCTCAAGGTCGATGGAAGAATAAATGGGTATATAAGTGTCTAAATGGATGATTTTTTTTGTAAAATTGATTGTATAACTGACTAAGTGTATCTTAGTGAATACATGGGTTAGTGAGTAATGTTTAAATATGAAAATATCTGTATCAGTCTCTCACTTTGTGTATAAGTGGCTGCATGGGTTGGTGAGTAGTTACATGAGTGTCTATATGGGTTATTAGTTGGTTTTTTGAGTACCAGTATGAGTGTCTGAGTGTCTGTATGGTTCGGTGGGGGGTATTACTTAGTGCATAGATGCATGAATGAGTGACTCACTGTTTGTATGTGTTGAAGACAGCATGTGTGCAGGACTGTATAGGTGGATGAGTATGTGTATGGGTGTGTTAGTGAGTGAATGACTGTCTCAATAGTGTCTTTATGAGTAACTACATATGTTTTAAACTAGTATATGTGAGTATTGGTGTATATAAGTGAGTATATGTGAGAGTGAGAGATTGGAAGAGTTCCTGTACAAATAAGTAGGTGTTTCTATAAGTGATTGTTTAAGAGAGTGAGTATGTGTAAGTTTCTGTAGAAGTAAGTGTGGTAGTGTGTGTATAACTGTATATGCAAGTAAATGGATGTTTGATACTTTGTTTGCATGTGTGACTATGTGTGTGAGTAACTCTATGGATGAGTGGCGGAGTGTAATAGGATGTATAGGTGTATGAGTACATATGATGAGTGAGTACATGTATGAGTGACTGTATAGGGACTGTTGGTGAATGAGTGGATGTGTGTGTAGATCTTGGAATTACTGAATAGGTGTGTTGTAACTGGTATTGGTATGTCCATTGTTTTGAAAATGTTAGTTTGTATTTTTGAGTGTGTGTATCAAAGGTTATATTAGGGTGAGAGGAGGTCTGCCACTCTATCACAAGGATGATGTCATCAGTGATGTCATCAGTGATGTCATTTGAGATGTCATCAGTGATGTCATGAGTGATGTAATATGTGACGTCATCAGCAGTGCATTGCGGGCGCACGAGTTATAGTTAGCTGAACTAACTATAACGGGGGAATTTCTATGGTTTTGTACGAATGAAATGTCCATCTAACTATAACGCCCCTGAAACCTATGGTTTTTTCAGTGAATATATATATATATACATACATATATATACATATATATATATCGCAACGATCCTCTCCCTCGATGACAGGTAAGGAGCCACACCAGTTGGTTCTGCTTTACAAAAAGTTTAGTTCGGCAACAAAACAAAGACGCGTTTCGACCACACACGGGGTCTTGGCCACACACACATATATATATCCGCGACCAACTCCGGCACATCAGCTTGCTCGTA
Organism: Calotriton arnoldi; assembly: GCA_963921515.1. Taxonomy (NCBI): domain Eukaryota; kingdom Metazoa; phylum Chordata; class Amphibia; order Caudata; family Salamandridae; genus Calotriton; species Calotriton arnoldi. Next base: position 170,021 of record CAWUFW010000320.1, on the reverse strand, counting down.
CCAGAAAACGACACCACGGTCACAAGCTTCAATATGTCCTTTTATTGATCAAATCCGGGCTATGACGCGTTTCGGCAGGGTCCCCTGCCTTGATCACATGCAGAGCCAAAATACAATCTTTGTTTTAAGTGCACTGTTACCATCACGTGGTACCATGGAAATAGACAACATACTACAAAAACATGAAAAAGTCAATTTTCTACAGAGTCATGCAGTCCGATCAGTTAATTGTTACATTTAAATTTTTATATGTTTTCCAATTTTTTCTCTTTTCAACTTTTCTCAATTTATTCAATTGGCTTTTCGTTCCTACTATTTAACAAACTTTATTGTACCACAATTATTCGCCCTTTCTTGGTGCCAGTCCTTCATAGAATCACTTCATAATATATCGGCTGGTTTACCGTTTTAAATGCGTCAAAGTCCCGCAGCATAATCATGGCCTTGGGTTCTGGTTATGGTATCACGATTTACATTCATTTATGTGGAATTCATTGGAGTTCATTCAATGTTTTTAGACTTTGCGTAGTTCAGCGTTAACAGTGCAATTGCAGGATATTGCACTTTCCACATCAACAGAACAGGTACTGATGTTGTATTATAGGAATTACAAATTTTGATACATATTGATTTTACAAAAGAAACAATTGATGGACGGAATGCTGGACAATGCAAACATTCACCCCCAGTCACAAGGATCTGGGTTAAATCCATCATTCTTTTGCTCACCACACCACCCCAGTTTGGACCCAGCCATATGCAAATCAGTCTTGACCCTGTTCCTTGTGGGAACAGTCGAGCCCGAACTGCCAAGCCAGGTCCTCCCTGGACCGGAAACAAGCATCCTGGGACCAGTTTCAGGGCATCACCCTTCATCAGCCAGGCTAGCTTGAATCCAGTGGTGTGGTGAGCACGGGACCCACGTCTGGGCATACCCTTCCCACTTAGGGCGACATATGCAAAAGAAACAATTGATGGACGGAATGCTGGACAATGCAAACATTCACCCCCAGTCACAAGGATCTGGCCTGGCAGTTCGGGCTGGACTGTTCCCATTGGTTGCAGGGTCAAGACTGATTTGCATATGGCTGGGTCCAAACTGGAATGGCATGGTGAGCAGAAAAACGATGGATTTAGGCCCAGATCTCTGTACTGGGGTGAATGTGTGACATTGTTCTGCATTCTGTCCATCAATTGTTTTTTTTGCATTTGTCACCCAGAGTGGGACGGGTATGCCCAGACGTGGGTCCCGTGCTCTCCATGCCACTGGAGTCAAGCTATCCTCGCTGAAGAGGGGTGAAACCCTGAAACCGGTCCTAGGATGCTTGTTTCCAGTCCAGGGAGGACTTGGCCTGGCAGTTCGGGCTGGACTGTTCCCATTGGGTGCAGGGTCAAGACTGATTTGCATATGGCTGGGTCCAAACTGGAATGGCATGGTGAGCAAAAAAACGATGGATTTAGGCCCAGATCTCTGTACTGGGGTGAATGTATGACATTGTTCTGCATTCTGTCCATCAATTGTTCTTTTTGCATTTGTCACCCCGAGTGGGACGGGTATGCCCAGACGTGGGTCCCGTGCTCTCCATGCCACTGGAGTCAAGCTATCCTGGCTGAAGAGGGGTGAAACCCTGAAACCGGTCCTAGGATGCTTGTTTCCAGTCCAGGGAGGACCTGGCCTGGCAGTTCGGGCTGGACTGTTCCCATTGGGTGCAGGGTCAAGACTGATTTGCATATGGCTGGGTCCAAACTGGAATGGCATGGTGAGCAAAAAAACGATGGATTTAGGCCCAGATCTCTGTACTGGGGTGAATGTATGACATTGTTCTGCATTCTGGCCATCAATTGTTCTTTTTGCATTTGTCACCCCGAGTGGGACGGGTATGCCCAGACTTGGGTCCCGTGCTCTCCATGCCACTGGAGTCAAGCTATCCTGGCTGAAGAGGGGTGAAACCCTGAAACCGGTCCTAGGATGCTTGTTTCCAGTCCAGGGAGGACCTGGCCTGGCAGTTCGGGCTGGACTGTTCCCATTGGGTGCAGGGTCAAGACTGATTTGCATATGGCTGGGTCCAAACTGGAATGGCATGGTGAGCAAAAAACGATGGATTTAGGCCCAGATCTCTGTACTGGGGTGAATGTATGGCATTGTTCTGCATTCTGTCCATCAATTGTTCTTTTTGCATTTGTCACCCCGATTGGGACGGGTATGCCCAGACGTGGGTCCCGTGCTCTCCATGCCACTGGAGTCAAGCTATCCTGGCTGAAGAGGGGTGAAACCCTGAAACCGGTCCTAAGATTCTTGTTTCCAGTCGAGGGAGGACCTGGCCTGGCAGTTCGGGCTGGACTGTTCCCATTGGGTGCAGGGTCAAGACTGATTTGCATATGGCTGGGTCCAAACTGGAATGGCATGGTGAGCAAAAAAACGATGGATTTAGGCCCAGATCTCTGTACTGGGGTGAATGTATGACATTGTTCTGCATTCTGTCCATCAAGTGTTCTTTTTACATATTGATTTTGCATCATAAACAGATCGACATTAAAGTGCTAGTGCAAATTGATCTAAAGCCAGTGCTATAGACTCCTAAATGCCAGATTCTGACAAAAGCAATTCATGTTTTATATACAACCTTTTTGCTGATATTGTATAGACTTCGCGTAATTCAGCGTTGAAGGTGCAAGAGCAGGATTCATGCATTCCGCTTGTAAAGTGCAAGTGCTATAAACTCCTGAATGTCAAATTTTGATACATGTTGATTTCACATTGTAAACAAATCGACATTAAGGTGCAAGTGCAAATCTGCTTGTAAAGTGCAAGTGCTATCTACTCCTAAAAGTCAGATTGAATAAAAACAATTCATGTTTTTTATACAACCTTTTTGCCAATGATATATGCTCTAGGCAATTCCTACCTTATATGAATTATCATTAAGTGGGTATGCACCTGTTGCTCTCTATATAAGACACATCAGTACTTATTTTCAAATTCCCAAGTTAGGCCCAAAAAGTGCTGCTGCATTAGTGCAAATCATCGCTGTTTTTAAAGTGTCAATGCATTACTAGACACTGCCCTCAAATTAGCAGCTACAAAATGAAAATTAGCAGCATAGATAGTTATCTAATGGATACATGTAAAAGCAGCATTACAACTTCCAAATACTATAAGGTGCATGTGCTCCAGTATAGACTCTTCCTTCACTATCTATGTGTAGAACTTGGGACTCATACTTAAAAACATCACAATATCAAGTATAATGGCCTATAAGCGAAAATTTCATATTTCTTTGTAGACCAGATTTCTCAATACACTCATTAAAGGACTGATACTAAAAACCAGTAACGTTTAGGGGCACGAATTTCCATCTATTTGGTACAAAAGGGTGTCTATTCAGAATATGCACAATCTAAAAAAGCCATAAAAAGTGAACCACAGACACAATTTACTTAATTTCTTTCTTCATTTTAGCTATTTTATGTGCCTTTTTGGCACGGAGGATGGGTCATCGTTTCTACATAGCCTTTACTCATTTAATCAAGATGGACATATAAATCTTCATCAGAATTCAGGCCGTTAGGAGTCTTGCAATCAAACATTAATATATATTGAGACTCCAATTGCCTCAACCTGCCTTCACGGTTCCCGCCCCGTCTTTTCTTGGGAACCGAGTCCACTACATAGTATGTCAGTTCTTCAACCTTGCCTCCATGTACATCATTGATATGGCGAGCAGCAGGGTATGACTGGTCTTTATTTCTCACAGCTCTGAGGTGCTGAAGGATCCTGACATGGGCCATATGGATCGTGCTGCCCACATATATCATGGCCATTATAATAAATGGGGTAACCCAGTGCACTGTCCAAGGACCTGGGTATCGATCGGCAAAGACAACAAATGGTCCTAGACAAAATATTTGAATACAGTTGAGTCGTAAACAATTTAAGTAATTAATAAGACTGTATGTCAAAGAAGCGATTCAATCAACACATGCAGATGAGAAGTATGTCCTAATCACTCCTCAAATATATAAGCACATTCCACTTAATAGGTCAAAAAATAGAGGGTACCCAAATTTACTTCAATTGCAAACATTCATTTATTTTATGTTGCATTTTTCATCATATGAAAAACATAGACAGATTCATAGTGTTCAACAAAAAGTTTCTCCAAGGTGGAGGAGGTGAATAAAAGTTAGTGCTCATGTGTGGGATAGAAAAAGAAAAGGAGAGGAATCATAGGGAAACATCCAAGGGATAAATAACTTAGATTCTAAACAAGGAAGGATCTGGCTATAATTCCCAACAAGGCCAGTATCCCTACTGTGATGAGGCTGCCCCTTGATTGATAGATGCTACGTTTTTTTGAAATTGTTTGTTTTTGATTGAAACACAGAGCAACATCATCTGTGGTTGGGGTAGGGAGGGGTAGATATGGAGTGCAGGCCCACAGGGGAGATGTCGACGTTTCGACCCTAACGCAAAGGGTAATTTAGGTCCTCTGCTGCGGGTCTTCCTCAGGACAGGGAAAACGGGAGAACCTATGTTAGTCATATATCTTTGTAGACCAGATTTCTCAATACACTCATTAAAGGACTGATTCTAAAAACCAGTAACGTTTAGGGGCCCGAATTTCCATCTATTTGGTACAAAAGGGTGTCTATTCAGAATATGCACAATCTAAAAAAGCCATAAAAAGTGAACCACAGACACAATTTACCTAATTTCTTTCTTCATTTTAGCTATTTTATGTGCCTTTTTGGCACGGAGGATGGGTCATCGTTTCTACATAGCCTTTACTCATTTAATCAAGATGGACATATAAATCTTCATCAGAATTCAGGCCGTTAGGAGTCTTGCAATCAAACATTAATATATATCGAGACTCCAATTGCCTCAACCTGCCTTCACGGTTCCCGCCCCGTCTTTTCTTGGGAACCGAGTCCACTACATAGTATGTCAGTTCTTCAACCTTGCCTCCATGTACATCATCTGTTATTCAGCGCCAAGATACCCGTAGTGGTGAACGTGCGCTTTATGAATACACATGTTATGTTATGTTATTGATATGGCGAGCAACAGGGTATGACTGGTCTTTATTTCTCACAGCTCTGAGGTGCTGAAGGATCCTGACATGGGCGATATGGATCGTGCTGCCCACATATATCATGGGGCACGTGCATTGAAGCACGTACACCACGTGATCACTTTTGCAATTAAAAAACCGAGGGATCTTCCATGGTTTATTCATAAGGGGCAGTTGTATCTCTTTCTTGTTTACACCATGTTTACAGGCCTTGCACTTCAAGCACTTGTTAAAACCAGGATTAGCCTTCAACCAACTTTCGGTTTCGATTACCTCAGGGCTGTTATTAACCAATTGCTGCCTCATTGATTTTGCTCTCTTATAGGAGACAAGGGGTTTCCGTGAGACTAGGCTATTCAAGGTGGGATCTCCTCTAACCAGGTGCCAATGCCTATTCATGCAGTCTCTCACACTTGCATGATAGGCATTGTACCCGGTTATCATCCTAATATCCTGTTTGGAATCAGTGTTTTTTTTTTGTCTCTTTTTTTTCCAAACAGGATTTCTTGTCTTGACAGCCCATCTGCCTTTGCTACTGCTTGATTTAAAACTGTCTGACTGTATCCCCTCTCTTTAAATCTTTCTGTCAGATCAGTTTGTGCTTGTATTAGAGAGTCAGTTTCGCTACAATTTCTCTTCATGCGAAGCTGCTCTGCATATGGGATACTCTGTTTAAGTTTTTGAGGGTGAAAGCTGCTGCAGTGCAATATACAGTTCCCCGCAGTAGGTTTTCTGAAGGTACGAGTGTGTAGGTTGCCATTTCTGATAAATACTTCCAGGTCTAAGAAATGCACAATTGAATCACTAATAGTGTGTGTAAAAGTCAGGTTTAAGGTGTTGTCATTGAGGGCTGTTACAAACAAATTGGCACTTTCTATTGACCCTCTCCATATGATGAATAGGTCATCAATGAATCTGCACCAGACCTTGATGTTCTCATTCCACTCTTTGTTATGCTTGACCCTGAGCACCTGCTCCTCCCACCAGCCCATGTGAAGATTCGCATAGCTGGGGGCGAAGCAGGTGCCCATGGCTGTTCCCCTCAGCTATCTAAAGGTGTCATTACCAAAAAGGAAAACATTATTTTCCAAGCACAGTTCTGCCATTTGCAGTAGCATTTCGGAATGTTGATATACCTGTAATGTTCTGCTGCCTAAAAAGTGTCTGAGAGCCCTTAGTCCATCTTTATGTGCAATGCTCGCTGTTGGAAATGGCCCTTTTTGCAGGGTTATCCCCAAACGTTTTGCTTCTTCCTCCTTTGTTTTTCCTGACCTGTGGTTGTTGGCTATAGGACTCTTGGCACTTTACCTAGTAAAGTGCTCTGAGTGTGCCAGGGCTGGTGATTCAAATGCTAATAGTGGGCCTGCAGCACTGATTATGCCACCCACAGGGTTAGCCCTAAGATGGTGTCTCAGGCCTGCCACTGCAGTGCCTGTGCGCAGTTTGTGAACTGCCATGTTGTCCTGACCAGTGTACACACTTGCCAGGCCTAATCCTTCCCTTTTCCTACACATTGGACACCCCTATGGTAGGCCCAAGGTACCCCCCTGGGCAGGGTGCAGTGTATGTGAAAGGTAGGACAAGTACTAGTGTGGGTAATATGTCCTGATAGTGAAATACTGCCAATTTTGTTTTTCACTATTGAAAGGCTATCTTGCCCATAGGTTAACATGGGGAATGCTGTGTAACATGGTTACCTGCATATTTTCCCATAGCAGCAAGATAGAGAGTTGGTATCTGGTACCCTGAACTCAGAATTTAATTACACATCTTTTAGTGAAGATGGTTTTTAAATTCTAAGTTTGGAAATAGCACTTTTAGAAAGTGGCTATTTTCTTGTTCAACCTTTCTGTGTGCCTCTGCCTGTTTGTGAATTGACTGTCTGGTTTGTGAGTGGCTGGGGCTGGGGGTGTCTGCAGGAGGCTGGGTGAGTCAGCACTAGGCTGAATAGACCTATCTACATGTAGAGTGGTGGGAGGAGTGGCACCTGGGTCTGATGAGGGCTGTGCCTGCCTTCCACAATGCTGGCTCCACCTCCGGTGGTGTGTCTGATGACCCTGGCCCACACTCACAAAGGAAGGAGAGGTGCCCTGGCAGAATGCACCCTGAACTGGTTTGGACTGGGTCCAGGACCCCTCACACATGGAGAACAAAGACTTTTGGGGTATAAATACTAGAGCTGACACCCCTGAATTTTAGACTACTTCGTGATCAAGAGGAATCCCTGCCAAAGAAGATCAGCTGAAGAGACTCAGGAGAGGTACTGCCCTTGCTGTGTGTCTGGGGTTGGCCTGCAATTTGCTGTATCCACTGAGGAGAGGACTAAGGGACTTTGCTGTGTGCTGTGTCCCCCTGCTTGAAGAAGGACTTTGCTGTGTGCTGTGTCCCTCTGAAGAAAAGTCTCCAAGGGCCTGAGTAGAGCTGGCCTCCTGTTTCTGAAGCCCCAGGCACAAAAGGACTTCACCCCCAGCTTCCCTGAACTTCCTTGCTGGGAGTTCCAGTCTGCCAGGAGGGCCTGTAACTGTGTGTGAGGCCTTTCTGGTGTTGGGAGCTGAACAAAAGTAAGAAGAGGAAGAAAATCTGTTTTCCGACGCCGTCAACGCCGCCGCTGTGACGCCTCGACCTGCATCAAGGCCCGGGGAGCCGCTCGTGAAGTGACGATGCTGCGCCCGGCCTGCTCCGCAGCTCTGACGCCCTACGATGCCCGCCGACACCAGCAGCGATTGGCCGTGACCGACGCCAGCGCTCGCATCGACTTCGTGTCTTCACCAAGTGCCGGCCTCCTGTTATCGCGGCGCCGATAACCGCCGAGGGTGACTCGCAAGAACTGCCGACGTCGCATCATCACCGGAGACGACATCGTTCTTCGCCGACGACATGCATCGTCACCGACTTCATTTTTCAAGGTACGGTTGTTGGGGGTCTGTGTGACTCCGCGCCCGACGCCGCGATCCTCGCGGGCGGCGCCGTACTTTGGATTTTGTACTGTCCTGACGTCGTGATAGCCCCAGTTGGTGCTATTGGATTTCAACAGCTTATTTTTGCAACAACCATTTTAAAAGACATTTTACTGAGTTTTGTATGTTGGATTTTTGTCGTTTTGGTCTTGTTTAAGTTTAGTAAAGATACTTTATTTTTCTAAACTGGTGTAGTGTCCATTTGTGGTGTTTTCACTATGTTACTGTGAGTGTTGGTACAAATACTTTCCACATTGCCTTTGGGATAAGCCTGTCTGCTCGTGCCAAGCTACCGAGGGGGTGAGCAGGGGTTATCTAAAGTGTGTATCCCCCTTACCCTGACTAGAAGCAAGGGTCCCTATTTGGACAAAGGTACCTACCTCTGCCAACTAGAGACCCCCAGTTCTAACATTGGTGGTCAGCGGTGAGGATTTGAACTTGTATTTGTACTTGACCCACAGTGATTGGTGTACATCACTAGATTAGTGCAGATTAGACTAGATTAGCGCAGCCACATACTGTGTTCTTTTTGTTTTTTTGTTCTATTTTTCAGTAACCCTGAAAGTCATCCATGCATCATGTCTCAGAAGGGTAAACCAGCAAGTGGTGTTGCAGGACTGGAGTTTGATATCGAAATGTTGAGTAGTTACAAAGTAGGTCAACTCAAGCAGTTCTGCAGGAACTTTGGATATCCCATGAAGAGCAGCTCCAGGAAGGAGGCGCTACAGAAGGCCTTAAGGGTCTAGTGGGAAGCCAAAGAGGCTGGGGAGGCAGAGGATGCAGAGATGGATGAGGATGCACAAGGGGATGGTTTCAGATCACAGGATCTGCCTGTGTCCAGAGCAGTCTCCAGGGCTGGCAGCAACCATTTCGCTAGCAGTTTTTCCCCAGAGGAGTTGGAGGAAAACCAAAGGGTTAGAGATCATGAGTTAGAAGTCATGAGGCTCAAGGTGAAGCAATTGGAAATGGAAAAATAAATCCAGCGCAAGGCAGAGGAGAGGGCTCGCGCCTTGGAAGAGAGCAAGAAGATTTTTGCTTTGGAAGAATTGAAATTGACCTTGGCACATGAGTTAAGAATGAGGGAGCTTGATTTAGAGCTCGAGAGGCTTGAGGCCTTGAATGTCTTAGCCAAGGAAAAGGAAATGTGTGTAGCTCAGGAAGTGAGCTTTGCTGAGTTGGAGGTGGAGTCCAGCTCAGATGGTGGCAGCAAAATTATGGTATCTAGTGCTGAGGGAGAAGTATACACACCCAGAGATGTGGCACCTGACTTGAGGGAGGGGGTTGACATACACCAGGGGGTTCAGGTTTATGAGGTAGCTCCAGTGATGTGCAGTGTCCCTGAAGTAGATTGGGGAACTGACACAAGGGATCATATTCCTAGTGATGGGAGGGACGCTCTACTGACTCTAGATGAGAGGTACAGGGAGAGGGGTTCCCCCATGGTAGAAGTCCTGGTGTGTGAATGTGGAGAACGCCCAGAAGAGTGTGGGTTGAGTGTCAGAGGCAGTCAGACACTGTCTTGCCAGTCTCAGGAGAGTGGTGTGAGGTACTTGTGTGAGGCACTGGATGGTAGGGCAAAGGGTAACTTGGTTAACAAGTGTGGGGGGCTATGTGATTCATTTGTTGGAGAGCATATTTTAAGTCCCTGTTTTCCAGAGCTATGCCAACGCCCGGTGGAGTGTGAGTTCTCTGATTCCAGGGAACTTGCGCAGGAGGCAGACCTCTTGGTGGATTCCAGAGAGTCTGCGGAGGCATTTGGGAGTGATCCTGAAGGGGGTGGCTCAGGTTTTCCCCGACCAAGTGAGGTAGGGGGGGTTTGTGGTAGCCCAGATAGGTCCCAGTGTAGTGGGAGGGGTGTAGGGTCCCACGTCCAGTCTCAGAGGAGAGGGAGTGGGAGTGGGCTGTGTCCCAAGGTGCCCAAAACCCAGTCCCAGGACCTGGCTGGTTCCATAAGGGAACACCAGGAGGGGGGCCTAGTCTGTACCGGGAGGCCATTTCCTGAGGGGGATCTCCTAGTGTCAGGAGAACCTGGAGCATCTGTAAAAGGAGCTCCAGTGGTTCTGTTGTCTGGCGGCGCCGCTCCAGTTGGGAGGGTGCAGAAGTCCAGATTGAGGGGTGAGAGGGGGATGTGTTCCCCGGTGGGAGAACCAGTGGGTCAGGGGCCAGCCAGAAGGGCTGAGCCTCACAGGAGTGACCATGGTGACACCACTTATGCCCTGGGGGATCTTCGCGCACTGTCAGGTGGACAGGGGTCGGGAGATCTGCACCAGGCAGACTGTCACACGACACATGAGTCATGTGTTACCCTCGGGGGGGATACTGTGTGAGTCCCCAGAAGTCCTGGCATGCCAGGCAAGTGCTCAGCCGCAGGGTTCAGCCCCTGGGTTGGGAGGGCAGGTTCAGGTTCTGCCTGGCCTGGAGGGAAGGACACCTGTAACCAGTGTCCTGACCGGCTTGGCTTCCAGGGGTACCGCTCCAAGTGGGAGGGTGCAGAACTCTGGAAGGGGGTGCAGAGGGAGGGAGTCCTCGCCTCTGACCCCGGTGCAACCTGAGGGTTTAGACCCTAGGTTGGGAGACCAGTTGCTGGAGAGAGGTCCTGAACTGGTGGGAGAATTGGGTTCTGAGGGTGCCTCTCCTGGGAGGAGAGTGCAGGACCCCAGAAGGAGAGGTAGGGAGAGGAGAGCCTTGCCCGTGACCTCTGGTCAGCCTGAGGGTACAGACCCTGGGCTGGCGGGCCAGTGTCAGGATGCCATACCGGACTTGGCAGGAGGGAGAGTGGAGAGAAGGTGCCAGGCACCTGGGGCTACTGCCCCCCACTTTCTGACGCCACAGAGGTTAGAGAGGCCTGACAGGCATGAGGCCTGGCTCTCATCACTGACAGCTGTCAGTGGCCTCTGTGGCTGGTTGTCTTTGGTGGACAGAGTTGCCCCTGGGAGGGGGGCAGGAGTCACACCCTGGGGGTGGACTGGGCCACACCATTGTGTTGGCCAGGTGGGTACTGTCTACCAGTGCGGACACATCTGTGAGCGAAGTAAGGTTAGGCGCTGCACAGATGGGGTCCCCAGGTGAGGAGAAGGGTCCCCCATGGTTTAGCCTAGTGGGCCCTGAGAGTATAGATAGAGGGATCCAACTGGGTTCAGGAAGGCGTAGAACAGGAATAGTCCCCTGCTGTTCGGGCCAGTTTCCGTGTTCTATTGCCCCAAGCAGGGAATCCCATTGAGGTATCTTTTGGTCTACCCTGGCTTTAGGCTGGAAGGGGGTTGTGTTGGAAATGGCCCTTTTTGCAGGGTTATCCCCAAACTTTTTGCTTCTTCCTCCTTTGTTTTTCCTGACCTGTGGTTGTTGGCTATAGGACTCTGGGCACTTTACCACTGCTGATCAGTGCTAAAGTGCATATGCGCTCTCTGTAAATTGTGATTATGATTGGCTATCCATGATTGGTATATTTGCTTTACCAATAAGCCCCTAGTAAAGTGCACTGAGTATGCCAGGGCTGGTGATTCAAATGCTACTAGTGGGCCTACAGCACTGATTGTGCCACCCACAGGAGTTGCCCTAAGATGGTGTCTCAGGCCTGCCACTGCAGTGCCTGTGCACAGTTTGTGAACTGCCATGTTGTCCTGGCCAGTGTACACACTTGCCAGGCCTAACCCTTCCCTTTTCCTACACATTGGACACCCCTATGGTAGGCCCAAGGTACCCCCTGGGCAGGGTGCAGTGTATGTGAAAGGTAGGACATGTACTAGTGTGGGTAACATGTCCTGATAGTGAAATACTGCCAATTTCGTTTTTCACTATTGAAAGGCTATCTTGCCCATAGGTTAACATGGGGAATGCTGTGTAACATGGTTACCTGCATATTTTCCCATAGCAGCAAGATAGAGAGTTGGAATCTGGTACCCCTGAACTCAGAATTTAATTACACATCTGTTAGTGAAGATGGTTTTTAAATTCTAAGTTTGGAAATAGCACTTTTAGAAAGTAGCTATTTTCTTGTTCAACCTTTCTGTGTGCCTCTGCCTGTTTGTGAATTGACTGTCTGGTTTGTGAGTGGCAGGGGCTGGGGGTGGGGGTGGCTGCAGGAGGCTGGGTGAGTCGGCACTAGGCTGAATAGACCTATCTACATGTAGAGTGGTGGGAGGAGTGGCACTTGGGTCTGAATAGGGCTGTGCCTGCCTTCCACAATGCTGGCTCCACCTCCTGCGGTGTGTCTGATGACCCTGGCCCACACTCACAAAGGAAGGAGAGGTGCCCTGGCAGAATGCACCCTGAACTGGTTTGGACTGGGTCCAGTCCCCTCACACATGGAGAACAAAGACTTTTGGGGTATAAATACTAGAGCTGACACCCCTGAATGTTAGACTACATCGTGATCAAGAGGAATCCCTGCCAAAGAAGATCAGCTGAAGAGACTCAGGAGAAGTACTGCCCTTGCTGTGTGTCTGGGGCTGGCCTGCAGTTTGCTGTATCCACTGAGGAGAGGACTAAGGGACTTTGCTGTGTGCTGTGTCCCCCTGCTTGAAGAAGGACTTTGCTGTGTGCTGTGTCCCTCTGAAGAAAAGTCTCCAAGGGCCTGAGTAGAACTGGCATCCTGTTTCTGAAGTCCCAGGCACAAAAGGACTTCACCCCCAGCTTCCCTGAACTTCCTTGCTGGGAGTTCCAGTCTGCCAGGAGGGCCTGTAACTGTGTGTGAGGCCTTTCTGGTGTTGGGAGCTGAACAAAAGTAAGAAGAGGAAGAAAATCTGTTTTCCGACGCCGTCGACGCCACTGCTGTGACGCCACGACCTGCATCGAGGCCTGGGGAGCCGCTCGTGAAGTGACGACGCTGCGCCCGGCCTGCTCCGCAGCTCCGACGCCCTACGATGCCCGCAGCCACCGGCAGCGATCGGCCGTGACCGACGCCAGCGCTCGCATCGACTTCGTGTCTTCGCCAAGTGCCGGCCTCCTGTTATCGCGGCGCCGATAACCACCAAGGGTGACTCGCAAGAACCGCCGACGTCGCATCATTACCGGAGACGACATCGTTCTTCGCCGACGCCGTGCATCGTCACCGACTTCATTTTTCAAGGTACGGTTGTTGGGGGTCTGTGTGACTCCGCGCCCGACGCCGCGATCCTCGCGGGCGGCGCCGTACTTTGGATTTTGTACTGTCCTGACGTCGTGATAGCCCCAGTTGGTGCTATTGGATTTCTACAGCTTATTTTTGCAACAACCTTTTTAAAAGACATTTTACTGAGTTTTGTATGTTGGATTTTTGTCGTTTTGGTCTTGTTTAAGTTTAGTAAAGATACTTTATTTTTCTAAACTGGTGTAGTGTCCATTTGTTGTGTTTTCACTATGTTACTGTGAGTGTTGGTACAAATACTTTCCACATTGCCTTTGGGATAAGCCTGTCTGCTCGTGCCAAGCTACCGAGGGGGTGAGCAGGGGTTATCTAAAGTGTGTATCCCCCTTACCCTGACTAGAAGCAAGGGTCCCTACCTCTGCCAACTAGAGACCCCCAGTTCTAACAGTCGCATAGAGCGAAGCTACGTCAAGAGTTACTAATAGATCTTCTTCTTCCCACTGAGTATTGTGCAGTTTCCTCAGAAAGTCCCCAGTATCTTGAATATAGGACGGTAGGGCTTTTACAAAATCCTGTAGGAAGTGGTCCAAGAATCTAGATGACGTTTCAAAGAGGCTTCCAATGGCTGATATTATTGGCCTTCTGGGAGGAGATACCATATCTTTGTGAACTTTAGGTATTCGATATAGTATGGGAGTCACCGGGTTGTTCACTTTCAGGTATTGATGTTCTGCTTCCGATATGAGTCCCATACCTCTCCATCTTGCCAGTTCCTTATGGTATTTGATTTTCACCTCCAGGAGATTGCTGTGCGGAACTCGCTGGTAACATTCCGTATCTCTCAATTGAAGCCTTGCTTCATCGTTGTATTTACACAATGGCCATAGAACTACATTGCCCCCTTTATCAGATTGTCTTATTACAATGTCCGACCTTGATCTAATTTTGTCCATGATTTCTACATAATTCCTTTCTTCCTCTTTTGTGTTTTTATTGTAGTTCTTACTGGACTCTTTGGCTAATTCCTTTAGATCCTTGATCACCCGATCTGAGAACAGATCAATTGAGTCTTTGGGAAGAATTGGTACAAAATTTGATTTCTTTTTGAATTCAGTTGTGCTGGTTCCATAAATATCCAAACCCAACCTGTCGGCAGTTTCTTTGCAAGATATTTCAATGCATGGATTTTCGTTATTCCTTTCCAATTCATCCAAGTCTCTGAGTAGATTTAAGTCATCTACCACTAGGTTGCTTGCTGTTCCTTGCTCCAGACTCTCCTTTGCCCGGTTCCTTCTACTGGGTTGATTGTTAAAATATTTCCTTAATTTCAATTTTCTTACAAACTTAAAAAAATCGATTCGAGTCTGCGCATACTTGAAATTGGTTCGTCTACAGTATGACAAACCCAGTGATAGAATATTTATCTCGGTTTCGGATAAAATCAGGTCAGATAGGTTGAGTACAGTGATGGGTGTGGTTTTTATTTGTTCCGTTTGTTGTCCTTCGTTTTGGCCCCTGACTGCAGCTCCATACCTTCTCCTTCTTCTCTTTCGTTTCCTCTGAAGCCCCAGCCTCTTCCCCTTCTTGGTGGTCTCTGTCTGGCATTGATGATCCGATCCAGACCTAAAAAACACATTTCTTCAATTACAGTTGAGGGTTTATCCGTATTGCCCATTGCTCTCCCTCCTTCCTCAAGGTCAGTGTCCACCTCAGAGCTCCATTCAGAGCTTGTGTCTGCCACCTTCCTTCTGTCTTTATTCTTACTTGCTGGGACTGGGTTACTGGATAATTTTTGCTGGCGCAGGGTATCAAACCGTCTCGCAAAGGTAAAGATTTGTCCCCTTTGGTAATCCAAACGATCCCTGGTGAATTTAGTTGCTTTTCTTTCTTTAATCGTTTTTTCATATTTGCTCAGTTTGATTACTAGATCTTTTTCAAATTTACCAATCGCTTCAGGGTTTGTCAGATTACTTAATTCATGTTGGAGATGTTTGATTTCTTCTAGGATCTTTTCTCTATCCTTTTTAGCGTACTTCACTAAGATCCGCATCATATTATTAGATGACTCAGCGCTGTTATTTGCCCATTCTTGTAACATCTCTGGGTCCAGGTTTTCGAAGGTAGGGGCAATCAAGATCCTTAGACCCCGAGGGACTCTCCCAACCTCTAGATATTTGTCCAGGGATCGGATTTCCCACCACTTGGAAATCTCTATGCGCCTAAGCTTTTCTAATTTGCGCATGATTGTCTGTGCATCATTACTTTGTGTGCCACTTTCTGCTGGCGAGTCTTTATTCAGACCACTAGTTCCTGTTCTTTCTTCATCAAACACGGCTCCCACAGCCTCCTCTCTTTGTCTCACCCAATCCTCCATTAAGGGTATTAGTTGCTTTGTAAAATGAGTCTGTCACTTTAAATGGCTGCTCATTAATGCTTGACAGCGTTTCTGTTGTCAGGCACAAGCCCTTCTGGTATCCTTATTCCTTTTGGATTTGAGCACTGTGACTTGCCCCCTAGGATGCACTCCGCATCCACCGGCACCTTTCCCCCTTTGAACCTTATATCTGCCGCTGGCTTGACTGTACGGACGCTTACCTGCTTCCAGGCGTCTTCCGACGCTCCGTTCGCGGCAGCACTTCCGTCCAAATCTCTGCACTATCAGCAGTCTCGGTCATCTTCTGGGGGGGGGTCTCCACATTGTGTGATACACCAATCCGCCAAAACTGCCAAGTCTCCGTGGGGCTCCTGATCAAAGGCGTGTCGTTAATGCCGCACTCGGCGCAGCGGCTCAAAATCCACGACCAACTCCGGCACATCAGCTTGCTTGTACCAGACAATGACACCGCAGTCACAGGCTTCAATATGTCCTTTTATTGATCAAATAGGGGCTATGACGCGTTTCGGCATGGTCCCCTGCCTTGATCACATACAAAGCCAAAATACAATCTTTGTTTTAAGTGCACTGTTACCATCACGTGGTACCATGGAAATAGACAACATACTACAAAAATATTAAAAAGTCCATTTTCTAAAGACTCATGCAGTCCGATCAGTTAATTGTTACATTTACATTTTGATATGTTTTTTGTGTTTTCCAATTTTTTCTCTTTTCATCTTTTCTCAATTTATTCAATTGGCTTTTTGTTCCTACTATTTAAACAAACTTTATTGTACCACAATTATTCGCCCTTTCTTGGTGCCAGTCCTTCATAGAATCACTTCATAATATATCGGCTGGTTTACAGTTTTAAATGCGTCAAAATCCCGCAGCATAATCATGGCCTTGGGTTCTGGTTATGGTATCACGATTTACATTCATTTGTGTGGAATTCATTGGAGTTCATTCAATGTTTTTAGACTTTGCGTAATTCAGCGTTAACAGTGCAATTGCAGGATATTGCGCTTTCCACCTCAACAGAACAGGTACTGATGTTGTATTATAGGAATTACAAATTTTGATACATATTGATTTTGCATCATAAACAGATCGACATTAAAGTGCTAGTGCTATATATATATATATATATATATATATGTGTGTATATATATATATATATATATGTATGTATATTTTTGAAGCTCAGGACAGGAGACTAAGGGCCTGATTTAGAATCCGCGGAGGGAATACTCCATAACAAATGTGCCAGATATCCCTTCTGCCGTATTACGATACCCATAGGATAGAATGTGATTGCAATACGGTGACGGGATATCCCTGACGTTTATGATGGAGTGTTCCCCTCCGCTGACTTCTAAATCTGGCCCTAAGTTCCCGAGTCCTGTAATGGCTGGCAGCAACTTTTTTCTCATGTTGCTGGCAGCCAATCAGAGCACTCGCTCCTGCTGGAGTCTGACTCCCATGGAAGCGAGATGGCCCAAGGCAAAGAAAGTTCCCTGGATCACTCAGAATGCTCTATTTTTAAATTGGAGCTACCCGCGAGACTCACAAGACACTCTTGTGTACACAATCTTCCAGATATAGAAATATTTTAAACCTTAATATTTCAAAAACTATTGCATAGATTTACACCAAATCACAAAAAGCACAATCTGCGGAACAAGATCTAGTTTCCTCCCAAATTTAGTATAATTCAGATCAGCTGTTTTTGCGGTAGCACTTCTTAAAGAAGTCTATGGAAAATACAGGATTTCGCATTTTGGGACCCCCCTTTTTTTCTCGGTCCCCACTTGGCAGATCACCCTGAAACTTTCCATGCACAAACTAGGCAAAAAAGAGCACTTCATGGAGATTCATCAAACAGTGCCAAAGTTATTAGCAACACAAAAACGCATTTTCTATGGACAAGCTGCCCTAGGTATAACTACCCAGTGGCACAATCTGGCAGCCAGTATGAATATGGTCTGTATTTTAATTAAATATGCTGAGATCGACAGAGTTAGAATAATGAATGAAATAGATGAATTGAACCAGTTACTTGAACTTCACGAACAAAAGGAGCAAATTAAAAAGGAAGGGAGGAAATTGACAAGCGGTTAATTAAACATGAAGAAACTATCAAGGCACGAAAAATCTATAAATTTGCTCGTGACAAACGAGATTATGAACTAGGAAGAGTCTTTACGTTCTCAAAGAAGTTTGACTCTATTAAACGCCAAGCACTCACACCACGAGTTTTAACAAATGAAGCTACCGTGCAGCAAAGCAATGAACTTTCAGATTTGGAAGTTAGTTCAGCAGCTACCAGTTCTGATTCTGAAGATGGGGGAAGAACAAATGAACAAAATCTCACATCAACTAATCTCTTACCATCTGAAGAACTGGTTTTTTTAGTCGAAGATCGTCGACAAACGCTACGACCGCGAAATCCTGCGAAGAAAAACGGAGAAGACGTAATAAACGCAGGCAAGAAAGGAGAAAAATCAGGAAGCGGCAACAGAGGGAGAGGTTGGAGAGCGAAGAAATGGTCTCAACAATAGTGAAATCTACTAGCATCGACAATACAGTGATCAACTTATCTGATGTTAGCTGTTTGTTAGTCGATGATGCAGCAGCCCACAGTCAGAGGTTACTGAACAACCTCGACGTCTCACTTGAATTATTGAAGAATTGTGGACCTATCTGAGAGCCCGCGAGGCCCAGCTGTTTGTACTTTCTTCTGGTGCTCACTCTTAACTCTTATCCCCGTCCTGAGGAAGACCCCACTCACAAGGCATCAAACCAGCTGTTTATGTTAGGGGTCGAAACGTTGACGTTGTTTCTTTCTTGTGTTCAGACACTGATGACAGAGATTCATTATCTGCATCGGATACTTTGTGTTATGTTTTTCAAATTTATAATTGCCAGACATCTGGTTGGTTAGGTTGTATATATGGATCAATGATGTCACATATGCACACCACCTTCCCTTTTCACTTCACTTCCACAAACACTCCCCTTTTCCTTGCACTTTTCCCTCTTGTCACCAGACTTGAATTAAATGCTTCATATTGATACATGTCATTTATATTCGGGCTATTATGCAACTCTGTGATGTAATAAAATCATAACCATTTTTGGTGAATGATTCAAATGGTGGCGTTTAATTAATTTAAAGTAATAATGTTTTCCTTTGTTTGGCATAACATGTAAATGCAGTCCACTGTGACATTACTCTTTTGTACCACGTTGAATTATCAGTAGCAGAATTACAACTGTTATCGCTGGGACTTTCTTTTTGCCCTACTAATGTTTTCAAATATGTCCAAACTAGGATTGATATTTTAAAATTTATCAGGAAATTAAAATTAAGGAAACATTTCAAACTCAATAAGGCTTCAGAAAAAGCTGTGTCCATTTTGCAACAGGGAAGTTGTGCAAGCAACCTCAAGGTATCCGATATAGACACGCTCAGGTCACTACATTCTTTGGCGCAGAATAAGGGAGATGCTATTATCCCGACACAAGAAGATTTAAGTGAGATGGGTATTTGTAGTAATATCCATCCAATGAGTCCTTTTCGTGCCCCGTCAACTTTCATTCCTATGATGCCAAAGGACGCAATTGACACTTTCAATGATGTGGTTATAGAGGATTTAAAAATCTTGAACCGGAAAATTCTGAAAAAACAACATCAAAGAAAATATTCTGAAATGCAATATACTACTCTTATGCGAAAGTTACAAGATAATAATGAGATTATTATTAATAAGGCTGATAAAGGTGGAAATACAGTGATATGGCCTAGAGATCAATATATGGCAGAGGCTCATCAACATCTAAATGATGGAGCATGTTACAGAAAAGCGACCTATAACGATCTGCGACTCATCAAAGATACCGTTTTCAAAGAACTGGCTCAATGGAAGCGAGAAGGTTTGCTCAGTAAAAGTGAGTTTAGTTTCCTGAAAAATGAACATCCAACAACTCCGGTACTGTATTTCATCCCAAAGGTACATAAACAAGTAACACCTATTCCGGGTAGGCCCATTATATCAGCCCAAAGAAGTCTATTGGAAGCAATGTCAAAGTATGTAGACTTTTTCTTACGTGGATTTGTTGAAGATCTTCCTTCATACATTAAGGATACGGGCCATTTTCTAACAAAATTAAGAGCCAGTACCTGGGATGATAACTGTTTTTTAATTGTAATGGATATATGTTCATTGTACACGAGTATCCAGCATTCTGATGGACTTGAAGCAGTGAAGCATTATTTGAGCAAACGCAGCATTGATATGTATCAACATAACATTATGCTCCTGAATATGATTGATTTATTCGTAATCAATGGGGAATGGATCACTTGTACCTGTAACCAGGGCTCAGGTGTTCTAACCTTAAGTGCTTAAAAACCCTAATTCACGTAAACAGGTCGTATGGCGGTTTATCTTGATTCTCCGCCTGTATCAAATACGTGACAGCATCATCATTGGGTCTCTGTTGTATGCTTCCTCCACCTGGAGGGAACCACTGGTTATTACAGTAGTGATCAGTGATAAGTGCCGAGTGAGAGTGCTCTGGTGAAGTGAGTTGGTTTAAAGTGATCCTCACACTTCCTCAACTGTAACTTTATTCAGTTCGGTGTGTGTGGACAGTGTAAAAACAAGTTCGTGCGAAGGGACCTAATTAGGAGTCCTTTGCACTCAGAAAGGTGATCGACATGTTTCAGCCTCTGGGGTGCCCCTAGGAGTCTGGGGGCTTCTTCAGGACCTTAAAAATGTAGGAGATGAAAGTTGTCCTACTCTTATCGTCTTATGACAGAATATTTGTTAAACATGAGGTCAATAGTACCTCACAGAGTCCCAATTAAGGCTTCATTGATGAGAACTGACATCGCCGTGCCTCACTCATTAAGCAGGCTTCGCGACTTGTGCTGGCGCTTCCATCAGATTCCCGGGTTGCTCACCCGGGAATCTGATGGAAGCGCCAGCACAAGTCGCGAAGCCTGCTTAATGAGTGAGGCACGGCGATGTCAGTTCTCATCAATGAAGCCTTAATTGGGACTCTGTGAGGTACTATTGACCTCATGTTTAACAAATATTCTGTCATAAGACGATAAGAGTAGGACAACTTTCATCTCCTACATTTTTAAGGTCCTGAAGAAAGCCCCCAGACCTCTAGGGGCACCCCAAGGGGCTGAAACATGTCGACCACCTTTCTGAGTGCAAAGGACTCCTAATTAGGTCCCTTTCGCACGAACTTGTTTTTACACTGTCCACACACACCGAACTGAATAAAGTTACAGTTGAGGAAGTGTGAGGATCACTTTTAAACCAACTCACTTCACCAGAGCACTCTCACTCGGCACTTATCACTGATCACTACTGTAATAACCAGTGGTTCCCTCCAGGTGGAGGAAGCATACAACAGAGACCCAATGATGATGCTGTCACGTATTTGATACAGGCGGAGAATCAAGATAAACCGCCATACGACCTGTTTACGTGAATGAGGGTTTTTTAAGCACTTAAGGTTAGAACACCTGAGCCCTGGTTACAGGTACAAGTGATCCATTCCCCATTGATTACGATTGACTCCAAGGAAGCTGAATGGATCACAGCTCCTTCTACCTCCCCCCACTTCTGATTTAAAAATATGATTGATTTATGCCTTAACAATAATTATTTCCTTTTAATAAGGAGGTTCATCAGCAGCTGCGGGGTGTTGCCATGGGGGCATGCTTCTC
The DNA here is from genome assembly GCA_963921515.1 of Calotriton arnoldi. NCBI lineage: Eukaryota > Metazoa > Chordata > Amphibia > Caudata > Salamandridae > Calotriton > Calotriton arnoldi. Next base: position 148,798 of record CAWUFW010000320.1, on the reverse strand, counting down.
TCCCAGCTATGCGTGCTTGCACGTTGGTTGGTGGGAGGAGCATGTCCTCAGGGCACCCACAAAGCGCTGTATGATACTCATGTTTTACATTGGTGGCGCTTTATTGACGATGTGTGTGTGGTGTGGAAGGGTTCGGCTGAATCCGCCCAAAGGTTTGTGAATAGTATCAACATCAATAATCTTAACTTACAATTCACTGCACACATAAGTAATGAGATAGCCCAGTTTCTGGATGTCGAATTGTATATTAAAAACGGGGTTGTGCATACAAAACTTTATAGAAAAAGTACAGCAGGGAACTCAGTTCTCCATGCCACCAGTTCGCACCCCAGTCACCTGATTAGGAGCATCCCTTACGGTGAATTTCTCCGTATAAAAGGATTTGTAGTTCTGAGGCTGATTTAAAAACATGTCAGAATGAATCATTTCAGAGATTTCAAGCCCGTGGCTATAAATCAATCGATCTTAAAAAGCATTGTTAAAGGCTAATAATTGTGGGAATACGTCAGATATACTAAATTCAGATAATACACATATTGAGATTCTGCCCATTACTCCAATAGTTTCCCCTGTGGTATTAGAACCAATTCGGTTAATAACTACTTACAGCGGACAGCACAAACAGATAAGAGGGATCATAAATAAAAACTGGCCCATTATCAAAACAGATCTAACATTATCTCAATTAGTGCCAGAAGTCCCTTCAATTACATTCAGAAGAGCACCTTCAATGAGAGATGCTTTGGTTAAATCAAGTCCAGAGGTTAGCATTACTACTAATTGGTTATCTAGTAAAACAGGGTTTCGTAAGTGCTCTACTTGTAGGGCTTGTAAATTTGGCATTAACACTATCGAATATTCCAGCGCTTTTGACTCTAAACCTACAAAAATTAAAGGGTTATTTACCTGTCGTACAGAGTATGCAGTCTACATACTACAATGCTCCTGCCACCTGAGGTATGTAGGCAGCACCAAGCTGCAAGTATTTAATCGTATTTTACAGCATTTACGGGCAATAGTTAATTCTGACCCTAGTTACCCTGTTGCCCGTCATTTTAAACTTGTGCACAATAACAATCTCAATGATTTAAAATACTATGTTATCGATGCTGTATCCAAATCACTTAGGGGAGGAAATCGTGAAAGGAAACTTCGTCAACTCGAATCCCAGTATATTTTGATCCTCGATACTAAGATGCCAAATGGGCTTAATACGGGAGAGGATCTTTACAATTTTTTATGAATGTAACTATCGGTACAGTATATTATTCGGAATTTCATGATTTGCTTTTTAGTCTCTACTGTGAGTGTTTTTATTCAATGATGTATAGTTGCTATCTGGATTTTACTGACCGGTAATGGGACTCGTGCGACTTAGTGTGCCTGGTTTTTACCTGGTTTTATCCTATTTTTGGATTTTAGCTGGGTTTTACTTGGTTTTACTGGGTTTTACGAGGTCTTATGAAGGTTGGGGTCTGGATTTTAACTATTTTTTGTGATTATTGGTTGACGTATCCTTAGCACTGTTGACAATAGTTAAAAAATCCCTTAGAAGTTTGAATGCCAATTTGGACTTTTTGTCTAGTGATTTCTCTCTTTTACATCTATGTCTATTGTAATTTATAGTCATTAAGGGTTGTTGTGAAGATGGGATGTATTGAAGTTTCTTATATCCCCATTGACCACTTTTTGGTGTATGTATTATAAGTGCACTTGCACTTTATTATATCCCAATCAGGAAAGTATGCAATTATAGTAATAACTATTATACTATGGTACTAAACCTATGGGTTATCCCTCTTGAATTCGTACTGTATTTTGCACTTGCACTTTATGTATAATCATTAGTAAGCATCTTGGCCTCCATGACATTTTAAATTGACTGTCGGCTATAAGTTTAATAGTCGGCATCACAGTTTTATCATTAAGCACTAGCACTTTTTATGATTCTAAGTCCCCTCCTCAAAATATCTGTGTGTTCAATTCATGTCTACATGTGCTCTTTAAGTGTATAATTTTAATACATTATTTAAGATTTATTGTTTATTTCAAACAGTAGGTTATATAAAATATGAAGAGGTCACATCTTTTATTTATTTTTAGTATGTTGACCTTATAGGAGCTGTTATATGTAAGGAATATGTGAATTGTAGTATGTTTTCTCTGTTTAATAGAGGGGAGGAGTTGAATCTGCACTGTGTCACTTTAAAAATGTTCAATGTGGTTCAGCGGGTCGTGTGATCAAGCTTGCGGGAGCGCAGGCGAAACGCGTTATGCTGGGCACTTGCCACTTATCTTTGATGCACTGATATCACCGAATAAAAGCACTTTTTTCTAAGGATTTGCCCCGTGTGGTCCGTACCTACTGTGCTGCTGTGAAGTTGGCGCTTTAAGGACTTTTTGGTTTTCCATATATATATATATATATCACTGCTTTCCGCGTTGAACTGAAAGGTTCTTCCCTGCAACAACGGACACGGACCAAATAGATAAGTGCAATTATATTTATTTAAACCCCAATGTCGCCATAACGTTTCGGCTCGTCCGAGCCTTTTTCAAATGACATTGTATTTTTACTTAATTTCCGCTTTTAAAGTGACGAGTGCAATTAACCAACAATCACGTGCAAAAGGTGCCCATAGACATAGAAAAATTTGTAGTTCATTGACAATTCATGAGTAAAGTTAAAAAACCAACCGCTAGTTAAAACATTAATATATCTTAATATCAATATAAAATGTATAAAAGGACATGAGGATAAAAACAGCAGTAAAAATAATATCACATTTGCAAAAAAGATATTAGTGCATAAAAATGCTAACCTGCCGCCAAAATCTAATTGAAATAATATTAGCATAAATGCATTGAATTTATTAAATCCGTCTCACTCCATAAAAGCAAGATTTATTTGTCCACAACTGGGAATCCCAAAATTTATTAAAAAGGACCCCGTTGACTCACTAATGGTTTTGAACTATTATCATGATATTCTCATGCATGTTAGGAGACACCAATTAAATCAATTGATTGTTGTGTTTCGGGTTAAATCCCATTTCCTAACGCCACATGCATGTAGTAATATTTTAATATGTCAATGAAATCCACAAATGTGCATAAGAAATACCCTCCGTGATGAAATTGACCTAAACTATGTGTCTGTTAAAATCAGGAAATAAAAAGTGCAACGATAGTTACTGTATTAATTGACGCTTATCGTAGTTACAGAGCAACCTGCGGTAGATTTTAAGGAATTTGATCTATTTCTGGGTTTCAATTGGTGGTTAATACTATTGCAGCACCTATCCTCAATGTTATCAAGATTTGTCTTATAAGACTATATGGAATAATATATATGATACAACCCCGATAACTTCCCCCCAAATCCATTCTCTATATTTTAGCCTTTATACAATGTAAATTCCTGTCCTACTGATGCACCGTTATGAACAGGTTTGAAATTGTCACACTTCTTTGCATATCAATATGTAAATAGATATAAATATATAAATATACATTCATAAATATAAAAATGCATAACAACCAAATATAAAATACATTATCACTGTACATAAAAGACCCAGTGTAAAAATTTAAAAAGGTAATATAGAGTAGAAAAAGTGTAGAGGTTAAAAGGAGCTGCCATCACATAAAAATTAAATACCATAAACATTCGACCCGAAAACAGATACAATATACACGTAGTCATCTACCCCAAACATGTGTGCAAATCCTCCGTGGCGTTCAATCCCCTGGGGTTTTGGAATCAAACTGGAGAATGTATCTTGTCTCTAATCTACGCAGTTTAGATTCCCTATCTCCTCCCCTTCTACTTGGTGGGATTGCATCCACCACGTAGTACTTGAGACCCTCATTATTACTGTTGTGATACTCCCTAAAGTGTCGCGCCACAGGATATGTGTTATCTTGGTTAGATATAGCACGTAGATGTTGCAGAATACGTTTATTAACAGATAGCTTAGTGCTACCTATGTACAGAGACTCACACGGACATTTCAGTACATATACTGCATACTCTGTTTTACAAGTTAGGAGTTTCTGGATCCTATATTCCTTATCACTGAAGGGGGTTTTGTATGTTTTTGTATTAATCCCATGGAGACAAGCCTTACAGGATTTGCACTTGTAAAACCCTTTATTGGTCTGTAACCAATTGGATTTATCAATGGTTTCCGGACTGGCGTTAACAAGGCAATCTCTCATTGAGGGGGCCCTGCTGTGCGTAATGGACACCCTACGTGGCAACGTGGGTCCAATTACTGGGTCATTTAGAATTATCGGCCAATTCTTGTTTAAAATTCTATGAAGGCTAGAATGTTGCCTGCTATATCCCATGATAATTCTAAATTGATGGGTATCCCCCTCTTCTTCATGTTTTTCAATCCTTCCTTCTTGAAATGTTGTATGGTCCACCTCCCCTTGTCTTTTAGGAGTTCTTCCCTGCTGTACCTCATAGATTTAATAATGGCACTATTGATGATATTATCCGAGTATCCCCTCTCACGGAATCTCTGTTTGCTACTGAACTGTGCCGCCTTCAGATCCTGATCGTTGCTACAGATACGTCTGAGGCGTAGCATCTCCCCATATGGGATGCTATTAATGAGGTGTGCAGGGTGTGCACTACTTGCATGTAATGTGGAATTACCAGAGGTGTCCTTTCTATAGAGCCTAGTCTCAATCTGGTTATTGGATATAAATACCTCAGTATCTAAAAAAGTAATAGATGTTTGGCTCATTGTTATCGTAAAATGGAGGTTCAGATCATTGTTATTGATTTCAGTCACAAATTCATCTGCCTGCTGTTTGGTACCATCCCACACTATAAACAGATCATCAATATATCGCAACCATATATATATATATATATATATTTATATATATAATATTAATGCATTATATATTCACTGAAAAAAGCAAAGGTTAAAGTGACGTTATAGTTGGGTATGCTAATAATATTTGACTTTAAATTAAAATAAAACCTTAGACATTCCCTGAAAAAAAAGAAACGTTATAATTAGGTTAAAATGTCAGTGACAACGTAATTTTTTAAAATGAAAAACACTAAAATTCACTAGTTATAGCTCTATCTTGTACTTATAACTCGTGCCCTAAAGTAACTAACTTGTGCCGCAACCATGCGCAGTGTTGTCATCAATGATGTAATTTCAGATGTAGCAGTGATGTCATCACTGGTGTCATAGAACATGTCATGAGTGATGTAATATATGAGATAACATGCAAGTTATAGTTACTTTAGGCCACAAGTTATAGTTACTCTTTCTGGGAAGGGGATTTACTCTCTGGTACAAAAGGTATTTTGTGCTTGAAATGTGCCCTTTTCTTGCGTCAAAGAACACTTGGTCCTTGGTTGTTACAGTCCAAGGACCCATGTTATTTGATGCAAATTCTGATCCACTATGATATCTAGACTGAACTTTGCATCAAAAACTAACACCTCTTTGAATCAGGCACAAAGTTGGAGAAATGCTTCCCCCCCAATATTACATAGATTGCATGTGTGCTGCACTGTACAGCGCACGTTCAATATGTGGGTGTTGGACTTTGTTCTTTCTGGAGGGTCATCCCCAAACATTTTGCCTTCACCCTCCTGTTTTCTGAACCTGTTTTTGTTCTCTTTTAGAATAGCTAACCAGTGTTAATGTGCTTGTTCTCTCTGCTCCAAACATGGTAAAACTGATTTACACTCAATTGACCTATTAAATGTACTTCTAAGTTCCTAGTAAATTGGTACTATACGTACCCAAGGTCCAAACGTTTTGCCTTCACCCTTCTGTTTTCTGAACCTGCTTTGGTTGGCTTTTAGGATTGCTAACCAGTGCTAAAGTGCTTGTGCTCTCTGCTCCAAACATGGTAAGATTAGCTTACACCCAGTTGGCCTATTAGATGTACTTGCAAGTCCCTAGTAAAGTGGTACTACAGGTACCCAAGGCCTGTAAATTAAATGCACTTGTGAGCCTGCAGTACTGCCATCCACTTAAGTAGCCCTTTAAACATATCTAAGCCTGCCATTTCAGGTTGTGTTTGCAGTTTTACACTGCTAGTTCGACCTGGCAAAATACACCTCTTGCCAGGCTCAAACACCCCTTTTTAATACATATAGGTCACTCCTAGGGTAGGCCCTAGATAGCCCAGAGGGCGGGATGTGGTGTATTTAAAAAGGTGGGCATGCACTTTTAAGTTTTATCACACATGTCCTGGCAGTGAAAAACTCCTACATTCATTTTCACTACTTGTAGGCTTACTTCTCCCACAGGATAATAGTAGGTTACCTCATTAAATGTAATAAGTGATGACTTTCATTTGGGAGAAGATATGAATTTCAAGTTTGGTTTCCATGGAATTGTAATTTAAAACTCTATTTAATGGTAAAGTCAGTTTGAAGTCAGAATTCTGAAAATGGCACTTTTAGAAAGTTGGCATTTTCTTGTTCGAACCATTTTATGCCTGCATCCTGGGTCACATGAATAGGTGTAGCTTTCAATTGGTCTTTGTGTATTGCTCCCAGAAAGTGAGACAAAAGGTAATAGATGTTGGCAGGATGGGACATCTCTGACTTGAGGAGGGTGAGGAGCAGTCACCTACCACACTTGCACATCACAAAGGCTCTGTTTGAGCATATTCAGAAAGGGTTTGATACTAGTCTTTTGTGACCCCAGTCAAGCTGAAGCCAGGGCAGGGAGGCAGGAAATTTAAAGCACCTCTGGGGGTGGAAACCACCAGAACATTCTCCTACTTCAAAGTGGGCAGCAGTTATAAATATTTGAATCTCAGACCCAACTGGACCTGCAGAAGACTCAAAAGGACTGCTGTGCTGCTCTGCAAGAAGGAATGCTACTCTGCTACCCTGCTGCCTGAGTGAAGGACTGGACTTGAATCTTGAACCCAGGTCCACCAGAGTGACTCCAAGGGCTAGTTGGCTGGCCTCCTGATCAGAGCCTCAGGGACATAAAAGGCTCTAACCACCTTGAACCCTGCGCTTGGACTCTGTCTGCTGTGAGTCTTGCCCCAAGTAGTGCCACCCCAGACCAGGACCCTTGAAAGTGGTCTTGAAAGTGCTGTGCCAGCCCAGCTGTGGGGTTTTACCCCCTCAACCAGTAACCCAATTTCCAACATTGATGTTCAGTGATGAGATTTGGAAGTGTGTTTGTGCAGTGCCATGCAGTGAGTTTGTGTTGCCATAAAATCCCAGATAAAGTGAGAGTTGTTAAAAAAAACCTTTTGATTGGCTCTTTTGCTTTTTCTAAATGTACTCTCATTGCTACCTGACTGTCTGTGACCATACCTGTAGTAATGGAATTTGACCTGGCCAACCTGGAAAGTTACACTGTGTTAGAGCTCATAAAGTTCTGTAAGGAAAAGAGACTGCAAACCAAAAAGGGCACAAATACATTGGAATTTTAGAAAGCTCTGAGGGCCTGGATGGAGATCCACCAATTGCTGACAGCAACGGAGGATGGGAATGAGGAGGATGATATGGATGAGCAGGAGTGGGACTTGGATACATGCCCTGAGAAGCAGCACTCAGGGGAGGGGGATGACTCATCTCCTGAGTTGGAACTCCCTGCCAGAGTGTGAAGCAGTGTATATTTGCATGGCTTGTCCCAAGAAGAGTTGGCGGACAGGAAGGCAGAGAGGGAATTTCAGTTGCAAATGACCAAACTCAATATGGAAGAAAAATAACTAGACATGGAAAAGAGGAGAATGGCCCATGAGTTAAGTCTCAAAAAGCTTGACATCAGAGCCAGGCAAGTGGAGTCCAGCATGGCAGCATACCCGTAGGGGCATATTTACAAGCCCCTTGCGCCACTTTTGCGCCGCCGTTGCGTCACGCATGTGACGCAGCGGCGACGCAAACCATGCGCCGCGTTGCGCTATATTTACAACGTGACGCATCTAGGTAGATGCGTCACGTAGTAAACCCCTGCGCCACATGAAACCTGCGTCAGGTTTCATGTGGGCGTACCGGCGCAGGGGGTCGTTCCGGCGCAGGAACGCCTCGGAAGAGTGACGTAGTGAAATCTACAAGATTTCACGCAGTCACTTTTCTCGAGCGCTGGTGCGTCAAATCCTTACGCCTGCTTCAAGCAGGTGTAAGGATTGACGCACCATGTTAGGGATAGGGAAGGTTGGAACATTGCTGGAGTTGCGTCGCGCTTGCGACACAACTTCAGCACTGCGCCAACCTTCCGCCGGCAGATGCGTCACGCATCTGCTTATCCTCATGCCACGATGCGCCGCATTGTAAATGCGGCGCATCGGACGTGGCGCAAGGGTAAACTTGCGTGACGCATTTTCTGGCGCATCCCTGCTGATATGCAGGGATGCGCCAGGGAACGTAAATATGCCCCTTAGTGTCTGAGGGGGATAGGAAAGTTCACATAGCAAAAGATATGATGCCAAGCTATGTGGTAGGGGTTGACAGACAAGTGGTTTTCTGTTTATGCGATGGCCCATAAGATGCACAGAATAGTGTCCCAGAAGAGTTTTGGGGGGCATTACTCTGGAAACACATGCCTACAGTGGGGAGGGATACTTTGCCTACACTAGAGGTAGGGTACCAGATGAAGTGCATCCCAATACAAACCATCCTTGTCACCAAGTCTGGACTTACCCCAGAGAAGTGACACATTAGGTTCAGGGATAGCCAAAAGATATAGAACCAGTCTTGGGTGGATTTTCTTGATTACGCCAGCAAGGCACTGAATGGTTGGGTGTGGGAAATTAGCCCCCAAGGGCATTTCATAGACCATGCCATGATCTCCCTTAGCTAGGAGATAGACTCAGATGCTGAGCATGTGATCCCTGAGTATGGGAGTCATCACTTCCACCAGGAAAAAGTGAATGGGATCCCTGTCACTGCTCTGAGGGACACCGGGGCCAGCCTGACCATGGTAGTGGAAAGGCTCGTTTCTCCAGAGCTGTACACCGGTCAGGTGTGTAGGGTAACTCAGGCCCAGGGCCTCATGGCACTGGAATCCCTGAAGTGGGGTGGGGAGGTGGCCCAGAGGAGGGTCGTATTTAGGTCCCAGAGGCCCATAGACTGCATTCAGGGGAATGAGTTGCCCCCAGTGTCAGGCGATCTGGGAGGGGTGGCTGCCCAGGACAACCTGACAGTTCAGTTTTCTGAGGATATCACTCCCAAACGGAGGGTACGGGAGCCCAGGTAGAAGGGCAGAGTGAGGGAGGACTCACCCCGATCCCCTGATCAGCCTCAGGGTACAGACCCAGGGCTGATTGGCCAGTCTACCAACCCTGGACTGGTGGGAGGTAGAGTGGAAGTAGGGTGCTGAACACCCGGGTCTGCTGTCCCCCATTCTAAGCAACCATAGAGGTCAGAAAACCCTCAGGAGCCCATAGGGAACTCCTTGCTAGTCCCCAGGGTGGAAGAGAACTACCCAATGTCCCCACTTGGAGCTTCCACCTGGCAGTGGATTGCCCGGGGGCTGGCTTCTGACACTGACAGCTGTGAGTGGCCTCTGTTGGTTACTGTCCTTATGGGCAGAATTTTCCTTCATTTGGGTACAGAAGTCTGATCCAAGGGGGTAGAAAGGGCCACATCACTTTTTTGGCCATGGTGGTACTGTCTGCCTACTGGGATGTATCTATGAGCAAGCTAACGTTAGGAGCTGCACAGATGGGTGTCCACAGATGAGGCGAAGGTTTCCCCATGTGTCAGTCCAGGGGCTCAGGAGAGTGTACAGACAGAGGGATCCAACTGAGTTCAGACAGGCATTCAACTCAAAATTGCCCTTGCATAAAAGGGCCTTCGTCCATTTTCTATCGCCTAGCAGTGAATCCCATCAAGGCATTGATTAGTCTACCCTGGCTTTTGGCTGAAGGGCATACTTCCAGTACAAAATCTGTTCTTGACATCACACAAATATGTTTGCACCAGGATGCAAAGGTGAATGCATGGAGCTAGGCAGCCTTTTCGTGCTACAGCACACAGGGTAATAAACAGCATCAAGCTATTTTGAGTAAATATTTCACAACTTTTTTCAAGCTATTCATCCTAAAATACTCATCACCCTGTTCCATTTATTAGATCACCAGAACTCTCCATCTTTATTCATCCAGCATCCTATCCTCTTTGATCCTCTATGAGCTTCGAAATTTACTTATGATGGAGTATTGAGTTTAGAAGCAAAAAATGGCTTATTGGGAGCTTCTAAGGTTAGTTCACTGTCCGGGGTGGGGAAGCTCTCACTGACACTAGAAAACTACTGTGGCAGTACCAGCAATGGCACAGGGCTCCGAACAAAGGGGTATCAACACTGTCAGTGGCTCACTACCACAGGAGCCCCAACATGGGACATGGGACATTGACATGAGTATAGCAACAAATGGGCCACCAACATGGGGCCAATGACAAATAGGCACTGTCAACGGGGACACAGAAATAGGAGAATCTTTACTGATGTGTGAACAATGACACTGGGGCACAATCACTAATGCCGGAACGCAAGGATATTGCATACCATAGGTCCACTGACTGGGGTGGGGGTGAGACATTAGTTCATTAATTTGTGGCTATTGACAGCGGGTTGCTGATACAACTATACTGACATGGAGACACTAACACTGAGATATTGCCACTGAGACACGAACACTAGAACCGTGATACAGAAACACCAACACTAACACTGGAACACTGACATAGAGGCACCAGAAATCACAAGAAAACACTGATACAAACACACACATGTACACAGGGCATCAATACTTACATGGGGATATTGAGTTGGAAAAAGTGACAGTGGAATGCTGACATGGGGCACAAATATTGATGCTGGGACAATGGCAAGGGCCAGTGAGAGTGGGAGATTGTAAAGGGACACAACGATGCCTAACGAAAATACTGATGCTTGGACGCAACACCAGGACAGTCAAATGGCACAGGGACTCTAACACAAGGGCATTGACTGGGGAGGATACAACACTGGCACTGGAACACTGACACAAGGACAGTGACATGGAGTCACTGACATAGTGAACCAGGTAATGATACTGGCACTGCAAATCTAACATGGACTCTGGGCACTACAACACTGACAAGGGCTACTGCAACAGTTACACTGCCTGGGAACACAGGTACTGAGACAAGAGGGCACTGCCAGGGAGATAATGTCTTTAGCATGTTGCCATTGGCACATGAACTGTCACACACAAGAGAACTGGCATGGCGACACTGATTCTGGGACACTGGCACCAGGGCACTGACTCTAGGTAGATAGAGAAGGGGTATTGGTCTTTATACTGGAACACTGACAGGGAACAAACTGAGGGACCTTGACACATATGCACTGACATTGACAGATGACCGCTGAACCAGGAACACTGATATGTCCACAAATACTAATGCTAAGACACTGACACAAGGGCATCAGTATTGGGACAAGCGATTTAGGAAGGCACTACACATGGATACTAACACTAGGAAGTGAGACAACACCAGGGACCAGAATAAAGTCACTGACAATGGGCTGTTGGCACTAAAACTGACACAGTGAAACTACCAAGGAAAACACATATTGGGGCACTAACACTTGCACATGAATACTGATTAAGGGAACACTGACATATGGATACTGACACTGGGGCACTCACACAAGAGCACTGATATAGATACATTGACAGAGGAACACAGTGTTATCAATATAGACACTAGAACACTAGCATGTAAATTGAGAAGACATTTTCTGCCACAGCTGCACAGCCCCGGATTCTGTGAGGCACTGATACTGGGACAGATAAAATTACATGGAACACTTTGCTTCACCTATAACTGTATCAAGAACCTTTGCCCACTATATCTGAGAAGAAAGTCCACAATTTACTTTCTCCCCCCCTCTGCTCAGGCCTTCTGTCTTTAACAAATTGATTCCCCCTAAAATCAAGCAGAATGGGAGGTCATGCTTTCTTATTTTTAGTGTAAAACAATGGACTCTTATACCTGCAGACATGGTCCTAGACCCAACACTATATTCTTTCAACAAAAGAGAAAAATGTGGCTATTCTAAATTCATTCATTATTACGTTATGTTTTAGCGCCAGGTAACCACTGGTATAAGTGCACTTTACAAAACCTATCATCCTCATTGTAAGAAAACAAGCTCTTTTTGCAGATGCCAAGGCCTTTTGCCCCCAGTTGAACTACTAGATGTTGGACTCTGACAGTGCACTGGAGATTGCTAACCAGGCCCCAGTGCCAGTGTTCTTTCCCCAAAACTGATATGTGTGAATTGGTATCCCCAATTGGCAAGGACTCTACCCTCCTTATAAGTCCCTAGTATATGGTACCAGTGGTACCCAGGGCAAGGGTGGTAAAGGGGTTCCCAGGGCTTCCTGGCATTTCGGTTATAGATTATTTAACCTCCCATAAGAGAATAGATGAAAATTAATCCTTTTCGTATCTGTCACCGCAATGTCTATCAATGGTCTTGTGCAGCTTTCTACTGAATTCAGCCAGCTTCTGACTTCACTAGAATGCTCTCTTATGGGAGGTTAAATAGTCTATAATGGAAAATCCTCCATACTCCAGAAAAAAAGAAATGACTACATCGTTATAATATTGAATCACTCACTGACTAGGGGTCCTGGATCTTCAAACAAATTTCATGTCTTGAAGATGGTCTCACAGATTATTTATAATAGAGACCGACACATCGACGTCTCACCCATCTTCCTTTTAGTTGCTGTTAAAATTAATGTAAGAGATTTAGTTCCTATGTATAGGGCAGACTCCTATAATAATTGCAACATCTGTTATCAATGTTGTGTGAGGACTTTATTTTGAACCCCTAATATATCTTTTGTGTTTTGATATAAAAACAAAAATAAGAAATACACCTGGTTAACTGAATTTATTTAATTAGATGAATTGATACATGCATTGTTTGAATTGATTTGCGATGTGATGATGAGAGATCTGAATTACGTGAGACATTGAAGCAAACGTCTTTGTGGAAAATAAATCTCTTGTAGGCATCATCACCTGATTAACTTTTAGAAATTTGGCATTTTCCTGCACTAACTATTTGGTGCCTGCAGCCTGTTCCTAGTTCACATGACTGGGTGTAGCTGAAAGTTGGACTTTGTTTATTCCTCCCAGACAGCCACACAAGAAAGGAATCCGGTGTGCCTGGATGGGCCATCAACTGGCAGGATGGGGGGAGCTGGGCACAGCCCCACTTGCAACTGAATAGGATGTGCAAAGGAATTGTCACCCCTGCATTGTTTGTGTAGCCAGCTTGGAGCCAGGGCAGGGGCGTCAGGAAACTTCAAGCACTTAAAAGGGAATTCTCTAGAAACGTCTCCTACTTCAAACAAGCCACAAGGTATATAACTAGGATACTCAGACCCACCGTTCAATTCACTTTCTGGACCTGCGAAGGATTACTAAATGACTGCCTGCTGCTGTGGTATGCTGTGTTACCTGCCCTGCTGTTTGAGCCCTGTTCTGTTGCTGACCCCAGGACTACCAGAGTGACTCCAAGGGCTAGTTGGCTAGCCTCCTGATCAGAGCCTCAATGATAGGAAAGGCTCCAACTCACCTGGAGCCAGCTTGAGTGAGTCATAATCCCCCAAGTGATGAACCTCCAGTCCTGGACCCTTGGTGGTGGTGCTAAAGGTGCCCAGATGAGCAAAATCCAAAACTTGAGCCTTAGAAAATATTTGGCTAAAATCTGCTCTGAGAACTGAGAGAAGACTGGTACTAACCTGCTTGTCTATCTGCCCAAGGTGCATCGCTGGTGGGCCTCACTTCGTGTCAGCTCTCTCTACGTTCTTCTCAGCAGCAGCAAATCCTCTTCAGTGGTCCTTCGGGCAAGTGGTGTCCGGCATCGTGGAACTCTCGTTAGCTAAAGCCTCCAGCATCATCCCGCTGGAGATTTTTGACTTCCAGAAAAGTGACCGAAGGAAGAAATCTGCATCATGGCTTCGACCAGCTGCTCCCCAATGATGACAATCCTTCTTCGGACACCACATTCAGCCTTGCCTCTCTGAACTTTACCTTCTCAGAACATTTTCTTCAAAATTTCTTCTAAATGCGAAAGGTAAGTGCAGGCGGGGCTCAGTCCACTCTTTGTGTGCTCTCCATTGTGGTCGGCCATATTTTTCGACTTTGACCTAGTCTCGCACAGCTAGATGTCCACAGTTGGTGCTTTGATTTTTTAGGCTTTCGTTTTTTTACCTAAACATTTAAAAATTCATAACTCTGGTTCTATTAATTCAAGTTTTGTCATTTTGGTGTCAAGTAGTTTATTGAAATTACTCTATTTTTCTAAATTGGGGAGGGAATTTTCTTGTGTTGTGTTTTCACTTTATTAATTTTTGTGTGCTTCATAAATACTTCACACATTGCGTCTAACTTAGGGTTGACTGCTTTTGTACTAAGTTACAAGAGGGTTAAGCACAGGTTAATTTAATGACTTTTGTGGTTCATCCTGACAGGGATTGTGGCTGTTGCTTAGGTAGGATTAACACCGCCCTCAACTAATAACCCAATTTCTCACACCATCGCTACCTAGTTTTAATTCCACCTTGTGCCTCTTTCTTTCTATTACGTCTCTTTTTCTCACTCTTGCATGTTTTTTTTACTCCTGCTCCCTTCTTTGTCACTGTTTCCTCATTTTTCTCTTCTGCATTTTGTATCACTTAATGTCTTTTGGTCTGGGTCAAAGTCTGATGATAAAAATTAAGTCTGAGTCCCAAAAAATTGCCCACCACATCCAACCACCTGCACAAATTAATCACTAGACTCAAAGCTCTGCAACAAAAATGGGCAGCTATCTGGCTAGTTCTAGATCCTTTTGACTTGTGGAAGTGGGCACATTGCAACAACCGCTCCCTGAGCTACGCCCATGCTCCCTGATGACTGATTCTTTAAGGTCTCTCCCGCAGGATACAGGTACAGTCAGTGCAGTGCTGAATGGCAATGGGGCAAAATCGTTGTATTCATCATGTCTGTGTACTCATAACTGTTCCAATGTGTTCCAAACTGCCTTTAAAACCTGTTCAATTATTATCTATGGTTGTTATTAAAATGGAGCATTAGCCACACATTTCCCCAAAGGTGCCTTGATGGAGAATGCACAACCCAATATATACTTTCATTTGCATCCTACTTAGTTTCCATCAATTTTACTGTCCAGAAATGCTTTCAAATCAAAATTTGACACATTTTCTGAGAACATTCCAATGTTCCTTTTTCACTGTGCTTTAATGGCAGCAATTGCTATTAATTAAGACAAAGAGCTGTCAATGTAGAATACTTAAAAAAAAATAGAGCCAAATCTGTCCACAATTACCCCCTCACTTGGAACTAAGCACGCCATTGTAGCGCTTCACTCTCTCAGGGTAGCGAAGCAGAGCAGTCCAAGGCATACTCAGGCGAGGTGGTGTGGGCTAGTAATCATCATTCACTGGTACGCAATAATAACACTCAATAAATGATTGGCCAGTCTATGCTTTTTCTTTAATAAAGGAAAAGTACATTGATTACACACACACACACACACACACACTTCTTAATTCTACACAGTAATTTACAAATATGCATAAGGTTCGTGGAAATACTTTGATGGCATTATATTTGACCCCTAAAGGGTCATGACCCCAAAGATCACAGTACCTCACTCCCATATAGCACCTTATCATACAGGAAGGTGTCACTTTAAACTAGGTAGGCCTATTGTCTTTATCAATGATACCACATTCAAAGACCAGAGCCACATTTTAAATAAACAATCTTTCTCTCACTGACATCAATAACCTTGTTTTATCTGCAATCATTATCATTAATAAAGCATTGTATATTCATGAAAAATTACTATCAGCAATACCTTTGAAAGACCACAAAATGTGCAGCCATAGGTCCAATCACTTGAGATCACTGCACTCCCAGACTGTAGAACAAAAGTTTAATCCCTGGGAGCACATTATCTAGGCTGTAAAGCCAGGGGGGTCATAATCTTAGGGTTGCTTTTAAGTCTTTTTTTTTTGGAGGGGGGGACCACTGCCTCCCTGCAGCCCCCGCAACCTCATGTAGCACTGGCGGTGTCCCTGCCATCCTGGGGCCACCACATGAAGCAAAACTGTGGGCAACTTTAGCCCTGCAGGGCATTATGGGGCGCTCCCTCATCAGGAGCCTGAATACCAGATGAGCGGCTCTCGCTGTGGCTTTTCCTTGTTGTACGGGGCTCCCCCGCACCCACTTTTTTTCTTTGGGGTACCCAGTCCCACTCAGGCACCCTGATTTGCATTTTCTTTTCTTGGGGCATCACAGGGAGGCCTTCCCTGTATGTTCCTGCCAGCTCCAAGCCTGGCCGGAATCCTTCACTGCCAGCGTGGGAGCAGGCATCTTGATTCTCCCCTGCCCGCTCCATGTGGGCACAGTGCTTGCTTGTTTTGCCACCTCGCTCCACCAGACACACGGAGAGCAGCAAACCCACCACAGTTGAGGGGAGAGCAATGGCGCTCCCAGTCTACTCTTCTTGTCGGGGCCTGGGTAAAGTGCCGGGGATGGGGTTCCAGGCTTGTTGTCTTTGTTGTGGTTAAGTAAAACAAAGCAAACACAAGGAGATGATGGACGGAGGACTGACACTTTTCAGACACTCACCCCCAGTCACAGATCTGGGTTGAACCCATTATCATTCTTTAGCTCACTTCGCCACCCAGTTCAGACCCAGCTATATGCAAATCAGTCTTGACCCTGTGCCTCATGGGAACAGTCCAGCCCGAACTGCCAAGCCAAGTCTTCCCTGGACCGGAAACAAACATCCTGGGACCGGTTTCGGGGTTACACCCCTCATCAGCCAGGCTAGCTTGAATCCAGTGGCAAAGTGAGCAAGGGACCCACGTCTGGGCATACCCTGCCAACTTAGGGCGAACAAAGCAAACACAAGGAGATGATGGACGGAGCGCTGAAACTTTTCAGACACTCATCCCCAGTCACAGATCTGGGTTGAATCCATCATCATTCTTTAGCTCACTTCGCCACCCCAGTTCAGACTCAGCTATTTGTCACCCCGAGTGGGACAGGTATGCCCAGACGTGGGTCCCGTGCTCTCCATGCCACTGGAGTCAAGCTATCCTAGCTGATGAGTGGTGAAACCCCGAAACCGGTCCTAGGATGCTTGGTTCCAGTCCAGGGAGGACCTGGCCTGGCAGTTCGGGCTGGACTGTTCCCATTGGGCACAGGGTCAAGACTGATTTGCATATGGCTGGGTTCAAACTGGCAAAATGGCATGGTGAGCAACAAAACTATGGATTTAGGCCCAGATCTCTGTACTGGGGTGAATGTATGACATTGTTCTGCATTCTGTCCATCAATTGTTCTTTTTGCATTTGTGGTTAAGTGAAACGGCACTCCCCCTTCCTGCGTCGGGGGCCGAGTTTGGGTCGCTAGCCCATTTCGTTTATGTGGGGGTCTCTCCCCTCACTTCTTTCCTTTGGTGGGTGCCGGGAGATGGGATCCCAGGCCCCTCCTTGCATAAACAGGTCCATGTGACGGGGACTCTGGGCAGTGTAGAGCTCTGGGGGAGGCCTCACTCATGCCCCCTCGCTGAGCCATTAATAATTTATGAGGTTTGCGCCAAATCCGGGCATTGGTCCATCGAGTGGGTATCTTGAGGACTTGTAGCAGAGCCCCATGCGCTCTGTCTCTTGTGCTGGGTGTCAACGGTAAAATCCTTTTCACTGTGAAATCTAGGGTCCCGTTAGGATGAGTTGCACAATCTTGGGCTCATTTTGCTCTTGATGGTGAGCCCTAGCCACCTGGAGCCTTCCCTTCCCAACATGTCTCCTAGCCTCTAAGATGGCACTCTTTGCAGGAAACTGTTTCCACTGGTTCTCTGCACTTACCTTTCTTCTTTTCTTGGTCTTTGGTGGTCCTTTCCTCTTGCTTGGGCATAGAAGTCCAGCTCTTCCCCCAACAGGTCCTTAGGGAAGGTAAGGGAACCAGCCTCACTGGATCTGGAGAGACCCACTTGTCCTGAAGTCAACAGTAGGCAGAGACCTTAGTCCATGAGGGAATCAGGAGGCTTCTCCTTCCAGTTGTTAATGGTTGGTGCTGCTATTCAATTCCAGTGCCGAACTCTCTGTCTCCGCCCTGTGCAAGAGCCTTTAAGTAGGAGTGGAGAGTTCTAGAAGCCAGGCACCCCTGGCCAATCCTAGGGTGCCACAGCACCTCTGCACCCCTGTCCCAACCCTCATGCACAGCAAACTGGGACAATTCAATATGGCACTGTCAAGCATTTCCTGCTCATATCTCTTCTCAGGGCCTCAGCTCTGCCCCTAGCTGACATCACTGCCAGGGACTTTCCCACAAAAACTTTAAAGTGGAGCCTGTGCTGGCTCTAAAGGTCTGGGCTTCCTCCTTTGTTCAGTAGGCCTGGGCTGTCCCAACCCTGGTACAGTGTGACAGCTAATTAACAGATTTTCTTCCCCACTCCTTCAACCTCAGGAGCTGAGTGAAGCACTGTTAATTGCTCCTTTTGTGTGGTGAGGCCTTTGTTTCATCTGCTGATCTGCTGGGGATCAGTGTAATTACTTGGCCCAGCATGGTTACAAAAGGCCTGTACTCTAATCCAGAGCTGAGCCAGAGAAATATGAAAATTCTGGACTACACATAAGGTATACATGTTGACTCTTGGGACTTGCATATTCAAACATGGCACTCACGTTCCACTGTAGTTTGATACTTTGCTTGTCTTTGTAGGCTTGAGTGAAGTGAAACTGCACTTTAAGGCAGAGTTCCCCTATGTGTATAATATAGTGAAACTGCAGAAAAAAAGTAAACCATACTGACTTTACCTAGAAGTGTCCACTAATATTATAAGGCCTACCCAGGGTCAGCATCTAAGTTTGCTGAATCCCCTCTGCACCAAGCTATCTGTGCCCTGGCTGTACACAACGGTAGTCTTGCATGCAACCCTCACAGAGATGCACACCAATGTGCACATGTGTACACATGTAACCAGCCTAGTGCCCCTTACCCTTGCTGTGTCGAGGTGGCCTTATCTTAGAATGCAGACACTGGTGTTAAATATGTGCAGTCCATTTTCCATGTGATTACCGTGGGTGAGACACCAGCAGTGAGACTCACCCACAGTAAAAAGTCCAAAACCGGGTGATCCAAAAAGCAAAACATCTGGGTGGATTAAATGGGCAGAACCCATTTCGCTACACTTTCTTTAAAATATCACTATAGCCGCATCCCTGTCCACCGGAGACTCCTTTTATGTTGAAGTTTTCCTTTGGGTTTAGCCCCCAAAAGAACTACACCTGGCTATGGGCCTGCCTTGAAACACCGAATGACTGCAGTGCAGATTATCCAAAATGTCAGGGAAACTTTTGCGCAGAATCTTTCCCTTTCTCCCCACTAACTCCCGCAGAACCCTTGTCCAGGCGATGGTGATCAGTAGACTGGACTATGGGAATGCTCTGCTGGCCGAAGTGGGTGAGACCCTGCTTGCAAAGTTACAAGTGGTCCAGAACACTGCGGCAAGATTAATCCTGAACCGTCCTGCACGTACCCCTTCCACGCCTTTGCTGAGGGAACTGCATTGGCTACCTGTGAAGAAGCGGTCCTATTTTAAAATTTGCTGCCTCTGCTATAACGCCTTGAGAGGCAAAGGTCCACGCTATCTTCAAAGAAAACTCACTACTTACGTGCCTTCCCGAAATCTCAGATCAAGCACCCAAGCCCTTTTGTGTGTGCCCCGAATACGTCAAACTCGCACTGGGGGCAAGGCCTTTTCTTATCTCGCCCCAAGGTACTGGAACAAGTTACCCATAGCTCTCCGTGAGACTCCTATTTACAGTAAATTCAGAAAACAACTAAAAGCCTATCTGTATTAATTTCCTCTGGTTGTCCTCTCTATCAGGTTCCTCAACAGCGCCGAGATGCCCCCGGGTGATACGTGCGCTATATAAACAGCACTAACATAACAAACTTGAAAACATCATTTCCCAAAGTCCCTTTTGTACATATTCTGAATATTTTTTATTTGTATTTTTAGGGGCATATTTACAAGCCCCTTGCGCCACTTTTGCGCCGCCCTTGCATCACGCAGGTGACGCAGCGGCGACGCAAACCATACGCCGCGTTGCGCTATATTTACAACGTGACGCATCTAGGGAGATGCGTCACGTAGTAAACCCCTGCGCCACATGAAACCTCCGTCTGGTTTCATGTGGGCGTACCGACGCAGGGGGGGGCGTTCCGGCGCAGGTACGCCTCGGAAAAGTGACGTAGTGAAATCTA
The DNA here is from genome assembly GCA_963921515.1 of Calotriton arnoldi. Classification (NCBI taxonomy): domain Eukaryota; kingdom Metazoa; phylum Chordata; class Amphibia; order Caudata; family Salamandridae; genus Calotriton; species Calotriton arnoldi. The sequence continues at coordinate 128,490 of CAWUFW010000320.1, read as the reverse complement.
CAAGATTTCACGCAGTCACTTTTCCGACGCTGGTGCGTCAAATCCTTACGCCTGCTTCAAGCAGGCGTAAGGATTGACGCACCATGTTAGGGATAGGGAAGGTTGGAACAGTGCTGGAGTTGCGTCGCGCTTGCGACACAACTTCAGCACTGCGCCAACCTTCCGCCGGCAGATGCGTCACGCATCTGCTTTTCCTTTGCGCCACGATGCGCCGCATTGTAAATGCGGCGCATCGGACGTGGGCAAGGGTAAACTTGCGTGACGCATTTTCCCTGGCGCATCCCTGCTGATATGCAGGGATGCGCCAGGGAACGTAAATATGCCCCTTTGTGTTTACACGATCGCTGACTGACAGCTAAATCTGAGTCTAGTCCAGACCTATAGAACGGCTGAGCAATGGTGCAGAAACTGTGATGGATTGTGATCTTGTTAGCATGCCACTTCTGGGGTTTATTGCTGTACGTTATTAGGTAGCAAATGCATTTTCTGATTAAATAACACATGAAGCCAGAAATCGACAACTCAAAGTGCTACTTCTATAAAACATTATTGACTAAAGACGAATTGTGTGGTTTTTACAAAGCAACTCCACATACTAGAGTGATGTAAGAGTTTGTCTTGAAATAGAGTCATCATCCCAAATATTATTATAGTAGGATCAGAGGCAGAAAGTAGAGTAGGCGAAATAGAATCGCAATCTCATATTATGAAACATAATATTTTAACATCATTAGCACAACAGTTGTCGAATGGAAAATTGTTATTGATAGAATTATCCTCCCTTTACTGGAAGGCGATAAAAGCAGACGTCTCCTCGAACAGTGTGCCAGTTATTGATAAACCTCGTCACGAGAAGTGATTACCATGCACATTGCCGCAAAACATTGGCACACATCGAGCTTGCTTAGTTTTAAATTAGTTGTAAGACACTGCCATCTGCTGGAAAAATGGAAGAAACTCTCGTCATCTGCTAGGATAGATTTTCTTATTTATAACATCTCGGAGAAAGTAGACTATTATGTGGAGGCGGTGGCTTATTGGGCAGAAAAGATAAGAGATTTCCCCATGAACTGGCATTCAGAGACACACACACACACACGCACACGCACACGCACACGCACACACACACACACACACACACACACACACACACTCCGCTGCATAGTCTTAGTAGCTCCAATAAAATATACAAGTGATATTAATAATTTAATGTGCTCCTCCCCTGCAAAATACAAAAGCTTATTTACAAGCCCCTTGCGCCACCGGTGCATCACTTTTAACATAGGAAAAAGTGACGTGCCTGTGGCGCAAGGGGCTTGTAAATAACCCCCCATCTAAGGCCCTTATTTACGGGGATTTGGTGTACGGCAACCCAGCCGGTCAATTGGCTGCGCTGCCCTACGCCAAGGTAAAAGGGCAGGAATGCACTGTATTTATGCAATACAGAGCATTCCTGTCCTTTCTCCCTGCGCTGGTGCTGTTTCGGCTGCCTAGCGCCAAAGCAGGCACCCTTGCACCATGGAGCAAGGGTGCCTGCACTTAAAGGAGGATTGTTTTTATGCAGGAAGGGGCACCTTTCTGCACAGAAACAATCCTAAGAGGTGTTTTCCTGTTTCTATGTGTGCTGCATACAGCACACGTAGAAAAAGGAAATAACGAGGAGAAATAAATAAATTTCTCCTTATTATGCCTCTCCTTGGGAGGCGTAAGGATTTTTCATCTCCCCAGCTTTACATTCTTTTGTAAATCTGTGGCAGCGACAAAAAAATCTGGGTGTTGTGTGGGAAAACCTACTGCAACTCTCATGGAATGCCTCCCGGGCACAGAGTAAGGCAATGCAGTGATTTGCGCTGCCTTGCCTTTAGACCATTTCTATGAGGCCATTGGAAGCCATACATAGGGCCTCATTTATAGCATTTTGGTGTAGGGCAGCACAGCAAGACACCTTGCTGCGCTGCCCTACACCAAAGTGAAAGGGCAAGAATGCACGGTATTTAAGCAATACAGTGCATTCCTGTTCTTTCTGCCTGCTCTGGCACCGTTTTGACAGCCCAGTGCCAACATAGGCACCCTTGTACCAAGGTGCAGGCAGGATTGTTTTGGTGCAGGAGGGGGCACCTTCCTGCACAAAAACAATCCAAATAGGGGTTTTCCTCTTTTTATGTGTGCTGCAGAATGCAGCACACATGGGAAGAGGAAAAAAACAAGGAGAAATAGAGATATTTCTCCTCATTACGCCTCACCTCGGGAGGTGTACGGCTTTGACACTTCCCCAGGTTTATATCACTTTGTAAATCTGGGGCAGCGTCAAATTCCATGGGTGTTGAGACGGAAAATCCACCGCAATGCCCATTGAATGACTCTATGGTGCAGAGTAAGGTTGATGCAGCGATTCGCACTGCTTCACCTTACTCATTATTTATGAGGCCACTCAAAGCCACATAAAGTGACTTTGCATGGCTTCATAAATCTTTATGAGAGAGCCCTGAATCACGCATGCACCACTTTACATGGTGCAAAAGTGATGCAGGGCTCTCATAAATAAGCCTCATGGTGGCTTTGCGTGACCACATAGATATGAGAGGCTCATTTATGGGATTTTGGCGTAGGGCAGCGCAGCAAGACATCTTGCTCTGCTGCCCTAAGTGAAAGTTAAAGGGCAGGAATGCACCGTTTTTAATCAATACGGTGCGTTCCTGTACTTTCTCCCTTCACTGGTGCCATTTCGGCAGCCTAGTGCCAACAAAGGCACCCTTGCACTATAGTGCAAGGGTGCCTCCGTTGCATGCAGGATTGTTTTTGTGCAGGAAGGGGCACCTTCCTGCACAAAAACAATCCTAAGAGGCTTTTGCCTCTTTCTATGTGTTCTGCAAAATGTGGCCCACATAGAAAGAGGAAAAAACAAGGAGAAATAAACGTATTTATCATCGTTACGCCGCTCCTCGGGAGGCGTACAGATTTGACGCTTCTCCAGGTCTACATGATTTTGTCATTCTAGGGCATCATCAAATTCCATGGGTGTTGCATGGGAAAACCCACTGCAACGCCCATGGAAAGCCTGTCGGGCACAGAGAAAGGAGAAGCAGCGATTTGCGCTGCGTTGCCATCCTCATGGTTTATGAGGCCAGTCAAAGCCACGTAGGGTGGCTTTGGGTGGATTTTTAAATCGGATTGAGAGCCCTGCATCTCTCATGTACCACTTTATGTGGTGCAAAAGATGGATGTTCCACTAACAAGTAGTTCTTTTACCCCAAGATGAATAATCTTTAGCTCAAATGTTTGTTTGAGAAGTGACTAGTTGCCCGTCATGGTTACATATTTGCCATCTTGGTTTGTTTTCCGGGTCTGTCGTTTCCACTGGCCGGGCAATCAGAAAGCACTACAAGCACAAATATACCATCCTCATCTCATAATGGATCACCAGGAAGTGAAGATGAAGAAGCATCAACTACCAGAATCAAAGTGATTTTTTTTTTTAGAAGAAGTGAAATGAAATTGCGGTGGAAATGCTCAAATCAAGAGACAGAAACCAAGTACAACCAAAGGGCAAAATGCTTATTGAGTTTTTAAAAACCAGTCTGAAGCCACAGTTCTACCTGAGTTGCAAGCAAGAGATCTGAATTCAGCATGACTTACAGACTCTTTCCCACCTTTAATATTTTTAGTAAAATTATCAGCACCTAGGGCCAAAGGAAAAGGTCCAACAGAACATTGCTGCTGCCGACAATAGTAATACAATTATTTTCCAAATTAAACTTGAATCAGTGGCTGCCCATCTTGACCTCCTCCACAAACCAGTGTGATGTGGTCTTTGTGGCAACCACATTACTATCCAAGTTGAAGAGAACCTGTTGTAATAATATAACAATGGAAGCTTTTGGCTGGATTATGTGAGTGAGTCACACAACATAAGACATTGAAGAGACAGGAAAACAGCAAAGAACCCTAACCCATTGACACATTAGGTGCCCAGGCGAGGTGAGTGGAGGTGAGTGGAAGAAGTAAACTGAATACGATTGGTTAAAATAACACCTAACCAAATGGTTGATTGTGAAATACATGGTTGGCAGATCCAACAGCATCAGAGTGCTGACATTACCAATGTCTGAGATGATTCAAAGGGGCCAATTTGGAGTTTAGCGGTTGGAGTTTACTCCACCAGGAGGGTGTAGGACATTACTACCGCCATCCCAAGGGATGCCCGCTTGCCAAATTTTTAGATGTCGACAAGCAGCCGCGGTCCGTGCAGGTAACAGCGGTGGGGCGGTGGGGACAGATAAGGTGGAATTTCAAGGGACGATGCAGAGGGAAAATTAATTATTTATTTAATTTTCCCTCTGCATTGTCCCCCGAAATCCCCCCTTACCCGGCCACCCCACCCCACCGCTGTAACCTGCATGGACTGCAGCTGTCGACCAGCCCCACGAACATCTCTCTACATTGACAGGAACCGCCATCATGTCAATGTAGGAAAAGTTTGATGTATGGTACCATCGCCGAATACTTAGGGTCTGCCCTTCTCTAAATGAGGCTGGGGAACAAGAGTTTGGTGAGCAGAGTACTCCATCATGTTTGTGACAAAGTACCCTGTCAAGCAAACCCTGACAGGATCTGAAATCTGTGATCATATCCTGGCTGTAAATGGATTCCAATTAGTTTCAAGCTTGTGTCGCCAAATAAACCTTCCAAGCCTTAGATACTCACAGTGAGAATGAAATAAATATGAAGCTTGATGTTTGCATTTTGTATGCATGGTTTCTTCAACAGTGGAGTTAGTATTGTAAACTTCAATTCTTGGGTGATAACTGCAGTAACTAGTGACTGATTCAGAATGGAACTCAGTGCTGGAACTACTGTTGGCATCAAGCTTGTAAAGACTCATGCCAAGAAGGTGTCACAAGGAGATCCATATTTAAGGCTGGCCCAAAGGCGCCCTATTAAATGTTCTTTGTTAAGTGCAAAAAGTTACTTTAACAATTAATTCATAGGTTCCTGAAAAAGAAATGTAAATTACAATAATGCACAGAACTACCACAGACGTCTTTTCCACGCAGGCATTAGAAACAACTAAATTTCCAAAGCATTTCTTTCTAAGCTATTACTTTTACCACTAACATGCATACCACAAACACGCATTTCTGTGTATTCAAAATATGTGTAAATGCATTGTGCTTCAACAAGGATTTACTATGGAAAATAAGAACATTCCATTATACAGTCCTTAGCAAAATGTTTTACTTTAATCATAAACTTCTAGGTAAAAGAAGGGGAATGCCCCCATGACCACCACATTTTCTAGGCAAATTGTGTTAACAAAAATCTTTCATTTCAAAGGTAAGTCTTTAATTGTAAGCTCTCACAGATTTACTATACCCAAAAAGAAGAAACATACCATGCCATTTAGAAAAAAAACGGTAAACCCTGAAAAATGTATCTAAACTAATGCTATGAAGCCGAAGTAGCACTCCTGAGCCCTCACACGCAACAATACAACTGCTGACAGTCGAGCCATTGAGGTGCATTCACCTACAAAACCACAACTATTGAAAGCTATAAATGAATTAAAAACGCTTTTCTTTGTAGTAACAAACTAAAATAATAATTAATTTACTATACTATTTCTTTTTATTAAATGCTTCAACAGTAGCCAATAGCTATAAGGAAAAAACATAAGTCTTGACTGGTAAGAATAAAAATTAGAGAATCAAAATATTAGAAATTACGTATTAAAATACAGGTATATATTTTACACCAAACATTTATTTTTTGAAGGAACTTTTTAACAGAACAACAATTTTTTTTTAAATCTTTTTTTTGTTGTTAAAGAAAACAAATCAAATTATATCACAAACATTAACAAAAATACAAAAGCAGTCACGAAATTGTATGACAAGGATAAAATCAAATGTGGCAAAAAATCAATACGACATAACAATTAAGGGGCACATCTGTACAAGAGCTACAAATCCAGTTGTCATCAGTAGGATTGTGGTCCGGGTGCGCCAAATTACAGTGATTCATTGTCCGCCGTAAACGGAGAGGTATCACCAAAGGGGGTGCACAACCAACCTCTACTTTCATTCCATGTGGCCCAGATTTTGGTCCATTTCCCCGGGCAGCCCCTGCTTTCATACACCGCTCTCTCAGCCTGCATACACCAATCCATAACGGATTCCCAATCCGAGCATTGCAATGCAATTCCACCTTTCCACGTTCTGGCGATGTTGCGCTTAGCCACCATGCATCCCAGGGAGACCCACATTCTCTCCGGCCTAGTCAGATCCATGGCTTCCCAGATATTCAAGAGGCAAAGTCTCGGGGAACTTTCAATATCTTTCCCGCAAGTCAAGGATAGAGCCGCAATAATCTCCCCCCAGTACCTCTGGAGAACCGGGCACTCCCACCATTGATGCAGATAAGTGCCCACCTGACCACAACCCCGCGGGCAGACCGGAGAATCCAGGAGACCCATTTTAACCAGGACCGAACTCGTATAGTAGATCCTGTGCAACAACTTAAGTTGGACTAGTTTGAACCAGGACCGAATCGCCACCTCCCGAGGCGAAGCGAGGGCCTCCCTCCAGTCCTCGTCGTCAATGTCACCCACATCTGCACACCACTTCGCCCGAACTTTAACAAGTCGGTCGGGCGAGTTATTCAGGAGCTTACGATAGGTCAAAGAAATGGCCTTGTCAGGAAGGTAGTCATCCAAAAGCCTATCCTCCAAAGGGGAGGACACCGGCAATACGTCTCCCTTGGAGAGCACTTTAGACAGTGCACTACGTACCTGGAGATAGCGGAAAGTTTCATTCTCATGTAGGTCAAACTTCCGCTGCAGGTCTCTAAAAGGCATAATCAAGTCACCCGCCCATATATCACCCACTTTTGACAGGCCAATCAGGTCCCACTTATCAAACCCGGGCTGACGCCAAAGCAGGCCCAGGCGACAGGAATCAAATAAGGGTGTCGCTTGCGTAAGTCTACCTCTCCAGCCAAGGGCCGAGTTCGCCGCGTGCCAGATGGAGACGGTTGTCGAGGTCGGGGTAAATTTAGGCTCTAGCTTTGACCCTCCATATAGTGCCCTTAAATAATATTATGCCTGTCCATTCTGTATGCTGGATCGGCGATGGGGCGATGCATCCAGTGATTAAGAACAATAAGATGTGAGGCCCAATAATAGGACCTAATGGCCGGCAGTGCTATTCCGCCTACATACCAGCTCTTGGTTAGCTTGGCCAGTGCAATTCGGGGCGGACCATCGTTCCATAGCAGACTACGTACCTCTGAGTCAATGGAAGCAAAATAGTGAGGTGGAACAAGGTGCGGGGTGTTCTGTAGTGCATATAAAAAGCGAGGCAGAGCCATCATCTTGTACAGAGCTGCCCTTCCCAAGAGCGTAAGAGGGAGAGTTTTCCAATGCTGGACATCAGCTTTGAGGCACAGCAGGGGTTGCAGCAAGTTACGCTTATAGAAGACCTCTGCGTCCATCGTAATGTATATGCCCAGGTAGCGAAAGCCCTCAGTCTCAATTTTAGCCCCACAACCCGATGGGAGCAGGGGGGACAGCCACTGAGGATATATATAAGGGACTTATCCCAATTGATGGTATAGCCCGAGTATTTTTGAAAAAGGGTGAAGATGCGGAGGACATTATTAATTGAAAATTTGGGCCTAGCCAGGTACAGCAGAATATCGTCCGCGTAGAGGGACACTAAATCTTTCCAGTCTGCTGCCCCATTAAGTCCTCGAATCGTAGGATCGCCTCTAAGCCATATCGCAAGAGGTTCAAGTGCCAGAGCAAAGAGCAAGGGAGACAGTGGGCACCCCTGTCTTGTGCCCCGTCCCAACTCAAAAGCTGTTGACCTACTCCCATTTACCGCAATGCGCGCCAGAGGTTTCGAATAAAGAAGCCGCACCCATGCTAAAAATTGGCCGCCAAAACCATATCTCTCCAGGGTGGCAAAAAGGAATGGCCATTCAATCAAGTCAAACGCCATCTTGGCGTCCAGGGACATAATAACAGAGTCCTCTTGTATTGTGGCAGCTCGACCTAGCACTCCAAACAAGCGACGCAAGTTAAGTGCCGTATTTTTGGTTGGCATAAAGCCATTTTGATCCGAATGTATCAGTTTATGAAGATGGGGGGAAATGCGACGAGTCAGGATCTTAGCCAAAATTTTGACCTCAGGGTCTAGAAGTGAAATGGGTCGGTATGAAGAGCAGCGGTCAGGGGGTTTGCCTTGTTTATGGATAACAACTATATTGGCCAGCCGCTGCGTAGCCGGAAGTACACCTTCGCGCACACTAGCATTGTACATACACAGGAGGAAAGGGGCGATGTGTGATGTCACCGCTTTATAAAGTTCGATAGGGAGCCCACTGGGTCCCATGGCCTTACCGGATTGTAGAGAGGAAATAGCCTTAGAGATTTCATCGACTGTTAGCGCCCCATCGAGATCTGCTATTTCCTGCGAGTCCAAGCTTGGCAGCGGCAAAGTAGCTAGCAACTCAGCCGCCTCCTCCTGCGTGGAAGTAGACATCGGAGAGTATATCCGGCTAAAATAAGAGGCGAAGGCGTCTGCAATACCAGCTCTATCATGACGTATGGTCTCACTTTCATCCATAATTTCAGCCACCCATCTATTAGCCAGGTCCCTCCTATCAAGCCAAGCCAACAATCTGCTAGCTTTATCGCCGATATCATAGATCCTATGTTGAGAGGCCTTATAGTAATCCCTAGCTGCATTGTTCGATATATCCTTGTACTCTTTTTGCTTGACAGCCAGTTTATGCGACGTCTCTGAAGACCCGCCCGACACTAAGTCGCGCTCAAGGGCTGTAATCTCAGCCTCGATAGTTTCCAGTTGGAGACGCTTTTCTTTCTTGTGTCCCGCTACGGCCGCCACCCCATACCCATGGACCACTGTTTTAAAGGCCTCCCATAATATCACGTCAGATTGAACCGACCCATCGTTCTCTATAAAGTATTGTTTGGTGACCTCTGTCAATTTAACCCGAATTTCGGGAATTTTAAGATACCAAGGGCTAAGGACCATATCTCGGTGGTTAGAGGCGGGTGTACGGCCATAATAAGCTACAATAGGCGAGTGGTCAGAAATACCTCTAGGTAAGATGGACACTTTAGAGAACAGGGGAAGTTGATCAGCCTTGCAGAAAAAGTAGTCAATACGGGACAAGCTCCCGTGCACACCAGAGTGGAAGGTGTATTGCTTTCCCACCGGGTTACAGACCCGGCAAACGTCGATGAGTCCAAGGGCCCTCAGAAACTCAGACAAACTCTTCCCCACCGGATCATTCGGACGCGGGGGCATGCGGTCCAGTAACCCATCCAACGCTGCATTACAGTCGCCACCCAGAAGCATGTCTCCAGCAGGCATTCCCAACAGATGTGTACCCAGATCGCTCAGGGTGGTGGAGTGTAGTCTAGGGGGGATATATAAGGATATGACGTTGAGCGATCTCCCCTCCCAAGTCCCCGAGACTGAAACAAATCGTCCCAGCGGGTCACGCGCAACATTTTGAATTTGAAAAGGAAGGGCACTGCGCACCAGGATACCCACCCCCCTTGAGCCTCTCGTATACTCGGCCTGGGCAATAAGTTTATATCCCCATCTATTAAGCGCACAATAGGTGGGGCCTTGAATGTGAGTCTCTTGAAGGAGCACCAGGTCGGGGGACTGTCGTTTCAGATATTGCAGCACTATACCTCTCTTAATCCGATCCCCCAGACCGTTAACGTTCCAGGAGAGAAGCTTAAGACGGCCCAAGGGCGGACCCACGTGCTCAACCACACTCATAGTGTAAGATGGGATGGGGCCCACGAGACCCCCCTGAGCTGAGAGATGGTTCCAACCGCACAAAAGTTCCCCCTGGTGATAATTGTCGCACAGCTAACAAACCATCTGACACACGAGAAACAAAAGCTCCCACCCTAAGTATCCATCGTAGCAAAAGGATGCCCACATCATGGTATTTGTGAAGATTGAAAAAAGATTAATGCTGTTCCTTTTGAAGAGAGTCAAATCGAGGGAATATCAACCAACCTGACCAGTATAGTTCAAAGTTGGGAATCCATTTTGTTGGATATAATGCCCTCACACACCTGGAAGGGTGTCATGCTTCATCATCGGGCTGCTCCTCGCCCGGGCGGCGGTGCAATCCCCGACGGGCTCCCTATAGAAGGGGCACTTTAACGGAGATCTTTTTCCATCAGCCGGTGGGTGATGTGGGGGTAAGGGGACTTATTGTGTGTAGATGTGTAGTGTTAATAGTGAATCTAAAATAGGGCTGGGAGTACCAACGACTAAAAAATCAGATGGTCTGTGGCTACACACTCACAACCGGTCCCGGTAGCAGAGGGTAGGTGAGCTGGCGACGTGCTACTTGCACATTATACATGAGGATCTTCTTGTGTTGAAAATCCTCCCGGGCACTGTGAAGCCTGGTTAGTTTACTAATTAGGGTAGTTCCAGTACTACCAGGTATTTGACTAGTGAGTCGTATGGTTGTGAGTGTGTAGCCACAAACCATCTGATTTTTTAGTTGTAGATAGTTTTAATTCGTTTTTCTTTAATGGTCCTGACGAATCGCACACACATTGGTTATATGGCGAGAAACATGTTGACCTTACTTATATAAGAGCGCCATAACTAGAGACATAATCCTCAGCTGAGCGCCTTATATCACTTCTTTACTTAGGGTAGGAGGCCTTTTGATTAAAGGTTTGGTCGTTGGTACTCCCAGCCCTAGTTTAGATTCACTATTAACACTACACATCTACACACAATAAGTCCCCTTACCCCCACATCACCCACCGGCTGATGGAAAAAGATCTCCGTTAAAGTGCCCTTTCTATAGGGAGCCCGTCGGGGATGGCACCGCCGCCCCGACGAGGAGCAGCCCGATGATGAAGCATGACACCCTTCCAGGTGTGTGAGGGCATTATATCCAACAAAATGGATTCCCAACTTTGAACTATACTGGTCAGGTTGGTTGATATTCCCTCGATTTGACTCTCTTCAAAAGGGACACCATTAATCTTTTTTCAAGATTTCTACTAGGGCATTTATGCTGGACCTCCCCAAAAGCCCTTTTGTCCCCTCTTTGTATTTGTTTATTTGTGAAGATTGGCCACTAAAAGGAGACTGCTGAAACAAAAAATAAAAAAACCTAATAAAAACACACAAATCAAACCCCAAAACCCACTGTACCCAACCCTCCTCCCTGCCTCCCCGCAATGTGGACATAGAACTGCCCACCCCCCAACTATGCAGAGTGCCTGTAAACCCAAAAACAAAGAGACTATATATAGGGAAACGCTACTCAACCTAGGCAACCCAAGAACACCGCCCATTAAAGACATTCGCTCTCCCCCCAGTTCAACCTCACATGCTTGCTCCTTATCAAACGATTCCAGCAGGCTTCTTACCATAGCAAGTCAGCGCCCCGTTGCAACATCAAACCGCCCCCACCCCCACACCCCATCCCCCCCGGATCTCAGCCAACCACACTGAAGAAAGATAACGCCACTAAATTATTCTAATAGGCAAATATTCTACCCGGGCCGATGGATCTCGTTTCAACCCCAGTCTCACGTGGTACCCCTCCCCTAAAACCTACAGTTACACATGAATCGGGGTAATGTTCACATCAGCAGGATCTCAAGGGCCTCAAGTTTCTTCGGAGCGAGGGTCCATAGCTGGGGAAGAACGCCTCTGCGCCTCTGCTGATCTCCAACCCTTCAACCAGTCCCAGGCGTCTTCAGGGGTTTGGAAGAACAACGACCTTCCGGCGTCCTGCACCCGGAGTTTCGCTGGGAATAACATTGCATACTTTAAGTTATGGCCCCGGAGAGCTCGCTTGACCTCCAAAAAGGAACGACGCTGTAACTGTACTTTGTAAGTGAAGTCAGGGAAAAAGGTTATAGTTGAATTGTCCCACTTAAGCGGTGGAGCCGTCCTCGCCGTCTGAAGAATGGCGTCCCTATCTCGAAAGTTGAAGATCCGCGCCAGGAGAGGGCGCGGCGGGGCCCCGGGCCTTGGCGGCCCCCCGGGGACCCTATGGGCTTGTTCCACTGAGAAAAATTGCGACAGGGATTTGGGCTGTAAGTGGTTCTGAATGAGGTTCGGGAACCCCCAAAATTCGCACGTTTTTCCGCCGCACCCTCCCCTCATAGTCCTCCAGCTTCGCCGCCATATCAGTGGTTTGCGCCTGAAGGCGTTTCACCGCACTCTCCAGCGCTTTCGTGGATTGCTAAAGGGTAGAGATGGTACCTTCGTTCGTCTTGACCCTATCTCCCATATTTCGCAGATCTGCTCGAATCAGGATGATTTCAGTAGTCACTGTATCAATCTTTCCTTCTAGGGCAGTGCGAACCCCCTGGTTCGCCGCCATTACATCGGCCAGAGTCAGGGGGCATTATCCTCCGAGCGTTGCTTTGCTTCCGGGGAGCCCTTCTGCCCCTCATCCCCGTCTGATTTAGTGTTTGCGAACTTGGCGAGCCGCGCAGCAGGGGGCTGCCTGGTGCCCTTTGTCGTGGCCATTTCTACACAGTCGGGGCCTACAATGGACGCCGGTGACGGAGGGCTCAGTTACTGCCTCTTCGGAGATACCTGACACTGGGACCACGAGTCCTCCCGCGAGGCCCAACACCAGCGTCAACACCAAAATTAATGACCAATTTGTGTCACCGTGTGTGGGAGGGGGACGAGACCAGAAGCGGGCGAAGAAGCTTCTAAGTTCTACTGATCCCCGTAATAGGTGTGGCTCCCGTGGCCAACACACACCTGAGGGGCCCCCACAGGCCACTCTCTCGGATCACCAAATCGGGGGACCGGAGGCGCTCACAAGACCCAAATCGTGCTCCAGTCCGGATAAGATGCCTCAAAATGGCGGCCAAACGTTTGTGCAATTGTCCCAGCCACAGTAAGAAATCGCCGAGGGGGGACGGCGGGAACCCAAGCCTGGTCCCCGGCTCACACCCTCCCACCGGCGTATAATGCCTGACTGACGGGTAAGTTGCTCCGGAGTCACGGTCTTCGCTACACCGTCCTCCAGCACGGTGTGCCTGCCCCTTACACAAAGTCTGCAGGGGCCGCCACAGGGAGCCAGGGAACCACCGCCGCCGCGGTCTCAGAGGTCCCACCAGGTTGCAGAACACCCCCCGCCGCGGAGAGCCGTGCGACTCCACGGCCGATACTCCGCCTCCACAGCGGCGCGAGACGTCGGGTGTCAGATCTTCGGCTCCCGACCACCGATCTTCATCGGACAAACAGCAGGTGAGACCGGACGTCTCAGGGATCACAGGCACTAGCACTGGAGCCTGGAACAGATAATTTTAACGAATGTGAGGGGTTATAGTCACTACGACTGCCGGAGCTCTACTCAAGGGCGGCCATCTTGGACGCTGGCAAGCCACGCCCCCAAACAACAATTTTTTAAATCTTGTTTTAGAATCCTTAAAGATATTTTATTGTGGAAATAAAATAAAACTGAACTGTACTCTCTTTACCGTGAAGCAACTGCCCAAACACGCTCCAATGCTTTTAAAGCTGGCATCAACACTGCCAACACTCTTTTCTTCAGGGACAGATGGGCCTAATGCAGATGCATTCACAACAATTTTCTTAACTTCCTCAAAGGCATCACTAACCTGTGTTGAGCAATCAAAATTTGCCCCTCGTTTGAGCAATGACCTCAAAGGTTGTACAGTTAAAGTGTACCGAGGGACAAAACGGGATTAATGTTCACTTAGCTCCAGAAATGAGCATAGTGAATCTTTATCAGATGGTTGAGGTGCTTTTTGATTGGCTTATAGATTGCAAAATCTTGGTCTTATACCTTCGGAAGAGGTAGATTGACCAAAGTGGTCCATCTATTGGTCAAGGAGTTTGCATTTATCAGGCTCAAATAAAATGTCTATTTTTTTGGTGAAAACACTGGGGCATATGCACTAGAAAATGTTGGAGCACGGAGCTGCACCAAGTTTGGCAGCGCCACGCTCCGACATTTTCAAAACGCAGGGATGCGCCGTATTTACTACAATATGGTGCATCCATGTGTTTTCCCTAGCGCTGGTGCGAAAATTAGCTGCCTAGCGCCAACGCAGGCAGCCTTGCACCACAGTTCAAGGGTGCCTGCGTTGCAGGGAAGGATTGCCGTTATGGATTGTTTATGTGCAGGAAGGCACACCTTCCTGCACATAAACGATCCATAACGGCTATTTAAAACATCTATATGTTCTGCACAGGGCCGGACTGGGAACAGAAACCGGCCCTGGCAAACTGCTCAGCCGGCCCACCCTGGGGTGAGGGGTAGTGCAGCCGAGCAGTTTGCGAGGGCCGGTTTCGGCCGATTTTGTTACCGGGGTCGATATTGCCGACCCCTGGTAACAAAACCGGTCCCCCAGGGGCCCAAAACCGGCCCCCACCCTAGCGGCCTACCGGGGAAACGCCCGGTGCCCGCTATGGCCAGTCCGGCCCTGGTTCTGCAGCACACATAGAAGTAGCAAATCGTCATTATTTAATGATTGTTTATGTGCAGGAAGGGACACCTTGCTGCACATAAACAATCATTAATGGCTTTTTGCTCTTTCTATGTGTGCTGCAGAATGCAGAACATGTAGAAAAAGCAAAAAACGAGGAGAAATAAAAGCAATTCTCCTCTTGCGCCATTCTAGCGCTTGCATGGTGTTAGTTTTTGGCGCTGCCACAGATTTACACATCCCTGTAAATCTGGGGCAGCATCAAAAAGCAATGGGTGTTGCGGTGGAACACCCACAGCAACACCCATTGCATGCCCCTTTGCCGCAGAGGACTGCGGCAGAAAGGGGAATATTTACAAAGTGGCGTTAAGCCACACCAAGTGGCTTAGCGTCACCTTGTAACTATGGAAAATTGTGCTACTCCATTGGAGCATCATAAAAAGTGATGCTCCAGTGCCGATATGGGCTTGTAAATATGCCCCACTATCTGCTGATGCTAAACCATATGGCAGATGTAGACATTTTTATGCCCCACGAGCAGTGACGAAAGAGGCATGGTCTTGAGATTCTTTTGTCAACTCTACTCAATGATACCCAGAGTGTAAGTTTATGGTCAAAATATATTTTGCCATTTCTATGTTTGAAATCATCTCTTGTATGTGGGGCAAGAGATGACAATCGACTAGCAAATTTTCTATACACACTCATACATCTACAGACCGTTTTATCATAAAAAATACTTGAGAAACCCACTTTGAAGATTTAGTAGGCAATATCACTCCCCCAAAACACAAATTGTCAAGAAGAATGTTCAAATCCTTTTCTTACCCTAAGTGGTATAGGTATGAACTTGAGTACCATGGGAGTAGAATTTATCTTCAATTTAATACAATGCTCAAATCCCTTGACTGTACCAATCTCATTTCTGAAAACTTCAAGAAATTTTAACACCACTTCTTGGACGGTATTTTCTTTGACTTCAAATGCCAAATTTGGCATCACGCTAAAGGCATATTTACAAGCCCCTATCGCCACAGGAACGTCACTTTTAGTGACGTTCCTGTGGTGATATGGGCTTTGCCTTATTTACAAGGCAGCGTCAAGCCACTTAACGTGGCTTAACGCTGCCTTGTAAATAAGGCCCCCTTTCATGCTATACTTAGCGTGAAAGGGGCGGGCAATGGGTGTTGTGGTGGGTGTTCCACCGCAACACCCATTGATTTTGAGACTGCCCCATATTTACAAGGGCAGCGTAAATACGGGGCAGTGCCAAATTTAAGACCAGGGAAAACCTGGTCTTAAACAGGCACAACGAGGAGAAATGTTTCATTTCTCATTGTTTTTGCTGTTTCTATGTGTGCTTCATTGTGCAAGGGTGCTTGCATTAGTGCTAGGCAGCAAAATTTAATGCCAGCACTAGGGAAAACACAGGGGTGCGCCGTATTCTTGTGAATACGGCTCATCCCTGTGTTTTGAAAATGTCAGAGCGCAGCACAGCCAAATTTGGCACAGCTCTGTGCTCCAATATTTTCTCATACATATCCCCCCTGGTGTCAAATAAAAGCCCAATTGTGCTAAATTCATCCACCCCAGAATGTCCTGGCCTTTTAAAAGCAACAGAGAACTTTGTTTCAAATAATCTTCCTTCACACTCTAAGGGCCCTATTACGAGTCTGGCGGTCCAAGGACCACCAGACTCGTGGTTGCGCGGCATTGACAGATCCAGCCACCGCTGGACCGGTGGTCCAACTGCCCGATTATGACCTGGGCAGTCGGACTGCCCTGGGACTGCCGGCTCTGCTAGCGAGCCACCATTCCCTGGCATTGGAGTGGCGGTCAGAGGCCCCGATATGCTTTGCAGGACTGCCACTGTCCTGCCAAGCACATTACGAGTTTACTCTCCCTTTAAAAAAGGCACCGCCATGGGACCGCCATGCCGCCTGCCTGCCAGACTACTTGTAAGTCGTAATCTGGTGGGCCGGCGGGGCAACCTTTGGCGGAGCGATGACGCAGTGGTTTGCACCGTTACACCACCGCTCTGCTGAAAAGTCATTATTGGCCCCTAAGTGTGCAATAAAGTAACCCAGCATGTCTGTATCATGATCTACAAATGCTTCAGGAGTTATGTCTGTTTCTCTTAAAGAAATCCCCTCAGCCCAATATTTGTGTAAAGTAGTGTCTACTAAAATGTTCTTGGGTGCCCATGAATCAGCTATCCCAGTTAAAAGGACACCATTAATCCTAGTTTCATATAAGGGACTCTTGTGAGGATTTGGGTGTACTATATGATATGGCTGTGGGGCCTTATCATGGAGTATTTTAAAAAATTAGAGAGTAACCCTTCAAAACAAAGGGAGCTGGGTTAAACCAATAACAGTAGTGGATTGTTCCCTTTGGATGGTTCTAAAAACGGCCTTCTGATTACACACTCATACACTCCTATATGCCCCAATATATAGCCTGCTAGAGTAGGAAAATTATAGGTTCAATGAGTAGCCTTGCCAGTAGTATAAAAATATCTCTTTCTTTATTGAGAGTTATTACTTACAAACCTAATATTCTGTTCTCACAATGTTAAAATCACAATTTAATTTTATTAAAAACATACATATTTCATAAATCAAAAAGGCACAATTTGATTTCATATGCCCTTGTGTGTCTGCAATTATAGATTACCAATGGAGCATCACATTTCTTTCTATGTCTATCTAGTTAGAGTCATCACATTATATATCACAAACATTAATATCATCATACACATACAAAATCATAAACAAGATTTAGTTAAAAACAATACTCAGAAGTAAAAAGTGTCGACGCGGCGTTTCGGTGGGAAATGCTGGTTTACACCACCTTCTTCAGGACAGATTTAAGAGCAGTATTGTTGAGTCTGGACTTATACACAAAATAAAAAGAACAGTGCATATATGAATATTTATCTCTCATGAGATATTTTAACACACTAACAAGGATGTCATAGTATAATATACCCCTTAGAAGGGACCAGTGGAATTGAATTCAATGTTTAATGAGTAGGAGATGTAAAACTAGAAGAAGAAAGATCACAGTCCCCCCCATTATGGATTTTTAAAGCCTCTGCTATATATTCCGCATTACAATCATTCATCCTCACAAACATACGTACGACTGACACATACCTAAATTACAGGTTCATGCGCAGTCAAATTATATCTTTCTCTTGATGCGATGAGAAGAGTATTTCTGAATACTTAGATCACACTTTCAGTAATCTGAAAACATAATGTTAATATTAGGGGCATAGTTCCTTCAATTTACTCGTGAACATCTTGGTTTAAAAGGTTTTTAATTAATTTTTTAATTATTTTAGTAAAGTCAACCCACCTTACAGAAGCTGAAGGTATGAATTCTTAGGGGTTTATTAATTCCTCCCACATCAATTTCAAATTCGATTGGTCGTGTTTTGCATCCCAGAAATATAATTATCCTAGCCAAAACAACGAGGACTATTTTAATTCATTCATTCATATTCTTTTAACGTCAAGTCATGTATGAGCAAATATTCCCGTGCTCACCTTATTGTTATTTGCTCCCCAGTCAACTTTAATTAGACCGGATCCTTTGATAGCTAATAAGCGTTTTTTTCTTCTTGTTTTCTTTTTCTTTTAGGATTGCCTCATTTGTCAGCATATCACTAAAAAGTAATGGACATCCTAAGTTTTAAAATCAGCGTGTTATCGTATTTCATGTAATTTTGGCTAATCTAATGATACATTGTACTACAAAGCTCATAACAAGTCCGTTTTTATTATGGAAATATAGTGATCATAAAAAACTCAATTTTGAAGGTTAGAAGTGGCTTTAGAGAGTTTTATGGACAGTACTAATCTGTACACAAATCTATATATATATTTTTTTCTTTACGAAGTCCCTCACTTCTATCCGGTCTAATAACCATCTCCAATAGTAGCTATCTCTATATATCGTTTGCGGCACTCACCTTTTTCATTTGAGGTCACGTATAGAGCCTTCGGGACGTCTTCCAGCAGTTAATAAGTTGCCGGAAAAGAGCCCGCTATTTATTGCACTGCAGTCGCTCTAATTTCCCGCGTTGTTGTCGATATTCTATGACGTCACTTCCGCGGTCATGGTCTTAAACAATGTATTATCTAACGTGGCGGATATCTTGTAAGAATGTAGTGATCGTATTACATATATCTGCCATCCTCCTTCTACACATCGTTTTATGTTGTTCTACATCTAATACGATCACTAGTATAACTGATCGTTATTAATTTCCCTGATTATAAGGTTATATGTCGTTAAAACCTTTTTGCGTTAGTATGACCAAGCTGCCATCTTGCGATATTTCCATATATGTTATAGCGGTTATTTCTTTCTATAAGAGAACAATTCCCATAACGATATAATATATTCCCATTATTATCGTTATTCCATCATATTTTGGGTTCTCTATTTAAACCGATTATCTCTTATAAACTCAATTAATATATCCAGCATACAGATTCTTTCATTTGTCGTCTGTTTACATCGAGTGCTCCTTTCTCATTAATGTAACCTGGCAGTCTTTTTACGTTGGTCCAATTTGTAATATAACGATCGGTTATACTAGTGATCGCATTAGATGTAGAACAACATAAAACGATGTGTAGAAGGAGGATGGCAGATATATGTAATACGATCACTACATTCTTATAAGATGGCCGCCACGTTAGATAATACATTGTTTAAGACCATGACAGCGGAAGTGACGTCATAGAATATCGACAACAACGCGGGAAATTAGAGCGACTGCAGTGCAATAAATAGCGGGCTCTTTTCCGGCAACTTATTAACTGCTGGAAGACGTCCCGAAGGCTCTATACGTGACCTCAAATGAAAAGGTGAATGCCGCAAACGATATATAGAGATAGCTACTGTGGAGATGGTTATTAGACCGGATGGAAGTGAGGGACTTCGTAAAGAAGAAAATATATATATAGATTTGTGTACAGATTAATACTGTCCATAAAACTCTCTAAAGCCACTTCTAACCTTCAAAATTAAGTTTTTTATGATCACTATATTTCCATAATAAAAACGGGCTCGTTATGAGCTTTGTAGTACAATGTATCATTAGATTAGCCAAAATTACATGAAATACGATAACACGCTGATTTTAAAACTTAGGATGTCCATTACTTTTAGTGATATGCTGACAAATGAGGCAATCTTAAAATAAAAAGAAAACAAGAAGAAAAAACACGTATTAGCTATCAAAGGATCCGGTCTAATTAAAGTTGACTGGGAGCAAATAACAATAAAGTGAGCACGGGAATATTTGCTCATACATGACTTGACGTTAAAAGAATATGAATGAATGAATTAAAATAGTCCTCGTTGTTTTGGCTAGGATAATTATATTTCTGGGACCCAAAACACGACCAATCGAATTTGAAATTGATGTGGGAGGAATTAATAAACCCCTAAGAGTACATACCTTCAGCTTCTGTAAGGTGGGTTGACTTTACTAAAATAATTAAAAATTAATTAAAACCTTTAAACCAAGATGTTCACGAGTAAATTGAAGGAACTATGCCCCTAATATTAACCTTATGTTTTCAGATTACTGAAAGTGTGATCTAAGGATTCAGAAATACTCTTCTCATCGCATCAAGAGAAAGATATAATTTGACTGCGCATGAACCTGTATTTTAGGTATGTGACAGTCGTACATATGTTTGTGAGGATGAATGATTGTAATGCGGAATATATAGCAGAGGCTTTAAAAATCCATAATGGGGGGACTGTGATCTTTCTTCTTCTAGTTTAACATCTCCTACTCATTAAAAATTGAATTCAATTCCACTGGCCCCTTCTAAGGGGTATATTATACTATGACAGCCTTGTTAGTGTGTTAAAATATCTCATGAGAGATAAATATTCATATATGCACTGTTCTTTTTATTTTGTGTATAATTCCAGACTCAACAATACTGCTCCTAAATCTGTCCTGAAGAAGGTGGTGTAAACCAGCATTTCCCACTGAAACGCCGCGTCGACACTTTTTACTTCTGAGTATTGTTTTTAACTAAATCTTGTTTATGATTTTGTATGTGTATGATGATATTAATGTTTGTGATGTATAATGTGACGACTCTAACTAGATAGACATAGAAAGAAATGTGATGCTCCATTGGTAATCTATAATTGCAGACACACAAGGGCATATGAAATCAAATTGTGTCTTTTTGATTTATGAAATATGTATGTTTTTAATAAAATTAAATTGTGATTTTAACATTGTGAGAACAGAATATTAGGTTTGTAAGTAATAACTCTCAATAAAGAAAGAGATATTTTTATACTACTGGCAAGGTTACTCATTGAACTTATAATTTTCCCACTCTAGCAGGCTATATATTGGGGCATATAGGAGTGTATGAGTGTGTAATCAGAAGGCCGTTTTTAGAACCATACAAGGGGAACAATCCACTATTGTTATTGCCTTATCATGGAGTACACTCACAAATACCATCCTGGGTCCAGTCACTATTGTTTACTTAACCTTAGCTCAATCCGGAGTAGCTCTGGTTGCGAGAAATAAGGCTTGGCAAAGAAACTTAGCGAAAGCATTTAAGAGCACCAAATAACGAAATAGGAAAGTCACACAACAAGGAAGAGAGACAACAAAAATGTATCAAAATATTGTGTATTTGTATGAATTGTCAGAGACCTTGATATTCAAAATTCATTGGAGGGTTCCAGAGATACAGATTTAAGATGTTTTTATCACTTTTAAATGCAACCCTAAATAAGTATTGTTCAACAAAAAGTTTGTAAAGTTTTCAAAAATTAGAAAGAGCTAGTGCGGGTACTCCTGCCCTGGTTAGGTGACCAAATTGGACAGGGAGAAGGTCTAGGGGGCCAGTGAGGATACTTTGGACAGTTACCTGCCCACCAGAGCATTTTTAAGACCAGTTTCAGATTTACAGGATGAATGCCATAGACATCAATGGAGTGGTCCTGATGATGAGGATACAGGCAAACGATGCTCGAAGGATGCTTTGGTTGATGTGCGGTTAATGGAAGTGTCTTTGTGGTTGTTCCTTAGTCCATGGGTAATGAGGGGCGACTTTGGCCACAGAGACTGAGGTCCCTCGCAGTCCTCTACATTGCAGTAGCGAGCCAACCAATGCTGGGCTACTGGCCTCCTTGCACTGCGGTTGGGGCAAAATCCTTAGGTGGTGTCATTTGAGTACAATGAATCCAGACTTTTATTAGCACTCCTGGGTACGGCAGACATGGGTGCAACTTTTGGCTATCTCGGATATGTCCTTTTGTGTGCCTGATACTGGGAGCGACAAAACTTCTGTGGTGGCTACCAACTTGTCAGTTTTGGCTCTTTCTGCTCTTGTGTCACTGGAGCTGGTTCCAGGGGGTCAGCCGACTGATCCTTGGAATCACTGCTATAGGTTGGGGCTGGGAATCAACTTTTCCCCGAGTCAGGAGCCACAGGCATAGTCCAAACTTTGCTAGCCCAGAGTGCAGCAGGTGCAGTCCTTCCAATAGTGCAACTTCTCTTTGTTCAGTTTCCAGGGCAGCAGGACAGTCCTTCTTTGGTCCTTTCTCTGATTCCAGTGTGATCTGAGTGGCAGGGTGCCAGGGGTGCCACAATTATCTCTGGAAAAAGCCCAATGGGACCACGGGTCACTAGCCAATGAGCTATTGGGTCCCCTCCTATCTAGTGACGAGTTCCCTGCAATGTGCGGCATCTGGCTATCCCAGAGTGCCCCATTCTTGCCCCTTTCAAAATGACACGACCCTTCCTTGGTCGTCAGGAGCACGGTAGCCCATCCTAGAGATGTGGCTACCAGTGGGCTACATGCCCACTGGAAAAAACGGTTTGGGGGAACAAAAGGCATCCTCTCAAGGGTGTTGTCGCAGTCGGCCATTCAAAGATGGCTTTCCCTTTGAAGCTCATCTTTTTGGCCAACACCCTGAGTGGCCATCCTGGGAGAGGAGGTCTCACCTCGCTTTGCAGCAACTGCCTTTGTTCCTGGGAGTCATTCACACGACTTCCCAGGCAGTCAGAAATCTGTTTCTGTAGCAAGGCCTTTATGAGGCCACGGGACTAGCTGGAGTGCAGAGAGGTAACTTTCTAAAAGTTATGAACTTTAATAGTGACTTTATATCTGACCTAGGCATCAGGTCAGATTTAATGCCTCAATCAATTTGATACCTTACTCGACCTCGTTTGGTAGTCCCATTCAGAGGTTAGCCAGGCTGGGATGCCAGCCGGTAACCCTATGTTAGCCAACATGGCTACTAACCTTTCCACAGCAAAACAACAATTTCGAAGTGTTACTGTTAAGACATATTGAAAAAGGTATGCCGTACTTAATAATATATAGCTCCCTTCTTAATTTTGACAAGTATCACCCTTTATAAATATTCTCCTGTCAAATATATCAATTTTCTGCATGCCATAGTCCAAACTTGATGGTGCTGGTCTATGGCATGTGGAGAATGGATCCATTTGAAAGGAGAATACATATAACAATTGGCCCCTGGGGCCTTGATGGTTTTGGACTGTGGTATGTGAAAAATTGATCCATTTGACAGGGGAATATATAGATGATGATCCTTATCAGAATCAATTATTATTTTGTAATCTTATGCCAATATGGAAGTAGTTAACAGTTTAAATAATGACATGATAGTTAATTTATATATTGTGCTCAAGCAAACTGCCTATTTGTTTTCTTGAAAATCTATACGTTACCCATAATGCCACATTAATGGCAACATCATGGGCTAAGGAGTATTTAAACATAATAGAAGGACTCACTACCGTGTACAAGACCCCCAGGTCGGAACGCATAAGTGACACAGTGTAAATCTCAATAAAGACTTCAGTTATTCTACTTTCGTCGAGTGCATCAAATTGTTTCTCTTGGATTTTGATATATATATATATATATCTATATATATATATATATTCACTGAAAAAACCATAGGTTTCAGGGGCGTTATAGTTAGTTGGACATTTCACTCGTACAAAACCATAGAAATTCCCCCGTTATAGTTAGTTCAGCTAACTATAACTCGCGCGCCCGCAATGCACTGCTGATGACGTCACATATTACATCACTCATGACATGGTCAGTGACATCACTGATGACATCACTGATGACAACTCAAATGACATCACTGATGACATCACTGATGACATCATCCTTGTGATAGAGTGGCAGACCTCCTCTCACCCTAATATAACCTTTGATACACACACTCAAAAATACAAACTAACATTTTCAAAACAATGGACATACCAATACCAGTTACAACACACCTATTCAGTAATTCCAAGATCTACACACACATCCACTCATTCACCAACAGTCCCTATACAGTCACTCATACATGTACTCACTCATCATATGTACTCATACACCTATACATCCTGTTACACACCGCCACTCATCCATAGAGTTACTCACACACATAGTCACACATGCAAACAAAGTATCAAACATCCATTTACTTGCATATACAGTTATACACACACTACCACACTTACTTCTACAGAAACTTACACATACTTACTCTCTTAAACAATCACTTATAGAAACACCTACTTATTTGTACAGGAACTCTTCCAATCTCTCACTCTCACATATACTCACTTATATACACCAATACTCACATATACTAGTTTAAAACATATGTAGTTACTCATAAAGACACTATTGAGACAGTCATTCACTCACTAACACACCCATACACATACTCATCCACCTATACAGTCCTGCACACATGCTGTCTTCAACACATACAAACAGTGAGTCACTCATTCATGCATCTATGCACTAAGTAATACCCCCACCGAACCATACAGACACTCAGACACTCATACTGATACTCAAAAAACCAACTAATAACCCATATAGACACTCATGTAGCTACTCACCAACCCATGCAGCCACTTATACACAAAGTGAGAGACTGATACAGATATTTTCATATTTAAACATTACTCACTAACCCATGTATTCACTAAGATACACTTAGTCAGTTATACAATCAATTTTACAAAAAAATCATCCATTTAGACACTTATATACCCATTTATTCTTCCATCGACCTTGAGATATACATATATAAAACATATTTAATTTTCAGAAAAACACACATTCACTGGATGATGTCATCAGTGATGTCATTTGAGTTGTCATCAGTGATGTCATCAGTGATGTCACTGACCATGTCATGAGTGATGTAATATGTGACGTCATCAGCAGTGCATTGCGGGCGCGCGAGTTATAGTTAGCTGAACTAACTATAACGGGCGAATTTCTATGGTTTTGTACGAGTGAAATGACCAACTAACTATAACGCCCCTGAAACCTATGGTTTTTTCCGTGAATTTCTAAGGTTTTTTAAATGCTAATTTCTAACTATAACGTGCCTGAAACCTATGGTTTTTTCAGTGAATTTCTAAGGTTTTTTAAATGCTAATTTCTAACTATAACGTGCCTGAAACCTATGGTTTTTTCAGTGAATATATATATATTTATTATACTATGTATACATGTGAAAATGTCTCGGTCCCCTGTTTGCCTCGGTGGCACGGAAAAAATGGGTGGAACTGACGTCAGCACGCCGACGAGATCCTCTTATGGCTCCGATGACGTCATACGGTGTCGCGAGCGGAGCCTTGCTATTATGACGTCCTCGTTGACGTGGGAAAGCTAGGAAAGAATTTCCGTGGAATGCTGGTGCAGGGGATGTTCACCTAAATGTTCAGGCTAGTCCTTTGGGAGTAACTGTTTATGTTGCCACTCCAGAAACCGAAACCAGTGATCCGAGGGCAGAGGCCCTGCAGATGGCGCACGAGGTGGGGTGTCCAGTCGTGTGCACCGGCGGGGCAGCGAAGTGACAAGCACCACAACCCACAAAAAAGGTAACGAGGGCACTGAATAACACAGGATCTTCTTTTTGTATCTGGCAGGAACAACGAAGTTAAAATGCCCTAGTACCAAAATGTAGAATTAGTGCTACAACGGTCTTCAAGAGGACCTGCGATGCCGCTTCCTCCTCCCGTACCCTGGAGGCGGCACATGGGTCATGCGGTACGGTCATACTGCGGTGGGACGCACACTCGTTGACCTCTCATGGCACTGCTCCACACTTCAGGGAGGACGCTTTCCATTAGCTATGTTTTCTGATGACATGTCGCGCCGCCCCGTCCAACAACAGAACTCCTTTAGACCCAAACAGACTCTTCCACTCTCTCACCGGAAGTGAAACCAGGCCACGCGGACACTTTCACAATACAACAGCCGGGAATGCACTTCTCGGTAAACAAACCACATTCCTTCCTCCTAATTAATCAAATAAACGTCTCACTGAAGAACAGGGGCCAGCTTCGATCGGTAAACAGCCGTTACAACGACTTTTTACTTTGCGATACCATTACAACGCATGCATTACCACGCATGCGTTGTACATCACGAAGTCATTACTACGCATTTTTTAGAACGCATGGTCATTTACCACGCATGCCTTTACAACGAATTTTGTTGTAAAGGTATGTATGGTAAATGACCATGCGTTCTAAAAACATGTAGACGATCCATGTCGTTGTAAGGAAACAGAGGCTGTTCCGTTTCCTCACAACGACGTGCACCGCCCCTCAGAGACGATGTGAAGCAGGAACCACGAGGAGAGAGGAACCACGAGGAGTGAGAGGTAAGGGGGATTGGGCATGGGGTGGGGGTTTCTTTTCTAGGGTTTAGGGTAGTGCAGTGGTGTTTGGGTGGTGTAGGGGGTCATGCTGGGGGTAGTGTTTTAGGGTTTAGGGTAGTGCAGTTGTGTTTGGGTAGTGTAGGGGGTTGTGCTGCGGGTAGTGTTTTAGGGTTTAGGGTAGTGCAGTAGTGTAGGGGGTCGTGCTGGGGGTAGTGTTTTAGGGTTTAGGGTAGTGCAGTGGTGTATGGGTAGTGTAGGGGTCGTGCTGGGGTAGTGTTTTAGGGTTTAGGGTAGTGCAGTGGTGTTTGAGTAGTGTAGGGGGTCATGCTGGTGGTAGTGTTTTAGGGTTTAGGGTAGTGCAGTGGTGTTTGTGTAGTGTAGGGGGTCATGCTGGGGGTAGTGTTTTATGGTTTAGGGTAGTGCAGTGGTGTTTGGGTAGTGTAGGGGGTCGTGCTGGGGGTAGGTTTAGGGTTTAGGGTAGTGCAGTGGTGTTTGGGTAGTGCTGGGGTAGTGTTTTAGGGTTTAGGGTAGTGCAGTGGTGTTTGTGTAGTGTAGGGGGTAGTGCTGGGGGTAGTGTTTTAGGGTTTAGGGTAGTGCAGTGGTGTTTGGGTAGTGTAGGGGTTCATGCTGGGCATAGTGTTTTAGGGTTTAGGGTATGGCAGTGGTGTTTGGGTAGTGTAGGGGTCGTGCTGGGGGTAGATTTAGGGTTTAGGGTAGTGCAGTGGTGTTTGTGTTGTGAGGGGGTCGTGCTGGGGGTAGTGTTTTAGGGTTTAGAGTAATGCAGTGGTGTTTGTATAGTGTAGGGGGTTTAGGGTA
The DNA here is from genome assembly GCA_963921515.1 of Calotriton arnoldi. NCBI lineage: Eukaryota > Metazoa > Chordata > Amphibia > Caudata > Salamandridae > Calotriton > Calotriton arnoldi. Next base: position 101,441 of record CAWUFW010000320.1, on the reverse strand, counting down.
GTGCAGTGGTGTTTGTGTAGTGTAAGGGGTCATGCTGGGGGTAGTGTTTTAGGGTTTAGGGTAGTGCCGTGGTGTTTGTGTAGTGTAGGGGGTCGTGTTTTAGGGTATAGGGTAGTTCAGTGGTGTTTGGGTAGTGTAGGGGGTCATGCTGGGGTTAGTGTTTTAGGGTTTAGGGTAGTGCAGTGGTGTTTGGGTAGTGTAGGGGGTCGTGTTGGGGGTAGTGTTTTAGGGTTTAGGGTAGTGCAGTGGTGTTTGTGTAGTGTGGGAGGTCATGCTGGGGGTAGATTTAGGGTTTAGTGTAGTGCAGTGGTGTTTGGGTAGTGTAGGGAGTTGTGCTGGGGGTAGTGTTTTAGGGTTTAGGGTAGTCCAGTGGTGTTTGTGTAGTGTAGGGAGTCGTACTGGGGGTTGTGTTTTAGGGTTTAGGGTAGTGCAGTGGTGTTTGGGTAGTGTAGGGGGTCGTGCTGGGGGTAGTGTTTTAGGGTTTAGGGTAGTGCAGTGGTGTTTGGGTAGTGTAGGGGGTAGTGCTGGGATAGTGTTTTGGGTTTACGGTAGTGCAGTGGTGTTTGTGTAGTGTAGGGGGTCGTGCTGGGGGTAGTGTTTTAGGGTTTAGGGTAGTGTAGTGGTGTTTGTGTAGTGTAGGGGGTAGTGTTTTAGGGTTTAGGGTAGTGCAGTGGTGTTTGTGTACTGTAGGGGGTCGTGCTGGGTTCTAGTGTTTTAGGGTTTAGGGTAGTGCAGTGGTGTTTGTGTAGTGTAGGGGGTCGTGTTTTAGGGTTTAGGGTCGTGCAGTGGTGTTTGGGTAGTGTAGGGGGTCGTGCTGGGGGTAGTGTTTTTGGGTTTAGGGTAGTGCAGTTGTGTTTGGGTAGTGAAGGGGGTCGTGCTGGGGGTAGTGTTTTAGGGTTTAGGGTAGTGCAGTTGTGTTTAGGTAGTGAAGGGGGTCGTGCTGTGGGTAGTGTCTTAGGGTTTAGGGTAGTGCAGTGGTGTTTGTGTAGTGTAGGGGGTCATGCTGGGGGTAGATTTAGGGTTTAGGGTAGTGCAGTGGTGTTTGTGTAGTGTAGGGGGTCGTGCTGGGGGTAGTGTTTTAGGGTTTAAGGCAGTGCAGTGGTGTTTGTGTAGTGAAGGGGTCATGCTGGGGGTAGTGTTTTAGGGTTTATGGTAGTGCAGTGGTGTTTGTGTAGTGTATGGGTTGTGCTGTGGGTAGATTTAGGGTTTAGGGTAGTGCAGTGGTGTTTGGGTAGTGTAGGGAGTCGTGCTGGTGGTAGTGTTTTAGGGTTTAGGGTAGTGCAGTTATGTTTGGGTAGTGTAGGGTGTCGTGCTGGGGGTAGTGTTTTAGGGTTTAGGGTAGTGCAGTGGTGTTTGGGTAGTGTTTTAGGGTTTAGGGTAGTGCGCCCAACCAGCCACAATATCCGTGGACAAAGGGGATCCTGACTCTTTGGAACGCTCCGTCAATTGAATAATTTGGGTCAAGGGCCCTACCACGTCCAAGACCTATCAATTCCTTTCTTGGGATCCCTCATATACTTGGAGAAAAAGGTACATAGTTTCTCATCAATTTCAGGCGTGTGTGCCACCTTCCCCTTCAGTGAGGGCCTGGGGCATTCTCCCCTCATCCTATTCCTGACCTCCCTTTCAATGGGTTGATGGATTTTCCCCACCACATACTCTGCCACTTTGGCGTCAGGTGTCCACTCCGCCGACCTAGGATGGTAAATTTGGGTAGGCTCGAACATGTCCGAGTGGACCCCGTCCTCAACCGGGGACTGAGAGGAGTGGGACTCTGGATGCCAGGGACGCCCCGAGTCCTTATCCTCATCGGAGGAGAAATAGTCCTCCGATACACCCTCTCCCTCTAAGGGAAACCCGCCGTCGGGGTCTACAATAGTGGTGACAGTGTCGCAATTTTGTCCGGGCCCCTCCTCCTCCCGGCAGGGTGCATGTTTTAGCGTTCGCGCACTCTTGAGGAAGGTCTCCGTAAGTTTATCAAATCCTTCCAAGTGCCCCGCGTTATGCTTAACGGCCCTTTTATTCCCCATCTGGGAGCTACTGGGACCCGCCACCACCAGATCTGGGTCACTGAACACCCCAGGGATGCTTTTTGCCAGCTTATCAACCTGATCCCTAAGAGGAGCCAGCGCCCTAGAAATAGCCAGAGAGAGGGCTTGGTCCACTGCTGGAGGGAGAAGTTGGGGGGCCATTCCTCCTCCACTTCCTGGTAGGAGGAGTAAAAATGGTCTTCTGGAGAAGACATGATAGCAGAGGGTGTGAGCACAGAACAAATGCCCTTAAAATCCTTAAGGCAGCCACCTCGCCGGTGCTCCAACAGCTGGGCTTTCCCCGAAGCTGTTATAAGAATAGACTGAGGCGCAATACCAATTACCACCACCAGGTGGCGCTGGTCACTAACGTGGCCGTGTGGCGAAATCACTGCGTAGCGGTGTCAAAATTAGGCGAGGGTTGGTCGGGAATCAAGCGGACACTAAAGGAGTGACCGGATTCCCAAACGCGCGTAAAGACCAGCGGGAGCGCTCGACGGAGCTGCCTCGCTCGGACCAGACGCGCCTGACAGGATCTCACCGCGCGCAGAGCACACAGCGGGAGAAACTGCGAGGGGGAGAACACGCTCGGGCAAGAGCCTGCTGCGCAGGGAATATGAAACAATACCAAGGCAATAATGCTAATAACGTGCACATGAAACCGCTATACAAACAGCAACAACGTCAGATTAAGCCTCGCCTCCGTCCTGCCATAGAATTAATTAAACTTTATTTGATCTGATTTAGAAACATAGATCATAAAAGTGTACATAAAAACAGTAAATCCTCTTTCCTAATACAATACAGTGAGAATTAATTAAAACCAGTAGGTAAAAACGGGTGTTACAAAGCCCGGTTCAGAGCAACTTCAGGTTGACAGAATCGTAAAGTTCAATGTTTCGCAAGATCAATCTCATGTACTTTGTGCAAAATACGCAATAAGGGGTCCAAGTAAGATGTAACGCTCCAATACCTGACCAGTTTGCACTATATAAAACTGCAGAAAAACTAAAAATAAAAAGTGTTTTGCACACTTCTGTCATTGGGCTATATGTGGGCTACATCTGGGTGATATTTGTGCTACATTTGGGCTCTTTTTCTCTGGTGGCCATCTTGGGAGACTTATTTGTTATGAAGTTTCCTAATTTCGTCATTTACTGCAGTTTCCTCAGTAGGAAATGCTTTCAGTTTTTACTTTGATTCCATCAAGAAGGCATTCAGATGTGTCACACATTTGCCATAAATTCAGAATGTTAGCACTCTAGTTGTTCATTAGATCACTGTAGTAAAGCTACTGCTCACCAGGGATTTAACTGGAAGTCTACTGCTGGTATTGAAAGTGATTGTTTCAGTCTGCATGTCAGAATTTTCTAATGAAATAGAAGAGGATTTGAGATCTCACTTAAAACATGCCCTAAATTTTCTTTCTGCAGCACTAACCATAATTTCTATGGCAAAATGAACCCCCTCATTTTGTTCCTTTTTAAATTAAATGTTTTAAGTGTTACCAGTTTATTCCAATCAAGATGGCTTCAGGTGTGCCATACTTTTGTCATAAGTAAGGCTGTTAGCACTCTAGTTGTTCTTTAGAACACTCTGGGAAGCTGCAGTAGAACACAAAGGAATCAACTGACAGTCTCTGCCCTTGTTGGATGTACATGTTTTACTGAGAATGTCAGACTTCATTCTCACATGACTGAGAAAGATAATGTGAATTTACAGAAAATATGCTCTCATTTTAGCTTCTGGAGCACCTTCCAAAACTGTATGGGACAAGCATGTGAAAATAGTTTTCTCTCAAACATGATTCATGATATCCCAGCAGAAGGTTTTTCACAGGGTAAAATCACCTTAGAGCACACCACAATTCCTGAAATTAGTATGGTACCATCAACAAATGAATTCTAATGTAACTAAAGTCTGTTATCACCCTTTATAGTTCTCCTTTTGGTAACCCTCAAAATCTTCGATTCACTACAATGCATTTCAATGGGGTACTATCATTTATATTGGTCCCAAGATGGCTGCCAGCAATTCCAGGATGAAGTGCTGACAGCCAATCAGATCTCACGATGACATGTGTGTTTAGGCTCCGCCCAGATATCGATATGTTTTCTTTTTCAAATTTCTCAGGAACTACTGAACGGATTTACACCATTTAACAAAAGGGTTCTTTCTGAACCAAGAACTACCTCTTTGCCAAATTTGGTGTAATTCCGTTCAGCAGTTCGGGCTGTAGCCGTGTCTAAAGTTTCCTGAGGAAAATTGCATGGGGAAAACACATTTTGGGACCCCCCTTTTTTCTCGGCCCCCGCTTGCCGAATCACCCCAATAGGATAGGAGCAGACCGGAGCGCCCCACGAGTTTTGAAAATTTCGCAAAGTTTCATCAACCGGCGCCAAAGTTATTGGAAATAGAATGTTGTGAATTTCCTATGGAAAATAGGTCCTAACTATAACTACCTACTGGCGACCGCCAGTAGGTAATATATATCTATATATATATATGTGTGTGTGTGTGTGTGACTAAATTATTTTCCTGCAGGGAATATATGTGCTGAAAATAAAGAATGAGTTAAAAAGGGTTCATTTGCAGTATGGTAAATACTTCAGTGAGAGGTGCAGGGGAAGGACAGTAACACTGAGTGACAGAGTTTTAAAAATGACTGAGCATGATCATTCTACATCGGCAGGTGGGAAAGAGGTATGGAAAACAGTTCAAGCACTGAAAGAAAAACCAACAACCACCAAAGAACCTGATACCATACTGATGCTAAGTGTACATATTCCTGCATGAGATGCTAGAAAATTTCAGTTGACTCCAAATTTGGAACATACCATAAACAGTAGAAGGCATAAAGTAAAACACATTACCATTCACTGCCTCTAACTTTATCTGACATACCTAGTCCCAAGGCACTCAAAACACAAACTAACACATACTAATGACCCATTCCGTGAATACAATAATGAAAATAACCCTTAAAGAACTATCTTTTTTCTAAATATAAAGATTTGCTAACATTGGAGCAAATAAGAACTTGAATGGTGCGTGTTACATTTAAAGGAAGCCCACTACCCTTCATCCAATAAGCGTATGTGATAAAAACAAAATGCAAGAAAATAGAAATAAAAAGACTTAATATGCATTGAAAATAATATTCACTAATTACAAGAATCTATAAATAATAGTGAAACTTTGTATCATTTCAAATGATGACATCAAAACAATATTTACCTTTTTCGTAAATATAGTTTACAGCCATTTAAAAAAAATGTTTTGTCAGTATAATAAAAATGTTTGATATGAAGTTTTATAAACATTTTAACTGCACTATTTATTTTTTTCTTGCAGAAAATTGATATTATTTAAAGAATTAAATTATAAATACATTAAAAATAAAAAAGATCTAACTTTTTTCTCTTCCTCAAGTACATGGCACTTTATTAAAACAAATGTAAGTATTTAAAAACACTAACATTATTTTTTCCTTATAATTCCCAACAGCTACAAACTTAAAATTAACCTTCAAAGATGAACAAAAAGCTCACATTTTTTGAAGACTGACGCGAAGGCAAAACTAACATGTATCACTTAAATACAATGGGTATATTAAAATAAAAAATATTGACAATACATTTTTTTCTATATGGGTTAAAAAGAATATGTTCATAAACCATGTTCTTATAGGAATGCAACAAATGTATTGTATAAGTATATATTTAGTAGCTGTAAGAACAAATGCTAATCTCGTTCCCCAAAGTGTCCCAAAAACATAAAATGCTTTACATCCATATCCACTATATAACTTGGAATCCATATTTAAAAAAATAATTAAATAAGCATAAAAACAAAACCTCACCCAAAAACATAGATGACGCCCTGTGTCCCCCAAAACAATCTGCCCAAGGTTAGTAACCTTAAAAAAATACACCACAAAAGAAATTGAAACATGCAGATAACCTGTACAACAAAGCAGTCCTAAAAATTAATACATTACCTAAGGCTATGCTCTATAAACCATGCAACCCCTTCCTAAAAATGCATAAATGTTAACAACCTTAAAAAATACCCCCCACAAAAAATAAAAATAGCCAGACTGCTGTATCACATGAGAAACTGTCCTAAGAATTAATAAACTGCTTCTATATCCCCTATAAACGCCGTGAACCATCCTAAAAAACTTAAAACAAACCAACACCATAAAAAATAAAAGAGCTAGATACCCTGTACCACCCAAAATGTCTGTCAGAAAAATTAATACATTAACCACTCATGTCCCCTATAAACCGTGCAACCCACCATTAAAACAGTCTAAGTTAATAACCTTTAAACAAACACCCGAAAATAAAATAGCCAGTCACCCTGTACCCCAAACCTTTCCAGAAAATGAAAACACTATCCTCCATAAACCTTAGAGCTTGGACCTAAAAGTTTCTTAAAATTAATATGTTTAATAAACCACCCTTAAAATATTATAGCTAGACATCCTGTACTTCTAAAAATGAAAAGACTTCCCATCCATTTCATTCATAAACCCTATATGCTGTCCTCAAACATGTATTAAAGTTAATACATTTAAAAACTATACCCCCCAAAATAAAAAATGAACATCTTGTACCTGAAAAAAACAATGCCCACCCATATCCTCTATAAACCCTGAAACCCATCCCTAAAAATGTATTTAAGCTTAATAAACTTTAAAAAAAATAAGACATCATATACCTACAAAAACACCACCAATCTCTTAAGCCTAAAAACCTTCTTAATTATGCCCTCACCCATCCCTGAGCCCTAAAAACGTCTTATTCCCTCATGCTCCTGAACCTGAAAGCTAGCTCCTTTTTACCCCTTAGCACCACCCATTTCTCAGCCCAAAGAACTCTGTGATCCCTCTATGGTCTACCAAACACTGAACCCTAAAACTCCGTATTAATCCTATAAAAAAACTCCCCTGAACCCTAAAAACTAATTGCTACTCTTAAGCACCGCCCATTCCTTTTCCCTAAAACTCTTTGCTAGCTCTAGGCACTAACCATCAAAGCCCTAGAAATAACTAGATACCCCTATGCTCCATCAATCCCTGAACCCTAAAGCTCCTTACTACTCCTATACTACATCCCATCCATGAGCCCTAAATACTCCTTTATACCCTCAATCGTAACCCATCTCTGAACCCTAAAAATCTTCTTACCAACCCTATACTCTACCAATCAATGAAACCTAAAAACCTCATAGTACCTCTAGGCAGCATCCATCTGAGCCCTACAAGCTCATTACTACCCCTATACTCTACTCATTCCTGAAACCTAAAACCCTCCTTAATACCCCATACTCTGCCCATGCCTGAACCATAAACATTTCTTACTACCCCTACTCACCATCAATCACTAAGTCCTAAACATTCCTTACTACCCCTATGTTCCGCTCATCCTTAACCCCCAACACCAGCTTATTATCCCTATACTACATCTATCACTGAACGCTACAAATTCCTAATTAGTCCAATGCTCCACCCATCTAAAATGCATGGTAAAGATAGGGTGTTGTAACTTACCTTGTTATAATTTACCTTGTCATAGTATATGAGTTGTAAAAACCTAATTGAAGTTGTAAAGTGTTTTGATGGATGGCTTGTAAAGGTATATTACAATGAAAAGGGTAAACTTGAAGAATTGGGGTAATTACATCTTGAAGAATTGGGGTAATTACATCTCGACAAAATTACGTGTTGAGTCAAACGACGGGACTGAAAAGGTTGTAGGCCCTCGGTACCACTGAGGAATTCCACTTCAATTGTGGGCAAGCACCCAGAAGAACTGAGAGACATCTTTGAGCTCATTGTCAAGAGTCACATCAGACCGCCAACCCTGACTGAGATGTTTTGAGATCTTATTAAAAGAATAATTCAAATATGAAAAAACAGGCATTATGATAAAAAATTGAAACACATAGGGGTCGATTCCGATTCGGGCCGGAAAAAGCACCGGCCGACTCGGAGCCGGAAATTATACCGACCGACACGTACCTGTGGCGCCCGACACGCCAAGTACGATGCAAGGCGCGAAAAATCCGACCGACACGTAACAAACCCAAGTCGAACGACCGAGCCGCACGGAAAACAGCAATCCGGTCGGAAAAACACGCGAATCCAACCGACCGACACGCACCCGGAACAAATCCGACCGAAACGTACACGCAAACTCCAAACCGCAAAGTACGAAGCAAGGCGCGAAAACCACGAGCGAGTCGGACAAAGGACAAGCCGTACGACCGACACGCATACAAAACCGAGCCGAAGCAACACAAAACACCACGACCGACGCGTACGCAGCATAGAAAACTGCACAAACACAGCGTGAACGAAACGGAGAACACCGTACGAGACAAATGCAGGGTCCGACTCGGTCACAAGAACGTTTCCAACATGCACAGACAGTACAAAGGAAAAATCACACAAAAAAAGGCCAAACAAGCAATTACAAAGCCAATAAATACTGGGGGGGTGGGGACAGAGAACAAAGACACACCCACAACTCCACCCATATAAAGGACACAAATCACAACCATGATCCTTTGCAAATGCCATTCCACTGCCAGCACCCAAGAGACAGCAACCACACACCCACAGCTCATCCCCCACATAAGCCACACACGATCAGCACACCAACAAATACCAACCTCACATACACCCAGCAAAACACACACTCACACACCCTCACCTGCACACCAACACACACATCACCAACACACCATGCCCCCCAAGAAGAATCACAAGTTCCTAGATTGTGAATTGGAAGTCCTGGTAGATGAGATCCTCAGGGTAGAGCCACAGCTGTTTGGCGCACTGGTCCAACAGACCCCCATCTCCCAGAAAACCAAGCTGTGGGAGAGGATCATCAACAGGGTGAACGCACAATCACCATGTCTGCGCACAAAGACCGACATCCAGAACAGGTGGTATGACGTGCGCAGGAGGGTCCGGGAGCTGCTCAAGAAAGACTACCTCCTGAGCCAATACACCGGCAGTGGCCCTCCTGCCAAGCCAGTATACCTCAGGCCCTGGGAGGAGAAGGTGCGGGCAATCCTTCCGCCAGTGAGCGTATATGGACTAGAGAACATCCCAGAGTCTGGTGAGTACACAACAAATGTACACAATATTCTGCCACAATACACACACACATCACTGTCAAGGGGAGAGTCAAACCATGCACTCATAGCAATTACACAGCAACCAGAACAGAATCATCCCAAAATGTGTATGTCAGTCAGATAAACACAACACATGCCATCTCAAAGTTACATTTAACCGTGTCATCACATGTACAAACACAACTACAACTACAGCTAGGCAGTGGCACAAATAGAACTAACAAACACATCCAGACATGTAGCCACCACTACAACACCAACACACAGTGAAGACCACTGAAAGAAAGGAATTCTGTGTATGCTGGGCAAGTCAGTGTAGCCAATAGCATCATGGGAGTCGTAGTCACACATATTGCCCCCCCCCCACAACTCTTCCATCAACACCACCATGAACCATGCGCACATCACAGGGAGTGGAGAAGGACTCACAAGATGGCTGACACTGGCAACTGCTGTGGGGAGCACAAGGCCCTGCTGGCAACTGTGCACCAACAAACAGCAGGACACCTGAGAGACAACTTCCACTCCCTGCAATGCAAGCACGTTCCATGGTGGGATATCTGGCTGGCTGGGTGGGAAGGAGGACTTGCAGCACTGACCATAGTCACAAGCACCTCCCCTCACACACACCCTCAACACAAACTCCACAGAACCCACCTGGGAGAATGCAATGCCTTCCATCCTAACTCAAGATCCCACAAAGAACCACCACCCTGGGTTATGTTGTGTGAAGCACAGGGACACTCTTGGGACTTGTAGCCAAACAACTGCCAGGACAACACTCCCAGCCATCCTGTCAGCACAGCCAGCCCACCCCACAGGGAAGCAGAGTCAAAAGGAAGGAAGCATGGGCATGCTGGGAAGGGGGTGGAGGCAATAGCATGATGGGAGTGGTAGTCACAGACATTGCTCAGCCTCACAACTGGCCCATCAACACCACCCTGAACCAGGCTCACATCACAGGGAGTGGACAAGGACACACAAGATGGCTGACACTGGCTACTGCTGTGGGGAGCACAAGGCCCTGCTGGCAACTGTGCACCAACAAACAGCAGGACACCACTGACTGACATCCTGAGAGACAACTTCCAATCCCTGCAATGCAAGCACGTTCCATGGTGGGATATCTGGCTGGCTGGGTGGGAAGGAGGACTTGCAGCACTGACCATAGTCACAAGCACCTCCCCTCACACCCCCTCAACACAAACTCCACAGAACCCACCTGGTAGAATGCAATGCCTCCCATCCTAACTCAAGATCCCACAAAGAACCACCACCCTGGGTTATGTTGTGTGAAGCACAGGGACACTCTTGGGACTTGTAGCCAAACAACTGCCAGGACAACACTCCCAGCCATCCTGTCAGCACAGCCAGCCCTCCCACAGGGAAGCAGAGTCAAAGGAAGGAAGCATGGGCATGCTGGGAAGGGGGTGGAGGCAATAGCATGATGGGAGTGGTAGTCACAGACATTGCTCAGCCTCACAACTGGCCCATCAACACCACCCTGAACCAGGCTCACATCACAGGGAGTGGACAAGGACACACAAGATGGCTGACACTGGCTACTGCTGTGGGGAGCACAAGGCCCTGCTGGCAACTGTGCACCAACAAACAGCAGGACACCACTGACTGACATCCTGAGAGACAACTTCCACTCCCTGCAATGCAAGCACGTTCCATGGTGGGATATCTGGCTGGCTGGGTGGGAAGGAGGACTTGCAGCACTGACCATAGTCACAAGCACCTCCCCTCACACCCCCTCAACACAAACTCCACAGAACCCACCTGGTAGAATGCAATGCCTCCCATCCTAACTCAAGATCCCACAAAGAACCACCCCCTGGGTTATGTTGTGTGAAGCACAGGGACACTCTTGGGACTTGTAGCCAAACAACTGCCAGGACAACACTCCCAGCCATCCTGTCAGCACAGCCAGCCCACCCCACAGGGAAGCAGAGTCAAAAGGAAGGAAGCATGGGCATGCTGGGAAGGGGGTGGAGGCAATAGCATGATGGGAGTGGTAGTCACAGACATTGCTCAGCTTCACAACTGGCCCATCAACACCACCCTGAACCAGGCTCACATCACAGGGAGTGGACAAGGACTCACAAGATGGCTGACACTGGCTACTGCTGTGGGGAGCACAAGGCCCTGCTGGGAACTGCACACCAACCAACAGCAGGACACCACTGTCAGCCATCTTGCCATTGCCCTCACACCCACACACACTGAACTCCCCACAAAAGCAAGTAAGTATGGGAATGCTGGCAAGTGGGGTGGAGGCAATAGCATGATGGGAGTGGCAGTCACTGATATTGGTCACCCCCACAACTGTCCCATCAACACCACCCTGAACCATGCTCACATCACAGGGAGTGGAGAAGGACTCACAAGATGGCTGACACTGGCTACTGCTGTGGGGAGCACAAGGCCCTGCTGGCAACTGTGCACCAACAAACAGCAGGACACCACTGACTGACATCCTGAGAGACAACTTCCACTCCCTGCAATGCAAGCACAGTCCATGGTGGGATAACTGACTGGCTGGGTGGGTGGGAAGGAGGGCCGGCTGTCAACCAAACACAACCAATGCAGACCATGTTCACACCCCAACAAATACATAGAAATGCCCAAATAATGCAGGACAATGTGCCACACCAATATCAACCCCTGACTGTGACGACTTAGGACAATGCAATGTACAGGCCCGCACCCAGAGGCACAGTCACAACTGTCATGTGTGTCAACCATTGATGCCTGCAGAAACATAACATACATTGTGTGTGTCTCCCAAAAACAGGTGATGATGGTGACACAGCAGCAGACGCTGAGGAGTCCCAGTCCCAGGCTCAAGAGGATGCAGAGCTCACTGGTGTCGTACAGCCTCTGCCCTCCTCGGACGAAGAAGACCAACCTGGCACATCCGGTGCAAGTCTACATGCAGCACCAGCAGGACCACCAGCTGCAGCACCAGCAGGACCACCAGCTGCACCCCCTGCACCCACCCCTCCAACGACTGTCAACACAAATACCATCCCTGCTGACATGGACAGAACAAGGAGCAACACCAGCACAGGGACCCTGGACCAACCTGGGGCCATGGACACCACCACCACCACCAACCTCCAAGGTGGACCAGGGTCATCTGTGCGTGCCACTGCACGCACTGCACATGTCAGCAGGGGGTGGTGGGAGGGGTGGGAGACAGAGGTCGCTGCTTGCAGAGGTTGCTGGTGTGCATGATGACCCACAACTGGTACGCATAGCTGATGCGTACCAGTCCAGCACCGGAGACCTCAGCCAGGTAGTGGGGCTCCTCAGAGACATGAAACAGCAGCAGGCTGCCCATCATGCCCGCTTGGACTCTCACATGTCCCACGTGGAGTCACACATGTCCCGCGTGGACTCACACATGTCCAGCGTGGAGTCCAAGTGGGATGCACTGCATGAGATGACGGCGGTGCACAGGGACATTTTACAATGCCTCCGCCAGATGAACAGCAACGAGTCCACACCTCCCTGTGTGCCAACAACATCTGGTGCTGCCCAAACTGCAACTGCCACAGGGAGGGAGGATGACTCTGGCGGAGAGTCCCCTGTACCGCAGCAGCCTGTACTTGAGGGGCCCCCCCAAGAAGAGGGGTCGTCCGAAGAGGGGCAAGTGAGAGGCCGATGGCCAAGCGCAACTCCCAGGAAGCCTGAACCTGTTCTGGATGTTCACCTTTGTGCACAGACTGTTCACCCTGTTGACGGCAACACTACTCCCACACATTGCATGGGGAGTACAAGTTGGACCAATGTGTCAGACAACTGTGGCCCCGATACTGGGGATTCTGTCTACCAGGACTTTCAATTCACCTAGGAACTTCTGATTGCAAGATTTATGTACAGCACTACCCATCCTATGCACTATTCACACAAATGTATCACAATAAACACACTAATACACCATACTTGCCTCTGTTGTGATTCCAACGTGGGTGCTGTTATGGGGATGATGAACTGCAAAATTACACTGTGTATGCAAACTGCAACAGCAAGTACAACACAGGCATGTGAGTAAAGGCAACGTGACACATATGAGGGAGACACACCACCAGGGCTACACAACACATACACACCTAGGACATCTGACTCATTGCCTACACTGATGTTGCCAGGGAAGACGGTGCAATGCACAGACACCACACCCATTCCCAGTTGTAGTCAAGTAGCCCACAGGTGCAGTAAGCAAATGGCAGTCAAATGTGTGACCACAGACAACGCACATCACAAAGTGAAGCACAGGTTTATTACACAGTTGCAACATGTCGTAACCACTACAGATGCAAGGTAATCCCACCTGGCAGCGGGCACACAGTCAACAACTGTAGACGGAAGGAAGTCCATGGGTGTGGCGCACATCACCTGTAGGGACACAACAGCTACCAGCCTGGAAGTGCAATCACGTCGTCGGTGGACACAGTTGACCAAACGAATCTGAAAGTACCCTGTGAAGGACAGAAATGACACACAGTCAAAAGCAATGGAGTACAGGACAGAACAGCAAAACTCATGCACAATACATGTTACAAGATACCCACCCAGAACCAAGTTAGCATGCCAACACTGTTGGGGAGTACAGCCCACCTGTAAGCACACATCGCAACACACATCCAGTCAAGTTGCCCATGGACACACTCCAACAGCACCAGAGCACCACCTACACATATCATGCCAACTCACATCATTGACATGACACCTCAGGATACTCACATTCAGCTAAAGAAGTTGGTGATGAGCTGTGTGCGGACATCACCCTCATCATCATCATCGTCACTGGCATCGTGGTCCAGGCCAGGATCCTCCACAGGTGGCGGATGTTGGTCATTGTCATCCTGGATGAGAGGCAACTCCTTCCGCACTGCCAGGTTGTGGAGCATGCAGCAGACGATGATAATCTTGCACACTTTCGCAGGGGCATATGGGAGGGACCCTCCGGTCTTGTCCAGGCAGCGGAAGCGGCTCTTCAGGAGACCAAATGTCCGCTCAATCACTCTCCTGGTCCGACCATGTGCCTCATTGTAGCGCATCTGGGCAGGTGTCACAGGGTTCCTGAGGGGTGTCAGCAACCACGGCATGTTGGGGTATCCCGAGTCACCTACGGACAGACAAGTGCACATTAGCTGACTTGGAAAAGTGGGCGGAATACTACAGATCAGATCACACACAATGGCACAAAGTCAGTACACACCGACAAGCCAGGCACGCTGGTTCTGCATCTGTGCCATCATCCTGGGGATGCGACTACTCCTCATCACAAAGGCATCGTGTGCTGAACCAGGAAACGGGCACACACGTGTGTGATGGTCATGTCTGCAAGACACACCACCTGTGCATTGACCGAGTGGTAGTGCTTGCGGTTCCTGTAAGCCTGCTCCTGGGCCTGTGGTGGTACCAAAGCCACATGTGTCCCATCAATGGAGCCAATGACATGCGGCATCCTCCCCAGGGCATAAAGTCACTCTTCACGTCAGTGAGTCGTCGCAGTCTAGGGAAATAGATGTACCGGTTCAGGAATAGCAACATTGCCGCCAAAAAATCGCGGAGCACACGGCTCAACATGGTCTGTGACATCCCACCAGCAGTCGCCACAGTATGTTGGAAGGTACCGGTGGCAAAGAAGTGTAGGGCTGCCATCACCTTCACCTTGGGGGTCAGCGCTGTAGGATCACGGCCGGCCAGGCTGCAAATGTGGGGACAACTGCACTGCCAAATCCTCAATCAGCTGCCTGGTGAAGCGGTACCGTCGGATGCTGTCCCGTTCCACCATCGTTGCCAGGTCTGGGAATGGTCGATGGACAGCAGGAGCCCTGCAGTGCAGAGGAGAAGTAAGCAAGATTGTCAGTCAGCCCACATATGCGGCATTGAACACACTCAATATCCCAACATACATCATCATGAGGCACAACTACATGAAGTGTGCAGTTCCGTAAGGACATGTATGGTACATACATGGCCAACATCTGTCAACACGGTCCAACAAGTGGCATCAAGTAGTCCCAGGTTGGCCCATTGGATATCATGAGGCCGTGTCACAGTTCCCATCTCCTGCTGCCGTGTCACAATCACCCCCCACAGTGACATGTGAGGACAGATGTGCCCCAGGCACCACAGCTCAACGACAGGGACATTCCCAGGGACCCTGTATTGCCACATGGACACTGGCATTACATGGAGTATCATGTATACACCACAGCAAAACAACCATGACCCCCACAGGTAGTGGTCCCACTTGCCACAGCAGGACAGACATGGACGTCTGTGACACCACACACGCACAACATCAAAGTCCATGCACACACAACGTGGATGTGGAGACTGTCTCCCATTGTGCACATGAAATCAGAGACATTGTAAACACTACATGCACAAAGACTGTGGAGGACCATCACTATTGTGCCACCGGGACACCCTGGCTCAAACATACCGTCCCACATGGGACTCACGGGGTATGTGACATGACATACACATACACCACCGTGAAATGTGACCATGGCACATGCACAGATATGAACAGTTGCACATCACAGTGGTCATGTACACATAACACCCAGGATCATGTCCCCATGAACACGTGCACAGCCTGGGGGTGGCTGCCCACAGGTGACACCCACAGGACAACATGTACACCAACATACACACAATAGGAAATGCAGCCTTACATGCCTTATGATAAAGTTTGGACAGGCTGTCGTGATGTAGGTGTGCCCCTCACTCCCTGGGAGCTATCTGTGGCTGGCATATGTCCATCTGAGACAGGCATGCTGACATATGCCAGTCACATGTACAGTGATGCGTTGTACTGCAATGGACCGATCGGTGCCCCCGGCCGACCCATTGCATTCAATGTGTGCGGGGACGGCGTTGTACCCCTGTACGCGTTGTACCGCAATGGACCGATCGGTGCCCCGGCCGGCCCATTGCATTCAATGTGCGCGGTGCAGCGTTGTACCCCTATGCGCGTTGTACCGCAATGGACCGATCGGTGCCCCGGCCGGCCCATTGCATTCAATGTGTGCGGAGTGCAGCGTTGTACCCCTGTGCAGCGTTGTACCGCAATGGACCGTCGGTGCCCCGGCGGCCCATTGCATTCAATGTGTGCGGAGTGCAGCGTTGTACCCTGTACGCGTTGTACCGCAATGGACCGATCGGTGCGCACCCATTGACAATGGCCTTGCCTGGCAACGGACGCGTTTTCGAATTTCGAACGAGTCGGTTGCTGGAAATTCAGTTTGTCACCCACAACAATGTTGCAAAATCATGTATGTCATGAAGTTGAAGATTTGAAGGATGCTGTGGGCGTGTTTTGGTGCTGCTATTCCATGGATTGGCCAGATTCAGAAGATGCAAACGACTTGGACCTATCACTTTGGACACAAGGGACAGTATCTGCCTCTCCAGCACATATATATTGCTGGCTGTTCCCCTGAGAGCTCACTTGCCTGCACTACATGCTCCAGGACGACATCTGCCACTGCACTGCTGCTGTCTCTGCCCCTCTGGACCCTGCAATGGCACGTACTGCGGAGAGAGCCCCAGCCTTCATCCTTGAGGAGAACCAGGCCCTGCTGGACAGCCTACTTCCACAGTACAGCAAGCTGTATGGGACACCAGGGGAGCAGGTGAGTGTTCTGTGCACTGCCTTTCTGAATGTGCATATTGTCTGACTAGCAAGGCTGAAAGTCTGCATGCCACTGGCTAGCAGGCTCACTGAGTAGTTGTCACCCCCATAGTGTGTAGTGACATGCACTGGACAGGTATGGTGCAGTGACAGTGCATTTGAACAAGGTTTTACTTCCCATGCAATGATACCATGTAGTGACGTCTGGCAAACTGTCCATGGGCAGCTTTGCACTACCTGTGTACATCATGTGCCCCTGTGATTGAGACATGTATATACAACTGTGTCATGCACGGATATGTTGCATGTGTAGTAATGGCCTTTTCACTTTGTCATCCTCACAGGTTAATGCCCATCGGAAGCAGGAGATCTGGAAGGACATCGTCCGGGCTGTCCGGTCCGTGGGGGTCTACAAGCACCGGATCCGCAACTGCCAGAAGAGGTGGCAGGACCTTCGGGGCTGGACCCGGAGGATTGCACGGGTCCAGCTGAAGCTGGCAGCCTCCTCGCAGGAGGGGCGGAACACGGACCCTGACCCCCACATGCTCCAGATCCTGGCGGTGGTGTTTCCAGACCTGGATGGGCAGCTGAAGGCCAGACAGCAGCAAGGAGGGGTGAGTCAAACACTGCACTGTGAACTCTGTATTACATGCTGTGTGCCCTCCTCTGGCCTGGTTCAACTGCCACAGTGCAGCAGTCATGTTGTCCAGGAGCCATGTCCCTCTATTGTGCACTGCCCACTGCTCATCTGATACCCAGGTGTGGCCCTAACATTCAGGGAATTGTGTCACTTGGGACTGTGTCCTTGCAGTTTGCTTCACTAAAGGTGGGGGACAGCATCTGTTTCCCTAACTCTGTTGTGGGCATCATGGGTGGGTCCATTGTTCACACTACGCCTGTGTTCGGACATGTAATCTGCGTGTTGCTTTGATATGCGGTCCACTTGCTGAGCTGAGCCACCACATGTGCCTGGGGTATGTGGCACACGCCCATGCAGCAGGTGGGAACAATGTTTGGGCCCCAGGAGTGTGCAGATTACGTGTGTCACACATACATAGCCAGCTATCCACTGTCCAGGGCTCATCCCTCATTCATGTGGGGCAGGACAGTCATGCCTACTCCAGGCCATGCAATGCACTCTGTACTCCCACTCCCGTGTATCAGCTGACACATTGTGCGCAGTGATTTGACCCCTCAGGTGGCTGCCTCTGTGTCAGTGTGCTGTGGATTAGTTGCCAGGACTGCTGGGGTGTTTCTTGGTAGGGGCCCAGCATGCCCCTGGAGATGTGACCATAGGAGACGATACTTGTGTGTCACATAGGTGTTTGATCAGCTGCCCGTGCAGACTGGGGTATGCGAATGTGAAGTTCAGGCAGCTGTTCCCCATTCACAGGTTCAGAGGGTAGTGTCACAGGACTCCCATATGTCCAATAGGTATGACCTGGACAGATGAGGGTTAAGATGATGTGTTGTGTGGGGGATGTACATGTGCACTTGTGCAGCTCCAGGACTTGCATTCCCCATGACGTACTATTGTGACACAGTGCAGAGTGTTGTTGTCTGGCTGCCAAGTCATACATCACTGAGACAGTGATGTATGACTTAGCAGTCATGCCTCCGCCATGGCATGTGTCTACTTATTGGTGATCCTGCAGGGGAGTGACATGTGCTACATGCACACCATTGTGGCGATGGCTATCAGGACATGGGTGCATCATGGTGTCTGTCGCTGGTATGCATCACATGCATTTCCTATTTGACTCTGGGCATCCCTTTCATCCGGAAACCTGTACTGACTCAGTGGCAAGAGCTGTGATGTGTGCATGTCCACATGCCACACCGTGTCCTCTGCACTGTCCTACTACTGTGTACTTGGTGCATGTGTCCACACTGGGGTGTTGCAATCCAACAGACACCAGACAGATGGGTGCAAGGCCATGTGGGATGTGAGTGCCATGGTTGGCATCAGACTGACAATTGGCTGCTCCTGTTCAGTTAGGGCACTTTTAGCAATGTTCAACTAATGATGCCAGGGCTTGCTCTGTAATGTGCTGTGCTCACAGTGGTGTGTGCGTTTGGTGCAGGTGACTGATGTCTGTCTGTTTCCCCATTGTTTGCAGATACATCCACGGCCACGGAAGGGGACAGCTCCACGGACCAGGAGGAGCCGGAGAGCCAGACTGGGTCAGCAGCAGAGGAGTGGTCGGAGGGACCCAGTGGCACGGAGGGCGAGGGGAGCCACACCGAGGAGTCCTCAGCACCATCCACCTCAGCTGAGGACCAGAGCAACTCGGAGGATGACTCCCTTATGGAGGCGGGTGTCAGCAGCCACCACACCCCAGCTAGTGTTGCTGTCCCCGCCACCACCAGCACCACCACCGCCTTCCCATCGGCTCCCATTCCCCAGGTCCGTGAAGGCTCCCATGTTCGGGAGCGTGTCTCCTTTGGGCCAGGCACCGCACCCCCTGCCCCTGTGTCCCCTGCTGCCCTGAGTGAGGAGTCTGTGTGCACCTCCTTCGCCAGCTCCATGTAGGGCAGACAGCCATGCTGAGTGTCCTCCATGCGCACACCGCTCTGTTGACTCAGCTGGTGTCGTTCATGGAGGGCATCTCATCGGGCATGTCTGACCTACAGAGGGGCAATAGGTCCATGGACTCCTCCCTGACGGCAGCAGTGTCCCTCCTCAGACAGTCCCTCACCCCTCCTGCCTCTGCTCCATCCACACTCCCCAGCACCTTACCCGTCCCAAGCACACACACACCGGCACAGGCACACACCAGCACACACACATCCAGCACACAGACACACACGCCACAAACAAAACGCACACGCACGCACAGTCAGGGGACTGAAACCAGACTCACAGGGGATGGGGCCCTGGAACACAAACACGCATCCACGAGCACTGCGCAGTCCTCAGTTGCCTCTCCCTCCAAAACACCCTCCCTTGCCTCACCTGCAACCCCAAAAACCCAGCGCCTCTTCCTCAGTGACCTCGGCCTCTTCCCTCCGATCCAGCTGCTCCAGCATCCAGGGGGAAGAGGAAGCCCCCACACGGAGCAGAGTGCCCCTCGCCCCCGGACACCCTCCCCCAGGCGCAGACAGACTGAGGCCCCCACCCGCAAGTCCCCGGAGTCGTAAGAGCAAGACCCCGCCGCCGCCCTGCAGCTCAGGCACCAGGTCTCCTTCCTCCATCCCTCAGGCCCCCACTCCACAGGTGCCCCCACCACACCCTGCCCCAGGTTCCCCCACCCACAGATATACCATCCCCAAGAGGATCCGGCCTTCTCCCCCTGGCACTTGCTCTCCCGGCACCACACCCCCGCTGCGCTTGTCTGTGCCACTGATGTGGTGAGGGTGTCCTCCCCCTCTGTCCAGCCCACCTTGCCTGTTCCCCATTCTCCTCCCCTGGTGGTAGGCACTGCAGTGTAGTCCACTACCACCCTGTCTGACTTGGGCACTGCAGTGGCGGACCTGTCCACGCCATCTGCAGGGTCCACTGCAGTCGTGCCGGCACCCACAACATCTGAGTCATGCCCCCCAGTTGTGCCGGCACACACCATGTCAGACACCTCCACTGCAGTTGTCAGTGGCTCTCCAGCACCCACCACCCCTTCCTTGCTTCCTCCTGGTGAGCCCTGATCCTGTGCCTGCGGTGCCTGGCCTACCCCCCCGGTTGCCCCTCCTAGTGGATTGTCCCTGGTTTTGTGCAGGCATGCGTAGGGTGACATCTGCCACTGTCACCCTGTTTGGACTTTTACAATGGACTGGCCATTGGCCTTTGTGTTTTTCTGGACTTTGTTTTCATTCCACACATATGCTGAATAAAGCAACTTTCTGTTCTCTAGTGCTTATGCTTCTGATGTACATGTTGTTGATGATGCTAACCATGCCCTTGCTGCAGTGATGGTGATATTTGGTCTCATGATAATGAAGTGTTACTGTGCAGGAACCCATGTGGTCCAGGGGGAATGTGTCCTATCCTGTGGTGTATCCATGTCATCCATAGCAGCATCTGAGGGTGTCATGTGTTCAGTATTTGGCAATGGGATTTCCTACTTGGATTAGCTATTTCACATCTGTGGATTCCACCCCTGCACATCTGTTGTGCCTGCCATTGTTCAATTCGTCTACTTCCCTGACCGTGTGGCCATCTCCACTGGACATGCAGGTTTGGGCATCAATGGGGAAGGACTCATCTGTGTTGTCAGTGCAACATTGCTATACAAGTGTGTTGGATCTGTGCTGATGATTCCGTTGGAACTTCCATGACCAGGCTGATGTGACGGGAGCCCTGATTTGGTGCTAATTGTTGATTGTGTGACCAAGTGCTCAGCTGACATGATGGGGCCCTACTGAGGCAACATATGGCACAGCTTTCCTCACACAGGAGTGGAGTCCCCTCATGGCAGTGTGTACTCCTGTGACATTGCCTGCGCCCAAGGTGTGTGTTGTATGTGCATGTCTGTGTGTTCACTTCCGTTTAGCTGTGCATGCTGTGATCCCTAGTGTTGTACCTGTTTGTGATGTAGCTGAGTTGACCTATGTTCCCCCAAAGTCTTCTCCCTGGGTTCTCTGTGATGTGGGTGCATGGCACATTACTGGTCATCAGGGTGTCACCCATAGGTGTGTTTGCTGTCAGGGCTGAGTTTGTGTGCAGACGCAGATGGGTCACAGTCAGGTTTCCCCTTGGCACTTGTTGTTTGCCCCTGTCATGTGATTTCCAGTTTGTGTTATCTTTCAGTGATTGTGACACGTTGTGTGTGTGACTGCTGGCACTCCTCAGGGTCCGGGCTGCAATGTTGGTTGTTGTCTATGTGTGTTCTTTGTGGGTGACCTTGGCTTCTTCATTGGTGTGTGACTGTGGCTGGGATCCCATTGGTTGGTGTGGTATTGCCGTCATGTCCATGTACAGCGTAGTGTGCAGTGTGTCAGACATTCAGGAGTCTTGTTGAGTGGCCATGTGTGATGTGTTTCTGCACTGGCACCCCCCCTCACCTGTTGTGTATGTTGTGCAGTGTGGGTCTGCCTGTTTGTGTTTGTGCATCTGCACCACTGCATTGGCATATCTTGGGTGTGCCATTGGCTGTATGTAGTTTGGTGGGTTTCCCCTGCTGTCCCTGGGACTCCTAGGTCATAGGTCAGCACAATGATCATGGTTTGAGTGTCCCATTGCTGCCATGGTATGGTATCTGTTCACCTCACATCTGCAGTCTCCACAGGGTATCTGCATTTGTGTGCCCATTGGTGCAAATATGTGGGTCTGCATTCTGATGGTCACTTCTGTCATTGTGTCATTGATGAATGTTGACGGTGTCAGCCCCCATGGGTGTTGTTTGTCTGCACATGGCCAAAGGTATGTCTTATTTGCACTGCAGTATTTGGCTCACCCAATTTATGTTGCAATGGGACACATACACTACTTTGCCACTGATGTGTTTTTTGTTCTGTGACCAGGATTCATCCATGCAGTTTGGCAGTTGCACCTCTTTCTTTGTCAACACTTACCTTTTGGTCACTGTGATGATGGGGTTTAGACCCCATTGCCACAATGTTCAAAATGTGCTTCAGCTATGGACCCCACACTTACATTTTGGTCACTGTGATGATGGGGTTTAGACCCCATTGCCACAATGTTCAAAATGTGCTTCAGCTATGGACCCCACACTTACATTTTGGTCACTGTGATGATGGGGGTTTAGACCCCATTGCCACAATGTTCAAAATGTGCTTCAGCTATGGACCCCACACTTACATTTTGGTCACTGTGGTGATGGGGGTTTAGACCCCATTGCCACAATGTTCAAAATGTGCTTCAGCTATGGACCCCACACTTACATTTTGGTCACTGTGATGATGGGGGTTTAGACCCCATTGCCACAATGTTCAAAATGTGCTTCAGCTATGGACCCCACACTTACATTTTGGTCACTGTGGTGATGGGGGTTTAGACCCCATTGCCACAATGTTCAAAATGTGCTTCAGCTATGGACCCCACACTTACATTTTGGTCACTGTGATGATGGGGTTTGGACCCCATTGCCACAATGGTCATGGCCTGCTTGCATTGTGGGTGCCACACACATATATGTGTGGCACATGTGCTAGGGGTCACATTGTATGTTCAAAGTCATGTTCGGTGTTGTAGGCATTTGACACAGTCTACACACGCTTGTCATGGTGTTGGGGGATGTCTTTTCTTGCATTCCCTAGGTTGTGGTGTGTTGGTTGTGTCATGCATTGTCCATCCTATGAGTGGGGGTGGTAGTGGTGGTAGGCATCCAGCCCCCTGGCTAAGGGTGGTAGTAGTGGTAGGCATCCAGCCCCCTGGCTAAGGGTGGTAGTAGTGGTAGGCATCCAGCCCCCTGGCTAAGGGTGGTGGTAGGCATCCAGCCCCCCTGGGTGAGGGTGGTAGTAGTGGTAGGCATCCAGCCCCCCCTGGCTAAGGGTGGTAGTAGTGGTAGGCATCCAGCTCCCCCTGGCTAAGGGTGGTGGTATGCATCCAGCCCCCCCTGGGTGAGGGTGGTAGTAGTGGTAGGCATCCAGCCCCCCCTGGCTAAGGGTGGTAGTAGTGGGCTAAGGGTGGTAGTAGTGGTAGGCATCCAGCCCCCCCTGGCTAAGGGTGGTGGTAGGCATCCAGCCCCCCTGGGTGAGGGTGGTAGTAGTGGTAGGCATCCAGCCCCCCTGGCTAAGGGTGGTAGTGGTGGTAGGCATCCAGCCCCCTGGGTGAGGGTGGTAGTAGTGGTAGGCATCCAGCCCCCTGGCTAAGGGTGGTAGTAGTGGTAGGCATCCAGCCCCCTGGCTATGGGTGGTAGTAGTGGTAGGAATCCAGCCCCCTGGCTAAGGGTGGTAGTAGTGGTAGGCATCCAGCCCCCTGGCTAAGGGTGGTGGTAGAGCATCCAGCCCCCCTGGGTGAGGGTGGTAGTAGTGGTAGGCATCCAGCCCCCCTGGCTAAGGGTGGTAGTAGTGGTAGGCATCCAGCTCCCCTGGCTAAGGGTGGTGGTAGGCATCCAGCCCCCCCTGGGTGAGGGTGGTAGTAGTGGTAGGCATCCAGCGCCCCCTGGCTAAGGGTGGTAGTAGTGGTAGGCATCCAGCCCCCCCTGGCTAAGGGTGGTAGTAGTGGTAGGCATCCAGCCCCCCCTGGCTAAGGGTGGTGGTAGGCATCCAGCCCCCCCTGGGTGAGGGTGATAGTAGTGGTAGGCATCCAGCCCCCCCTGGCTAAGGGTGGTAGTAGTGGTTGGCATCCAGCTCCCCCTGGGTGAGGGTGGTAGTAGTGGTAGGCATCCAGCCCCCCCTGGCTAAGGGTGGTAGTAGTGGTAGGCATCCAGCCCCCTGGCTATGGGTGGTAGTAGTGGTAGGCATCCAGCCCCCTGGCTAAGGGTGGTAGTAGTGGTAGGCATCCAGCCCCCCCTGGCTAAGGGTGGTAGTAGTGGTAGGCATCCAGCCCCCCCTGGCTATGGGTGGTAGTAGTGGTAGGCATCCAGCCCCCCCTGGGTAGGAGTGGTGGTGCGCATCCAGGCCCCTGTGTGTATATGTGGCATTGGTGATGGGCATCCCGCCCCTAAGGTGCTGCTGTTGCTGGTGTAAGTATATTCTGCATCCCTCTGTGTGTGTGTGATGTGTCGTGTACGTGTTGTATGTGTTTTGTGGTTGGTGTCTGACTTACCTTCTGCGCCGTACGCGTCCGTGCCTGTTCCGGTAGTAAATGTAGAATATTGGTATGATCGGGACGAAGGGATTCATGGTTGGTTCGTGTCGTTCATCCTTCTCGTTGCTTCGCGTCGTCCTCGTCGCTTCGCGTCGTCCTCGTCGCTTCGCCTCGTCCTCGTCGCTGGCGTGTTCGTCTCGTAGCCGTGGATCGTGTTGTGGCGCGTATCGGAGCTTATGTGCGCCTCTCCCGGATGCTTTGACGTGCCGTGCGTAGCGACGGGTTCGGCGCGTACGGGAAGCGCATCGTACTTGTTCGGCCGGACGGAGCTGCATTTTCCCTTCCGTGCGACTCGATTCGGCGTTTCCGGATTCGCCTCGGTCGGGGAACAGGACCTGGTTTGGGTGAGTACGGCTCGGCCGGATTCTGTGCTGTTGTGGCCATCGTACTTACTCGTTCGGTGTGCTGTACGGATCGGTCGGGAAACAGGCTTTCGCATGGCTTTTTTCCCGACCGAATGGTATTGGGTGCGCCTCCGACCGAGATCGGAATCGGCCCCATAATGGTTTAAGACAAGGATGTATTCTTGAACTTTTGTTATTTTCAATATATTGCAGATGTTCCTCAATTTCTACATAATACTTGTTCATTTTAACCAAAATTGTGTTAAAGGTAAATCCGTATTTGTAAGCGCGAACTACTCACCCTTACGGGTCTCAAGGCGCTGGGGGCCGTCGTGGAAATTAAGTGAGCTATTGCCCAGAATCACATGGTGCTGAGCTGAGCAGCCGCCGGAGATCGAACCGTGAGCCCTGTGCTCCGAAGTCAGCTGCCCTGGCCGCTGCACCACACCTCTCCACTTAAGACCATATGCATAGCTTATTTTATGGTGATGATACTTGCCATCTCATTAGATTTTTCATCTGAATTTGAATCTGAAAAATTTACATTTGATGCTCTACGGAGTGAGATTTTGGACAAGGGGAATTTTGGAAACTCCATACTATTGAAATGGGTATTTGGAAGCAATGGATTGGACTCCTACTATGAACTGCAAACTGTTAATTGAAACTTAAATTGGGCATTATAAGTATAACATTCTAATATTAATAAAGAGTGGTACATTATTGGCATTGTATTGTAAGAGCAAGACAGGGCACACTGGGTCAGATGATCAAAGGGTATCTAGATAATAACAAGCAAGCCCAGTAGTACGATCATTTAAAACAAATCCAGCTTACATTACAACCAAGTGCTTTGAAAGTTCTAGTTCCTTAACAAAAGTAAGGTGAAGGAAATTGATAAAGTGTCTGGTAAAAATACAATCAGTAGAAAGACACTTTCAAGGATGTGCAAATTTGCCAAGGCATGCCCATATAGCTAATATAATATATACAGTCCAGTTGCAATCATATTTAAAGCACATCCAATCAAGGGATATAGGAAAGTGGATGTTGAGATTGAGAATGACCAAGTGCCCTAAAATAATAAGTGGAACATGCATACGATTGGTAATAATAAAAATCCTTACATGGCTGTCTTTGTAGTTCAGCTACTATCTCACTACTGCACTTGATTGTATGCTGCACATACTTTACAATGCCCCAGAAATAACGATTACTTCCAGTTTCTAAACGTTTCCAGACACAACAAGTTAATGAACTGCTTTTAATTATAATCAAATATGAAAACGTTGTATTATATTATAAATTGTGTAACTTTTTTAATATTGTTAAATTGGTAAGCTCAAGTTTTTAATTGACTTTTGTGATTTAATGTCTGTATAGCCTGATTGGCTTACAACCAAATATTAAATTATTTGTATCTTTGATATTAAATGGAGGCTATTAAGACTGATATTCCCCTCTTGAGGTCCTATACACATCATGGGCAGACCTAGCACCATTTGATCTTGCTGAAAAGGATTTGGTTTTCATTGAGTTAATGAACAAGTAGAGTGGTACATCAGTCTACCCATCAACTCAGAATATTTCTGTCACAACTTTAGCCTTATCCTTCCAGTTCATGATCATCAGAAGCTACTAGAGACCTAGCAGTACAATAGAAGCCAGGACCCTTCTTAGATACACTGTGCCTGCTTTGCACCAAGATGGGTCATTCTGACTAACAACACCAAGGGGCCGATTCCGATTCGGGTCGGACAGCTCAAAAAGAGCCGTCCGGACGCTTACCTCCCGACCGACCCGTCCCGGGAGCCGGTCAGTCCTGCCGATCAAGTACGATGCGTGCATGTGCTGAAAACTCGACCGACACGAACTCGCCAAATAAATACTCAATTCACCCTACAACCCGGTCCCGTAAACGCAGAATCGACTCGCACGGGGGCTAGGTCAGAGCTGTTTCCCGCCGGACAAGTACGATGCGCACTTCCTATGCGCCGAGCGAGTCGACACGCACGGCACGTCACAGCATCCGGAAAAGCTGCATGAAAGGAACGATTCGCGCCACAACACGATCCCCGGACACGAGACGTACAAGCCTGCAACTGGGACGAAACGAACCAACGACCAGTGCAGACGAGACGGTGTCGACATGAATCCCATCGCACAGGCCATACCGATCCTCTACATCCATGGACTGATCCGGAACAGATGCCAACGACGGAGACGGTAAGAGACACCCCCAAACAAACAGCCGACACGTACCAGTAAACCTGTGACAAACACCCAGGCCCCCCTTGCCCATCACCCCCACCCATGGGGGCCTCTTGCCTGTCACCACTTCCACCCCCACCCATAGGGGGCCTCTTTGCTGGGACTACTCACACCCCCACCCATAGTGGGCCTCTTGCCTGTCACCACTTCCACCCCCACCCATAGGGGGCCTCTTTGCTGGGACTACTCACACCCCCACCCATAGGGGGCCTCTTGCCTGTCACCACTTCCACCCCCACCCATAGTGGGCCTCTTTGCTGGGACTACTCACACCCCCACCCATAGGGGGCCTCTTGCCTGTCACCACTTCCACCCCCACCCATAGGGGGCCTCTTGCCTGGGACTACTCACACCCCCACCCATAGGGGGCCTCTTGCCTGTCACCACTCCCACCCCCACCCATAGTGGGCCTCTTTGCTGGGACTACTCACACCCCCACCCATAGGGGGCCTCTTGCCTGTCACCACTTCCACCCCCACCCATAGGGGGCCTCTTGCCTGGGACTACTCACACCCCCACCCATAGGGGGCCTCTTGCCTGTCACCACTTCCACCCCCACCCATAGGGGGCCTCTTTGCTGGGACTACTCACACCCCCACCCATAGGGGGCCTCTTGCCTGTCACCACTTCCACCCCCACCCATAGTGGGCCTCTTTGCTGGGACTACTCACACCCCCACCCATAGGGGGCCGCTTGCCTGTCACCACTTCCACCCCCACCCATAGGGGGCCTCTTGCCTGGGACTACTCACACCCCCACCCATAGGGGCCTCTTGCCTGTCACCACTCCCACCCCCACCCATAGTGGGCCTCTTGGCTGGGACTACTCACACCCCCACCCATAGGGGGCCTCTTGCCTGTCACCACTTCCACCCCCACCCATAGGGGGCCTCTTGCCTGGGACTACTCACACCCCCACCCATAGGGGGCCTCTTGCCTGTCACCACTCCCACCCCCACCCATAGTGGGCCTCTTGGCTGGGACTACTCACACCCCCACCCATAGGGGGCCTCTTGCCTGTCACCACCACCAATAGTGAACTGTGTGAGTACCACTACCAATGCCCACACACATAGGATGGGTGATGTGTAACACATACCCCATACCCCAACATAAGGACTACAAACCAAAGGATATCCACAACAACCTCATGACCACAACATGTAGTCTGTGTACAATACCCACCACAGTGAACATGACCATGTACACACAATGTAACTCACAACACGTGTCTGCAATACCATAGTGTGGCTAACACAAGCCAAGCCTCACATGAGCACTGCAGTAATGTCCTCAACACCCATCACTTGAGTGTACAAAAGGTAACTGTGTGGTACTAAACAGCAGCATATGTAGAGCACTGTGCTAATGGGGTCTCAACCCCCATCAGCACAGTGACATGAAGGTGAGTGTGGGGATCACACATGCAGCATATGTAGAGCACTGTGCCAATGGGGTCTCAACCCCCATCAGCACAGTGACATGAAGGTGAGTGTGGGGATCACACATGCAGCATATGTAGAGCACTGTGCCAATGGGGTCTCAACCCCCATCAGCACAGTGACATGAAGGTGAGTGTGGGGATCACACATGCAACATATGTAGAGCACTGTGCCAATGGGGTCTCAACCCCCATCAGCACAGTGACATGAAGGTGAGTGTGGGGATCACACATGCAGCATATGTAGAGCACTGTGCCAATGGGGTCTCAACCCCCATCAGCACAGTGACATGAGGGGACTCCACTCCTGTGGAAGGAAAGCTGTGCCATATGTTGTCCATGCAGGCCACCAGCATGTCAGCAGTATACTTTGTCACACAGCTAACATATACCACACATTGGTGGCCCTGGTAACAGCAGCCTGGGCACGGGAGGGTCCCCTGAGTCAACTGCACAGAGTCAACACACATGTAGATGAAGTAGCACTGAGGACACAGATGAGTCCATCCACATAGATGCATACACTTGCATGTCCATTGGAGATGGCCACACAGTCAGTGAAATGGGCCAATTGAACCATGCTAAGGTCAACAGGTGTGCATGTGTGTAAGACACTGATGAGACATTGCTAACAAAAGATAGATAACACATTTCCAAAGACCATAATCATGACCCCGTCGGATTGCTGCAAAGGATGACATGGATACACACCCCAACAGGACATACCCCCATGGGTCACATGGTCTCCAGCACAGTGACACTACATTTCCCAGCCATGGAATACACCATCACTGGAGCAAGGGCATGTCAAGTATCAACAACATCATGTACATCTGAAGCAAAACTACTAGTGAACAAAAAGGAGCTTTTATTCAGCCGAGTTATTTGTGAAATGGAAAATCAAGAAGAAAAACATGAAGGCCTATGGCCAGTCCATAAACAGACCCAACAGGGTCAAGTGTCCAAATGCCACATTTGGCATGCCTGCACTGCCAACGGAAGGGGACATACCCCTGGGAGGGGCATACATAGAGGCCAGCCAGGCACCGCAGGTACAGGATCATGGGTCTACAGAAACAGGCAGGGAAGGGCTGGTGGGTGCAGGAGCGGCAGCTGCATCGGAGGAGTCTGACAGGGTGGGTGCCGGCACGACTGGGGGGCACAAGTCAGGATCAGTGGGTGCCGGCACAACTGGGGGGCACAAGTCAGGAGCAGTGGGTGCCGGCACAACTGGGGGGCACAAGTCAGGATCAGTGGGTGCCGGCACAACTGGGGGGCACAAGTCAGGAGCAGTGGGTGCCGGCACAACTGCAGTGGGCAGGTCAGAGGGAGTGGACACGGAACCCACTGCAGTGCCCAAGTCAGACCGGGAGGGCAGAGACTCCACTGCAGTGCCCATCCCCAGGGGAGCAGGAAGTGGATCCGGTGATGTGGGCAGGACGGAGGGGGAGGGCACGCCCTCCACAGCAGTGCCACACACAGGCTTAAAGGGGTGTGGGGTGCTGGAAGAGCAAGAGGCAGGTGGGGAAGGCATGAGCATCTTGGGGATGCGGTAGCGGTGGGTGGGTGAACCTGGGGCAGGGTGTGGTGGTGGGACCTGTGGAGTGGGAGCCTGGGGGATGGCGGGTGGAGACTGTCTGGTGGAGTGTTGGGCCGGTGGTGGGGTCTTGCTCTTCCGTGTGCGGGGGACCTGCGGCGTGGTGTCTCAGCCTGCCTGCGCCTGGGGGAGGGTGTCTGGGGGCGAGGGACACCCCCTCTGTGTGGCCGGACCCCCTCTTCCCCTTGTGTGCTGGTGTGGATGGATCAGTGGGGAAGAGTCCGAGGTCGACCAGGAAGAGCCTCTTTGCAGCTGGGGATGCAGTTGAGGCAGTGGAAGGGGCCGTGGAAGGGGCTGTGGAGGGTGAGGCATCGGAGGACTGCGGAGTGCCTGTGGATGCATGTGTGTGTGTGTCTGACCCATCCCCGGTGAGTGTATTTTCAGTCCCCTGAGTATGCGTGCGTGCATGTTTAGACTTTGGCTTGGGGGTGTGTGTAGTGCCTGGGTCTGTTGTGTGCAATGATGGTGCAGGTGTGTGTGTGAGTTGGACAGGTAGGGTGCTGGGAGTAGGGGATGGGGCAGGGGCAGGAGGGGGAGGGACTGCTGGAGGAGGGACACTGCTGCCGTCAGTGAGGAGGCCATGCCCTGACTGGTCCTCTGTAGGGCAGACATGGATGATGACATGCCCTCCATGTACGACACCAGCTGGTTCAACAGACCCGTGTGCACATGGAAGACACGCAGCATGGATGACTGCCCCACATGGATCTGCCGCAGCAGGTCGACAGACTCCTCACTCAGGGCTGCAGGGGACACAGGGGTAGGGGGTGCGGTGCCTGACTGGAAGGAGACATGCCCATGAACACGGGCGCCTCCACGGACCTTAGATGTGGGAGCCATGGGGAGGGCAGTGATGGTGGGGGCGGGGACAACCTCAACAGGTGTTGGATGGTGGCTGCTGCCACCCGCCTCCACAAGGAAGCCCCCGTCACTGCTGCTGTGGTCCTCAGCTGCGGTGGTGTTTGCCGAGGAGCCCACAGACTCACTCCCCTCGCCCTCCGTGCCACTGGGTCCCTCCGACTCCTCAAATTCCGACCCAGTCTGGCTCTCTGGCTCCCCCTGGTCCGTGGAGCGGTCTCCCTCTATGTCCGTGTCTGTATCTGCACAGGGAAAATAGAATGAAAACACATCAGTCATCTGCACTGACCACACACACCACAGAAAGTACAGCACATCAGTGGCCAAGTGCGGGCATCAATCAGTTGAACTTTGCTAGGAGTGCTCACACAGATTTGCATAGGCCAATGGTTAGTCTGAGAGTCGAGCATGGCATTCACATCCCTCCTGCCCTTGCACCCATCTGTCTTGCGCATGTAGGATCCCTACACCCCACTGCAGACACATGCACCACCTACCCATCACTTGACAAGACCTGAAAATACGTAGTGGTCTGTCAACATGCACACATCACATCTGCTGACAATGGACCTGTACATTTGCCTGGACGTAGGGATGGCCAGTGTTGCATCTGAGAGGCTGGGGCTGAGTACATGCACCAGACATCCTGATCCCCGCAAGTCCTGCATACCTTGGCACAATGGAGTGCATGTTGCACATGACACACTCCTGCTGGATCACCCCTAGGTAGTGTAGTCCCATGGCTCAGCCATGCCTGTGAGATCATACATCACAGTCTCCAGTCACAGGGGGCAGGGCAGCCCTACAACAACTGTCACCACTGTGTCACATTCCCAAGACATGGGGCCTGCAAACTCTGTAGCTGACAACTACACATGACCATCCACAGTAACAACAGCGTCTGGATTCTGATGTGCCCACCCCAGATCCATTGGACGCATGAGAGACATGGGACAGGGCACTCTGAAGCTGAGCAACTCGCACTCTGCTGTGAATGACACCCAGCTGCTGGAACTACCCGGTTGCAGGCACCATTGTGCACGGTCAAGTCATCACATCCATACATGTCATAGAGGTATTGTCTCACATGGGCACAGCTCAGATTGCATGCTGACCCCAAACCCATGTACACACCAGTGGGCCTGACAACGGTGCCACAGCACAATGACACAGGGGCAGACACCTGAGGGAACTGTTCACCTGGCACAAAGTGCCAACCGAGACACGGGAGTGGGAGTACAGACTGTAGCATGCCCTGGACTAGCCATGACTGTCCTGCTCCACGTGGAACAGGTGATAGCCATGGACAGTAGGCAGGTGGCTGTGCATATGTGACACACTTGAGGTACATGCTCCAGAGGCCCCAACAGTTTACCCAACCAGCAGCATGGGTGTGTGCCGAATGCCCCAGGCACATGTGGTGAGCCCGAGCTGTCAATTGGCCACATGACAGGAGTGCATGCAGATAAATACCAGGACCCTGGCATGTACTGTACAATGGTCCCACCCTTGAAGCACAACACTGAGTCCCCTGAAGCAATGCTGGCCCACATCCCATGCACCTTCACATGTAAGGGCACAGTTCCCACGTGACACTATGCCCAGACAGAAACAGCAACACCTGGCAAACAGATGAGAAGGGGGCAAGTCACCAGAGAGGGACATGGGTCCTGGACTAACTGAACAATGTACTGTTGAGGTGTTACCAGGCCAGAGGGGGCACATAGCATGTCAGACACAGCACATAGTGCAGTCATGTACTCACCCCCTCCTTGCTGCTGTCTAGCCTTCAGCTGCCCATCCAGGTCCGGGAAGACCACCGCCAGGATCCGGAGCATGTGGGGGGTCAGGGTCCGGTGTCCGCCCCTCCTGCGTGGAGGCGACTGCTTCAGCTGGACCCGTGCGATCCTCCGGGTCCAGTCCCGAAGGTCCTGCCACCTCTTCTGGCAGTTGCGGATCCTGCGCCTGTAGACCCCCACGGATCTCACCGCCCGGACGATGCTCCTCCAGATATCATGCTTCTTCTGGGCAGCAACCTGTGAGGATGACAAAGTGCAGAGGACATTACTACACTGGCAACATATTAGTGCAACACACAGGCAGTCACACATGTGGGCATCAGCAAGGCTAATGAGGTACACAGGTGGTGCAACTATGGTTGAGGGACCGGTGTCCAGCACTCACAGCTTTGAGACATGGCCTGGGAAGGGGACCTAGTGACAATACACCTTGCACTGCACTGCAACTGTGCAGTACATGTGGGTGCCCCATTTGTGGCAAGAGCAGTAGTCAGTGGGCAACCAAGCCACTGGTGTACACACTAATGCTGCTGCTGGTCAGACCAGTAGCACAATTAGCAAAGCAGTGGACAGCACACTCACCTGCTCCCCTGGTTTCCCATAGAGCTTGGTGTACTGCGGCAGGAGCCCGTCCAGCAGGGCCTGGTTCTCCTCCTCACTGAAGGCTGGGGCCCTCTCCACAGTACGTGCCATCATTGAAGCCAGAGGAAGCAGAGACAGCAGCAGTGATGATCTTGATGTGCTCCAGTAGCATGTGGTGCAGGCAAGTGGGTTCTCTGGGGGCCAGGCAGCCTTATATCTGTGCTGTGGAGGCATGTCTGCCCTGGGGTACAAAGGGATAGGTCCAAAAGCTTGCATCCTATGAATTTGGCCAATCCATGGGATAGCAGGACTCGTACACGCCTTCAGCATAATTTAAAACATCACCTCCATGACACACTGGCAATTGCAACAATGTTGTACGACTCCAACTGAATTTCCTGCACATGCCTCGTTCAAATTTCAGATCCGCGTCCATCACCATGACAGCTCATGGCCAATGAGGGTGCAGGGCCCGGCAAATGACTGTACTACGCGGATTTTGAATGGCAACACACACCCGTCTCCATCAGATTCAATGGGCAAGACGTGCGCGCGGCTCGGTCATACACGACCGACGCGTCACACGCGTCCGTCGCCATTGTGATGTATGTCCCTGACATGCGCGCGGCTCGGCCATACACGACCGACGCGTCACACGCATCCGTCGCCATTGTGATGTATGAACCTGACATGCGCACGGCTCGGTCATACACGACCGACGCGTCACACGCGTCCGTCGCCATTGTGATGTATGTCCCTGACATGCGCGAGGCTCGGCCATACACGACTGACGCGTCACACGCGTCGGTCGCCATTGTGATGTATGTCCCTGACATGCGCGCGGCTCGGTCATACACGACCGACGCGTCACACGCGTCTGTCGCCATTGTGATGTATGTCCCTGACATGCGCACGGCTCGGTCCGAACAAGTTATTTGGGTTTTGGGGACATTGAACGTGTCGGTCAGCCTTGCTGTCAATTCCTGACAGATGCCATCCTCTGTCACTAGCTAGGGACTATGGGGCACACCAATGGCACCACTGCCTGTGCCACAGTGTGTCCCCAGTCATGTATGGCTGCCTCTTATGTGTGTGTCTGGGGGCACAGGATGTGTTTGGTCGTGTGCCACTTGTTGACAAGCACTCCCAGGCTGGACCCGGATGTGGGTGGACACATACATGTGTGGTGTGCCCATTGCCACAGGGGGTGCAGCAATGCAGTACAGGACATTGGCAATGGACACAGTCCCAGCCAGGATGTGCGTGTGTGTCGTGTCACATGTACCCTGTCTCATCAGTGTTAGTAGCTTCAACGCAGGGTGAACCAGTGTCGACATTGTGATGTCCATACACTATCTGTGTGCATGTGGTGTGATCTGTCAGTGATCCAATGTGAGCTGATCCACACATCACATTGGTTTGTACATGCACAGTGTTGTTGTGTGGGGGTGGCACAGACACCTACATATGTCCACTTGTGGCGACAGGGCACATGGACTGTGGCTAACATGCTTGTTGTGTGTAATGTCAACGATACGTCACATCATGCCTGTGTAACTGTCAGTCAGGGAGCTGTGATGTGGAGAAAATATCTGTCCTCACTAGTCACTGTGGGCTTTGTGTGGTAGGTGGCAACAGGGCAGATGTACTGTGCTAGGGCCCATTGCTTTGTCATGGCACAACAGGGGCCCTGTCATGTGCACATCTTGGGCTTCAATGTGCGTTGATGCCATGTATGGGACATTAGTGTCTGTAACCTGTGGCAACCACCTCAGCTCATTGTGTTAGGTGTTTGTTTATGATGGGCTGTGTTGCTGTGGCTTTGTGACATTGCTGGAGGGTGTGCCTTCATCCTTTGTTTCTGTCTGTACTGCAGGGCCCCAAATGTACCTAGGCCATTCCCGGACCTGGCAACGATGGTGGAACGTGAGTCCATCAGAAAGTACCGTTTCACCAGGGCAGTGATTGAGGAGTTGGCAGGGCAGTTGGGCCCACACCTGCAACCTGGCCGGCCATACCCGACGGCACTGACCCCCAAGGTGAAGGTGATGGCAGCCCTTCATTTCTTTGCGACGGGTACCTTCCAGTACACTGTGTCTTCTGGTGGAGGGATGTCGCAGACAATGTTCAGTCGGGTGCTTCGGGATGTGTTGGAGGCCATGTTACATTTCCTGGACCTGTACATCTATTTCCCCACACCCCAACGACTTGCAGACATAAAGGGTGACTTCTATGCCCTGGGGAGGATGCCAAATGTCATAGGCTCCATTGACGGGACACATGTGGCTTTGGTGCCACCACAGGCACATGAGCTGCCATACAGGAACCGCAAGCATATCCACTCCATCAATGCTCTGGTGGTTTGTTTGGCGGACATGACAATCTCCCATGTGTGTGCCCGTTTCCCTGGGTCTGCGCATGATGCCTATGTGATGAGGAGTAGTCGTGTCCCTAGACTGATGTCACGGATGCAGAATCTACGTGCCTGGCTTGTTGGTGTGTACTGACTTTTCCTCATTGTGTGTGCCTGCCAATTGTGTGCTACCTGTTTTTCTCCAACTCCTCTAATGTGCATGTGTCTGTATGTAGGTGACTCTGGATATCCCAACATGCCATGGTTGCTGACACCCCTGAGGAACCCTGTGACACCAGCCGAGATGCGCTACAACCAGGCACATGGTCGTACCAGGAGGGTGATAGAGCGGACATTTGGACTCCTGAAGAGCCGCATCAGGTGTTTAGACAAGACAGGAGGTGCCCTCCCGTATGCCCCTGCTAAGGTGTGCCGGATCATCATCGTAGCATGCATGCTGCACAATCTGGCAGTGCGAAGGGAGTTGCCCCTCATCCAGGATGACAATGACCAACACCCGCCACCTGTGGAGGATCCTGGCCTGGGCCAGGATGCCAGTAAGCGATGATGAGGCTGCGGAGGATGTCCGCACACAGCTCATCAACAACTTCTTCTCCTGAATGTGAGTATACAGTGATGTGTTGTAAATGTGTTGTGTGTGCATGTTTTGTGTGTGTGGTGCACCTTGCGTGAGGCTGTGTGCTACTTGTGTGGATGCCTGCAGTGATGTGTCCATCCAGTTTACCTGTACTCCCCACCAGTTGTGTGATGATTAGTATTTTGGGGTGGTGTAGTCTGTGATTTGTGTTTGCCATGTGTGTTGCAGTTGTATGGCGTCATGCAGTGTTAACAATTGTGTTTCTGTCTGTCCTTCACAGGGTACTGTGGCTGTTGTTTGGTGTACAGAGACCCCTGATGCCCATGCTCCACTGCCAGGATGGAGTCGTTAGTGTCCCGACGAGTGATGTGCCAGGCACCCCAGGACTTCCGTAGTTATCCACTTGGTGACCGTGTGCCCACTGTCAGGTGTTGCTAGCTTGCATGTGTGTAATAAGGGACATGTGGCAATTGCCTGACAATAAACTGTGCTGCACCTTCTGATGTGTGTTGCTTGTGCCTACACATCAGACTGACATTGACGTACTGCACTTGTGGGCCTGTCACCACTGACTCAGGTTGGCTGTGTAGTTTGTGCATACCACAGGCTTGCTTGTCAACATTGATGTTGGCAATGAATTGGTTGGACGTGGTGGGCATGTGTAAAGTAGACCTGGTGGTGTGTCTCCCACATATGTGGCACATTGGCCTGACTGACATGACAGTGTACTCATCACAGTACAGGTTTGCATGCACAGTGTTCTTCAGCACATCCAGATCTACATGCCACTGGCAACCTCTCAATCACCACAGAGTCACGTCTTGTGTTTAGGTGAATTTATTAGCACATAAGTGGGGATGGTGCTCAGGATTGGGAGTGTTGTCCGTTGGCTTTAGAATCCAAAGTTCACAGATAACAAGTTAGGAGTGTTGGTAGATGAAATGTCTAGAGTACAGTCCACAGTCGTTAAGCACATTGTTCCAACTCAGACCCTCCATGTCATGTGGGGAGTACGATGTCGTACAACAAGGTGAACGGTTTGCACACAAAGGTCACTGTCCAGAACAGGTGTTGGTTTCCTGGGGGATGTGCATGGGCATCTTCGTCTCACTTGTTCCTCACCGGACGACCCCTCTTCTTCTTCTCAGGGGAGCCTCACCTGCAGGCTGCTGCCGTGCACGGGGCTTCCACCAGACCCCCCTCACTCCCTGTGGCAGTGGAAGATGTTGTTGCCCGAGATGTAGTCGTCGCACAGGGAGGTGGGCTCAAGTTGGTGCTGATCTGGCGGAGGCAGGTCAGCATTTCCCGGTGCACCACTGCTATATCTTCCATGGTATCCCACTTGGACTCCATATTTGACAGGTGTGTTTCAACACGGGACATGTGGGAGTCCAAGCGGGCATGGTGGGCAGCCTGCTGTTCTTTGATGTCCGTGAGGATCCCCACTACCTGGCTGAACCCTCCGGTGCTCTCCTGGTACGCATCCATGATGCGTTCCAGGTGGGTGTCATCCTGCAGACCCGCACCCTCAGTGGAGCCTCTGCTCGGCCTCCCACCCCTCCCACCACCCCTCGCCACACGGCCAGCACCTGTGGTGTTCCGCACAGGTGTCACAGGGGGACCTTGGATGTTGTTGCTGTTGTCAGGTGCCCTGGTGCCCTGTGACTCTGTGCCGTCTGATGGTTCGGTGGGTCTGTCCGTGTTGGCAGGGGTGGCTTGCGGTGTATCAGCAGTTGCAGGGGTGGTTTCAAGGGGGCAGGTGAATGTTGCCGAGGGGCTGCATGAGGGCCGAGACCGGAGGGGCCAGCTTGGGTGTCGTCCGACGAGGTGTGAGACTGTGCGCCACCGGAGCCAGGTGGGTCCACCGGAGCCTGGGACTGGGACTCTTCCTCGTCTGTGGTTGAGTCCACATCTGCCCCTGTGTTTGGAAGGAAGACACAATGTTAGTGATGTATTCATGGACATCAATGGTTCATACACATGACATTGGCCACTGTGGTTGGTGTTGCATGCCTGTCCATTGCATCATCCTACTTTGTCACTGCGGGAGATTTCCATTAGTGTGGTGCATTCACCTGACACCCTGAGGCACTTTGGTTGTCAAGTCTAGCTGTCTGCCTGCCTGGCATCTTAATTGCACGCTGGATTGTACTGTGCCATTCCTGCACTGGTGCTGACACATGCCTGACACAGGTGTTTCATCCCTGTCAACATTTGTGCTTTGACGCTGGCATCCTTGCAAAGGCACCTAGTTTGGGATCTCTGTTTGGGGCATGTGTGATGCCAGTTTGTGTCAGTCAATGTGCATCACATTAGTGTGTCTGCACAACCTGGTCACAGTCCAGCATGCCCGGGTTGTCCTGATGTTCTCTTCTGTGTTGTCTGTGTCCCCAGTCCACATCCCATTTCACACAGGTGATGGTGTCACTGTTGCTAATGGAGTTGTGTGTGAGTTTTGTGTTTGCACACATGCTTTGTGATGTCAATGTCCTCCATGGTGGTATGGACTGTTCGCTGCGGCTGTCTTTCTTTACTAGAGTCGTGACCAGAGGTGTGTGTTCGGTTGCTTCAGCTGTGACTTGCATGCCTGCTCCAGTGCAGCCCATGTTAGTCCTTGTGTCCCCAGTGTCCATGTCAGTGAGTGCTGTGTGGTGTGGATGATGCCTACAATACTGGACAATGTCTGCGTTTCATGTGGCTGACAACGGGTGTTTGAGTGTATGTCAGCATGCTACAGTGTGAGGGATGTTGGTAGGTCCATTGTAGTCAGTCAGGTGTCTCCTGTCACTGCTGTGTATGTGAGTTGCTGTGTGTTTGGATCTCTGTGGTAGGTCTGCATTTCTGCACTTGTCAACTACAATCCGCGCCTACCTGTCCAGGCCAGAGAGGGTCCCTGGGACACTGCATCCCCGGAAGTTGAGTGCAAAGGTACATTTGCAATAGCTGGCAGTGTGACTGTGATTGGGTTGGTCGATGCGTGTGTGTGACTAGCAGCCTACTCATACATTGTATCCATGTGTCAGCCATCTTGCCCTGCTCTTTGGTTTGGCAGTGTGTGTTCCCAGGGCTGCTGTTAGTTTTTGCTGGATAGATGTGATTTGCAGCTGCCTCAATGGTTTTCAGTGTCATTGCAGTACCTCCTCCTCCCCCAGGGGCCAGGCAATTCACACAGAGACATGCTTCAATGTCGGTGAGTGTGGGTTGATGTTGAGGTTGTGAGTCAGTGGTGTAGTGGTGGTTGTACACAAGTGGCAACAGTCCCTGTACGTCACACAGCAGTAGCCAGTATGGTGGGTCTTGGGTGTTGTTTGCATGAAGTGTGGGTAAATGCCTTCTCCCAGGTGAGTTGTGTGGAGTTTGTGTTGAGGGGTGTGTGACAGCACATGGTGGTGGGCATGGTCAGAGCTGGCAGTGCTTCTCCCTCCATGGCCAGATGGGTCAATATTTTGTATGCTTCCCTTGCAGGGAGTGGCAGTTGACTTTCAGGATGTCAGGCATCAGGGTCCTGCATTTGGTATGTGCACATAGCCCAGCAGGGCCTTGTGCTCCCCACAGCAGGTCCCAGTGTCAGCCATCTTGAGGGTACATTTCCACTGCCTGTGAGGTGTGCATGGTTAGAAGTGGTGTTGTTGGTCCATTTGTGAGGGGGACTATTGGCTGTGACTACAACTCCCATCATGCTTTTGGCTACACTGACTTCCCCAACATCCCCGAGCTTCCTTCCTGTGGGTCAGGTTCCCTGTGAGGTGGTGTGACAGTAGTGGCAGACTGTGTGGCAGTGTCTGTTGGGGTTTTGTGGCACTGAGTTGCTCTGATTTTTGCTAGGTTTGTACACGTGATGACATAGTTCAATGTTGGTATGAGATGGCAGGTGTTGTGTTGCTGTGCCAGGCATATGGCTGTAGGGATGACTTTGTTTGTGTTACTGTGGCTTTGTTGACGGAAGTTGTTTTGCCTGTCCCCTTGACGGTGACATGTGTACATGGCCCCACAATCTTGAGTCTCTTATTTGTGTACTCACCAGGCTCTGGGATGTCAGTCAGACCATGTATGCTCTCCGGTGGTAAGATGGCCTGCACCTTCTCCTCCCAGGACCGGAAGTAAACGGGTTTGGCAGGGGGCCGCTGCCGGTGTGCTTGCTGAGCTTATGGTCCTTCTCCAGCAGCTTCTTGACCCTCCTGCGCACGTCATACCACCTGTTCTGGCAGTCGTCCTTTGTGCGCAAACAAGGTGCTTGTGCGTTCACCTTGTTGACGATTCTCTCCCACATCTTGGCCTTCTGGGACATGGGGGTCTTCTGTACCAATGTGCCAAACAAATGTGGCTCTACTCTGATGATTTCATCTACCAACACTGTCAACTCACTATCTGTGAACTTTGGATTCTTCTTGGGGGGCATGGTGGTGGTGGTGGTGGTCGAGGGTGGTGGGTTGGTGGTGGTGGTGGTGGTTGTGGTGAGGGGGGTGGATGTGGGAGTTGGGGTAGTGGTGTTGGGGTGGGGGTGGTGGGGGTGGTAGTGGTGAGGGGGGTGGATGGGGGAGTTGTGGTAGTGGTGTTGGGGGGTGGGGGTGGTGGTGGTGGTGGTGGTGGTAGTAGTGGTGAGTGGGGTGGATGGGGGGTTGGGGTACTGGTGTTGGGGGTGGTGGTGGTGGTAGTGGTGAGGGGGTGGATGGGGGAGTTGTGGTTGTGGTGTTGGGGGGTGGGGGTGGGTTGGTGATGGTGAGGGGTGAGTGGATGGGGGGTTTGGGGTAGTGGGGGGTGGTGTTGGTGGTGAGGGTGGGGTGGATGGGGGGTTTGGGGTGGTGGTGGGGTGGTGGTGGTGGTGATTGGTGTGTGTGTGTGTGAGAGGTGCAAGTGAGGTTTGTGGGTGTGTGTGTGTGAATGCTGTTGGTGAGATGGCAATGGTGTGTGTCAGCAGAGTTGTGTGTGTGGAGGTTCTCAGGAAATGGCAATGGCTCATGGGAGTGATTGGTGGCCTTTAAATATGTTGAGTTGTGGGTGTGTCTCTCTTAATTGATTTTTTTTTTTATTATATATTTTCGTTGTCAGTGCTTGTTTGGTCCTTTTTTTGTGTTTGGTCAGCTGTTGTTTGTGTGTGTGTACGAGATGTTCTTCTGACCGTGCCGGACGCTGCTGGTGAGTCGTACAGGCTTCTCCGAGCCTTTCACGCTGTTGTTATGCTGTGTTGTGTATGTCGTGTGCGACTCGGTCAATGGGCGTTCGACTCGGTCGTGGGCGTTCGTTTCGCTCGCGGGAGTTCGAGTCGGTCGCGGGCGGAGTCCGTTGGTTTGAGTGTTTGTATCGTGTGCGTGTCGGTCGTGCGGCTTGTGCTCCATGCGAGTCGTTCTTGTTTCCCGCGTATGGCATCGTACTTTGCAACTCGTACGTCACGGGTACGTGTCGCTCGGCTCCGTTCCGGGAACGTGTCGGACGGTACTGCTCGAGGGCTTTTTCCGGCCGGAGGCTATTTTTCCGTACGGCTCCGTCGTCCGATTCATATTCGGGAGAGTCGGTTGGAATTCACAGGCTTTCCATCGTACTGCGCGGGTCGTACGGCGGCGAGACGTGTCGGTCGGTACTTTATCCCGGGACGTGTCGGTCGGTTCACTTTACAAACGGAATCGGAATCGACCCCTAAGTGTAGCTTTTAATAACCAAACTTCTACAACCTGCCACATACACCATACCATTGGCCAAAAAACTGAACTGTAACATCCAGTTTGCCATCTTTGTTCAATTCAGAAGGAAAATAAGATAACATCACACCAGCATGAGTGTACCTAGATGGGCAAATTGAGCCAGGTCTCAAAGATAGCTGCCAAAGTGGAATGCTGCAATTGGAGTAGGGGAGTGTTGATTTTGCACATTGAAGTGAAACAAGACTGTGGAACAGAAAAAACAACATCAAACAAGAGGAACTTGTAACGCAAAATGGAAGAGGTTAGATGTTCAACTCTGAGAATATAATACAGTTTGTGTACCTGAAATGACAAAACTGTAAACAAGAGGACAAGCTCACGTAAATCAAGTAGAGTTCAGGTGTGCTCAATTTTCTCAAAATCTTTCTATTGAGACATGTGGAAAAAGGACAAGTTGGACACCTTAGGATGTACCACAAAAGTATTGAGTAGTGATCGTCCAAGATAGTAGGCACCTCTCAATCCTTTAAAACATTGGTATAAAACGATAAGTGGGATGAAGCACTGTCTAAAAAGGTTATTATTAAAAATATCAAACAATGCTGGTTACAGTTACTGTGATTTGACCATCATACTGAACATCACGCTAAAGAAAAATATATAATATAATATATAATTTGTTAACAAGAAATATCTTTTAACAGATTGCATTGTTTAATAAAAAGCTCACTTTTTAATAATCTACCCTAAGCACTTGCAGCACTTACTTTGAATAATTTAAAAATACCCTTTAACAAAAAAGTGACAACAAGTTGAGCTGACAGTGTAAGAAAATGTTACCCCATACATTTATCCCTGAGCCACCATTCCACATTGCCCTACTAAAAACTTTAAACAACCATCACTGAAACAACTATCTGCAGAGCTAAG
The DNA here is from genome assembly GCA_963921515.1 of Calotriton arnoldi. Lineage (NCBI taxonomy): Eukaryota > Metazoa > Chordata > Amphibia > Caudata > Salamandridae > Calotriton > Calotriton arnoldi. Next base: position 58,477 of record CAWUFW010000320.1, on the reverse strand, counting down.
TGAGTAGCCAATGGTATTGTGCAAAGTTAAGAGTGCCCATTAAAACCATATTTATAAAAAACAAAAACATTCAATGTTCTCTAATTTTATAGTTTACGCACATTAAAATTGAGTCTTTATGCTAAAGCGTAAGGTGTTTTACCTATTACTCTATGCATGGTTGTTAAAGAAAGAAAGGGTTATTTTCCTGAGTTTGGTTGACTCTATCCCAGGTTGTGGGGAAAATGGGTAAATGGGACAGTGCTGAGTTTGACCAGCACTATGTGCAGCCCTTGTCAATTTTCTCTACCACACACCTTTCAGCTGCAACAGTCCTTTCACTGTAATTCCCTTGCTTATTGACTCTGGTACTTGGGCTGCTTTATTAAAAGTAATGCCTTTCACTTTTTAAACACTTCAACAGAGAGTGTTGGTGTTTGATGATAACCCATTGTAGTACTCTTTGGTCTATGGTCACTAGACAATTCTAAGCATGTGCCTAGTTTCAATGCCCTGGACTGGGAAGACAATGCTTTTATTATTGAGCAACAAGTGCTAGAAGACAGGGTCTTCTCAGTGGTTAATTTGTAAACAAATAAGCACCTGAGCTCTCGTCAGGAGGCAGCTTGCACCAGCCCATTTCTTCTGCTAGCGCCACCTAAAACAGAACCAACTACTAACCATGACAGTGGGGAGAGGATGTGTAGTAAGGGCCAGGGATGGCAATGTCGGAGCTGGGGAACCATATTCGAGTCTGGTGTTGGCTCAACACATTCTGGGCAAATCACTTAGGGGCCGAATCCGATTTGGGCCGGAAAACATACCGACCGACTCGGTACGGGAATTTAGTCCGACCGACTCAGACCGGCACTGCACGACCCGGGTAGTACGATGAAATGCATGTGAAATCCGACAGACCCGGACGGAATACAAAACGACCGACCGAGCTGGACGGAAACAAGCCATCCGGCCGGGAAATCACGCGAAACGAACCGACCGACACGCACTCGGATTGAACCCGAACGAAACGTACCCGCGAACTCTGACCCGCGTAGTACGATGCTGTGCGTGCAAAACACGACCGACTCGCCCGGAGCACAAGCCGTACGACCGACACGCATACAAAACCCAGCCGAAGCAACCCAATACTACGCGACCGACTCCTACGCCGCATATGAAACCTAGCTGACACAGCGGGAACGAGTCGGACAAGATTGCACCAGACAACTGCAGCGTCCTACTCGGACACAAGACCGACTCCTACATGCACCAAAAACACCAAGGAAAAAAAAAAAAAAAAGGGCCAAACAAGCAACCACTAAGCCAATAAATACAGGGACGAAAAAAAAATGGAACAAGGACACACCTCCAACTCCACCTACATAAAGGCCACAAATCCCTACCATGATCCCTTGCAAATTCCACTGACCTGCCAGACAGAACACCATCACACAGCAACCACAGACACACTCACAGCTCATACATCACACAAGCCACACACCATTACCACACCTACAAATAGCACCCTCACATACACCCAGCTAAACCTACACTCACACCCCCCCACTTGCACACACACACACATCAATCACCACCACCACCCATCACCATGCCCCCAAAGAAGAACCATAAGTTCCTAGATTGTGAATTGGAAGTCCTGGTAGACGAGATCCTCAGGGTAGAGCCACAGTTGTTTGGTACATTGGTACAACAGACCCCCATGTCGCAGAAAACCAAGATGTGGGCGAGGATTGTCGACAGGGTCAATGCACAATCACCATGTTTGCGCACAAAGGAAGACATCCAGAACAGGTGGTATGATGTGCGCAGGAGGGTCAGGGACCTACTCAAAAAGGACTACCTCCTCAGCCAGCACACCGGCAGTGGCCCTCCTACAAAACCAGTATACCTCAGGCTCTGGGAGGAGAAGGTGTGGGCCATCCTACCACCAGTGAGCGTATACGGACTAACAGACATCCCAGAGCCTGGTGAGTACACAACTAATATACACAATATGGTGTGACAACACACACACATCACAGTCAAGGGGATAGGCAAACCATGCACACTTAGCAAATACACAGCAACCAAAAGATATCCATCCCAAGATGTGAATGCTAGTCAGACAAACACAATACCTGCCATCTCATAGTGATATGTAACTGTGTCATGACATCTACAAACCTAACAACAAATACAGCAAGGCAGTGGCACAAATAGAACCAACAAATACTCCCAGATATTTACCCACCACTAGAACACCACCTCACAGGGAAGCTCACTGAAAGGAAGGAATTCTGTGTATGCTGGTCAAGTCAGTGTAGCCAATAGCATCATGGGAGTCGTAGTCACAGATATTGGTCACACCCACAATTGGCCCATCAACACCACTCTGAACCATGCTCACATCACAGGGAGTGGAAAACAACTGACAAGATGGCTGACACTGGCTACTGCTGTGGTGAGCACAAGGCCCTGCTGGGAACTGGGCACCAACAAACAACAGGACCACACTGTCAGCCATCTTGCCATTGCTGTCACACTCACACACACTGAAGTCCACTCAAAAGGAAGGAAGGATGGGCATGCTGGGAAGGGGGTTGGAGGCAATAGCATGATGGGAGTGGTAGTCACAGATCAACATCTCACACCCACATGGCCCAGCAAGTTAGCACTGAAGCATGCACACCTCACAGGGAGTCAAAAGCCACTTCAAAGATGTCTGACACTGGCCACAGCTGTGGGGAGCACAAGGCCCTGCTGGGAACTGGGCACCAACAAACAACAGGACCACACTGTCAGCCATCTTGCCATTGCTGTCACACTCACACACACTGAAGTCCACTCAAAAGGAAGGAAGGATGGGCATGCTGGGAAGGGGGGTGGAGGCAATAGCATGATGGGAGTGGTAGTCACAGATCAACATCTCATACCCACATGGCCCAGCAAGTTAGCACTGAAGCATGCACACCTCACAGGGAGTCAAAAGCCACTTCAAAGATGTCTGACACTGGCCACAGCTGTGGGGAGCACAAGGCCCTGCTGGGAACTGGGCACCAACAAACAACAGGACCACACTGTCAGCCATCTTGCCATTGCTGTCACACTCACACACACTGAAGTCCACTCAAAAGGAAGGAAGGATGGGCATGCTGGGAAGGGGGTGGAGGCAATAGCATGATGGAAGTGGTAGTCACAGATCAACATCTCACACCCACATGGCCCAGCAAGTTAGCACTGAAGCATGCACACCTCACAGGGAGTCAAAAGCCACTTCAAAGATGTCTGACACTGGCCACAGCTGTGGGGAGCACAAGGCCCTGCTGGGAACTGGGCACCAACAAACAACAGGACCACACTGTCAGCCATCTTGCCATTGCTGTCACACTCACACACAGTGAAGTCCACTCAAAAGGAACGAAGTATGGGCATGCTGGGAAGGGGGGTGGAGGCAATAGCAGGATGGGAGTTGTAGGCACAGATATTGGTCACACCCACAATTGGCCCATCAACACCACTCTGAACCATGCTCACATCACAGGGAGTGGAAAACAACTGACAAGATGGCTGACACTGGGTACTGCTGTGGGGAGCACAAGGCCCTGCTGGGAACTGTGCAACAACCAACAGCAGGACACCGCTGACTGACATCCTGAAAGACAACTTGCACTCCCTGCAATGGAAGCACGTTCCATGGTGGGATATCTGGCTGGGTGGGAAGGAAGACTCACATCACTGACCTCCCCTCACACACCCCCTCAACACTAACTCCACATAACCCACCTGGGAGAATGCAATGCCTCACATCCTAACTGAAGAACCCACAAAGAACCACCACCCTGGGTTATGCTGTGTGAAGCACAGGGACACTCTTGGGACTTGTAGCCAAACAACTGCCAGGACAACACTCCCAGCCATCCTGTCAGCACAGGCACCCCACCCCACAGGGAAGCAGAGTCAAAAGGAAGGAAGGATGGATGGGCATGCTGGGAAGGGGGGTGGAGGCAATAGCATGATGGGAGTTGTAGGCACAGATATTGCTCACCCTCACAATTGGCCCATCAACACCACTCTGAACCATGCTCACATCACAGGGAGTGGAAAAGGACTCACAAGATGGCTGACACTGGGTACTGCTGTGGGGAGCACAAGGCCCTGCTGGGAACTGTGCAACAACCAACAGCAGGACACCACTGACTGACATCCTGAAAGACAACTTGCACTCCCTGCAATGGAAGCACGCTTCATGGTGGGATAACTGGGCTGGGGGGAGAAGGAGGCCTGGATGGCAACCAAATACCACCAATGCTGGTCATGCACACACCTCAACATACACATTGACATGCCACAGGTTGGCAGGACAATGTGCTACACCAATATCACTCTCTGACTGTCACAATTTAGGAGAATGCAATGTCCTGTCCCACATCCAGAGGTACAGTCACAACTGTCAGGTGTTTGAACAATTGATGCCAGTAGAAACATAACATACAATCTGTGTCTCTCCCCAAAACAGGTGATGATGGGGACACAGCAGCAGACGAGGAGGAGTCCCTGTCCCAGGCTCCGGGGAACACTGAGCTCACTGGTGTGGATCAGCCACTGCACTCCTCGGATGGCGAAGAACCAGCTGGACCCTCCGGTGTGAGTCATCATGCAGCACCAGCAGGACCAACATCTGCACCCCTGCACCCACCCCTCCAACAACTGCCAACACACAGGCCACCCCTGCCAACACGGACACACCAAGGACCACAGATGACAACAGCGCAGGGACCCAGGCCCAAACTGGAGCTGGTGACAACGAGCCCAGGAACAACACCCAAGTGGGCCCACGGTCACCTGTGCGTGCCACCGCAGGTCCTGCACGTGTCGCCAGGGGTGGTGGGAGGGGTGGTAGACATAGGTCGCTCTTTGCAGAGGGGTCTGGACTGCATGATGACCCACAACTGGCACGCATCGCGGATGCGTACCAGACTAGCACCGGAGAGGTCAGCCAGGTAGTGGGGATCCTCAAGGACATACAACAGCAGCAGGCTGCCCATCATGCCCGCTTGGACTCCCACATGTCCCGTGTCGACACACACATGTCACATGTCGAGACACACATGTCACGTGTCGAGACACACATGTCTGGCATGGAGTCCAAGTGGGACACATTGGAACAACTGACAGCGGTGCATAGGGACATACTGACATGCCTCCGCCAGATCAGCACCAACATGGCCTCACCTCCCTGTGTGCCCACAACAACTGCTGCTGAAACAACTGCAAATGCCACAGGGAGGGAGGAGGACTCTGGCAGAGAGTCCCCTGCACCGCAGCAGCCTGCACCTGAGGGTCCCCCCCCCAAGAAGAGGGGCCGTCCAAAGAGGCCAAACTGAGAGGCCGATGGCCATCTACATCCCCCAGGAAGCCAACACCTGTTCTGGAACTTTTCCTCTGTGTGCAAACTGCACGCCCTGTCGAAGCCAACCCAACTCTCCCACATGACATGGGGAGATCTAGTTGGCCAAATTCATCAGATGACTGTGGACTTTACTCTGGACATTTCAGCTACCAAGACTTCCAATACACATGGGAACTTTGGATTCCAATTTCTATGTACAGCACCCACCATCCTGTGCACCATCCTCACTCCTGTATGTAAATAAACTCACCAATACACCATATCTGCCTCTGTTGTGATTCCAACGTAGTTTTTGTCATGTAGATGGTGATCTGCTAAATGACACTGTGCATGCTAACTGCTACAGCAAGTCCAACACCGTCATGTCAGTCATGGCGACGTGACACATATGAGGGAGACACACCACTAGGGCCACACAACACATACACACCAGGGCCATCAGACTCATTGCCTATACTGATGTTGCAACTAAATACAGTGGAATGCACAGACACGCCACCTATTCACAGTCACTGTCAACTAGACTACAGGTGCAGTAAGCAAATGTCAGTCAGATGTGTGACTACAGACAACGCACATCCCAAAGTGAAGCACAGGTTTATTACACATTTGCAACATGTTGTTTCCACTACAAATGCAAGCTATTCCAACCTGGCTGTGGCCACAAAGTCAAAAAGTGCAGAAGATAGAAAGTCCAGGGGTGTGTGGCAAATCATCTGTAGGGAAACGACTGCTTCCACCTTGGAAGTTGAATCATGGATTCGGGGGATCCAAGTTGATCAGACAACTCCGGCAGCACCCTGTGAAGGACAGACATGACACACAGTCGAAACCACTGAAGAACAGCACAGAACGGCAATACTCATGTCTAATACATGTCACGAGATAACTACACAAAACCAAGATAGCATGTCAACACTGTTGGGCAGTACAGACCACCTGCAAGGACACATCACTGCACGCATCCAGTCAAGTAGCACATGGCCACACTCAAACAGCACCAGAGCACCACACACACATATCATGCAAACTCAAATCATTGACATTACAACCCTCTGGAGACTCACATTCAGCTGAAAAAGTTGGTGATGAGCTGTGTGCGGACATCACCATCATCATCATCATCATCTTCACTGGCATCGTGACCCAGGCCAGGATCTTCCACAGGTGGCGGACGTTGGTCATCGTCATCCAGGATGAGAGGCAACTCCTTCCGCACTGCCAGGTTGTGTAGCATGCAGCAGACGATGACAATCTTGCACACCTTTGCTGGGGCATATGGGAGGGCCCCTCCTGTCTTGTCCAGGCAGCGGAAGCGGCTCTTCAGGAGACCAAAGGTCCGCTCAATCACCCTCCTCGTCCGACCATGTGCCTCATTGTAGCGCATCTGGGCTGGTGTCACAGGGTTCCTGAGGGGTGTCAGCAACCACGGCATGTTGGGGTATCCCGAGTCACCTACAGACAGACAATTGCACATTAGCCGATTTGAAAATGTGTGCGGAAAACAACATAGCAGAACACACACAATGGTACAAAGTCAGTACACACCAACAAGCCAGGCACGCTGGTTCGGCATCTGTGACATCATCCTCGGGATGCGACTACTCCTCATCACGTAGGCATCGTGTGCCGAACCGGGGAAACGGGCACACACATGTGAGATGGTCATATCTGCAAGACATACCACCAGAGCATTGATCGAATGGTAATGTTTACGGTTCCGGTATGCCTGCTCATGTGCCTGTGGTGGTATCAAAGCCACATGTGTCCCATCAATGGAGCCAATTACATGTGGCATCCTCCCCAGGGCATAGAAGTCACTCTTGACGTCAGTGAGTCGTTGACGTGTTGGGAAATAGATGTACTGGTTGAGGTATCTCAACATTGCCCCCAAAACATCGCGTAGCACACGGCTGAACATAGTCTGTGACATCCCACCAGTAGTTGCCACAGTGTGTTAAAAGGTACTGGTGGCAAAGAAGTGTAGGGCTGCCATCACCTTCACCTTGGGGGTCAGCGCTGTAGGATACGGCCGGCCAGGCTGCAAATGTGGGTCCAACCGCACTGCCAAATCCTCAATCAGCTGCCTGGTGAAGCGGTACCGTCGGATGCTGTCACGTTCCACCATCGTTGCCAGGTCTGGGAATGGTCGATGGACAGCAGGAGCCCTGCAGTGCATAGGTGAAGAAAGCAAGATTGTCAGTCACCCCACCTATGTGCCGTTCACCATACTCAATTTCACATGATACATCATTAACAAACACAAGTACTTGATGTGTGTGTCGTTCCGTTTGGACATATATGGCACCTACATGGACATCATCTAACATCTCTGTTCAACAAGTGTTGACAACAGGTTCCAGGGTGTGCTATGGGACACCATTAGGCTGTGTCACAGTACCCATTAACTGCTCTCACGTTCCACACACATACCACAGTGACATGTCTGGACAGATGCTCCACAGGCATCACAGCTCATTGACAGGTAGATTCCCAGGGACCCTGTCTTGCCACATGGACACTGGCATGACATGGCGTATCATGTACACGTCAGAAAAACAAACATGACACCCACAGGTAGTGGCCCCTGTAGCCTCTGCAGGACAGACATGGACGTCTGTGACACACACACACACACACCATCAAAGTTCATGCACAAACCACGTGGATGTGGAGACTGTCTCCCATTGTGCACATGGAGTCAGAGACATGTGATACACAACATGCACACAGACTGTGGAGGGACATCACTATTGTTGGAATGGGCCACCCTGTGACGTACATGCCTTCCCACATGTGAGCCTGGGGGTATGTGACATGTCATACACATACACAACCTGGAAATGTGACCATGACACATGCTCAGAAATGAAAAGTTGCACACCACAGTGGTCAGGTGCACAACACACAAAGGACCCTGTCCCCATGAACACGTGCACAGCCTGGGTGTGTCTGCCCCCAAGTGCCACCCCAAAATCCACATGTTCACCCCCATACACAGATAAGGTTATGCTGCCACACATGCCTTATATACAGTGTGGACTGGGTGTGGTGTTGTAGGTGTGCCCCTGAGTCCCTGGAAAGTAAATGTGGCTGGCATAGGTTCACCAGTGACCAGCATGGTGACATATGCGTGTGACCTGTCCAGGGACGTGTTGTAGAGCAATGGACCGATCGGTGTGCCCGGCCGGCCCATTGCATTGTATGTGAGCGGGTACGCGTTGTATGCCTGGTACGCGTTGTAGCAGCAATGGACCGATCGGTGTGCCCGGCCGGCCCATTGCATTGTATGTGAGCGGGTACGCGTTGTATGCCTGGTACGCGTTGTAGAGCAATGGACCGATCGGTGTGCCCGGCCGGCCCATTGCATTGTATGTGAGCGGGTACGCGTTGTATGCCTGGTACGCGTTGTAGAGCAATGGACCGATCGGTGTGCCCGGCCGGCCCATTGCATTGTATGTGAGCGGGTACGCGTTGTATGCCTGGTACGCGTTGTAGAGCAATGGACCGATCGGTGTGCCCGGCCGGCCCATTGCATTGTATGTGAGCGGGTACGCGTTGTATGCCTGGTACGCGTTGTAGAGCAATGGACCGATCGGTGTGCCCGGCCGGCCCATTGCATTGTGTGTGAGGGGGTACGCGTTGTATGCCTGGTACGCGTTGTAGAGCAATGGACCGATCGGTGTGCCCGGCCGGCCCATTGCATTGTATGTGAGCGGGTATGCGTTGTATGCCTGGTACGCGTTGTAGAGCAATGGACCGATCGGTGTGCCCGGCCGGCCCATTGCATTGTATGTGAGCGGGTACGCGTTGTATGCCTGGTACGCGTTGTAGAGCAATGGACCGATCGGTGTGCCCGGCCGGCCCATTGCATTGTATGTGAGCGGGTACGCGTTGTATGCCAGGTACGCGTTGTAGAGCAATGGACCGATCGGTGTGCCCGGCCGGCCCATTGCATTGTATGTGAGCGGGTACGCGTTGTATGCCTGGTACGCGTTGTACAGCAATGGACCGATCGGTGCGCACACATTGGCTGGGGCCTGGCATGGCAACGGACGCGTTTTCGAAGCTCCAACGAGTCTGATGCAGTGAATTCAGTTGGCCAGCCACAACAATGTTGCAAAATCATGGGTGTCATGAAGTTGAAGATTTGAAGGATGCTGTGGGCGTGTATTAGTGCTGCTATTCCATGGATTGGTCAAATTCAGAAGATGCAAACGACTTGGACCTATCACTTTGGACACATGGGACAGTATCTGCCTCTGCAGCACACATATAATGCTGGCTGTTCCCCTGAGAGCTCACTTGCCTGCACTACATGCTCCAGGACGACATCTGCCACCAACACTGCTGCTGTTTATGCATCCTCTGGCTCCTGCAATGGCACGTACTGTGGAGAGAGCCCCAGCCTTCAGCCTTGAGGAGAACCAGGCCCTGCTGGACAGCCTCCTTCCACAGTACAGCAAGCTGTATGGGAAACCAGGGGAGCAGGTGAGTGTGCTGTCCACTGCATCACTAATTGTGCATGTTGTCTGACTAGCAGGGCTTTCAGTGTGCACACCACTGGCTAGCATGCCCACTGAGTAGTTGTCACACCCCAAAGTGTGTAGTTACATGCACTGAACTGGTACAGTGCAGTAACAGTGCATTCCAACTAGGTTTACTTCCCATGCAATGATACCATGTAGTGACTGCTGGCAAACTGTTCATAGCCATTGTTGCACTGCCTGTGTACATCATATGCCCCTGTGATTGAGACATGTATATCCAACTGTGTGATGCACGTATATGTTGCATGTGTAGTAATGGCCTTTTCACTTTGTCATCCTCACAGGTTGATGCCCACCAGAAGCAGGAAATCTGGCTGACCATCGCCCGGAAAGTAAGATCCGTGGGGGTCTACAGGCGCAGGATCCGCAACTGCCAGAAGAGGTGGCAGGACCTTCGTGGCTGGACCCGGAGGATCGCAAGGGTCCAGCTGAAGCTGTCACCTCCTCGCAGGAGGGGCGGACACCGGACCCTGACCCCGCACATGCTCCGGATGCTAGAGGTGGTCTTCCCTGACCTGGATGGGCAGCTGAATGACAGACAGCAGCAAGGAGGGGGTGAGTCCATGACTGCACTGTGCACTTTGTCTGACATGCTATGTGCCCTCCTCTGGCCTGGTTAAACTTCCACAGTACATCAGTCATGTGGTCCAGGACCCATGTCCCTCATTTGTGACATGCCCACTTCTCCTCTGATACGCATATGTGTGGCCCTTATAGTCAGGGAATTGTGTCATTTGGGGACTGTGTCATTGCATTTTGCTTTGCTGAAGGTGGGGGACAGCATTTGTTCCCGTGACTATGTTGTGCGATTCATGGGTGGGTCAATTGCTTACACATTGCCTAAGTTCTGACATGTAATCTGGGTGTAACTTTGATATGTGGTCCGCTTGCTGCTCTGACTCACCACATGTCCCTGGGGAATTTGGCACACACCCATGCTGCTGGTGGGAACAATGTTTGGGCCTCAGGAGTATGTGTATCCAGTGTGTCACACATGCTTAGCCACCTGCCTACTGTCCAGGACTCATCCCTCTTACAGGTGGAGCTGGACAGTCATGCGTAGTCCAGGGCATGCAATGCACTCTGTACTCCCACTCCCGTGTATCATCTGGCATGTTGTGATCAGTGTAATGTACCCTCAGGTGTCTGCCTCTGTCTCATTGTGCTGTGTCTTCGTTGTCAGGACTACTGGTATGTTTATCGGTTAGGGCTCAGCATGCCATCTGAGATGTGACCATGATAGACGATACTTCTGTGACTTATAGGTGTCTGATCACTTGACTGTGCACACAGGTGTTTGCGACTGTGACTTTCAGTCAGCTGTATTGTCATTCACAGCACACTGTGAGGTGCTCATGTTCAGAGAGGTGTGTTTCATGTCACCCATATGTCCAGTTGGTATGACGTGGACAAATAGTAGTACAGATGATGTGGTATTTGGGGGATGGACATGTGCACTTGTCAGTCACATAACTTGCATTCCCCATGCCCTCGGATTGTGACACAGTGCAGACTGTTGTTGGCTGGCTGCCATGGCCATGTGACTTGAGACAGTAATGTATGACTTTGCACGCATTCCTGTGTCATGGCATTCAACTTCCTGAGACTGATCCTGCAGGGGAGTGACATGTGCAACATGCACCCCATTGTGGCATTGACTATCCGGACATGGGTGCATCATGGTGTCTGGTGCTGGTATGCATCACATGCATTTCTATTTAGACTCTGGCCATCCCTTTATCCGGACACCTGCACTGACTCAGTGGCAAGAGATGTGATGTGTGCATGTTCACATACTTCACTGTGTTCCCTGCAATGTCCAACAACTGTGTAGGTGGTGCATGTGTCCACACTGGGGTCTTACCATCAGACAGGCACCAGACAGATGGGTGCAAGGGCAGGAGGGGTGTGAGTCCCATGGTTGACCATCAGACTGACAATTGGCTTCCCGAATCTGTGTGAGGACTTTAGGCAATGTTCAACTAAGGATGCCAGGGCTTGCTCTGTAATGTGCTGTACTTACTGTGGTGTGTGCGGTCAGTGCAGGTGACTGATGTTTGTCTGTTTCCCTAATTGTTTGCAGATACATCCACGGCCACAGGAGGGGACAGCTCCACGGACCAGGAGGAGCAGCGGAGCCAGACTGGGTCAGCATCGGACGAGTGGTCAGAGGGACCCAGTGGCACGGAGGGCGAGGGGAGCCACACCGAGGAGTCCTCAGCACCATCCACCTCAGCTGAGGACCACAGCAGCTCAGAGGATGACTCCCTTGTGGAGGCGGGTCTCAGCAGCCACCAAAGGCCAGCTGGTCTGTCTGGCCCAGCCACCACCACCACCACCGCCCTCCCATTGGCTCCCATTCCTCAGGTCCGTGGAGGCTCCCGTACTCGGGAGCGTGTCTCCTTCGTGCCAGGCTCCGCACCCCCTGCCCCTGTGTCCCCTGCTGCCCTGAGTGAGGAGTCTGTGTACCTCCTTCGGCAGCTCCATGTAGGGCAGACAGCAATGCTGAGTGTCCTCCATGCACACACCACTCTGTTGACACAGCTGGTGTCGTTCATGGAGGGCATCTCGACGGGTATGTCTGCCCTACAGAGGAGCAATAAGTCCATGGACTCCTCCCTGACGGCAGCAGTGTCCCTCCTCCAACAGTCCCTCACCCCTCCCACCTCTGCCCCATCCACACTTCCTGCCCCCCTACCTGTCCAAAGCACATGCACACCTGCACAGTCACCCAAACACACAGACACGAGCAGCACAGACACACCCAAGAGTAAGGCAAGACGTGCACACAAGCATCCTCAGGGTACTGATACCACAGACACAGGGGATGGGGAACACACACACACACAGGCAACCACAGTCACTCTGCAATCCTCAAGATCCTCTCCCTCCAAGACCCCTTCCCGTGCCTCACCTGCAACCCCACCTGATCAGCAGCTCTTCCTCTGTGACCTCGGCCTCTTCCCCTCCCATCCCGCTGATCCAGCATACCGGGGGAAGAGGAAGTCCACCCACACAGAGGGGAGTGCCCCTCGCCCCCGGACACCCTCCCCCAGGCGCAGGCAGAGTGAGCCCCCCATCCGCAAGTCCCCCGGTCCCGGAAGAGCAAGACCCCGCCACCGCCCTGCAAGTCAACCCCCAGTCTCTCACCTCCATCCCCCAGGCCACCACTCCACAGGTTCCACCGCCACACCCTGCCCCAGGTTCCCCCACACACCGATACCGCATCCCCAAACTGCTTAGGCCCTCCCCCTGCCACTTGCTCTTCCACCCCAAAACCAGATGCTCTGCCTGTTTGTGCCACTGGTGTGGAGACCGTGTCCCCCCTCTGTCCTGCCCAGCTCTTCTGCCCCCCTTCCACTACCTTGGAGTCATGCACTGCGGTGGAGTCCACAACCACCCCGTCTGACTCGGGCACTGCATTGGGGACCCAGTCCACTCCATCTGACCAGCCCACTGCAGTGGTTGCAGCACCAACTGCATCTGACTTGAGCCCTGCGGTGGTGCCAGCCCCCTGAGTCAGACACCTCCACTGCAGTTACCGGTGACACTCCTGCACCCACCTCCCCTTCACTGCCTCCTTCTGGCATCCCCTGATCCTGTCCCTGCGGTGCCTGGCCTGCCCCTCGTATGCCCCTCCAAGGGGGATGTCCCCTGTCCGTACCTGTGCAGGCAAGCAATTGTTGACAAGTTGTCACACATCACCCTGTTGGGACTGTATATTTGGACTGGCCATTGGCCTTAGTTTATTTTGGACTTTTGATTTGAGTTGCACACTTGCTGAATAAAGCCTCTTTTTGTTTACTTGTGGTTAATCTTTGGAGGTACATGATGTAGATGTGTAGAATCATGCATTTGGTGTTGTAATAGTGTTCTGATCAGGTAAATGAAGTTTTGCTGTGATGGGCTCCATGTGGTCCATGGGATATGTGTCCTAATCTAGTCTGGATCCATAGCATCCTTTGCTGCAGTCTGAGGGTGTAATGTTCAGCATTTGACACAGGGATGTACGTTTAGCATTTGTAGATTACCATCTTTGTCCTACACTGATGCACATCTGGTGGGCTTACCACTGTCCAATGTTCGTAGTACCCTGACTGTGTGCCCGTCTCCAATGGACATGCAGTTTAGCACATCTAATTTGGAGGACTCATCTGTGTACACAGTGCAAGTTGCTTGACACGTGTCTTGGGTGTATGCAGATGACTGACGTGACACTCCCGTGCCCAGGCTGATATGAGCAGAGCCTTCAGTGTGTTGTAGTTGTTGACTCACTGACCGAGTGTTCTGCTGACATGTTTGAGTCATGCACAGACAAGGTTTGGCACAGCTGACCTTCCACGGGAGTGGAGTGCCCTCATGGCAGTGCGTGATTCCGTGATATAGGCTGTGCCCATGTTGTGTGTTGTGTAGGCATGTCTGTGCGTGTTCCCTTCTCCTTTTCCTACACAGGCTGTGTCCCTACGGATGTTCCTGTTTGTGATGCTTGCTGAGTTGTTCTGTGTTCATCCAGCATCTTGTACCTGGTTACTCCGGGATGTGGGTGCCTGGCAAACTAATGTTCATGAGGTTGTCATCCCTAGTTGTCTTTGTTGTCAGGGCTGGGGATGTGGGCAAACGCAGATGGGACACAGTCAGGATTCCTCTTGGCACTTGTTGGTTACACGAGTAATGTGATTTTCTGTTTGTGTATGCTTTCAGTGATTGTGACACGTTGTGTGTGTGACTGCTGCCACTCCTCAGGGTCAGAGCTGCAATGTTGGAAGTTGTCTATGTGTGTCCTTTGTGGGTCAGCTTGGCTTCTTCATTGGTGTGTGACTATGGCCAGGATCCCATTGTTTGGGGTGGATTTCACGTCATGCCCATGTACGGCATACTGTGCAGTGTGTCAGACATTCACAAGTATTGTTGACTGGCCATGTGTGATGGGTTTCTGCACCTTATTTCCCCCACCACCCCTGGGATTGTCATGGGTGCATGTGCAATGTCAGCAGTCCATGTGAGCTTCACTGCTGCACATTGGTGGAGTTCAAGGTGTGTGGCGTTGAGTGTGTGCAAATGTGAGTTGTTGCACGGCTGGGGCACTACCTCCATATTTTCCTTGGCTGGCAGGCCGTGCTGAGTGCTTTGTGCTTGTATAGGTGTGATGGTAGTTTGTTGCTCAGGACACATGGCTGTGGTTCACAGTGTGGATGACATCTACCTTTGTCATCACAGTGTGATTGTCATGCAGGCTAGTGTCACCACAATGTGGGGTCCCTGGGGGAGTGCTGTGGTGGTTCTGTCTCTTGCTGTGTGTGTTGCTGTTCCTACAAGCTTGTGTGACATGTGTAATTTGGGCTCCCTCTCATCTCACAATGCCTGTTTGCCCACATAGGGAATCCAATCCATGAGTTACTTTTGTATGTGACTGTGTTGACATCTGTGTATCAGTGAATCTGGCCTCCTCATGTGTTGTGTGTTTGCTTGGGGACACTGGCACACAACCCCCTCACCTGTTGTGTATGATATGCAGTGTGAGTCTGCCTGTTTGTGTTTGTGCTTTTGCACCACTGCATTGGCATATCTTTAGTTTGCCATTGGCTGTATGTTGTTTGTTGGCTTTCCCCTGCTGGCCCTGGGACTGCTAGGTCATCAGTCAGCACATTGATCATGGTTAGTATGTCCCATTGCTGCCATGGTATGGTATTTGTTCACCTGGCATCTACAGTCTCCACAGGATATCTACATTTGTGTGTCCATTGGTGCTGATATGTGGGTCTGCATTATGATGCTCACTTCTGTCATTGTGTTATTTGTGAATGTAGACAATGTGGGCCCCCATGGCTGATGTTTGTGTGCACATGGCCAGAACGATGTGTCATTGGCACTAACCCTGGGCGGCAAATTCCGTTCCGCTCACGGAACTTGCGAAATTTCGGCATTTCCGCGTTCCGCGCGGAACGCGGAAATGTCAAAACTTCCGCGATCCGCGAGCGGAACGGAATTCGGGTATAAATAAAGCAGGTGCCCGAGTTGAAGCTCAAATTCTGTGAGCGAGGTTGTGGCTAAGCAGATGTGCCTTCTCTCCATTGCCACCCTGAAAAGCTAGCTGTAATCCTTGATGGAGGTCTTTGCATCCTTGATTTTCTCGAGCGCAATCCTCGTGTAGAATTCGTGAGCGTGGTTAAGCAGATGTGCCTTCTCTCCATTTCCAACGTGAAAAGTTAGCTGTAATCCTTGATGGAGGTCTCTGCATCCTTGATTTTCTCGAGCGCAATCCTCGTGTAGTTCCTGTGACCAGGAGGTTCCTTCTCCTCGTCTGCCGCTGAGATCCTGCTCTGACCCTTTATAAACAAGAGGCATGTGAACGGGCCTAGAAGCCCCGCCCGTTTGGCCTCGCCCACATACACTAGTGGTGTGCACCGTCTTCCGGCCCTTTCCCCACTATGATGGACAGCTTAATCAAAGGACCCCGGTGCTTTCGGCGCGGTGGCAAAGTTACAGACACACAGGTCACTGGGGAAAATTCTTCAGGTCCTTTACGCAGCTGTAGTGTAGGAAAGGCACTATACATTTACCCAACGAGGTAGCACTTACTGATTAGCCAGTAGAAAGTACTCCAGCTGAGTAGAGGTATTGCACAAAACGGTGGCATCTTCGTGGATAAATATGCAGGGTAGGTGTGCAGAATTCGTGAGCGTGGTTAAGCAGATGTGCCTTCTCTCCATTTCCAACGTGAAAAGTTAGCTGTAATCCTTGATGGAGGTCTTTGCATCCTTGATTTTCTCGAGCGCAATCCTCGTGTAGAATTCGTGAGCGTGGTTAAGCAGATGTGCCTTCTCTCCATTTCCACCCTGTAAAGTTAGCTGTAATCCTTGATGGAGGTCTCTGCATCCTTGATTTTGCAAGCGCAATCCTCGTGTAGTTCCTGTGACCAGGAGGTTCCTTCTCCTCGTCTGCCGCTGAGATCCTGCTCTGACCCTTTATAAACAAGAGGCATGTGAACGGGCCTAGAAGCCCCGCCCGTTTGGCCTCGCCCCACATACACTAGTGGTATGCACCGTCTTCCCGCCCTTTCCCCACTATGATGGACAGCTTAATCAAAGGACCCCGGTGCTTTCGGCGCGGTGGCAAAGTTACAGACACACAGGTCACTGGGGAAAATTCTTCAGGTTCTTTACGCAGCTGTAGTGTAGTGTAGGAAAGGCACTATACATTTACCCAACGAGGTAGCACTTACGGCTTAGCCAGTAGAAAGTACTCCAGCTGAGTAGAGGTATTGCACAAAACGGACTCATCTTCTTGGATAAATATGCAGGGCAGGATTCATTCTGGGCTGGCACGATGCTCCTGTCACAAAAATTAAGCCTCAACAGGAAGCTCTTACAGATATAAAGGGGCGCAGCAAAATCTCCGCGAGCACGCAAAATTCCGCGTGCTCGCAGAGATTTTTTGCCGTTTCGCGGAATTTCGCGGAACGCAATTCCGCAAATTCCGCCCACCCTTAAAATTTGGCACTGCACTGCTTGCCTCACACAATCTATGTTGCTATGGGACACAAGCACTACAATGCCACTGTAGTGTTTGGTGTTGTGTGGCCAGGAATTATCCCTGCAGTTATGTTTTTGCAGCTTTTGCCAGGACTACACTTCCCTTTTGGGCACTGTGGTGATGGGGCTTGGGGCCCCATTGCCACACTGTTCAAAATGTGCTTCAGCTATGGAGCACACACTTCCCTTTTGGGCACTGTGGTGATGGGGCTTTGGGCCCCATTGCCACACTGTTCAAAATGTGCTTCAGCTATGGAGCACACACTTACCTTTTGGGCACTGTGGTGATGGGGCTTTGGGCCACATTGCCACAGTGGTCATGGTCTGCTTGCATTGTGTAGGCCACACACACAATTATGTGTGACACATGTGTTAGGGGGTCACATTGTATGTTCAATGTCATGTTCAGTGTTATATGCATTTGACACAGACCACACACGCTTGTCATGGTGTTGGGGGCTGGGATGTAATTTACAGACAGTCCTTATGTGGGAGTATGCTAGTTGTGTCATGCATTACCCGTCCTATGAGTAGGGGTGGTTGTAGTGACAGGCATCCATCCCCCTAAGAGTGGGTATGGTAGTAGTGGCAGGCATCCAGGCCCCCCTGGGTAGGGGTGGTAGTAGTGACAGCCATCCATCCCCCTAAGGGTGGGGATGGTAGTAGTGGCAGCCATCCAGCCCCCTATGGGTGGGGATGGTAGTAGTGGTAGGCATCCAGCCCCCCATGAGTGGGGTTGGTAGTAGTGGTAGGCATCCAGCCCCCCATGAGTGGGGATGGTAGTAGTGACAGGCATCCAGGCCCCCTGGGTAGGGGTGGTAGTAGTGGCAGGCATCCATCCCCCTAAGGGTGGGTATGGGAGTAGTGGCAGGCATCCAGGCCCCCCTGGGTAGGGGTGGTAGTAGTGGCAGGCATCCATCCCCCTAAGGGTGGGGATGGTAGTAGTGGCAGGCATCCAGGCACCCCTGGGTAGGGGTGGTAGTAGTGGTAGGCATCCAGCCCCCCATGAGTGGGGATGGTAGTAGTGACAGGCATCCAGCCCCCCCTGGGTAGGGGTGGTAGTAGTGGCATGCATCCAGCCCCCCCTGGATAGGGGTGGTGGTAGTGGCAGGCATCCAGCCCCCCCTGAGTAGGGGTGGTGGTAGTGACAGGCATCCAGCCCCCCCTGGATACGGGTGGTGGTTGTGGCAGGCATCCAGCCCCCCCTGTGTAGGGGTGGTGGTAGTGACAGGCATCCAGGCCCCCCTGGGTAGGGGTGGTGGTAGTGGCAGGCATCCATCCCCCTTAGGGTGGGTATGGTAGTAGTGGCAGGCATCCATCCCCCTAAGGGTGGGGATGGTAGTAGTGACAGGCTTCCAGACCCCCCTGGATAGGGGTGGTGGTAGTGGCAGGCATCCAGCCCCCCCTGAGTAGGGGTGGTGGTAGTGACAGGCATCCAGGCCCCCCTGGGTAGGGGTGGTAGTAGTGGCAGGCATCCAGGCCCCCCTGGGTAGGGGTGGTAGTAGTGGCATGCATCCAGCCCCCCCCCTGGATAGGGGTGGTGGTAGTGGCAGGCATCCAGCCCCCCCTGAGTAGGGGTGGTGGTAGTGACAGGCATCCAGCCCCCCCTGGATAGGGGTGGTGGTAGTGGCAGGCATCCAGCCCCCTGAGTAGGGGTGGTGGTAGTGACAGGCATCCAGGCCCCCTGGGTAGGGGTGAGTAGTAGTGGCAGGCATCCATCCCCCTAAGGTTGGGTATGGGTGTAGTGGCAGGCATCCAGGCCCCCTGAGTAGGGGTGGTAGTAGTGGCAGGCATCCATCCCCCTAAGGGTGGGGATGGTAGTAGTGGCAGGCATCCAGGCACCCCTGGGTAGGGGTGGTAGTAGTGGCAGCCATCCAGCCCCCTATGGGTGGGGATGGTAGTAGTGGCAGGCATCCAGCCCCCCCTGAGTAGGGGTGGTGGTAGTGACAGGCATCCAGGCCCCCCTGGGTACGGGTGGTGGTTGTGGCAGGCATCCAGCCCCCCCTGAGTAGGGGTGGTGGTAGTGACAGGCATCCAGGCCCCCCTGGGTAGGGGTGGTGGTAGTGGCAGGCATCCATCCCCCTTAGGGTGGGTATGGTAGTAGTGGCAGGCATCCATCCCCCTAAGGGTGGGGATGGTAGTAGTGACAGGCATCCAGCCCCCCCTGGATAGGGGTGGTGGTAGTGGCAGGCATCCAGCCCCCCATGAGTGGGGATGGTAGTAGTGGTAGGCATCCAGCCCCCCATGAGTGGGGATGGTAGTAATGGTAGGCATCCAGCCCCCCATGAGTGGGGATGGTAGTAGTGACAGGCATCCAGGCCCCCCTGGGTAGGGGTGGTAGTAGTGGCAGGCATCCATCCCCCTAAGGGTGGGGATGGTAGTAGTGGCAGGCATCCAGGCACCCCTGGGTAGGGGTGGTAGTAGTGGCAGGCATCCATCCCCCTAAGGGTGGGGATGGTAGTAGTGGCAGGCATCCATCCCCCTAAGGGTGGGGATGGTAGTAGTGACAGGCATCCAGCCCCCCCTGAGTAGGGGTGGTGGTAGTGACAGGCATCCAGGCCCCCCTGGGTAGGGGTGGTGGTTGTGGCAGGCATCCAGCCCCCCCTGAGTAGGGGTGGTGGTAGTGACAGGCATCCAGGCCCCCTGGGTAGGGGTGGTGGTAGTGGCAGGCATCCATCCCCCTTAGGGGTGGGTATGGTAGTAGTGGCAGGCATCCATCCCCCTAAGGGTGGGGATGGTAGTAGTGACAGGCATCCAGCCCCCCTGGATAGGGGTGGTGGTAGTGGCAGGCATCCAGCCCCCCATGAGTGGGGATGGTAGTAGTGGTAGGCATCCAGCCCCCATGGTGGGGATGGTAGTAGTGACAGGCATCCAGGCCCCCTGGGTAGGGGTGGTAGTAGTGGCAGGCATCCAGGCCCCCTGGGTAGGGGTGGTAGTAGTGGCAGGCATCCATCCCCCTAAGGGTGGGGATGGTAGTAGTGGCAGGCATCCAGGCCCCCCTGGGTAGGGGTGGTAGTAGTGGCAGGCATCCATCCCCCTAAGGGTGGGGATGGTAGTAGTGGCAGACATCCATCCCCCTAAGGGTGGCGATGGTAGTAGTGACAGGCATCCAGCCCCCCCTGGATAGGGGTGGTGGTAGTGGCAGGCATCCAGCCCCCCCTGAGTAGGGGTGGTGGTAGTGACAGGCATCCAGGCCCCCTGGGTAGGGGTGGTAGTAGTGGCAGGCATCCAGGCCCCCCTGGGTAGGGGTGGTAGTAGTGGCATGCATCCAGCCCCCCCTAGATAGGGGTGGTGGTAGTGGGAGGCATCCAGCCCCCCTGAGTAGGGGTGGTGGTAGTGACAGGCATCCAGCCCCCTGGATAGGGGTGGTGGTAGTGGCAGGCATCCAGCCCCCTGAGTAGGGGTGGTGGTAGTGACAGGCATCCAGGCCCCCTGGGTAGGGGTGGTAGTAGTGGCATGCATCCAGACCCCCTGGGTAGGGGTGGTAGTAGTGGCAGGCATCCAGGCACCCCTGGGTAGGGGTGGTAGTAGTGGCAGGCATCCATCCCCCTATGGGTGTGTATGGCATTGGTGTTGGCCATCCCACCCCTATGGTTCTGCTGTTGCTAGTGTACGTTATTTGTGCATCCCTATGTGTGTGTGACATATTTCGTGTACGTGTGGTTTGTTTGTATTGTTGGTGTTTGACTTACCGTCTGCGCCGTACGCGTCCGTGCCGGTCCCGGTAATAGATGTAGAGTATAGGTAGGACCTGCGCAATGGGATTCATGCTTGGATCGTCTCGTTCGGGTTTCTCGTGTCTTCGAGTCGTACTCGTAGCAGGCTTGTTCGTCTCGTAGGCGTGGATCGTCTTGTGGCGCGAAACCGAGCTTATGTACGGCTCGCCCGGATGCTCAAACGTGCCAGACGTAGCGACAAGTTCGGCGCGTACGGAAGACGCATCGTACTAGTCCGGCCGGAAGGTGCTGTGTATTTGGTTCCGTGCGACTCGATTCGGCGTTTACGGATCCGGCTCGGGCGGGGAACAGGAGCTGGAATGGGTAAGTACGGCTCGCTCGGAATCTGGGCTGTTATGCGCATCGTACTTGTTCGTTCGGTAGATTGTTCGTGTCGGTCGGAAAACACGCGTACGGCTGGTATTTTTTCCGAACGAATACTGTTAGGTGCGCTTCCGGCCAACATCAGAATCGACCCCTTAATCTCTCCGTAAATTGTTTCCTTAACTGGTGCTCATTAAAAAAGCACCGGAGTTGATTATTAAGTGCCAGTGCTGAGCACCAGAAACCACGGGCTCAAATTAAGCCCTGGGCTTTTCCTGACATAAATGTCAGAAAGCACTAAACTTGTACTCGGCATCAAATGAAAGTGATGTATCTTCCGTCTCTCATGTCCTTCACCAATCACCACATAAACAAGAATATGACGGCCAGTGAGAAAGGGGGAAAAGGGGTTTGGGATTAAAGAGAAAATAGAGAACGTAGGACTCCACCACTCTGATTCTTCACTTTTGATGGGCACTGATGCCTGCAGGATGTTTTGGGTGTCTAAAAACACAGAGATATCTTTAGCAACTTGCCATGAAAGTCGTGCATACAACTGTAACAGTGAATAGATGGATATGCATTAGCAATATCTCGGTGTAACCAACTCTCTGTAATTTGATGTGCAACTTGTATTTTCTGAAACAAAACATACAAATGATGAGTATCTTAAACGTATGTTTCCCAACAGAGCAGAATAAATACCTCACTTTTCTTCGCTATGCATTGTCTGTTGAAGATGAGTTCTAGTTTCTAATTATTCCTGTGTCTCTGCAAGGTAATTAGCCAATATTAATATTCTGTAATTCCTATCATATTAACATCACTAGAACTCTAAAATCATTTGCATAGACATATAAACACTGCATGAGCAACGTAGAGGTTAAAAACTTGCAGAAATTGAGTGCTTACAGTGCCTAGGAAAGTTCATTATAAATATTGAAAAGAGTTCAAAAGTTCATTTCAACCACACAGCTTGACATTCAGAGTAATTCTCTGTATTATTAATGTCCTCCAAAGTACTCCAAAGGAAGCAACCAGGTCTTAAGCGGTTATAGCTATGCCGCCAGTTATTCCTCTTGACAACAAATGCTGCAAGATGAGTACAGTTAATCTGACAACCCTTCAACCGACAATAAACAATGATATTGCTGCATAAATTTCCCAATTTTCTTTTATTAGTTATCTGCACTTCACCTGTGAATAACCTGAGGGGTCACCGTGAACAAGACTCATTTGGAGCAGAAACTTTTTTTGTGTCAGCAACTTTGCAATGATGAAATGATGGAGTAAACACTTTATTTGCACCGGCACCCCTAAGTGTACATCCTTTCTGAGGACTTAGTAGTAGTGGAGTGAGATATGGTAACTGGCTACCCGAACCTGCGATGCGCACTCCCTTGCAGGGCAGGAACAGACGTGTATAGACGGACGGACAGACAGGCGAATGGACAGATAGGCGAACGGACAGATAGGCAAACGGACAGACAGACAGACAGACAGATAGACAGACAGACAGATAGATAGATAGATAGAATTGTGAGCCCCAATGGGCAATGGGAAAGTGAAAGCAAAATAAATAGACAACAAAAGGTGATCTTCTGGCCTCTCTTCCTTGATGTCAGGACTGCTACACCAGAGGTACTCACTGGGTATGCATCTGTAGGGAGTGGCCAATGATTATTATTTGAAGCCACCATTAAACTCTTAGGGCCTTATTACGAGTTTGGCGGTCTGACTGCCCGAAAACACAGCAGCCGCGGTCTCTAGAAGACCGCAGCGCCAGCGGTCTTCTGACCTTCGTATTACAAGTTTACAGTGGTGCCAGCGGTGTGGCTGCGGAGATCTTGCTGTGGTGGTGATTACTTTTCCACATGTATTGATGCCTGTGAGAGCATTTCGACTGCATATGTGTCGGATGCACACATATGCATGATACATGTAGAAAAATACCACCTACCCATTTACCGGAGTCTGGCTCATACGTGGGCATTCCAGGAAATGGGTATATGGTACAAAAATAACCCACCTGTATATTGCTGCAAACAGGGCCGTAATCCTCAGGGTGAAGATGATGCTGTGAAGGGGGGACCTGAAGAAAGGGATCCATGTCAAACTCTGATTGAAAGAACAGGAAAGGGGTGAGTACGCACACCAAATCCTTAGTTTCCCCTGACTTGAAGCTGGCGGTCCCACCGCCACGGTCAGCTTGTCAAAAAGCCAACTTGTAATACGGACGGCGGGGAAACTCCCCTGTACCACCCATATGGCAGCTGCTTTTCCCCGACCACGACCCCGGCCGTCTGCGGTGTGCTGGCGGCGTCAGCAGTTCAGCCGCAGTCTTTGCAATAGCAATTCGCCCATCTCGTAATACGGTGGTCGGACTGCGACCGCGGGTACGGCGGTTCATGGACCGCAAAACTCGTAATAAGGCCCAAAATCTAGCCAAGCACATGAGATAACATTCGAGATACATTATTAGGACGCCTTTCTCTCTCACTATCAGTTTTCTCTGTAGAATAGAGGCAAGCACCCCAATATAAAAAGAAACTAACATCAATCAGTGGCTACTGTCTCCACAGACTTATTTCAGTTGAGTGACATTCACTTTTCTCTCACCTATAATGATGGATAAACTAGATTAAAGGCACAGGCAACAAACAAATGATTATATTCACAAAAGATTTTTTAAAGTCTTTTGTAGAATGTCCTCAAATAAGGATTTTCATAGTGTCACAACATGGGACAGAGTTCACTTAAACAGGCAAAAAATCCAAGGGTTAGCAAATTATAATTGTCCAACCAGAATCACAGCAAAAACTCTCCATGTAGTAACACGAGACAATCCAAGGCAGGAGGTATGCAGGCAGAATCCAGCGATGAACAGTGGCACTTGATGGATCCCATCCAGGTCAGGACAGAAAGTTATGGCTTCAAAATGACAGGAAGTGCCTAAGTTTGAAAAACAATGTAAGTGAGCAGGCTGTCTGCTTTTATATTGTTTGTTTCAAAGTAGCATACATGCCTACATTTCAAAACTTGAAAGAGGGAGATAGTGAAAAAGATTATGGGAATTTATTTTCCCCATTGACTAACATTGAAACAGTGCAATTCTCGGCGGTAGACAGCTAAAATAGAACCATTTTTTGCTTTAATAATCAGGAGTCTCCCACTTAAATTGGATGTGTTGGCATGTAGCAGGTGGCTGTGCTCTTGAAGAATATTGGGAGTACACTCATTCCGGTCTTGCATTACTTTCGTTTAGTGGTATTTCTGAGAATATGCCAGCAGCCATTTTGGGTTCCTGCAACAAATCTTTGAAAATGAATTCAAAAGAAACATCTCTATTCAGCGTTTTTGCAGTTTTGGGATAAACACTTGAAGACATTATGGTAAGACTTCTATATGCCCTTTTTAGTCTATTCAGACCTGCTGCTACATCACCGACTGGGCGATTCCTATACAATGATCTTAATATCTGTGGCACACAGCAGTGGTTGTAGCATTAGTGGTTTGAAGCCTGATGAAGTTAATTATTGTTCTTGGTTACTGTGTGAAAACACTACGGGCCTGATTCACAAAGGTAAACTTTCACTTTTGTTTAAGTTTACGATTGTTTGGAGTTCACAAAGGGATTTACTAGTAGTATATTTACTGCCTATCTGTCCTATCTTTTTATGTGCGGAGACTTTGCTGTTGTAAAAATACTACTACTAAATTCCTTTGTGAATACCCAAAAATTGTAAACTTACAGAAGAGTGTAAGTTTACCTTGGTGAATCAAACCCTAAAGGTTTCTACTTGGCAGTCACATGAACGTACATACCATTGATGGAGATATTATTTCATATTAATCTATGATTCCCTTTAAAGTACAATACCTATTCCCTTGTCACTGACTTTCAAAGGCAGCATTCGTCTGCAGCACCTGGGGCCATATGTGTGAAATTGCATGTTTGCGATTTCCTAATAGCGAATTTTAGCAATTCACTATCAGAAAAGCGCAAACTGCGATGTACAACAGTGTGTTTGACACTGTTAGTGATTGTCAGTTGGTTGCAAATGGACCTGCCTCATCAATATTCATGAGGCAGGTTGCAAATTGCGACTCATTGTGAATGGCATTCCCTGTCGCAAAACATTCATACATACCAGTGCAATTCGGTATTAGGAAGGGACACCCTAAACACGCCCCCTTCTAATACCGAATCGCAAAAGCAAAATGCGATTCAGTAACAAGTTACCGAGTCACATTTTGCCTACTGTACATGGCAAAATGCATTTTACCGGTAGGAAACTGACCGGTAAAATGCTTCGTACATCTGGCCCCTGGTTCCTTGGTCTGAAGCTCTTCCAACCCTTAAGACTCTCCAATACTCATCAATTTATTGAGTGTCTGTGTTGAGACATAAGTCTCGTTATTCCATGTCAGGATTAATGGGTTTTAAAGAGCTTTTATCGTCTCAGCAAAGTCACAAGGTTAGGCATAATCAACAATGGAGCATAAAAGTGTTGGGATCTTTCTTATATTTATTTAATCAACAAGGCTTAGTCAGTTCACTGAGCTTAAACAATCTCTCCCAATTTACTAATAACGAAGCCTTAGGCCTCATTCCTCTTCTTCAAATAACAGTGTCTTATGTTTAACAGCATTACATTTCAAGTAAAAGTTCGGGTTGTGCTCATCGCATACACATAGAGCTTGAAGTGGTTAACATATTTGCAATTAACTTTAAAACATGTTTTAATATACTGATTGAATACATGGCTTCACCTAAATTATTTACATCCTCAAAGAGTCTCAAGGCACTATATCCAAAGACACAAACCACATGCAGAATGCAGCACACATGGAAAAAGCAAAATACGAGGAGAAATTAATAATTTATCCTCATATGTCCATCCTAAGACCAGGTTTTACCTGCCATTAGTTTTTGGCGCTGCTCCATCCTTGTAAATATGGGGCAGCGTCAAAAAGCAATGGGTGTTGCGGCGGAACACCCACTGCAACACCCATTGCATTCCCCATTCATGCTAAGTGGAGTGTGAAAAAGGGCCCTATTTACAAAGCGGCGTTAGGCCATGTTAAGTGGCTTAACGCCACTTTGTAAATATGGAGAAGGGGATATCGCCACCAGAACGTCCCTGAAAGGGACGTTCTGGTGGCGATGTCCCCTTGTTAATATGCCCCTTTGTTTTTGTTTCAGTCTCTAAGTGCTACGACTAATACATGCCACTATTGCATAATGTAATCAATCACAGTTTGTCAGCCTCGTTTTCTAATGTAGGTATTTAGATATTTTGTGCTACACTTCACTTTTCAGTTACTTCCGAATGCTGAATATGATGATAGCTTAATGAGCAGAAAGGGGAAGTAAGAGTCCAACAGGGTGTGACGGGTAACTGTCTCCTATATTCTTCATCTGTAACCCCGGCTCTACATGGAGTTCAGCTGACTGGGTTGACATCTTAAGTTAGGGCTGTGGGTATTTCACAGTCCGGGGCTTTGTATTCCGATGGGTCTGCCTTTGTGTTTTAGTAACTAGAAACATTGTTGGTTCAACAAATAAGTGGATGTTGAATGAAGGTGTCTGGGTGGAGCATAGTGTGTTGGCAGTTCTGGGCAGGTGCACAAATAAGCCTTATTAACAGCGGCAGCTCCTCCGCTAGGAGCATCACCCCCCCCCCACCAGCTGCCTCAAAACGTCAGGAATGGATGAATAAATGATAATAAACACATTTTATTATCGTTTTATTTTTCCTTTCCTGCAGAGTCTTTGGGAGCGGGGCCATGGGGGATGACAGGCTGCAGGAGGAGTGGTGGGCACTGTTGTAAGTGCGCATGATGGTTTGGCCGGCTGTCTCAGACCGGTCAAACCGTCATGCGCACTGAAGTTGTTTACAACCTGAGCTGCGTTGCCGGATTGGAGACAGCAGGCACAGGCTCTCAGTCTTACTGGGAGTGCAAATTTAGAGAACTCAGGCCAATCCTGCTGCTGCTCTCATGAAATGAGAGCAGCGTCAGGATTGGGTGCAGTGGAGTCTGGGAGCCTGTGCCTGTGAGCAGAGGAGTAGAAGAGCGCCACGGCTGGCTGCAGGTAAGTTTGTTTTTTTATTTATTTTTTATGTTGTCATCCCCTTCCCCCGCCACTCTTCCACAACACCAGCCGCTACTGCTTTGTAATTATAAAAAGACGTAACATTTGATCATTGCTACAAACAGGTTTGATGTCCGACAGGTTTGATGTTGTTGTGCTTATGGAGAATTAAGTATATTCTGGCTGCCTAGTTCTGGGATATAAGTACTCTGGAAATGTGGAGAGTAGTGAAGATGATGCTGCTGTAGTTATGATGTACCATGAGGTCAAACCAGTTTTCGGTCTGGAGTTGTGGGAGGGTTTGTCAGTGTGGGTGGGAGAGAGACCTGCAGATTGGCACCCTTAACTAATCAATTATGCAGAACAAACTAAAGCTCGGATACAAAAAGTATCTCCAGTTTCCTTTCTTTCAGATACCATGATGAAGGGTTGCTAATCTTGGAGGCCAGATGAACATATACAAGGGGCTTAGTTTGAGTAATCTCAATTTTGGCTGTGCTCATGAAGAGTAACGCCTCCTTTTTCAAGTGAACAAATGGTCCAGGCAAGAGGTACTGTTGTCTGGTGTTTCTGGCTTTTTACTCAACTGGAAGTTAATTTGGGTGCCAGCAGTGAACATTAGTTTGTTAGTAACTAGTAACTTTTCACATGTAGGCAGAGATCTCCTCCATCGGGCAGAGATCGCCCTATGATAAAGTATAAGGATGAGCAAAGAAGTTTATTATACTTTATAAAAATTGTGAAAATAATTAGATGTTAAATATTAAGTTAAATTAATTTGTACAGATATTTTGTTAAAACTGTTTGTTAGGCCTCAGTGAGCCTTATCGCATTTTGGTTCCTGATACGTATTTTCCATGCCACCGCTGAACTATCCAGTCCCCAAGATTTAATCAAGAGCATTTAAGGTGACCTCATGAATGACATCATAAACAGAGAATAATCATCAAAAGCTCCAGAGAGTCCCTCGCGATATCTCTCAGAGGGACAGTAACCCTGTTGGCTGACTGTGCTCCACAGTGTTGGGTGCACATCCCTTCATGTAGGCAATATGTTACCTGACGGAAAAATGGATATGGGGACGCTCAAAGACATTCTGTAGAACTGGAAACCAAACAGTGGATCAATTGTTGAGAGGACCTACTGCCCCAGTGGCGAACAGTGACCATATATTTTGGGGCATATTCATGGGAAATGTGGTGCAGGGCAGTGCACCAAGTTACCTTGCTGCGCTGTGTCACAGGGAAAGGGCAGGAATGCACCATATTTATCCAATACGGTTCATTCCTGTCCTTTCCTCCTGTGCTGGCACAGTTTCGGCAGCCTAGCGCCAACGCAAGCACCCTTGCACCACGGTACCCCTTCCTGCACAAAAACAATCCATATGGGTGCTTTCTTCTTTCTATGTGTTCTGTAGAAAGAGAAAAAAACAGGGAGAAATAAAGATATTTTTCCTTGTTAAGCCTCAACTGGGGAGGCGTATCTTTTTTGGCGCATTCCCAGGTTTACTAGGTTTGGTAAAACCCATGCAACACCCATGGAACGCATTCCTTGTGCAGAGTCATGCAATGCAGCGATTTGGGCTGCATTACTTTACTCCAGATTTATGAAGCCATTTAAAGCCACGCAAAGGGGCCTATTAGGATGGCGGGCGGACTTTCATCCGCCCGCCATCCTTGCGGAGCTGGGACCGTCTGCCATAGGTGTACCGGTCCCGCCCGCCCTATTAGGATGCGCCCGCCACACTGGCGGGCGCATCCTGGTACTTTAACATTGCGGACGGTGCTGCTGGCTGCAGCACCGTACGCAATGTTAAAATTCCAAGTTGTGCATTGCCATGCACAACGTGGCAGGCACCGCGCGGTGCCTGCCACCTTGTGCATGGCAATGTCGGGGGGTACCATAGGTACCCCCCAGTGCAGCCCCCCCCAACCCCCAGGGGCCTGCAACGGGCCCCCAAAGTAATTTCCCACATGCCTTTCCATGGCGGAGTCTCCGCCATGGAAAGGCATACCCACCGCAACCATCATATTATGGATGGCGGTGCCTGCAAGGCACCGCCACCATATTGTGGGCTTTTTCCGCCCGGCCGGCAATCGTGACGATTGCCGACTGATGGAAAAGCGGCGGACTGACTTTCCATCCGCCGTGTTACCCACCGCCATTGTAATCTGGCGGTGGGTAAATCTCATTGCGATGGCGGGCGGATCGCCACCGCCGGGCCGGCTGTGGCGATCTGCCCTCCATCGTAATGAGCCCCAAAGTGTCTTTGTGTGGCTTCATAAATATGACTTGGAGCTTTGCGTTGTGCATTTACCACTTTGCTTAGTGCAAGCATGACAAAAGGCCCCTTAGTGTCTTTTATTGTCAACATTTGATTAAACTATCTGTAGGGAAGTGGGAGGATGGATAGTAAAAGGCTGTACCCTCAGTCATAGTGCCTCCAGGTCTATTGGTCATACATTCCTATTTTCCCATGTGAATACTGACTGTGATTTAAACATTGATTGTTGTCGAATAAAAATTTATTTTATATGCTCAGAACATTTGATGGTGAGTTTTATCATAACTGCTAAAATTAATTTATACAGCTATTTTAAATGTAAAACATAAAAACCGCTACAGTACTAGTAACATAATTGTATAATAAAATATAACTATTGTAAATTCAATTTACTTTATTCTTAAAAGATTTATTACAGAAAAAAAATCTCACCTAAGGTAGAATGTTTACATTTGTTCACTATCTATTAAAAATGCTATAACCTATGTACAGAATTAATTTAAATTGATGACATTTTAAAAAAATAAAGTTACATTTATTTTTAAATTTTAAACAGTTATTGAAATATATAGTAATCAAATATTTTTTATTTATATATAATGTTTACTATGAAAATAAAATTATATATATATTTACAAATTCAAAAGAAATTAATTTATTTTAAGATTATTTTCTATGGGGGTTTATCTTAAACCCATGATTCTATTATTTTCTATGGGTGGGTGTTGCAGTACCAGTGATTGGCCATGTGTAATTCTGAACTTTCTCCAGGTTTGAGCTGGAATACACTTACAATTGTTATGGGTCCTTTTTCGCTGCAGTAACTTCAGAAATGAAGTTTGTGAGTAGGAAGTTTTTTGTGGGTGGATGCATGACCTTCCTCTAACCTCCCCGACCTCCAATAACCCGTCCTACTTCTCCCTAAACTACACCCATTTAGTAGTAAGTATTCCCTTTTTTGCACCTCAATTCCCATCCCTCCCACATTTACTACTAAAATGTAGGCAAACATGCGAAAAGCAGTAAGGTGAAAACACCCACACATAAAAGACAGGAAAGGCAGAGAAGTAGACCTCTGCATGTAGGTTATCAAAAAGCATTATTACTATCGTAGTACTATTAAACATACTACAGAATGAACCAGCCTAATTCGGAGGCAACGTCGGGAGTCGTGCAGAGAAGTGACTTTCAGTCCAGCACTGTTACACAATAGGATGGAGGCAAGATGATGATAGAGAGAAGAGGAGAGAAGGACATTTAGGAGCATATTTACAAAAAATGCCATAGGGTAGTGCTGCAAGTCTTTTTGCTGTGCTGCTCCACACCAATTTGAAAGGGCAGCAATGCACCATATTTACAAGATACGGTGCATTCCTGTCCTTTCAGCCAGTGCTGGTGCACAATTTGGTGCCAAGCGCCAACGCAGGCCCTCCTGGACCATGGTGCAAGGATGTCTGTGTTGTTGCCAGGATATTTTTTGTGCATGAAGGGGCACCTTCCTGCACAAAAACAATCCATGGAGGCGTTTTCCTTGTTCTGTGTGTGCTACGAATGCAGCACACACGGAAAGAGGGGAAAAATGAGAAAATATTTAAACATTTCCCCTCGTTAAGCCTGCTCTGGGGAGGCGTAGGGTTTTGACGCTGCCCCAGATTTATGTGATTTTGCAAATCTGGGGCAGAGTCAAAATCCACGGGTGTTGCATTGGAACACCCACTGCAACGCCCATGGAAAGCCTCCTTGACGCAAAGTAAGGTAACAAAGGGGCATATTAACAAGCCCATTATTGCCGCTTTAGCGGCCGTTTTCGGCCGAAAAGCGGCGATAATGGCATCGCAGTATCAGCAAGGACACGCTAGCGCGTGTTTCCTTGTCGTAGCACAGGTTTTGCTTACGCCTTGCATCGCATCTCTAATGAGATGCAAAGTAGGCGTTCCCGAGCAAAACCACAGGGAATAAGTCGCTAACCGCACATCGCGGTATTTACAAGGCCTGCCCTGACACCCATAGCGATGTCAAAACCCGCGCTAACCGCTGTTATCGCTGATAGCTAACGTCTGCAGAAATTCAGACTTAGCTATATGTGTAATGGGGGGTGGAATCTCAGGCTACAACCACCATGGGCTATTTACAAGTAATTCCCTATCGCTGCAGGAATATCGCTGGATTTCCAGCGATATTCCTGCATTTCGCCGGCTATCGCTTGATGTTTATCGCCTGGGTGATAAGCGTTGTTGATAACGCGCTACCCGGGCGATAAAATCCAGCGATAGCCGGCGATAAGTAAAATCGCGCTACTCGCGCATAGCGATATTTAGCGCCCGTTGTTGGTAATATGCCCCAAAGTGCTTTGCGCTGCCTTGCCTTACTCCATATCTATGAGGCCATGCAAAGCCACACAGGGTGGCTTTGCGTCGCCTCATAGATTTGATTGAGAGACCTGCACCACCGGAGTGTCAAAAAAAGTGACACTCTGGCAGTGCAGGCGTCATGTAGATAAGCCCCTTAGTTGTTTGGGTATATTTACACTCAGATATTACCAGACAGAGTGGCAAGTAAAAAACACATTTAACGAATGCTACTTTAGTCCTCTTAAGAAACAAACGTTTGGAAATTAAAGTGCTATAAGAAAGCAACTATTTTTCACCTGAACCCTGAAGAGCTAAATTGCTATGAAGACACCTGATATTGAACCTTTTAAACTGAGAGTAGGACACCTTATCCATTAGACCAAACATGACTCTGAGGGGCATATTAGCAAGACCCACGTTAAAATTATCGCCGTTTTTGCGGCAGGAAACTGCCGCTAAAACGGCGATAATGGGCTTGCTAATATGCGTTATGGAATTCCAATAGAAGCCCAGGTTAGATGTGCAGGACATCTAACCTGGGCTTCTATTGGAATTCTATAACGCATATTAGCAAGCCCATTATCGCCGTTTTAGCAGCAGTTTCCTGCCGCTAAAACGGCGATAATTTTAACGTGGGTCTTGCTAATATGCCCCTGAGTTTTTCATCTTGTAAACATAACCATGACATCAAATCCAATTAAAAACGTCACTAGGGTTACCTAGGTAACTGCACATGGATAGCTGCAGAATAGGATTGAGGGAAGGTGATGACAGAGGGAAGAGGAGAGAGTGGAATGTTTTTTTAGTTTTTTTAGGCATTGTATATGTACAATCAGATATTCCCAGACAGAGTGGCCAGTAAAATATTTTTACCTATTGTCCTCTTATCAGACAAAAAATTTGACATCAAAGTGCAATATAAAAGGAAGTCATTTTTCACTTAAACCTTGGAACAGAAACATTACCCCGAAGGCACATGGTCATGGACCTTTGATGTTCGGACTGAGAGTCTGACACCTTCCCGGTAAGCCCCACACGATTCTCTGGGCCAGATTTATCACTTACTCATGCACCGCAGCAGCCGCATGCTGCGCTGTGTGAAAAGGAGAGAGGAGGAGAGCGCCAAATTTACAGAAATATGGCATGCTCATCCCCTTTCCCTAACGCCGGCGCTGAAATCAGCTGCCGTGCGCCACGGAGACACCTTTGCGCCAAAGTGCAAGGGTGTCCCCGTGAGTCTAGCATAGGTTTTGTACTGGAAGGATATCCTTCCAGTACAGAATATTATGCATAGACTGACTTTAACCCTTTTTCCTCTTTGTATGTGTACTGTACAGTGCAGCACAAATGAAAAGTCGGAAAAGAAAGGAGAAATGAAAGCATTTCTCCTTCGTTGCGCCTACTTCAAAAGGGTGCAGTTTTCTGACGCTAAACCCTGTCTACTTTATTTATTAAATAGGTTTTAGCATCAGAAACCTTGGATGGTTGCATGGGAACGCCCATGCTCCACCCTTGGCGCTAAGTAATGCAAGACAGTGCTCTGAGCTGCTTTGTGTTACTTGCGCGTTATTTCCAGCGCTATACAAGTTTAGCGCTGGTAAGCAAATCGGAAAAAAAGATTTTGCACTGATTTGCGTCACTTTTGTGACACAAACGCAGCGTAAAATCTTAGTAAATCTCCCCCTCTGTTGCTTAACCTGGAAACCTAACAATGACATTCGATCCAATTGAACAAGTAAATGGGAGTGCTTAGTTGAGTGCACACTGATAGCTGTTCCATTTACACCATAGTATGGATGCAGGATAATGATAGAGAGAAGAGGAGGGAGGGAAACATTTTTAGTTCTTTGAGCTACATATATTTACAATCAGATATTCCCGAAAGAGTGAAAATGAAAATACTTTTACATAATGTTACTTCTGCCCCTTAAAACCAAAATATTGTACATTATAGTGCAATACAAAAGCCAACCACTTTATACCTGAATCTTGGAACAGACACATTATCTTGGGCACATCTGGATGTGAACCTTTAACCTTCAGACTGACACCTGAACTATTTAGGCCGCACGTGACACTCTGTTGCTCACCTTGAAAATATTACTATGACATTCAATCCAATTAAACAATTCCCTAAGGTTCCACAGGTAACTCCACTTGGATAGCTATTCTATGTACATAGTAGAATGAAGGGGAGGTTATGGAAGAGGAGAGAGGAGAAAGTTGTTTTTTTCTTTTGGCTTTGTATATTTACAATCAGATATTCCCAGAGTGGCTAGTAAAAACAAATTTCCCAATGCTACTTTTGTCCTCTTAACAAATAAAAAATGTGGAAATTGCAGTGCAATAAGTTATCAATTAACTTTTCACCTGTTTATGGGAACAGACACATCACCATGAAGTTACTGGGGCATATTTACAAGCCCCTGTCACCACAGGAACGTCACTCTCAGTGTCAGCTGGATCGCGGAGGACCTGGGCAGGTAATCTCCATCGGGATTGGGCGTTATGTCGGGGGTTGGGAGGCAAAAGTGATATCGTGATATGAGCGTTGTCGGATAGTGAGATGTCGGACATCTCTGCAGTGGCTAAAAATTGGAGCAAGGGGAGGGAGAGGAAGTAATAGTCAATTCGTGAATAGGAGTGATGCACGTGGGAGAAAGATGAGAAGTCTTTGGAGTCAGGGTGGAGGTATCTCCAGGCATCAAATAACCCTAAGTCAGTAATGGTATTTTTAAGAGCTGCTGACATAGCCCCAGTATCCCGATATGTTTGGGCACTATGGTCCCAGCCAGGATCCCACACCAGGTTAAAGTCACCCCAAGGATAATCGCCTCTTTCAAAGGTTTTAACAGATCACATAAGTGTGAGCGCAGAAAAGTATCTTGGGTTTGATTAGAAGCATAAATGTTTAGGAGGGTCAGAGGTTGCATGCCCCAACGTATTTGGATTTTGAGATAGTGCCCTTCAATGTCTTTTATCACCTTCTGGGCAGTCCCAGCCAGGCCAGCCTTCAGTAGTATGGCTACTCCAGCCGTTTTAGATGAGGAGCAAGCCCAGTATTGTGTTGGGTATTTAGGATGTGACATGAGTCGGGTGTCAGTGGAGAGGAGGTGGGTTTCCTGAAGAAATATAATATCAGGGTCCTGGAGGAGCAAATAGCGCCAGATCTGACGTCTCTTATTAGCGGAGTTAAGTCCTCTAACGTTTAATGAGAGGAGTTTAAATAGATTCGTCATCGTCGATCCGATAATGGTTTCTATGTGGTAAGTATATCAGGAGTGCCTATGTGATCCCAACCACCTGTCCGGGGGGCCCTTGATACAGACGGGTGAGTAGGGGCGTGTGTAAGGCAGGGTGAGCGATAGGGTGTCCCCAGAGCAGTGGTCAGTCTCCCAAGGCTGAAGGAATCCGCCCATACCCCCTTTAAGTGAGACGCACCCAACGGGTATAGACAGGGAGGGAAGGGGTAGGTGGGGAAAATAGTCTCAACAGGAGGCGGCCAACAGGGCCAAACAAGGTCAATGTCTACAAGGAATCGCCCATAGTCCAAAGGATGGGCCATTCTGAAGAAGTCACTCTTCAAAGGGACACTGTAATCGTGGGGGAGGTGGCAGGCACAAACAGGTCATCAAGTCTCTGCATCCAACGACCTGCTGCAGCGAGAATCGCAGGGAGTCCCAGCCGCCGGTCTCTCTCTGAGAGAACCAGGAGCCGGCGCCAGAACACAGGGGGGTGATGCTGGGGGCCTCGAGTCATCACCGGTCTCACCCATGAGTTCGCCCCTGGGGATCACCGCCCCCTCAGTGTTCCAGGATGCTTAGGTGCATTGTAGTTAGTTGGATCTCCTCCAGCATGTCGGGACTCCCGGGATCCGTGCTGAAGCTTGAGTGTTTAAAACTAGGAAGTTTCCCTGCGTGAACCCTTCCTTTTGGTCAGGAGATCGAGGTTGTGGGGAAGAGTCATTCAAAGTCTGAATATGATTAATGATGTCCTGCTTAGCCTGGGAGGAGTCCCGCTCTAGAAGGCGCCTCCCACGTCCCGGCGACGGGACAGTGGACTACTCCAGACGGGAAGGACCTCCAGAGCGCCAATGTGGAGAAGGAGAGCCCCCATCCCCAGAGTCCAATGGGAGGCGGAGGAGCTGTTTTGCTTCACGTAGCGATCGGAGGACCCACCGTTTGCCCTCCCAGGAGAAAATCAGCACAAATGTATGGCCCCACTGGTATTTAATATTGAGTTCCTGAAGCTTATCCGTGATTGGTTTAAAGTCTTTATGCCTCCGGAGGGTGGCGGAGGCTATGTCTTGAAAGATTTGTATTGAGTAGCCATTATAGGACAGGGATTTGGCTCCCTAGATCTTTTTCAGGATGGCTTCCTTCTCGACAAAGAAGTGTACTCGCGTAAGAATTTCCGGGATGAAGTCTGGATGACCTCTGGGACCCGGAACTCGATGCGCTCTGTCCAGGGCGGGCGGGGATGCCCCCTCATTCTCGCGAACCGCCTGGAGGAGGTCCGCTGTAAAGGTCATGATGTATTTGCCTTCTGCTCTGTGGGGGACTCCTCTGATGCGTAGGTTGTTACGCCGGCTTCAATTCTCGAGGTCCTCCTGCTTGAGCTGTAGGTTTATGTTTTGATCCTCCAGTTCCGCCATCCTTCACCATAGGCTGTCGCGATCCTCCGTCCTTGCATCCATGGTACGCTTGAGGTCGTCAACACGTCCCCCGATCTCCGTGACATCCCTCCATATATCCTGCAAGCCAGACTTAAAATCCTGCTTAAGCGACCCTATTTCAGCCTTAATTTCTTGAAGGAAAGAGTTCATGTAAGCCTGCGTAATCGGTATTCCATCTTGGTCTTTATTCGTCGCTAAGTCCGGGGAGTCAGGTGCAGGCTGCGACTGCGAGTTGGATTTTAACCATAGGGAGGTTACTGGGTTATCTCTGGACAAAGTAGGGTCCGGCGCCTTGTTTGCTTTGTTTTTGGGCATGGCTGGAGGTTGCTCCCTGGCCACACCCCGGCAACTACGAGTTAGATATCGCTTCAGCGTTGAAGCAATGCAGCAAAGTGTGTGCCAGGTTCAGGTGGGGACCAGGCGGGTGAGAGACTTACAGGTAGGGGACCAGAGACAGGTTAGAAGAGAGCGAAGGCCCGTCCCCAAGGAGAGACCGCCGAGCCCAGGTCTCCCCACTGTCACTTCAACAGGTAGGCACAATTAATCACCAGGGTAATGCCAGGCCAACTGTAGGTACGGTGAGCGCCGTGCCCATGGCAGATTAGTAAGTGCGGTCTCCCAACCCCGGAGCAGGGTCCACGAGGGAGCCCCAGACAGCAGACTGAGGGAGTCAATAGAAGTGGGGGGTCCCAGGTACTCGAGCCACAGCAGCCTGCGTTGTTCAGGCCTCCCACGAGGAAATCCACTGTAATAAATGCAAGGGCAGGCCTCTGCTGTAGCTGTGGACCTCCCCAGGGTGCTGAGTTTATCTGTCGGGGCCACCCTGGATCCAAACAGCTATTCTGAGCAATAGTTAAAAAACCGAGGGTGTCCCCACCACCTCTAGATAAGTGGGCTCAGGTGACAGTCAAGTATAGGCCCCGTGGGCATGCAACTGAGTACCTTGTAAATGGGCTTCGTCCTGCTGAGCTCAAATGCGCAGTTCCACTCCACCTGGGGGATCAGAGGGTGCTCCTCCAACGTGAGGGGTATCCTCAGAGGGTCGAGGGCCCCTCAACAGGTCCGCTGTGTTCAGGCACCGTCCAAAGATCACTCCCCACAACAGCGGCCTCGCACGCAAGGGAGGCAGCCCAGCAGGTGACCCCGGCAATCCTCCACAATCCGCACTGCTGTTGGGTCACAGAGTCCCAGGATCCGGGCCCAGAAGATCAAAGGCCCTCCCGGTGCTCAGCCCCGCCCAGGGGACTCACCAGGCAAGGCAGGGGCTGATGAGTCAAGGATCAGGGCTGGGGGAAAGCTTCCGTGCACCGCACCAAAGACAAGATGGCGACAACGCGCTCAGAAGCGGCCCCTCTCAGTGGCAGTTCGCAGTAGCACAGCCGAAATGGGGCACCCACTCCCGCTACCACCAACGGGTCGGGCACCTGGCGCCGACCTCCTCGTTCTGTGAGCCCGCTGCGTAGCTCCAGTATGCAGGAGGTGGCCCAGCAGGTGGCCTCAGCGCATCGCTCAGTTCCCTCTGCCACCGGAATGGAGAATTTCAGGCCCGGGGTCCGGGGATGCAGAGTCTCTCCCAGAGAGCGGCCGCCGCCAAGAGGCCCCCAGCGCCGAGCGACGAGTTGGTGAGCACAAAAGCAGGGCCGGGGGGCAAGGTTTTCTCCTCCTCACCTCAGCTACAAGATGGCGGCGGTGGACTCAGCCTTGGCTCACGGCGGTGGCAGCTCACGAGCCCTCCGATGCCATCAAAGCAGTTTTTCAAGTAAGTGGGGGCTCCCGCCCCTGTCCCGACATCAGGCTGGGCACTCAGCAGTGGCTAGCAGGTCCGGCACCCGGGGCATTTAGCTTTTACAGGCTGCGGTGGAGCGGAGACACAGCGGCACACGTCTCACTCCATTCGCGTCCTGGCCACGCCCCCTCTACTGCTCATCCATGCATTTTTTAACTGACGGAGTGTGACGTTAGCAATTTTGGAGCTAACCCGTGCTTTGCCAGTTCATTGTAGATATGCCCCTTGAGAGTCTTACACTTTACCCATTAGGGCACATTAAACACGGTTGCCCTACTAGTCAATGGGATTGTTTTGGTGAATGCACACTGGCAGCTCTTCAATTTACAGAATAGGATGGAGGCAGGATGATGATAGAGAGAAGAGGAGGGAGGGAAACTTGTTTTTAGCTCTTTGGGCATTGTGTATTTACATTCAGATATTTCCAGACAGAGTGCAAATAAAATACTTTAACCTAATGCTGCCTTTGTGCCTCTAACAAAGAAATTTGTTGACATTATAGCGCAATACAAAAATGAGGCATAACCATGGGGACACGTGTACTTAAAGCTTTAATTTTCAGAGTGAGAGTCTGAAATCTTACCCATTAGGCCACAAGTGACTCTATGTTGTTCAGATTGAGAACATAACTATGACATTAGATCCAGATAAAAAAGTCACTAGGGTTCCATAGGTAACTGCACGTGGATAGCTATTCTATTTATAGAATAGGATGGAGAGAGGGTGATGACAGAGGGGAGAGGAGAGAGTAGAACGTGTTTGTGTTCTTTGGGAATTGTATATTTACAATCAGATATTCTCAGACAGAGTTTCAAGTAAAAAATAATTTTACCTAATGCTATTACAGTCCTCTTAACAAGCACAATTGTGCACATTGAAGTGCATTATGAAAGCAACTCATCATCAATTCAACTTTATTCGGCTGCTTTACAGCCATAAAAGTACATAAATATATAAAACATCAAGATATGGCATAAAAGGAAATAAAATGCATAATTACAGTGGATACATACGATCCACAATTCAACATAATAAATTTTTGATAAATCTGCAGCTAGTAAAATCTAGTACATAACACTCTTCCTTAAATTAATTGCCTTCAAAATAAAGGTAGCAGCTTTAAAACATACTAATGGATCATTTAAAAGTAGCAAAAACTGCAAGGCCACATCATAGTTCCTAATACCCTGTGCGACAAAAATGTGCCTCAGATAGTACCGCCGATATTCTAAGTAAAAGCTACAGAACAGTATCGATGCGTGATGACCAGGGCGCAACGGGTATCAGTGAGGGTGAGATACCTTGACAAAAGTGTGACAACTGGGTCCACCCCCTTGGCTGATGCCAGGTAGCAAGAGGCTACCACCGCAAAGAAGGAAGACATAACAGTGTTTTTCCTGCTAATACAGTGGGTTGTAAGTACAATCAACCCACACAATCCCTGCATGCCTTAGCACGCATGCTGACTTTTTTCCTTTGTTGGTCCTGACGAAAGTCATTCTGACCCTTAAAGGCACTTTTGATAGATGGCTGAAACATGTAGACCGTTTTGAGGATAAGTTGGACCAAACTAATATCCTACATATATCCTCCACTATTTTTTTTAACATTGACGAAGACTTCCTTGATTAAAACTTTTGTCCAATTTGACTGGAAGGCTTGAGCCAATTTTAAATACTGCACCTTTTCACTAATTAACTCACCATCACTATTCCAACCTCGAAAAAACAAAAGAC
Organism: Calotriton arnoldi; assembly: GCA_963921515.1. Taxonomy (NCBI): domain Eukaryota; kingdom Metazoa; phylum Chordata; class Amphibia; order Caudata; family Salamandridae; genus Calotriton; species Calotriton arnoldi. The sequence goes on along the minus strand of CAWUFW010000320.1, from coordinate 18,037 downwards.
CAGCTCCGCTGTAATCAGGCTTTGCAGCACACCCTGGAAACATTCGGTGACCAGGGTGGGAAGCCTATGATGAAGCATGTCACCTACTAGGTAGGTGAGTGAGGGTTCCTTTAAAAGCCCTATGGGAACCTAGGCACTATTACTGACACAAGACAAATAGTATTGATAACCATCCTTCAAGGAAACAGACATGTACATGCGGAAGGTAGATTTCATCTTTTCCGAATCTATACTCAGATCTGCCCGGTGCCTAAAAAAGGTAACTTTAATCAAATTCTTGGTGAGTTTCAGGACCATTAAAGGGTCACTGCACACTGGCAGTTTAAAAGGGTACTAAATGATGAATTAATATACAACAGCCATGAAATGTGAAAAGTGTTATCCAGTTTTAGACAGTCTATATTGATTGATTTAGTAAAACTGGTCTCCACTTTGGACCAACTAGAAAACCAAAGGAGTAAAGGTTTAACCAAGAGTAAGTCTTCTAAATATTGAAATTCAAGCTTGTTGAGCAATAAAATTGGATGCAGAGGAGGGAGACAGAGTAAACATTTGATAAAACAGTTGGTCGAGTTGTAACGGCTTGCTAGGGGAATTTCCCCTGGCCTTGCATATCTTTACCATTCAACTTGGATGAGAACTTAAAAATTCCATTCGTGTTTCTAACCATTTTCATTTTAGGATTGACAACATGTTGGGCCCACCAACCATTGCTCGTAAAAAGGACTCCCAAATAATTAAAAGAATTTACCCCAACAATGGGCTTATTGTCAATAAAAAGGTCTGCAATTTTTTGGTTGATGCCAGCAGATTATTGTGACCATTTTGGATTTATCAATCTTCATACTCTTATCAGCCATGAACTCAGCAAAGGCATTCATCAAGTTTTGGAGGCCAGCCGGGGTCCTGGATATCAGCACAGCGTCATCGGCATATAATAACACTGGTATGGGACGCACGGCGACACTGGGGGCATCAGCTTGTATGTCCTGTAGGAAAGAGTCAACCCTACTAATAACAAGCATTTGCAATGCAATAGGTCTCGCATTACTTTAAGTTTGAGCATTTGGCGTTGCAAATATTAATGCAACGCCAATAGCTCAAACTTTCCGTAATGAAAGACCTACAGCATTGTAAATTCTTGTTGGAACTATTTATCAGTCTCATGTTCTACAAATACATGTGGATGCCAAATATTGGTACAGAGGCTTTGCAGGTGCTACTTGTTTAGTACCCCTTGCACTTCCCTTACTAAGCTAAGTTTCAGGGTTCAACAAACTTGTTGCTGAATGCAAAAGTAAACACAATACATAAATCCCTTTTTTTACATCCTGTAGTTTCTAGTTCTTGCCCCTACTTTAACTCCTCAGAAACACTTAGGAGCAGTCAAGGGGAAAAGGATGGGACAAAGAGTTAATACTGTGATATCATTGTGGTCAAAGGGTAAGTGAGGACCCTCTCACTGCATCTTGTATTTTGGTGAACAAATAAAAACATGCAAAGACAGTCCCTACTGCACATGCCTACACTGGTTTACGAAGGGTTATCTGAAGAAAGAATCACAGGCTAGGAACAGACATTCATTTAGATAAGTCGTATTACATATCTTATTGTTAAACAAGGCATAAGAAAAATTACCGGTTTAAACTAAAATTGAAAATTATAACACTAGTACTCCATATACCAAATTCTATATCTTGTTGCATAAATACATTTTCCATTGATTTCAGATATATAGTCTACATTGCGTACATATCACATTAATTGAAATAGGAAAACTAAAATTGTCAAACGGCTTTTTTAAATGGGGAGATGTCAAATCCTGTTACCATTGATGAAATTATAGAATGGAGTGCACAAATTTTCATCTCATACAAAAGGATGTCACTGCAATACAGATGCTGCTAGATATTGCTATTACATATAAAATAAAGTATTTTCTAGCCTACATAACTAAAAAAGCTGCCAGTCACCAAGGAGTTCCGTGACCATTAATACAGGAATAAGGCCAAAGCCCAAATTCCTTTAATAAACCATGGAATTCCTAGGTGACGATATTCCTTTAATATATAATGAAGGGTAATCTATTCCTTATAATATATGGTGACAAAAGTAACCTTTCCCTCAAAAGCTTAAATCTTTGGTTTCTTACTCTTTTATATAAAAGAGATAAGGTTTCAGTTAAACAGATCACATTTCGACTAAGTATAATGAGATTAAGCATCCCAATTGGCAGCTAGTAATTTCTTCCAAAACCGTAATATACACTATTTACTGTATCACTTTTAAAAATAACTGTAGTTTTTAGACTGTGTAGGAACATACAGAGATGTTCATGCTTCTGTGTAATTATGTAATGATTAGTGGCTGTGCAAACAAAACCTGTCATACATTTCTTATTTTTACTAAAGGATATTAATTTCAAGGAAGCAGTCGAGAAGGGCTAAAAAGCCAATTCATCCTTTTATTGTTAAAAAAATATCTCTTGGAATTCTGCTCAGTATGGTGCTGGTGAACCTTTGCAAAAGAGGTGGGACATGCGCCCGCCTTTAGCCATTTGTAGGCTACGATAACTAAATGACACAGGCAACAACCAACCCAATGCGTGGGGGGAGTCAGACCCACACAATGAAGTTTAGAGTGCTTACAAGAAGCCTTGCAGAGCAGCGCATGTGCGCTGGCTCAAGCTCGACCTAAACAGGAAGCACAATGAAATAAAATATTTGTGTAGGATCACGTAATTTGGAAAAACGTGGAAGCCGAGAAAAATGGAGGTTTTTCTAATTTTACATTGTGCTTTTCAGCCATGACGTGTATCTCTGGTCCTCTCCTGTTTTCCATGAAAGGTTAATGTTTTTTCTTTAATTCTTAACACATAAGGTTGGAGCATGGGTGGCTGCCTGAAACCACATGAAAGCTCAGCTCCATTTGGGCTGGAGGGTTCAACAGAACATCGAGCAGAGCCAGGCATCTGGCTCAAACTTGGCTCGAGCTTTCTTTGGCTAGCCGGCCTCTAGCGTATGCTTATTGTCTGTGTAAAGCCATTTGGCGATTGGAAAAGACTTCACAAAATCACAAAATGGTTTGAATACATGCAAAAACGCCATTTTGCTGACACAACCCCCTGTGATTTTGAGAGTCGCTAAACTTGCAACAGCAAAATACTTCCTATATACGACTTCAGGATTTTAGCAGTTTACAAAAGATATAAATTTAAGGTTCATTCTCCTGGTGAGGGAAAGCGCGTTCCAAAGCATTGCACAACTACACCAAGGGCCTTATCTTAAGTGCAGATTTTATTAATCGTGGGGTTGCCTGAAATGAAATGACATAAAGATCTCAGTTTAAGTGTGGGTGTAACTGTTTTTTGTTTGCCAGAAAAGTATGCACGGGTTTCGTTTTTCAGACAAGAATCTTTTGCTGAAAATTAAATAGGAGATTTTGTGTTGTGTGCTTAATTATCTCCCTCATTAGGCAATAACAACAGCAATGCTTCTTTACCATTCCATCAATGATACAATATCTATCTCTTTATTTATTTATTTGCAGAGTTTTATATAGCGCGAACATGACCCTTCAGGGTATCAGAGAGCTGTACACATAGCAGTCAGGTCATACATACAGGAGTAAAGGCAAGAAGGAATATGCAGGGAGCAATACAGATACAGTGTACGAAAAAGGTCTGGTAGAGCCATGGTCTGGAGGTGTCCTCGGGAAAATGGCCAATCTGAGTGATTTAGGATTACTAGTGCAATAGTAATGTAACAACATACTTGTTATATACTGTTGAAACACTTTATTAACGGTTACTATCATTACATGCATTGGTATTCAGCGAATCGACTTTGGAAGGATTAATAGCTGAGATGACCTGGTCAAGCATTTGCAATTCAATAGGTCTCGTATTATTAAAGTTTGATCTATTGGCATTGCTAATAATAATGCAACACCAATAGCTCAAACATTCAGTTTACAAAAAGGAGCCACAAAGCCTAGGAAAAGTAGAGAAAAGCAGAGGGAAGGGGAAGGGACAAGGAGTAACCACTCGGAAAGAGAGGAGCATAGTCATGGGGAAAGGCGAGAGAGAAGAAAGGCGCAAAAGGGACATGGGGATAAAGGAGGAAAGAAAATGTTGTGGAAGGATATTACAAGAGGGAGAGAGGAAGGGAGACGGAAATAAGAAGATACATGAGTGAGGGGGAGAGAGAAAGAGGGAGACAATGGGCGGGAAGGCGAGGGACACGTGGAAGAGAGTGGAGGCTAGAGAAAGCCTGTTGTTAAAAGAAAGGTGAGTGGCCCTGCTCTCCTTACATGGACCACGCTGCCCTCCTCTTCTGAGTACCCTAGAGCTCCTTACCTGTCCAGCATCGCGGGAAAGCGAGGGACACGTGGAAGAGCGTGGAGGCTAGAGAAAGCCTGTTGTTAAAAGAAAGGTGAGTGGCCCTGCTCTCTGTACATGGACCACGCTGCCCTCCTCTCCTGAGTACCCTAGAGCTCCTTACCTGTCCAGCATCGCGGGAAAGCGAGGGACACGTGGAAGAGCGTGGAGGCTAGAGAAAGCCTGTTGTTAAAAGAAAGGTCAGTGGCCCTGCTCTCCCTACATGGACCACGCTGCCCTCCTCTTCTGAGTACCCTAGAGCTCCTTACCTGTCCAGCATCGCGGGAAAGCGAGGGACACGTGGAAGAGCGTGGAGGCTAGAGAAAGCCTGTTGTTAAAAGAAAGGTGAGTGGCCCTGCTCTCTGTACATGGACCACGCTGCCCTCCTCTCCTGAGTACCCTAGAGCTCCTTACCTGTCCAGCATCGCGGGAAAGCGAGGGACACGTGGAAGAGCGTGGAGGCTAGAGAAAGCCTGTTGTTAAAAGAAAGGTGAGTGGCCCTGCTCTCTGTACATGGACCACGCTGCCCTCCTCTCCTGAGTACCCTAGAGCTCCTTACCTGTCCAGCATCGCGGGAAAGCGAGGGACACGTGGAAGAGAGTGGAGGCTAGAGAAAGCCTGTTGTTAAAAGAAAGGTGAGTGGCTCTGCTCTCCCTACATGGACCACGCTGCTCTCCTCTTCTGAGTACCTTAGAGCTCCCTACCTGTCCAGCATCTGCGGACACCTTTCATCTCCCAGCCCTTGGAATGCAACATTAACTGCCTGGCACAGGGGTGAACTTCAGTTAATAGCTGCTTCACGAAGAGCAGCGCCTTGTCGTGCTTCAGTGCCCTGTACAGCCGAGATGAATGTGAGCTGGAGCGACAGCCCGTCAGGATGCAGGAAGTGCGCGCCGACGGCCGGGCCGCGTGAAATGTGTATCTGTGAGAGATGTATACCTGGCGCTTGAATACGCCAGCTATCTCATCGGCCTAATTAGTAGAAAAACTGTCAGATCCTGAATGGATGGACATCGCCCCTCCCCCCCTGCCCCCACACACACACACACACACACACAACCCCCACCGACCCCCGAGCACTAACAGAGCAACCTTTAACCTAGAATACCGCCCCCACATTTCTTCGCTTGTTGCTCAACTACCGACAGTCATATACCAGCTCTCCGTGAAGGGGACATAACCCAGGCTCCATGCCCATACAATCTATGGCCTCTCTGCTGCAGCAGGCTAACAGCGGGTCTGCTGCATATTGTTACTTTTCTGTTTTTATCGCACCCTTCTGTGCTGTGAAATGGACTGAATGTGACCTTGATATAGTCTAATGAAGACGAAAGAAAACAGCTGAAAATGAAAGTAAAACAGAGACGAGTCACGGAAGGAAGGGGAAAAAGATAACGTTAGGAACATAGGGGCAGATTTACAAGGCTCTTGCGCCACTTTTGCGTCATTTTTAACATGTGAAAAGTGACGCAAAAGTGGCGCAAGGGCCTTGTAAATCTGCCCCATAGAGTGCAAAATACAACAAGCACTGGTTAGAGGAAACTCTCCCATCTGCCGAGGTAGACGTGAAATGTCCCTTCTTCCACACTGGTGAACAAGTGATGTGTAGAAAGAAGGATTGTTCATCACGCCATAAAATTAGTAACTAGAGCCTGATACAACATGACGCCATGAAGCAAGATACTAAGTGACTCCACGGTGCCTGCTCCGGTGTCACGCTAGATAGAGTTTCTTATTGCAATGTCGCAGACGGCATATGTCCAAGCAAGAGTGGTTTCTGCCTTCACTGCAGAAAATTATTTCATTGCACATGAGACTGCAGGAGGAAGAGACTCTCGGGAGGAGACCGATGTACTTTCTCGTATCAACAGGTCAAGGAGCAATCCTACCAGGCCAGCCCCAGGATCCGTTCAGAGGCCTGTGTACAGCCATGATTCCCGACAGGCACGTGGCAAGCTATAAATAGATTCTACTACAGAGGAGGTGACCTCATCTTTGGTCAGAGGAGGCGGATGAAATATTCATTTAATCACAGCGTTTGCAGGCTGCGAACTTTACACAGTGAATTTAATTACCTCTAAAATGTACCCAGTGTAGCAATACACCAACGTTCGCTGAAGCATTTTTAATTTACAAAACCATAGCACAGTTCTTAAGGACCAACATACATCACTCCAAATACAGTCTGGCCTAAGTTTAGCAGTTTACATGGTGTGCGAAAGCCTGCAACTAGAAAATTCGAAGCCAAGAGAAAGGAGGCGAGAAACAGACGTTTAAATAAAAAGATAAAACCAGATTCAGCCTGGATTGTAAATTACTGCTGCATTCATCGGAACTCCCAATTCACCCCGTCCCACCAAAAACAGCATTCTTTATCAAAAAGAATCCCCAGCTTCCTCGAAGCACCCAACTGCCACTAAGGCACAGGTAAATTCCGTCGTCACCCTCCTAAACACCAAAACCATCGCCAAACCCCCACAAACAGACACGCATCCACTTTTTCAGTAACAAATGTGGTGAAACCCTTCCTCTTTACCAAAAGCAACATCCAAAGAACATCAGCAGGCAGGCTAGCAAACAGAAAGCACTGGCAGGCACATATCTACAGCTAAATATTTCACAGGGCGCACTAGGAATCAGGTGAACACAAGCCCAAACCTTTAAATGCGGTCCTTTATTCCGAAAAAGGGGCAATCACTCATCAAACACCCCAAATGTGTTTTCGGTTTTAGTAGGCCAGAAGATTCATGAGGAAAACGGGATATGAAAAATAAATAAACAAGTGTGTTATAAAGAAAGATTTCTCTAGAAATATAAATTCACACTTACATAGCACTAAACGTGCTAGCGCGAGCCTCCGCACAGCGTGATTAGTAGTGCTCAGTACTACAATCCCATCCCTTTTCTCTAGCATATCTGGCGCCTACTTACTCTACTCGTGACGTCTTGAGATGTGGTGGCAGTGTCCCTCGACGCGTCCGTTTCAGTGCAGGCCTATGCATAGGCTACAGCTACATTAACAGACCTTTCACACCGGAGGTGATCCATTAGCGGCAATTCCATCTATAAGAGTACCGGTTTTTGATGTGTCCTGCTTCGTTTACTTGCCTTTTAACTTGTTAAGCTGGGGCATCTGCTACCGATTAATCAAACGAGTTAACATGGAGGCAGACAGACAGAATCGGCGCCTGGTGCCGTTCTGTACATTGTCCGCAACAGACTAACACCACGCAGACGTCATCGATGCTCAGAAAACCAAAAAAGCACTCAGTGAACAGTACCTCCGACACTGCATTTCCCGCAGCTCACAGTCGATACATTGCCTCCGCGGGTAAACTGCATGCAAAGCCAGAGATGCAAACACAGAGTTAACAAGCACGGAATCGAAACCAGTGGCTTGTTGCCAACGTTGTATCATATTACTCGTACATTTAAAAAAAACTGTCTTGCTAATTCAGAGCCGGTCCTTGCTTAGACAGCGCACTTGGCAGAAATACAATTACGACGCGCTGAAAGTTACACAAGAGAGAGAGGTGAAAACGAAGGGAAAAGAGTCGGTGGAAAACTTGTGGATAGAGGCACAAAACAGTTACGGTGACAGTAACAAAGAAAGTATGAAGAAGAGAGATGGAAAAGTGGGAGAAAGGATGTGAAGGAAGAGCTGGAAAGGAGAAGACAGGCAGAGACGGGACTGAGGATGAGAGGAACATCGAAGCGGCCGTGAAAGTGATCGCGATCAAGCGTGGCCAGCGATGCGAGCGAGCGCGGCAGCGAAGCGAACGCGCGCTGCTGCGCGTTCTGGCCACCGTCGGGAATGGGCGCGACAAAGGCGGGACATGCGCCCGCCTTTGCCCAATCGCGTGCCGTTTTTTCTAAAAAAACGCACGCTACAGCCAATGAGGGCTTCTGAAAGCAAAACCACACGTACGAGCGTGTGGGTCGTTTTCAGAAGCCCTTTCTACAGGTCTCGCGCTGCGCGAGCAGTCCTACGCACTGCAACGCTAGGCGTGAGACCTAAAAAGGGAAAATAGCAGCAGGCCAAAACACATCCTTGCCGAATGCCCTGTTCTACTTTAGAAGTGGATGAACATTCTCCCTGTGGTCCATAGCGCACTCTACTTGATAACTTCAAGTAGAGATGTGCAAGAAAATTAACAATAGCTGCAGGAGCACCAAGAGAAATCAACCATGACCATAATAAGGAATGATTGACTAAGTCAAATGCACTGCTTAGATCCGCAAAACAAAGATATAGGGTCCCTGTTTTGGCCTGAGAATATTTCCCTATCAGCAGATCTAGGTTTAAGCATTGCTCAATCGTCCCTAAACCCTTCCTAAAAACGAACTGTACAGGGGAATGGGACGGAATTCTCGTCGGCCCATTCCTCAAGCCTCATCAGTAAAATTCTACTCTTCACTTTCACTGATGAATCCAGTAATGATATAGGGCGGTAGTTTTTTGGGTTAGACCTATCACCCTTCTTAAAAATTTGCACCACTATTGAGGTACCCCACGACGATGGGATCATACAAGTATCGGCAGCATTGAACACCAAGACGCCAAGATGGGTCCCCATAGATGTATAACAGTTTTAAAAACGTCTACAGGTACCCCATCAGGGCCTGGAGCCCTAACCCCAGCACTTATATGCAGTGCTGAGATCACCTCTTCAACTGAGATATCTAATGGGGGGATTCTGATTATAAATAATTGAATGAGCCTCTACTCCATCCTCCTTATACCTACATTGGAAGAGGCTGGAAAAATGCTCCACCCATGCTTTGCAAGAAACAAATGAGGGGAACACGGGTGTCTCGTCATTTTTCAGAATTGGGGTGTTTACCGTATCCCAAAATAGTTTGCTATCCTTTAATTTCACAGCTAAAGACAACCTAGTCCATGCCTTTTTCTGTAGAGTCTTTATCCTTAGGGTGATTGCCTGTTTGTAATCAGTGCGAAGAGATTAAATTAATACATTGTCCCGAATGGAACTATGAAGGGCTACCTTTAGGAGCTGGGCTGCCAAAGTGCATGAATGGTCGAACCATCCCTTGTTTTTAGAATGAGAGGGATGCACTTTACGCATCAAAAGTGCATTGATGGAACTTACTATACAATAAAAAATTTCTAATATCATTGAGGGGACTATTTCTTCATTTAAACAATAATTCAATTCCAGGGAGTTGCTAATTAACATATTTTGGGTTAAACGGCACGGATTAACTCCTGCTCATTTAATTCTCACCCCCGTGAGACCTTGTGGGAGCGATATTACTAGCTACAGATAAAACTGGATTTTTCATGCCCCAAAAAAAGAAAGGCATCATAACTAGATTATGGTCACTAATAGAAGCCTGAACCACACAAGGGGTGCCACATTTATGGCTTACTGAGCAGATACCAGTATGTGGTCAATAATTGAGGCAGCGTTTCTTCCCCTAAAAGTAGGGATTAAATCCCCATTCTCTTTCCTTTTACAAGCCCATTACTGCAGGGCATATTTGGCAATAAGTAAGTTTAAAGCATTGCCATAGTCAGTATCACGGAAGAGTGTTGAATCCGCTCCTTCTTGATCGGCGAATGATGACGCCATGGAAGGCCAAACCTGGAGGTTAAATTCACCTGCCCAAAGAATCACATAATTAGAATTAATGGAGCAGAGGAATGTTTCCAATCCAGTATCAAGAGCATAGAGTACCTTACTACGTGTTGAGTCGAACATGTTATTGTAAAAATTTATCAAGACCAAATCACTCCCTCCCTTAATCGTAAATCACATCACTTGGGAGTGAGGTACAACCAATAGGCTCTTTTTTACAATTACAGGAAGCCTATTAGAAATTAGAATCTGTAGACCTTCTTTGGCCCGCCCAGCACAGCAGGGTATTGTGTATAGAAAATGTGAGGAAAACCCCTCAATGTGTCGGGTTCACACTCCATGTTTCCTGTATACAAAGGATATCAAAGGCAGATGTAATACATACCCACTCAGGGCTTCCTAATTTATTCGCTACCCCCTCACATTCCATGATGGAAAGTGATAGCAACCTTCCATGCCCTTATTGGTGTCCCTAATAGCTAGGGTAAAAGACAACGAGCAACCTATGGCTAAGATTATCAATGCGTTTAGTATTGATAGCAGTGTCAATACTATCAGTAGGCAGATGGATAGCACTAATGTTATAATGTCTCTTCCCAGACATCTCGGAGATAGGTTCATGCACTTCACTATCAATACAATAGCGTCTCCCGGGCAGATTTATTGTGAATGCATCTATCCCAGTGTTAGCCACCTTACCTCCCGCTGGAACTACCCAGCTTGACCTCACGGTAGAGTTACTTTCCATGAGTCAATCGTTATCATGGAGAGAGCTCAAAACCTGGAACCTATTGGACGCAATCATAGGGGAAAATAAACAAGCATCTAGACCATACCCTCCCTGACGGTTATAACTCACCATATGTGTTCTATCGGGAGAACATAAATGGCGATAGAAAAAACCCAGAGGGTATAAAGCCATTGTTCTAGCAGACGGGGAGGGCAAGGATGATTTGGCCAAAATATCTCTGGCATGGCTAGGATGATGAAAATTAATGATGATACAGTCCCCTTTAAGACTTTTCCTCAGTGGTCCAACCTACCCCACCTTCCTGAGTAACAGAATTTGATGCTCGCGCTCTCTAGGAAATTGGAGGCTCCTGTTCAGCCAATACAGAACTTTGTTCTTGAGGGTTGCTGTCAATTCTCGTTGTTCTGGGTTCAGAGGGGGTACGTTAACCCAAATGGCCACATATGGGCAACATGTAGGAGGCAAGTTAATTATTGTGGAATTGCAAGGGAACGATTGGTCACTGACTGCTGCAGAACTTACCCCTAAATTGGGCAGGTTCGACGGGTTTGACTGCTGTCAGTCTAAGTGGGAGGGTAGTTCCCAAACTGATTGACTATAGCTGCCGGCTGCACAAATGGGGGGTCAGGAATAGGAGGAACAATATCAATAGTAACCCCCAGTGCACACTCAGTTCCAGGCCCATCCACAGCAGACCCAGAACAACTGCCATCCCTAGAAGATATCCCTGCAGGTTGCCTACTAAGAATAGGATTAGTGGCAGAGCAGTTCTCACCTAGGGTAGTAGGGGGGAGCCACTATGTTAGTATTAGCACTAACTGTGCACCTATTAGCCATACTACTACATAATAGAGTTACTTTATCAATTTTCTTTTCCAGGTGCTCCAATTTGTCCTTTAGTGGTAGGATCATGTTCTTAATGGTGGCAACAAGTTTGCGCAAAGCAGGGCCACAACACAAATCTTTCGTAGAGACACAATGGTCATTCAACCTATCACACGATTGTACAAGAGGATTTGGACTGGCAGGCACCACCCTCTTGGACTTTCTCTTGCGTTTGGCTATTGGCGAATGAACCACAGAAACATAGACCAGTGGGGGGGAGGCTACCTCAGCCACCTCAGCCACTATAGGCGACTCCTGTGAGATACTACAAACCACTGCCACTGTCTCTTGACTAACATACTGTCCAGTTGTAGGTAATGCAACGGTTGGGTCAAGTTCTCCGGGGGTTAATGCCTGGCCACTCGGCCCAGTCGTACCCAAGGATAAACGGTTTTCAGCTAGGTCAATCTCTTTCGAAATAGCTCCCACAGCACGGGCTAGGAATGAGTCAATAGTGGTACATTTTTTATCCACTACCTCCTTGGATCCTCCAACCTTGCGCTTCCCCATGCTATATCCTAAAGTAGAATAAGTATAAAAGGTCTTACTATAGCAGAGTTAGGATGCTGCCACACCACATCCACGGGGAAAAAAAGAGATGGCTTAACTTGAGCCAAGAGGGTTAGCCCAGCCTCGTCCGGGCTCCTCAAGTTGATTATGGCGCTCCGGCGCCTCCCGTCACCACCACGGCCTCCGGGACGGAAATGCTTGGAAAACTGGGGGGTGCAGTTCTCTCCCCCCCAGCAGACTGCCAACCGTCTCTGCAGGCAAAAAGGTCTGCAAGAGTCCCGCTGCTTCTTCTCATGTAGACAGGGACAGCTCAATACGCCCCTTGGGCTGGCCAGATCAGGAGCTAGAGCAACTAATTTTTCACTTGAACGTTGGAATAGACACATTACTATGAAGACACCCGGGGCCAGATTTATCAAGGATTTGCAAGGCCGATGCAAAAACTAAGTGAGATTTATCAAGCCATTCAAGGCCACCTTGCGTGCCGCTGCGTGGCTTGATAAATCTGAAGTAAACAAGGCAGGGCAAATCGCTGCCTTGCATTACTCTGCTCCAAGGGAGGTGTTCCATGGGTGGAGTGTGGGTGTTCACACACATCCATCCATGGATTTTGTGCATTCCCAGATTTAAGATTAGTGGTAGACCTGGGAATGCGTCAAAATGCTACGCCTCCCCAGGTGAGGTGTAACAAGGAGAAATACCTTAATTTGTCCTCGGTTTTTCCTCTTTCTACGTGAGCTGCATTTTGCAGCACACCTAGAAAGTGGAAAATGCCTCTCAGGATTGTTTTGTGAAGAAAGGTGCCCCTTCCTGCACAAAAACAATCCTGCCTACAATGCAGGCCCCCTTGCAACATGTCACAAGGGTACCTGTGTTTGTGCTAGGCAGCCAAAAGTGTGCCATGGCTAGTAAAGTACAGGAATGCGCCGTATAATGTTAAATACAGTGCATTGCTGCCCTTTCACACAGCGCAGCAAGGTGGCTTGCTGCGTTCCGCTGCGTGAAAGATTGATAAACATGCCCCTTGGTTCTGTAACTTTCACCTTCAGTCTGACCATATCTAGTATTCCACTCATGACTCTCAGTTGCTCACCTTGAAAACAGAATATGACATTCCATCCAATTGAACAATGGGATTCCTTTGGTGAGTGCACACTGATAGTTCTTCTGTTTAGAGAATAGGATGGAGGCAAGATAATGCTAGAGAGAAGAGTAGAGAGGGTGACTGTTTTTTTTGTTTTTTGGCATTGTATATTTACATCAGATATTCCCAGACAGAGTGGCTAGTAAAAATACTTTTACCTGAAGCTACTTTTATCTCTATAAAAAATGATAGTTTGGACATTGTAGTGCAATATGACTATATATCCTTTGCAAAGTGAATAGATGGTTTCTTTTTAACAATGTAGGTTTGACTACTGTGTATAAAAGATTCAAAGATACTTGCCATTGATTTTCTGCTTCAGGTGTTGGCAAGAACTCCTCCCATATTTGACATGGCTTTCTTAATTTAATGTTTTCTGCTGCAACCTGCCTCCAACACTAAATTGATACTGCTTTCTTTTGTATTTGGATCTACTTATTTTTCTCTTCGCAGTTCGATAGTTCTTTTGGGCTCCACTGTTTTTGTGGGTGACAATGAGGCTAGCTGTATATACTTGAATCGGGATAGTAGTCCTCTTATCTCCTCCTCCATTTTCTCCCAGCTAACCAAGTTCATTCCATCTTGATGCTGACCCCATGCTGTCATCCTGACCTCTTTAATGGGAAGCCCAAGTTTGTCTTTTAGACATGATGGAATATCTGGGGAACCCCATAGTGGCACTTCATAGGTATAGTCTGTTCAATAAGTGAGTCTAATATTTTCTCACAGCTTTAAAGTGGCTCTCAGGACCTTCAGCCTTACTTTCTTAAATAAAAATAGTTTTTTCGAAATTCAGGAATTTGTTTCGCCCTAGATCTTTTTGCGTTGTAGTGCATACCCTGCCTCTACATGTGTTGTCTGGGCGTGAAAGTAGCATTTGAAAATTTTTTAATTTAAAGGGTGACTATGTAGATAAATGTCCAGAGTGCTAGACTTTCTTTGTCTAGTTTGATTCTGGGAGCCTCATTTATGAGGTTTTGCCGTAGGGCAGCACAGCAGGCCTTCCAGCTGCGCTGTCCTACGGCAAAAGAAAAGGGCAGGAATGTGTCGTATCTATCAGATACGGCGCATTCCTGTCCTTTTCCCCTGTGCCCAAAGGGCTGCCATGCGCCAACGCAGGCACCCTTGCACCATGGTGCAAGGGTGCCTGCGTAGCGGGGATGATTTTTGTGCAGGAAGGGAAGCCTTCCTGCACAAAAACAATCACAAAAGGCATTTTCCTCTTTCTATGTGTGCGGCAGAATTCAGCACACATAGAAAAAGGAAAAACGAGGAGACAAAGATATTTTTCCTTGTTGTGCCTCCCTGGGAGGCGTACGTTTTTGGCGCTGCCTCAGATTTACAATTTTTAGTAAATCTGGGGCAGTGTCAAAAGCCATGGATGTTGCTGGGAACGCCCCCAGCAACACCCATTGCAAGCCCCTTTAACGCAGAAAACTACATTAAAAGGAACAACATTTATGAAGCAGCATTAAGCCCAAAAAAGTGGCTTAGTGCTGCCTCGTAAATATGGAGCAGGCTCCTGCGCCACGGAACGTCACATAAAGTGACATTCCGGCGGTGCAAGGGGCCTCATAAATGAGGCCCTGTGTTTTTTCCAGGTGAGTTGTATCCCTTTTGATACCCAAATAAAACTACTCATTTTACTTGGATTCTAACAATCTTATTTTTTGGAAAAGTTAATGGAATGGAATGAAACAGAAAGGTCAATTTAGGATGGAATGACATTTTCATTACATTCAGTCGGCAATATATTGTCAGGATCACTGACATAATATCGACAGTCCGAATATCGACATACCAAAATATCGGCACTAAAATATCGATAACACTATTATCGACGAGCAATACTTATTTAAGAAAATACACAAATATCGACACCATATTATAGTCAAACCAAAATATCGTTTTAAACATTATCGAACACACAAATATCGTAACATAAAATATCGAAATGTGTTTAAAAATATACAAAATGTCCTAAATATCGAAATAAAAAATATAGACAGCAAAATTATCGTTTTCATACAAATATCGACTATTTAAAAATTACTAAAATAAACATATCTTTACACCAAAATGTATTTTTACACTATAAACATTCACTACACACATTATAAATATAATACGATCTTTTTATAATATATAAACATATAAAAGCATAAAATATTAGCAAAACAAACGAATAAATAATAAATAAAATATTATTAAATATAATGCATACAGCATTTAACATTAAAAGCAATGTAAAACACATTTAACTAACAAAATCAGTTAAAAAAAAAAGTTAGCACTAACAACTTAATTAGCGTTTGCCATATAGGGAAACCAACTGCCAAAACAAAAAAGAAATTAACAACAACGAATTAAAACCTCACACTAATAAATTACACCAATAACATGAAACTATCAATAAAATCAACACTATATAAACAACAAAAAATGTATATTTAATTTACACTTCAAACCTGCAAGAAAAAAGAAGGGGAAACTCTGCCGGATTGCTTCCAGAGCGCAGATTTTCATTACAGAAAAAAGCTTTAAAACTGCACTAAGCAAGTAAAACTGCATTTAAAATATAACACTACTTCTAGTCTTCACCAAAAAATATATATAAAACATAGGGGCATATTAGCAACAACTTGCGATATTTATCGCAAACAGCGCTTAGCGCGATTTTTTTTATCGCCGCCTATCGCTGGATTTAATCGCGGAGATAACGCAGTATTACCAATGTTTATCTCCACGGCAATAAAAAATCCAGCGATAGCGGCGAATCCCATCTTCAACGTGAGATTACCAGCGATAAAAATCCTATCGCTAAGGAAATCTTGCTAATAGGCAGGTGGGGACTTAGCCATAGAATCCACCTCCCATTGACTATTATGGCTAAGTCAGGTTTTTACCAGGTGTAAAATCCTGGCGCTAATCGTGGTTAGCGCGCGTTTCTTTATCGCATCGCGGGTATTGCTAATAGGCGATAGCTGTGTTAGCGACTGCTTTCAGTCGCTACCAGTTTGGGTACGCCCACTTTGCATGTCATTAGCGATAAATATCGCTGACATGCAGAGCGGGCCCCAAACCGGTCGCTATCGCCTGGAAGCTGTCGCTAACTGCTGTTAGCGACAGCTTGCTAATAGGGCGATAAAAATATCGGCAAAAAGTGCCGCTAAAGCGGCGATAAAGCCCTTGATAATATGCCCCATAATTCACTAATATCTCTCTCTTAAATTTATATCTCCTCTACAGATATCTTTTAAAGCATCCAAAAAATACTACAGCAGCGTCAACAATAAAGTTACAAAGAAAGTAAGTATATGATCTTTTTATATTAAACAACTCCCTAAAATACCCACCCAAAAACCCACTTTTTCACAATTTCCCCACCACCACCAACACAATACAACAAAAATATTAAAATTATATTTTTTCCTACCAACAGAAACATCTTCAACAAATCCAAAATACAAGCTTGAAAAAATTGCAACAGCATATTTATTTGCATCAACATTGTAAGTATATCCAAAGCAATGTATATATATTGATTGAAAACCATGCTGTATTATTTTTATATATATTTTCCTTAGCACTAAAAAGACCACCATGACTGAAGGCGCACAATTTATTATGTCTCAAAAAGGGAAAATGTTATTATGTTAAATGGGTTATGTATATACACAAAAAAAAAAAAAACTGGGTTACAAGTGTTTTGGAAATGTAGCAAATATTATTCGAACAAATGTTATGGAAGAGCTATAACACAAGAAACAACTGTTGTATCTGTAAAAGAGCATAACCACCCCCCAAATGTAACTTAGATTAAACTAAGAGACGCTCTTGAATCAATAAAAGAAGCTAGCACTAGTACAGATAGACCTACCACAGAAATACTAAAACAACAGTTACTAAGAGAACCCCAACATGCATCTAGCCAATTACCCTCTATTGATTCATTAAAAAGAACAAAAGCGAGACAAAAAAAAGCCACTACAAATACCACACGTGCCCCTAAAACCTTTCAAGAGGTAGAGATTCCCCCTGAACTAAGTATAACACACAATAATGAACCATTTATACTATTTGATAATAAATGCAAAGACAAAAGAATCATTATGTTTGCTACTGCAAACAATTTACTCAAATTACAACAATGCGACACATGGATGATGGATGGGACTTTCAAAATTTGTCCCAAACCATTTTATCAGTTGTACACAGTCCATGGTCTGTATCAAAATACTAATATTCCCTTTATCTATGCCCTACTCCCCAATAAACAACAATCTACCCACCTTGAAATGTTAAACAAAATAAAACAAGAAACAAATAATTATTTTCCTCAGAAAATAATTATTGATTTTGAACAAGCCATGATTAATTCTATACTTAAATCCTACCCACATACAGCAATACAGGGTTGCTATTACCATTTTAACCAATGTCTATGGAGACACCTGCAAAAGTCAACCCTAAAGGCCATATTCTCAAGGACTTATCGCCGATTTATCGGCATTTTAGTGCCGCAAAAGTGGCGTTAGATTTATCGCCCTATTCTCAAGCTGGTGCAAACTGCCGACATCGCCAGTTTTCCCGCGATAGCTGCGGCAAAACACATCGCCACGGATGAGAGCGACAACTAACGCTAATGATATGCAGAGTAGGCGTTCCCGTGCAAAAACACACGAAAACACCACTTCGCGATATTTTCAACGACCAGCCAGATCTGCGATGTCGGACAAAAACAGGGGATAAGGCGCGTTAGCAGCAGG